>CM053607.1:12733965-12755913 GCA_028646535.1 Procyon lotor
TGGACATTGGGGAGGGTATGTGCTGTTAAGTGCTGTGAAATGTGTAATCCTGATGATTCCCAGACATGTACCCCGGGGCAAATAATACATTATATGTTAATAAAAATTAATTAAAAAAAAAAAAAGAATACATCTAAAAGATAACTTTTGGAGCACCTGTGTGGCTCAGTGGGTTAAAGCCTCTGCCTTTGGCTCAGGTCATGATCTCAGGGTCCTGGGATCTAGCCCCACATCTGGCTGTCTGCTCAGCATGGAGCCTGCTTCCTCCTCTCTCTCCACCTGCCTCTCTGCCTACTTGTGATCTCTCTCTCTGTCAAATAAATAAATAAAATCTTTAAAAAAATAAAAAATAAAAAAATAAAAGATAACTTTTACTTTTCTAACACAGAAGCTAAACCAATTCCAACTGGATCGAAGAAAATGAGAAATGTAGGATATTCCCTAGAGGATTCTTAGCTCTGCAATATTATCCCTCAATTTGTCCTACTAAGTCAGAATTACTGACCCTTAGGGCATGGTGGTAGATCTATTATTTTAACATTTTACATAGCATGGTCTAATAAGTAAAACCTTTCAGCTAACATAAAAGGCATTCCTTGTT
The DNA here is from genome assembly GCA_028646535.1 of Procyon lotor. Taxonomy (NCBI): domain Eukaryota; kingdom Metazoa; phylum Chordata; class Mammalia; order Carnivora; family Procyonidae; genus Procyon; species Procyon lotor. The sequence goes on from CM053607.1 coordinate 12,734,567, forward strand.
AAACTTAGATATAATGTCTAAGTTTATAGGATATTATCCAAAGTGTGACTATTGTTAAATAAAAAGTAATTTATATCTGTATATTTCACCTACAAAATGTACAGACAGTCCCTAGCACTAAGTAGGAAAGTAATAGTTTCTTATTGAATAAAATATTTGGTCAATATATCTTTCTTTTTAAAAATTCATGTCGTGTAGGTACTCAATCACTGGTTATATGTATACAATTTTCTCCTAAAATACAGTTTTTATTGAAGAAGTCATTTACTGTTGAGATTATATGTGTCTCTGATATATCTTTCTTTCAGTGCCTCATAGAAAAAGTAACTCTTCATTTATTTCTTTATTGAAGGAGAATCCAGCAAATACCTTGAGCTGATTCATCTTAGAAATATCTGTACTCTCATCTGGTATATAGCAAATCACCCACACACACTAATTTGTTCTAATGCTCTTCTCTTCAAAGTTGCAGCAATATTTTCAATTACTTTTAAAGCAGTATTTGCTGAGGAAGAATTGCATTTTACTTTATTGCTATATAGTTTTCTAGATACTTCTGCTTTTCACCATAGGAGGAAGATCAAGTGTTTCTCCAGTGATACATGATGTTTTGTATTTTACTATTATATATTAAACATGAAGTCTAAAATCTTTTCATTACACCGGTAAGATAACCAGTAAACCTCACTGGGGACAAAGACTTTCATGGTCACTGTTCAACTCTTTCCAAATCAGTGTCTAGGCTTTCATATATTTTGTAAATTTTTTTAACACACAATTAAGTGCATCAGTGCCCTCTTTTCAGGTTTCTACTCCAGCCTTTTGTGACTTCTTACTCAGATTTAATTTAAAGTCCTTCAAATCAGAAGATACAAGGCTCAGGATAGTCTGACTATCCACTCCCAATTCCCTGAACTAACCTCTCACTAACCCTTCTCTGCGTCAGCCATCTTGTCATCTTGCTTTCCAGATACATGTATCCTGCTCTCACCTCTGAGCATTTGTACTTCCTCTGTCTGATCACTATTCCTCCCCTCCAGGAATGAGTAGAGCTCACTCTCTTACCTCCTTCCAATGTCATTATCCTTGACTTCACTTTTGAGTATGGTAAACCCTCTCCCCACATTTTCTTTTCTACCTCCAGCATTAATTATCTCCCAACACATTGTATAACTAACTGGTTACATGTTTCATCTATAAACTTCTACTGGAAAGTAAGCAGTCTAAAAAGAACAATTGCTTTTTTTTTATGCTTTCTGTTTAAATTTAACTTGGGGATCCTCAAGCACAGAACAGTACTTAGCATCTAGGTAGTGGATGTGTTTTTGTTGAATTAATTTCTACTGTTTTAAACAAGAGAAGTTTTGGCCATCTCTTGTCTGGATTTTCACAATTACCTTCTAAATGGCTCTACACTCTCCATCTTTATTTGTTTCTGACATGCTCATTAAAATGAATGTTTATGAAAAATGTTTGTTCAAGGCCTTTTGACAAATGGGAGAAGTAGAGACTGAGAGAGTCCTCAGATGTGCAAGACCTGAGAGAAATAAGATATACCGGGGATATCACGGCACAAGGGTTGTTTCCAACCTTATTTTGTTTATAGACTTATAAAGGAAACTGATAAAGTGGAAGGGAAATTTTCACTGCAAAGCCATCCCTACTACTGGAAAAGCCATTAAAATAAGAAAATTTTCTTGAAATAAATTGGGAATGTTATCTCTATAAAAGCAGCATATTAGCTCTATGCTGTAAGATTGCTGTCTCTAACTATCTCTAATTTGTCAGCAGGGTGGGGCCAAACCACTGACCAAGAAACATTTTAAACAGTCAATAAGAGAAGAAAAACAAATCAAAATGTCTAAATGGAATGGAGTGCCTTTTTAAAATCATCAACCACTAAATGGTTAGCATTAAGGCTGAGATTATCCTGAGGTAATGTAAATGTTTCTGGGTCTATTCAGTTGTTTTCAGGCAGTAGGAAATTTTCAAAATGTTGAAAACTCCTGTCAAAAGGTATGATTATAAAATGGTTTTTGTAATGTTGAGACAAAGATTACTTAAAAATATCAAATGCTGGTGATAATGAATTCAATATCATTTTAGAACCAAAATGCTTCTCCTTGGGAAGATCATGGTATGTGTCAATAACTTAAAACACAAGCCGTTATTTCCTTGATAACAAATCCAAGAGCTGATAGTTCAAAGATAAAAATACCAAACAGGGAACATTAAATTCTATTATGTTGTGTATGATTATAGATTAGGACATTAATAAAGGTTTATATAATTTGATTGTCCAATAAATGTATTTCTATTTATAATTATATCTCTATAAATTTATATTATCTGTATCTTATATCTATCCATCTCTATCTTTAATGTGACATTTTTAAATAGTTTGAATACTGTCTGTTGTCCCTGTGGCCTCTCAGGGCCTTGAACACAGAAACTATACTTCAACTCCTTCTCACATCACACATATGATAGGAACGGTGCAAGGTTTTATTAGCCTGAATTTATTATTTAATAATATTTTGCCAATTTTCTATAAGGTAGATATAATTATTTTTTTTAAAAATTAGACATACAGCATTTAGAAAAGTTTATTTTTTTATTTTAACATTTTACCATGCATATATACATTTTCCTATAAAGCGTTAATTAGAAAGTGTGTGATTCTTCTTTAATTTACTTAGGTTAAATATGTGTTTGGTTCACAAGTTTTTGTCAGACATCTCCCAACTAATAAATACATTGTTTATACATTTTTCCATGTAACAATATACATGTGTCAATTTATCTACCATATGCCAAACACTAAATTATACATGAGCTGCAATCAATAATATTCTTATTTTAAAGTTAGAGTTAGTAGATATCTAAGATCCATATGGATAAATGCTCACAGGAATTAGCATACACGCTAAGGAAGTTGCCAAAGTTCATAATTAAGGCATTTATACACAACATGAGCTTTACAAGTAAAAAGAAAATTTTGAGTGTGTGTGTATGTATAATCGATGGTGCTAATACATACCTTTATTCTATGAACATTTGATTACTTAATAGCTTTTAGACCATGTTTAATCATGGTGGCTAACATCACACATCTTCACATCTGCACTCAAAAGAGCTCTCCATTAGTGCTAACCAAATGCCTTATATTTCCTCCACTGAAAACCTCAAGGGTTACAAAGGTGACAAAAATGTGTCTGGAATGGTTTCAAGTATTGTAAATGTAATTTAAGGAGTGTTTAATACTGTGTTTGCAGGAATGACAAAACCCAATATCAGGTGATAAAACCAATTACAGTTTAAACAACATGACTCCAGGGTTTTGCTTTGTCCTTCTGGCTCAATGTCTTTTCCTCTACCTATAATCCCATATTGCTCAGAAATGATACCAATACATCCCATGAGAATGTGACTACAAAGTCCAAGGGATAACTTTCTCTTTCTACCTTTGTTCACCTCCCTTCTAGCCAGAATTTTTCTCATGTTTCATTCTCTTGCCATCTGTTATTTCTTTTTTTTTTTTTTTTTTAAAGATTTTTTATTTATCTGACAGAGAGAAACACAGTGAGAGAGGGAACACAAGCAGAGGGAATGGTAGCGGGAGAAACAGGCTTCCCGCCGAGCAAGGAGCCCGATGCGGGGCTCGATCCCAGGACTCCAGGATCATGACCTGAGCCGAAGGCAGACGCTCAACGACTGAGCCACCCAGGCGCCCCCATCTGTTATTTCTTTAAGCCCACTCCTCCTCAGTCCAAAGCTGGTGCATTTTCTTTAGCCAATGAGGACAGACTGTCTGAAGCCTGACTCTTTTGTCATCAGAAACCCCAGAAAAAGTTAAGAGACTTGTGTTGGATCCTATAGGCCTCAGATAGTCACAAGAGACTACTTGGCCTTGTTGGTTTATGAAATAAAACCCCGGTCAAAAAACATAATATGGATAATTTTATAAGGTTTTCCTGACACTGTATTTAAATTAAAACCGTTAATCCTCAAAGAGAAAGATTCTTATTTCCCATTCTTATCAAATTTTACTTAGACTGATAATGCCTGGCCACGCCCATCTTACAAGAGCCACATCTACATTCTAGAAAAGTATGTTATTTAACTAGCTGGACCTTTTATTATGTTAAGAATTTGATGCTGCTGTAAGTACATGTGAAACTACTAAATTCTTCTGACTTATACTTTCTAGGTCTCGGCCTTCTATGTCTCAAAAAAATGTATCACCCAGCCTCAAAGCCTTTGTACTTGTACCTTCTACTGAAATGTTCTTTTCTAGTAAGTCGCATAGTGACTGACCAGAGCCTGGATATACATGGGCTCCTTCTCCAGAGCCTGGATATACATGGGCTCCAAAGAAGGACTGTAAGAAGGTCAGGTATCCATGTGACAGATTCCACACATGGCCTACACATAGGAGTTTTAATAACTATCCTTCCTTAGCGTGCTGGTGAGATCCCTAAGGAGTGGCTGACCTTAGAGAATATCAACTTATTCTGTATAGGCTCTATGTTCGTCAGCTTGGGCTGTTATAACAGAATACCATTGACTAGGAGGCTTGTAAACAACATAAATTTATTTCTCACAGTTATGGATAATGGATGTCTGAGACTAGAGGACCAGTATGTCCAGATTTTAGGAAGAGCTTTCTTCTGGGTTGTAGACTGCTGACCTCTAGTGTTTTCAACATGGTGGAAAGAGGATGAGAGAGCTCTCCAGCCTTCCTTCTATAAGGTCATTAATCCCATTCATGAGGGTCCTACCCTCATGACCTAATGACCTTCAAAAGCCCTCATTTCCTCATGCTGTCACATTGGAGATTAGAATTTCAATATATGAAACTTTAGAAACATTCAGTCTATCACAGATATCCTTCTTTTAGAGCCCCAAGATATTCAGGAGGAAGCAGTAGATGAAGAAAGTAATCACATAAGGCATGTATTTATCACATTAAAAAGATGTCAGAGGAAAGAGTAGAAACATTTAAGAAAAGAAGTGTGGATGAGTGGATCTTGTGAATACTTAGATTACAAAGTTAGGAGTTTTCATTACCCTAGGTGAGGTCATAAAGAATGCCAAGAGAAATAAAGTTTATAATAAGATAAGATTCCAGAGAGTCACAAGTATGTTTCTAGGTATAGCAGAGACTTAATGAGTTTAGCATTTTGTGACATACATTATCAGACTTTTGGCTTTCCAAAACATTTCTAATATAACCTTGGGAACCATTTGAACTGTTGTCCTTTGGTGCTAAACTACATAGTTTGAGAAAGAAGGCATTTTGTTTTCCCCCTAATACATTCCCATGATGGAATTAATGAGAGTTTAGGTTATTTGGAAGGTCTCCATCTTCTCAGGATACAATGGTTCTCAATATTCTTAGTAAGTGAGAATCATCCACAGAACATCTAAAAAAATATTAATGAATAAGCCTAAACCACAGAACTGCTAAATCGTCATCCCCATTGTTCCAAAAAGATAGCATCACATTTCTTTGAACATAAAAATCTAGCATTTGGAAGTTTGTGTGTTTGTTTAGAGAGGGAGAGAGAGAAAAGGAAGTGGGAGAGGGACAGAGGAAGAGAGAGAATATTAAGCAGGCTCTCTGCCCAACACCTTGCAATGGGAGGCTCAATCTCCCAACTCTGAGATCATGACCTGAGCCAAAATCGAAAGTCAGATGCTCAACTGATTGAGCCACCCAGGAACCCCTAAAGTATGAAGTTTCTAATTTGTGAAAGGATTTCACTCTAAAATGAAACCAGGGAAAATGAAATGAAGAAGTTCACACATATACCCTCAGAAGAATAGAACTTAAGAACTGAGAAACTGATTTCCCATAAATATCTCATTTAAAGAAAACAGTTTTATCTCCCAACCAATGAACATCTAAGAATTTCTCCCCCTCCTCAAGCAAGTGAATTTCTTGTTTGGGCCCTGGCTGGACTTTATGCTATTTACCCATAAATACAATTTACCCCCAACACTCAACCACTTTGCCTATAGCTTGCTCAAGCATGCTTATCCTGAACTTATCCTGAATTATGCTATTCCCGAATAAACTCAATTTCTGATAATACGAAATTGTTTCTGTTTACTTCCTTATTTAAGTTAACTCTTTAAATCATTTAATAGATATATTTTAATTGCAAATTTTTAAATATTTACTAAATGAGTTTCTTCTAAGGTAGAGAAAGTGCAATTTTATATAATTTATTTAAGTAAGGACATTTGGATATAGTTTCTCTTTAAAATTTTCCCTTAAATTAGTAGCACACTTAACCAGGAGGCTACCCTTAACTGAGGTCATGTTTCCTAACATTTGAGATTGTTCTCAAAGATCTAATGTTGTTCTCCATAGAGTCACAAAATGGAATAGAAAGATAATGTCCTGGGACTTAGGTAACCTGGCTCTGCAGGTAATTCATCTCGCTGGGTCTCAATTTCCTTAACTTTCCGTCTGTAAACCAAAATTATTTTTCCAGTTTTGTTTGTATTGTGTCCTATGTCTGTCACGAGGCTTCAACAAATATGGTGAAAGTAACTTGACACAATGAAAACACATCTCTAACTTAATTTGGCAGATATGCTGACATTGAGATGTCATCTCAAACTCTCAAACATAAATATATCAAACTAAAATCATTGCCTTTCTGCCAAAACCAGTTCCTCATTATGATTTCCTCTTTTCTATCAAGGATCTTCCCTTTCAGTCATTCTCAATCTAAATTTTAGAGTCACCCCTGACTCTAAGTTCTCATCACCCATCCATATGCGGGTGCCTATGCATTCTTATTCACCAGTATTGCTAAACTATTTTTTTGTTGTTGTTTTTTATTTCTTTTACTCAGTCTACTATAGTCTTAATGACTAATACACGTTAACGCAAATTAAAATTTCCAGTTAAAAGTTTTAAAACTTCAGGGCACCTGAGTGGCTCTTAACAGAGTCTGCCTCCAGCTCCGGTCATGAGCTCAGGGTCCTGGAATGGAGCACACCATGGGCTCTGCACTCAGTGGGGAGCCTCCTTCCTCCTCTCTCTCTGCCTCTCCCTCCCCCTCTCATCCTGCTTGTGCTCTTTATTTCTCTCTCTCTGCTCTCTCTGTCAAATAAATAAGTAAAATCTTTAAAAAACAAAAAAAGTTTCATGTCTAATCTTGATGAAATACCAAACGCTTTATGCTAGTATTTCAACATTTTCACAGAAAAGGTCTGCTCCATTAAGTGGTTACAATGGTTAATAGCAATTAATTGTTAATTACTGTCAAGCATTATCCAGTCATCTTAACTCTGTAATATGATTGAATTTAGTTGTCACACTATTATCACAAATGAGACAAATTGAGGAATGAGAAAACTGAAGTTTAGAAACATAGCTCAATGACATACCATTTTGATCAGAGTGATGATTTGAACCAGGGTACCTGAGTCAAGTCCGTACTGGTAATGGCATTACATTGTCACTCACCCCAGCTTTTTTTGGTCTCCAAATGCCTATCTGTCTCAGTACATCCTCCATTTAACATGCACTCCTTGCTCATTATTCTCTATTTGGGCATCTCTATCCTGGAAGACCAAGATCAGGAATCTCTCAAATCCAGTCATGTTACTTCTGCTCCTGGTGTTTTTGTTCTTCTTTACATGTTATTTATTGTCTCTAGGAGTACCTTATTATCATGCTAATGATATCTTTTATTGGAATGCAACTATATTTCTTGTGTTTCTTACTATCACAAGGCAACGGAACGCAAGTCATATCACCAAAATGTCAAGTGCAGAGCCCTAGACAGAGGGCTTTCCAGGAAAAATGTATGGATTCATGAAATTACATGTATTAAAACCAAGTTAGAAAATCTACACAATATATGTTTGACAACTATGCTCTGTCTGTTATTGTAAACAGAAAATAAGTAGCTAGATAAAGTATATAAAAGCTTTAATATACATTGGGAATTCAGCACTGTTCTCTACCTGGATTTACAAAAAACATTATTTTCTAATATTGGATTGATTTAAGAGCCATAAACGTCAGCCTGTTATTCTGTAGAGCAACAAATAATCCACATTACAGACAGTAAATTTCAAGATAAATTTACACTGAATTATTTTCTTTCCTGATGTACTATTGAGTTTTTCTGAGAAACCCAACATGTTACTCTTTTGAGAATAGTCAATAGAAAATAATAAAGTACCTTATTTAATATTGTTAGAATTTCATAACAAACGTATATCAATAAAAAATATGCTTGATCAAAATAACAACAGTGAGTAATTTAAAATGGCTTTGTTTATATAGCTTAGAATAAGAGTCAAAATCTATGAACTGGTAAGGGAGTCTTGAATTTTTGACCTATTAACTTTAAATATTAGAAATCCAATAACTGAGTGAGTAAGTAATATGGTGAAATTTACTAACAGAAACCAATATAAGCAGAGCAATTCTAGTTTAGAAATGATATCCTGTATTCTATTTTTATATCTCACTCTTCCCTAATTCTAAATCAAATTTGAAATGATTTAAAATCTCTTCATGTAAGATAATATTTTTTCTTTTATTTCCACTGAATCATGTCATAGGATAATTCGAAAATACCATCACATATATTATGTTTTTTTCTGCATTCTATAATTTTATATTTTTGCTAATATTGAAAGCATAAAGGAAGTAATTAGACATTTTTAGTAAAATTGATTAACTTAGAAATTTAACTCTCTACTTATTTAAACTGTTACCATTTATATGCATCCTCTTCTTCAAATGTAGAAAAAAAAATAATTGATCTATTTGTCCAATCTACCGTCCATAGTTTATCATGGCCCTCCCTCACCTTCACCCTTCATGTCAATTCTAAAGGGTGCTGTAAAATGAACCACAGGATTAATAACAATTCTTAAAGCTTTATGTTAAATCTCTAAGGTCACATTTTTAAGGAAATATATTGTAATTGAGTACATTTGATTTTTTTCTAAATTTTTGCTGTTTCAAAAATACATTTCCTACTTCTGTTGCTTTGAATATAAGACACACTAGAGTTCAAGAATTCGCAGGTGAAGTTTCTCTGTCAAATAATAAGAGTAAAAACGTGGCTGTGCTTGAAGGCAGACAGATCATGAGAGCAGGCTGCGGGAGAGGTGTTTTTCAATGGTTCTAGAGGGCTGCAGATGAGAGGAGGAAAAGGCAGTGTACCAGGAGCTGATTCAAAGGAATCTGGAAAATACTGGAAATTTGATGTCATCGTCTGCAGAATTGGTTCGGTGAGAGGAGCTACTTACAACGTCTTTGAAAGAAAGCTAATTATGAAATGATTTTTGTCAAGACGTGCTGATATGTCCTTCTTATAGAATTAAATCTTGGGTGATTTTGGTATGTCTTTGTGTATTTCCATTATTCTCAAAATCAGTTATCCCCCTTCATGTGCTGAATCACATAGAATTGCTGATAATTGACAATTTTTGACCAAAAAGAGCAATTGTATATGGTTTAGTCTCTTGTCATAAACTAGTTCATATTTCCATATCTATTATTATATAAAAATCCATCTTCATTCTCTATTAAGTTCCCTAGTTCTTATTAATAGATACCACATTCCTTTGGTAAATAACGGCTAGGCCAATCTGAAGATTCAACTGAAAAATGATATGACTAATGTTTAGAAGAAACAGAAAAGGCAAGCTTATCAACATATTGTAGTAATAAGTGAACAAATAAACTTAGTTGGATTTGGTCAAGGTTATGCTGACATACGGATTAACTGAGACTGTCGAAGGGCTTCTATTTCAACATTGTGTTTGTGTGTGTGTGTGAGTGTGTGTGTGTGCGTGTTTAATTAGTATCAATAATCGCTGTCCGTGATGCTTTGGAATCTGTGTTAAATATTCACATTCAATCGTCTTCCATAATCATTTTTTAGTATATATTCTACTTCCACTGTTTAGTGTTCTTATACTCATTTTGCAAATTTCCAGTCCTCTTTCCCCTTAAATAATTTCTAGGGCTTTCATATTTCTTTCCCTACACTCCCAGTGGAGTTTCTTTCATTAAAAATACTAGATTGACATTGCTAGCAAGATACACTTCTAATTTTTCCTCCCTATGCCCAGCAGTCTGAGACTATTCAAATTGTGATAGCACCAGTTGCACCAAAGGAGATACATTTGGGCCTAATTAACTTTTGTTCATTAAAAATGACCTTGTTGCAGAGAAAGGGGCATTAGACAGCCCCAGCCCTCTGAGAGATAAATTTAGAAACATAGCAAAAAAGGAAAGGATCTTTTGGACACATGCGAGTCTTTCAGCCATAGGATTTAGATAACATTAGATTCTGGCGGTGTTATTAACATTATCATCATTAATAAGTTGATCCATTTGTTCAATAATACAAATTGCTGCTTCTCCCTGGGGAGAACTTAGTAGAGAGATTCACTATCCTGGGTTGTTGATGTCTGCATTCCTGGTGACTAGTAAATGTATTAATTGGATATGTGAAAAACAGAAACTTCCATGATAATACGATATACTGAATTATATAGTATTAAATTATAGTACATTCTTCTTTTGAAAGAGAAAGGGAAATTTTGAAAATATAAGTTTATTTTATTTTTTTTTTTTTTATTTTTAAAGATTTTTTATTTATTTGACAGAGAGAAACACAGCGAGAGAGGGAACACAAGCAGAGGGAATGGTAGCGGGAGAAGCAGGCTCCCTGCCGCGCAGAGAGCCCGATGCGGGGCTCGATCCCAGGACTCTGGGATCTGACCTGGGCCGAAGGCAGACGCTTAATGACTGAGCCACCCAGGCGCCCCAAAAATATAAGTTTATTTTAGACATTTGTGTTTAGGTCTCTTTGTTTTCTTATTTTTCTTATTTTTCTATAGGTCAAATGCATAAGTTATTTTCAGTTTTTTACTTTACTTATATTGTAATTCTATGAAGAGAAGCATGACTACAACAGGATTTGGTAAAATCTATTTAAAAAATACTTTAATTCACCACCAGTTCTATATAGCTCTGTTAATCTAGAAGAAGTTAATTTAGAAAGACAATATGTATTCTTACGGACTCCCTTTCAGTATTAGATTAGATGTGTGTGTGTTTGTGTATTTAATTCAATATCACACAATTTTGACTGTTACTTCATATTTGTGAACAATCCTCTTCACCTTTTTTGTTTTCTGCTATTTTTACTTTTTCTCCTCATGATCTTCATCATATGTAAAACAAAGTCCACAAATCTGCTTATGAGCTCTCTCGGTTATTTTGCGGGGATGCCATTTGATCAATAATTATGATTGAATCCTAGCTTATACTAGTGAAAAAAAAACATATTACATCATTAAAAGGCTTCACATTATATTTAGACATGAAATAATTTCAATTTTGAACTTGGTATTTCTGAAATATATTTACTAACTCAAATTATGTATATATTATGTATATACTATATATATAGTAAGTTAAGAAAGTGTATGTTTAACAGTAATAGAAGCTTGAAATAAACTTTGAGCTAATATTTGCTGATATGGATGAAAAAAATCATAGATAAAATGATGCTGATTAAGAGGCTTTTTTGACTTACATTACAAGAAATACGTTGTGGAACTGGATAGGTCTTACTAACATTTATAGTGATTTCCTTGGTCATCTTGGGTAAGTCAAATTACTTCTCTGGGGCTCAGTTTCCCCCTCAATGGGATTTATCCCCCTCAAGGCATTAGATTAGAATCAAGGCTCTCAAATCTGAAGGCATAATAAAATTAACCTGAGAGCTTTAAAAAATGCATTTCTGCCAAAGTCCAATGACCAGAGTCTGAATGGGTTTGAGCATCCGTATAATTTAAAATCTCCAAACAGTGGCGCCTGGTTGGCTCAGTTGGTTGGGTGGCGCAGGTAGTTAAGCAACTGCCTTCAGCTCAGGTCATGATCCAGGGGTCCCAAGACTGAGTCCCGCATCCTGCTCCCTGCTCAGGGCGGATCCTGCTTCTCCCTCTTCCACTCTCCCTGCTTGTGCTCTCTCTCTTTCTGTGTCAAATAAATAAATAAAATCTTTAAAAAATAAATAAATAAATAAATAAAATCCCCAAACATTTTATAAAAGTGGATTAGATGACGTTTATGTTTCTCACAGTTCAAAGAAGTCTGAAAAGAGACTAATAAACTAGATGTTGATATGATACAGCATTTAGAAACCCGCGAACCTAAAATATACCCTTATGGAAAACTTGAAATGAATGTGCTATAGAAAAAAAAGATAATTCTTATTCATTTCTTACTATTATGCACCTCTGCCTGTGAGCATCAGCATGCTTTTCTAGGAATAGATTTTGCCTGGAGTTTTTAATGACTGAAGCATCACACACTTGCCATTCATCAGAAACACATGCCCTGTGGGTAACTACTGTACAGTCTGCCTTCTTATGAAAAGTAATAGCAATTCGCTAAAGCTGTACAATGAGAGCTAAAGAACACAAGCTTATTGTTCCAATTACTCTTCAATTCTTAGAAGGGAACAAGGGAAAATAAAATCTAGCCTTAGTTTATGTTTCAAAGATATTTCACCGCCAAACAGAGGTATATGGTGGAGAAGAAGGAAACAAGAATTTCAAGGAATCCGCAAGATTCAACTTCCAATGCATATATTTAGCTACAAAGAATAAAATAATACTAAGATTAAAATGGCTACAACTTAAAAAAGTAGGGAGTTAAAATGAGGAAAACAATCTTCCTGACAAGTGTAAAAGAATTCAACACATTTTTTGTAAGTTTTAATTAAGCTATTTCAATGAAAGATATTTTTCTTAATGCGATGGCAAGAGGTAATTTATTTACATGTTATATATTATCACAGATATTCATGTTTATATAGCATTATCTATAATATTTATATACAATTATGCTATATTATAGCATAATTAGCACATATAGTATAATTAGCACATATAGTATAATGCTATATATAGCATATATATAGCACATATATATAGCATATATAGCACATAATTCATAATATTATATATAAATATATATAATTAAGATATGTTAAGATACTATATTGTTTAATTTCAATAAATGGCCTTGTTTCCCAATATAAGTTATTATTAAAATTATAAATTATTCATCTATTACTGAAAATAACCTGAATAATGACCAGCTTATACAAAGAATTTGTTTCTCACTTATGTATGTTTGTGTCAGTTCTAGTTCTGCTGAGCTCAACCCAGATCATCTACTTGACTCTAAGCTCTTATTTGGGTTCATGTCCTCTCCATATGTATCCACATTCTGGGATCATGATTGGCTGGGCTATGTTTTCTCCTGACAGGAGATAAAGCACAAAAGAGTAAGCTGAGACATCATGCCCCTTGAGTTCTCATCCTGGAATAGGCATGATGTTATGTCCACACATATTTTCTTAGCCACAGAAAGTCTTAAGCAAAAGGCGGATTAATAATTTGCAAGTAATATTTCATTCTTCTCTATTAGTTCATTCGTACATTCATTCAATTATCCATTCAATCATCCCATTAAAAATATATACATATATACTAAGAGCTGATTATGTTTTTGGCACAATAGAAAGCCCTAAAGATATAATCATGAGAAATATAAACACAGTATCTTCTTTCACTGAGTCCAAAGTCCACTGGAGCAGTTAATGATACTTATCAAGCAACTGCATAAACACATTTATAAGTACATATTTTTCTAAAGTACAATTGAAGGAAAATACTAGGTGGTGTAAGTTACACAATGTAATTCTGGCATTCAAGAAATCATCATGAAAAAAACAAATAAACTGAGAACTTTATATTGTTTACTAGCTAAAAATGTGACAGAAAGAGAGAAGAGTATTTGAGAGAAATGGAAGATTATCTGCAAATATTTTATAATGACAGGGATCATGTTTGTTTGAAGGAAATTTCAAAAAGAGAAAAAAGAGAGTTAAAGGAGAATTGGATGGGCTGGAACCGAGAAGTGAGGTCAGATTATTCAAGACCTCATAGACCATGGTAAAATGTTTGAATTTTTAACTAAGACCAGTAGGAAGCCAATGAATTTTTCTGATGAATGAATGAAGCTGATGATTTTTTTTTTTGCTTTTTGAGCAAAAGTGTGATATGAAATATTCATATTTCCACTTAAATATATCACTTTGGATTCCTTAAAAATAGTAGATGAAGAAAAACATGGATTTGGAATTTGTTCACTCAAGATACATTGTGGCCTGCTCTGGTTTTATATTACAGAAACAGATGCATTAGAGAGAAATTTGTGAAGGTAAAATTCAATATACTTAGTAAAAATGTAGTTGTAGTGTGTGAGGGTGAAGGAGGTTCAAGGCTCAATCTTACAATTCAGGACTTCACAACGGTATGCAGAGCTCTTAGAAGAAAGTTCTTTTGGCACATTTTCCTCTTTCTGTTCCCTAATTATTTTAGGTTGCACTGTTGTTTGTCCATGAAACTGTATATCCAGTTATGTTACTATAAGGTATTCCTTTGTCCACATACCAAAAATAACTATAATATTTTTAACAGAAACAATATAATCGATCTAAAAATACCACATACGATAATTAAAATCGCTTCAAAATTAACAAGTCTTACAATAAATCAAAACTTATTACCAATATCTTAAAGTCACCACAAATTTAATTGCTAAAAAACACTATAACTAATAAAAAGGATTAGTAAATATAAATTATTTAATGTTCCTCATATTGGAATACAGTCACATTAAAGCTATTTTTGAGGGGGGAAAGGACAGTTATTAATTTTCTATTTTAGGTCACAGTGCTAGAATGGAGTAGCATTGTTTTCCACTTCATGCTGATCACTGCTTGAACAAAAAATTACAAATTTACCTTCACTTACATTATTTTTTCTGAAATATAGAATTGGCCATGTATATGGGAGAAAAGCTTCTCATTATTAATTTAGATAGTTATCTACATCATATGTTCTCTTGAAAATCTTTTGCTTCAGTAATTTTTAAAGTTCAAATAATTCATTTAAGAGTAATTCAAAGTTGATGGTATTATATTACAGAGATAATTAGTCAATTATAGCTATGATACTGATCTTCGCTAATGTCCATCATCAATCTAATGGTGTAGCAATACACAGAAATCATTAGATTACCAACATTAACAAATTATCTGAGGCCAAATCTATTTTGCAGTATTTATTGAATTCTTAATACACTTCATGTCCTGTATTGGCATTGGTAACACATTAGCTTCATCCTCAAGGACTTTAGAATCCAACACATATAAAAGTTTAAATATTTTTCATGTTTATAGCATGGTTTCCATCTTTTAATCCAAAATGTTAGGGTTACAAACATTGATTCAGTCTACCCAGGATTATAAAGTTGTATTATGTCCTGTCAACTATCATTATATAGGACAATTTTCCTCCAACCTTCGTTTTCATTTTAAAACAATAATTGTACTAAAATCAAGATTTTTGAGTATTGATACGGTCAGGCTATGAACTAAAGCCTTAAATAAATTGTCTCAGTACTGAAGATCTTGTGTTATAGTTTGGCAAGGACCAAGCTACTCATGCTGTATGACAAAGTCCAGGTATGAGGGAAAATCCTGAAAGTCAGGAGAATACAGAGCTGGTTCCTGCTACTTCCTTTCAATTTGTTTATGGAATTTCTTGTAATTGTGGGTTTAATCTATGGGCTTAAGGGAAATAATCTTTATGCTAACAGTAATGACGACTATTCCAGAAGAATGAACAATGAAACCAAGCACCCCTCCCATATCTTATACAGGCATTTATGATCACGCAGGTGTTTGTGCTAAGGACATAGATAAATGGTTTAAGAGTAATGGAGAAGTGCTTAGAGCATTTTCTGTGTCCCTCTGGGAAAGAAGAAAGAGAAGTTCGCCGCCTTGGTGCCTTCCTTATTCCCATGAGAACTCGCTTAGAGGAAATCAGGCGTTGGGATAAATACTCTACAAGAATCAAATGTTATTGTTGCATGCTATCAGAGGCTGATTATTAGTCTTCATGAAAAACAGTTGAGTAGTTGGCATAAGGTTAAACTTTAATCAGATTGTTAAAAGATCGTGTAAAACCACCAACTCTCTCTTTGTCTAACACCTCATATACTTTATGTTCCTACTATAACATTGTCTATCACCTCTTACACCGCGTGTGCCCATTAGTGAGCACAAAAGGAAACTTATAAAGGTCCAACTATTGAATGCAGAGAAGAAACTGAAAGGAAAAGATCTGTATCTATAATTGGTATGTTAAGTCAGACTCATTGAGCTGTAAACAAAGAACATATGGGAAACGATGTAAAATCCTGAGGTACAAATAAAGGTCCCTGAGATCCTCAGGAGGAGATGCTTGCACCTTGACTGTCTGCGTCTCCAACTCCCAGATGCGGCCCTTTCCTTCCTGAGACCCACCCCAGCTGGAGCTGGACTCTGGCAATAGTTGGCATTACTAATATCCATCATATTTTTTGGAAGAGGAAACAAACAAAACTCACAAACTTAGTAGGGAGCAGATAGAAGTGTAACTCAATGCTAAATTCAGACCTCAGAATCTAAACACCACCAAGTCGTTAGCATAAGATACTGATCTCAGAGGCCTCTTTTGGGTTCCCAAAGTGATTGAATAAAAGGAGAGACAGGTCTCAGCTGGGGGTCAAAACACACTGACATTTGCACTTTGTTGTGTTAGAAATATAATAAAACGTCCCTGAGACCAACATTTCCTAAACTAAAAAAAGAGAGAAAGTAACAGATTTGCTATCCATTAATCTAAAATTAAAATGTCAAACAAAACATTCTCAAACTTTTTTCTTGGTATCAATTCTAACCCCCCAGCTAGCACCAGCTAGGATGAATTGGTGCAAGCTCAGCTCCCAAACTATGTCAGCAAACACTACTGATCCCTATTAATTCCTTTGCTAGCAAAGTTTGCCTTAAAAATATTTAAGTTCCAAATGCATTCATCCTTATCCAGGCTTTTAAATATAAATCAAAGAAAGACTGAAAAATGAAGTACCGAGGAAGTGAATACCTAAAGAAAAAGAAGGGGAAAAAAAAAAAAAGATGAGCCTAGGTTTTGAAATATTTTCAGAGACTAACTCAAGCTGGTTTTTACGTTCTTTCTTTCTTTGGGTATTTTTTTATGTTTGAAGAGAAGTTCCTTTTCTCACAGAGAGAGCTACTAAGCAAAGTAAGTGGAAAACAGGAAGAAAGGAGGGAATAGTCCTTTTTAGACTAATACTTTTTTCATGTATTTATACTTATTTTTTAAATCAATCTTTTTTGGAATGGAGTATAACTCTAGGTGGGAGTTTTAAAAATGCTCAGAGAAAGTATTGGAACATTTCTAATTTATAAGGGTTTTTTTTTCTGGATTTATTGAAATATAATTAGCATATAACATTGTGTAAGTTTAAGGCTACAAACGGATGACTTGATATATGTATATGCCAGGACGTGAGTACCACAATAAGGTTAGTTAACATATCCATCATGACACGTAGTTCCCATTTTTGATGTTCGTGGTGAGTATATCTAAGATCTACTCTGAACGAATTTTGAGCAAACAATATGGTATTATTAATTAACCGAGGTCACCATGCTGCATATTAAAACATCAGAACTGGGGTGCCTGGGTGGCTCAGTGGGTTAAAGTCTCTGCCTTCGGCTCAGGTCATGATCTCAGGGTCCTGGGATCGAGCCCTCGCATCAGGCTCTCTGCTCAGCAGGGAGCCTGCTTCCCCCTCTTTCTCTGCCTGCCTCTGCCTACTTGTGATCTCTCTCTCTGTCAAATAAATAAATAAAATCTTTATTAAAAAAAATCAGAACTAATTTATCTTAAATGATTTACCTTATATAACTAAAATTTGTACCTTTTGACTAACATTTCTCCCCATTTCTATACCTACAATCTTAAGTCAGTAATTGTGATTAAGTATTCATTATAGGCCTCATTCTGTGTGAGGACATGAGGTTGTTACACAAGATTTATTCTTTTCCACTAAGACTTCACTAAATTTAAGAACGACCACTCTTGTAGGTATTAGAAAATCAAGTGACAATATTTCAGTGTAAGATTAACCACTGAATTGTGTAGTAGAGTGAGAGTGTTTTCCCCAGGTCCACTATGTTCCAAAGCTCATCCTACCACAGTCCCTTCTGAAGTCAAGGACTCTGTGCTTTGGTGATGCTCACAATGGTCTTTGGCTGTGGCAAAGAGGCATTTACTTATACAAGACAGAAAAAAATCGCAGAATAGGAGCACATCTTTCTGTTGAAAGAGTCTCTGGTGATATATGGGAAATATTTGATGGAAAGCATCTTTTTTTTCTGTAGGAAGGTGAAACCGATAGCCTCTCTTCAGGGGAGGTAAGCTGCTTACTTGACCAGGGAGTGAACATTGCCAAGCTATTACTTTGTCTCCCACTTGTCTGGCCATACATGTTTCCATCTTTTGATGCCGTCATCCAAAGCCCTCAGGTTATAGCCTCCGGTTTTGATGCTAGGCTTCCTTCATGGCCATGACCCATCATCTTCTCTACCCCATTCATATCCCATATGACTCTCCTTTACTCTTACACGGGGCCTCTGATGGTTTCTTTTCCTCTCCATGCTCTTTCTAAAGTTTTCTAAGGGATTAATTGAATATTCATACCCTCTCTGTCTGTATCATTTTGACGTCAAGAGCCTGGTTATATTTCTTTTTTTCAAATAGAGTTTGTGTCTTTTTCTTTGAATTCCTGCTCTAATTCTAGGCATTTTTAAGGTACTTCAACCCCTTCAAATGAAAAGGGCAGGAGTAGGGTGTATATAAATCACAATAATGAATATAGCAAGATCTTTCTTTAACGCAACAGAATAGGACCTGCAGTCTGTTTCCCACACTTCTTTCTCATATTTCCAGTGGTCAGCTGATCGTATTTTAGCATCTGTTCTACATGCATCAAAACCAGAAAGTGTTTACACTGATCCTTCAAACCTCCTACTCATACTGAGTGTTATTTTCTCCTGCCTTTACTCTTATTGTGTCAGTCACCTGACCTTGAGAAATGATAGTGATACTTTCTGTTCCCATGGCATCACAATTACTTGGCTGAACTTCTAGTGAGTTCTTAATTCTTTAATTTATTTACACCCTTTCCCCACTCATGTGTTCTATTCGTATCAGTTATTGCTATTGTATTAATACATGCCTTGTTTCAAATATTATCATAGAAATGTAAGCACATAATAAAAAATAATATAAAATAGCTTAGAGGAGCTTATGCTGAAAGAGAGAGGATTTTTCCTCCAGGTTCTGTTCCCAGTCCAGTTTCTCAGATTCAGCAATATTTGTTTGGACATAGCTCCTGATTTGGAGATTACTTAAATAATATTTTCTGAATTATCAGTTTAGCATAGCATCTTGATGCTCTTCTATGAAAGAGTAGGATTCTGTTCACAGACATAAAACTTCATCTCTTTCTTCTCACTGAATGAAAACTATTATTTTAGTCATTTTAATGAGTAGCACTTTACATTTAAAACACACATTGCATTTGAGGAAGAATTTCTACTTCTTGTTTTCATAGCCCTCTGCCTTCTCTCCCACTGCAGTCCCTACCTCTTTTATCTTGGAATACTTTTCATTGCTTTCTTTTTCATAGTACGGGTTCTCTCAAATTTTCTATTTTGCAGAAGTTTATAGAAATCTTTTTTAAACTGAGGTCCCTTTTATTAATTTTTTTCTATTATAAGCTTATTCCTTTGATATAATTTTATTGGTGCTTTGGGGGAAAAAGAGTAAAAACTTTTTTTTTTAAAAAGCAAAATTAAAAAAATAAAGATAAACAATTTTACTAAACTCTCTAATGCACTTTTTGTTTTTAAACGTTCTATAGTGCCCTGATTTCTATTAAGGAGCACTCCCAGATAACCTGTTATGAGAGAAGGAAGCAGGACTAGATAAAATAAGTTAGGCTGTGATGATTCACAGTAGCTCGATTAACTCATCAGCATTATCCTGAATTATGGTAAGGGGCCAAACTTTTATAGCCAAATAACCAGACATTGGATAAAGGCTGCCCCAGGAAGGAGCTTGATGGATGAGTGCTGTCTGCCACCAACACCCCCAGCGGAAGGAAACTTAATTGTCATTCCTAAGGGTGAGTCTGAACTGCTCGGCACAGTATCAACTCCGACCACAAAAATCCAAAATCTAGACATAGAATTCAAATCTGTGTCCAGTGTCTCCTTAATGCGTTTATATAGTTTCATTTCCCAAAACTCCCCAGTCTCAATCCAAGTATTCTAGTAAAACTATAATACACCTCATTGTTCCATAATCCTTCTTTCTTTTCCTGTCTTTGACACCCTCTGAGCTCAGCTCGGATGTCACCTTATATAAGAAGCTATTTCTGATCAGGCGAGTTACAATGGCCTTTCCTGCCTCTGAATTCTTCTAGAATATTTTACCAGAGCTAACTGTATTTATGTCATTTCCTTGTGTTATAATCATTAGAGTATAACTCTTATTTCATTATTAGATTGTGACTTAAGGTAATCCATAATAGTTATTTAAATACATATTAAATGGTCATTAAAATGAGAAAATAGTGAAAGGAGAGTAAAAACCTGAACTATGTAGATAAGGCTGCAGACAAGATTGGATTTGAACTGGGTTTTCAAGCTTTGGTGAATAGGAATGACACTCAGAAAGTCACGGGAATCCTAAACTTACATGAGGACTTGTTACTTTGTACTTTACTGCTTGTGAGGCTTAGGTCACTGGTTCTAAAACTTAATTACCTTGTGACCTTGAATGTGTTACTTACCATTCCAAACATCAGTTTCCTAGTCTCAAAAACATAATATTTCTAGATATAAAAGAAGATTGAGTGAGATAACATTTTAGAATTATCACTTTCTGGAACACCTAGGTGGCTCAGTTGGTTAAGCATCTGCCTTCAGCTCAGATAATGATCCCAGGATCCTGGGATCAAGTCCAGCATAAGGCTCCCTGTTCAGCAGGGAGTCTGCTTCTCCCCCTCTTCTCTGACAAATAAATACACAAAATCTTTTTAAAAATAAAATAAAAATATATAAGTCATCACTTTCTGACAGTTACTCGTGGAATCCTCACTACTACATCAAAAATGCACCTTTGGGGAGCCTGGGTGGCTCAGCCAGTTATGTGTCTGACTCTTGGTTTCTGTTCCAGTCATGATCTCAGGGTCCTGTGATTGAGCCCCGAGTGGAGCCCCACATCAGGCTCTGTGATCAGTATGGAGTCTACTTGAGATTCTTTCCCCTAAAGTCTCCCCACTCCCCACTTCT
>CM053607.1:12756413-12796597 GCA_028646535.1 Procyon lotor
GGAATCTTAGCATAGCAAAATCCAAATGACTGGATTTAACAGAATCAAAGTGGGCATAATGATTGTAATGAAAAGCAAGATCAGAATGTCTGCAAAGCATGCTGAGACACAAAATATTTTGAAATATCTAAAAATATCTAAAAAAAAATCAGGTATTGGGGCAGTTTTCAGATAATAGTTCTCAGATATAGAATTCATCTACTGAAGAAGATTGTAGGTCTCCATGAAGACAGACATTGTAATAGCGAGTGTATGGGCATGTTTTCCCACCTTTTTCTCTCCTAAAATCATAGCCATTTACTAAAATAACCATACTTTGGGAAAGAGCAATACTTACAGCTTATAAGGGCTGCTGATTATGTAGTCTGAATTTATGCTCCCATCTTTGGATCCAAAGCATCACCATGACCCCCACTTAGTGAAGTGGCACATAGCTAATGGAGCCCTTGTTTAGGTCCATCTCAGAATACGTTCACTGAAACCAGCAAGCAGCAATGGTTATTTTTCCTGACTTAAATTCAGAATGAGCATGGTTAGCAGTTATGTCCCTTACATTGGTTCCGCCATTAGAAAAACCAAATGGCAGTCCCTGGAACATCCACAATACACTACCACTGCCCCTGGACAATATAGTAAATTTAAAAGGAGGTAACATCCCAGAGGAATAACAGAGATTACTGGTACTAATAAAGACTTTAAGAACACGGTGAATGGATTCCTTTATATGCACATTGAATTATATCCACATTGAATGGGAAGCTATGCTTCACGATTCTCTGTAATTCTAAAACTAATGGCTGTTATTAGGTGCCATCTCCAGCAGGTACAATGTGTGGATCCAGGGTCCAGGAGTGAAGGTAGCAAGAACACTGTTCACTATTACTTTAGGAATTTGTGTTGTGCATTCTAATCAGAGACTAAGAATCTCATTAAATGTGCAGTTGTCATCAGTTTTCTTTGGAATCTTCATGTCAGTAATTTAGGAGGCATAAAAAGGAATTACCAAACAGCAGACGCAATTGACCCTGATCATCATGGGAATGTAAGACTGCTTCTCAAATGTACAAATGGAAGAGTACATTTGGCACTCAGATGATCCACTACAGTGTTTCTTGGTGATCTCATGGCCAGTTTTCATTTTCAGTGCACAAGCAAAACAACCACACCTTATAAAGTCATGGTAATTAGGGTCTCAGACCTTTGGGGATCTCAACCAACCAAGGCACTTTGACCAACAAAAATACTAGTCAAGAGTCAGTATAATTTTTTTCATTGCTTCTGTTTTTTTATCTTAATTTAATTTAATTTTTTTCAGAGTTCCAAGATTCATTGTTTATGCACCACACCCAGTGCTCCATGCAATATGTGCCCTCCTTAATACCCACCACCAGGTTCATCCACTCTCAGTTTGTTTCTCAAAGTCCACAGTCTCTCATGCATTGTCTCCCCTCCGATTTCCCCCAATTCACTTTTCCTTTCCTTCTGCTAATGTCCTTGATGATATTCCTTATTTTCCACAAGTAAGTGAAACTATATGATAATTGACTTTCTCCGCTTGACTTATTTCACTCAACATAATCTCCTCCAGTCCCGTACATGTTGATACAAAAGGTGGGTATTCATCCTTTCTGATGACTGCTTAAGAGTCAGTATCATTTAAATGGGAGATAGAGAAAGGAGATGTTCTCAGTTAGGGTCATAGGGCTAACTATAGCAGTGAGGGCTATACTTCATCTCATTAATCCTCTCTTTAACTGTCCCCATGAATTGTGATGAACCAGAATCCAAAAGTAGCTGTGCCTGAACACAGTGAACTTATAAAAAAGTTAACATAAGAAGGACAAGAGGTGAGCTGTAGTAAATGCTTGTTGGTACCCTATCCACAGTTTCTCAGTGGTTAAGTGCTAGCTGCTAAGGACATGGCAATCCCCTTTATCAGGACCATTGCCTGTAGGCTGACTCCTTCCTTTACTAGGGGCATCCTGCTTTCAATGTTGAATTATATCAGAATACAAAAGGCCAGCGACATTGTTTTAAAATAAAAGCAACTTTTTGCTGTGATTTTTGTTCCAGATTCCCTTGTGAATAAGACCAAGACTGATTTATCTGAGACTATATTTTTTCTTATCTTGTACCCATTTACTATAACTATACTGCTTTCTTCAGTCTCACAGATTTTTCCTGAAGATGATTTCCTCAACAGAGCACATGAAATTGCATCTCTACTAGAAATACTACCAAAGGCATATGGAGACACAGATTCATGTACATACCTAATAATTCCAGTGTTGGATTAAAATTTTTTTAAAGTAAATAACCTAAATATCTTAATAGTAAAATATATAAGTAACAATATGCCATAGATTGTGATATTATATAGCTTTTATAAAATAAAAAAAAATGAGAAATCCAATAGTAAAGTCCTTGGAATTATATAATTGTGTTTGAGATAATTAAGAATTATCACTAACTCACTCCAGCTTCATTTTATTGTTTCTTTTTCTTAGCTATCCAAGTCATATTCCACAAATATTGATATCTAAGCCAATAAAGTTGATCATTTTAATTGGTAAAGTTGGAGTGCCTGGGTGGTTCAGTGGGTTAGAGCCTCTGCCTTTGGCTCAGGTCATGATCTCAGGGTCCTGGGATCGAGCCCCACATTTGCTGAGCAGAAAGCCTGCTTTCCCCTATCTCTGCCTGCCTCTCTGCCTACTTGTAATCTCTCTCCTCTCTGTCAAATAAATAAATAAATAAATCTTTAATTGGTAAAGTTATCTATATTAAAAACAATTTCACACCAAAATTATTTATCTCTTTTCATTTCATGGCAAGAAAAAATAAGAGGAAAAACTTTTACTTGTTATTCAAAAGAAGAAAATATGGTCAAATTATTATCACAAGGGATCTTTACTTCAATGTGATCACTAAACACAGTTTAGCGTGTTTTATTTTGCTAACCATATATTCTATTTTCCTGACAGCACAGTATATGGATAAATAAAACACATTCATATTCAGGTGACTAGCTTTATAGTTGTTATTTAATTAAAGTTAATTTCTATTCTTAAAAGATGTTCATATTTCTATTTTCACATTTTCCCTTCTCAGCAACTTTGCATTACTGCTTTTCAGACAGAAGGGATTTTGTGTGTGTGTGTGTGTGTATGTGTGTGTGTGTGTGTGGTGTGCTTATTTGAGAAACTTTATGGCAAAAAAAAAAAAGCTATTTTTAATGGTATTACTTCTTTTTTTTTTTTTTAATGGTATTACTTCTGAATGGGAAGATATATCTCTTTGGTATATATATAAATGTAAGTATTACAGGAAAGAATGATGTTAGACAGATGCTAGATAAAGAGATAGCTAGATAGATAGATGAGAGAGAAATATATAAACTATAATTCATAACACAAATGCTTCTGAAGGAAATTTTGTTCCTTATCAAATGTTTTTAGGACTGCATGATCTAATGACTTGATTTTGATCTTTCCCTCTCTTCCTTCTTCTTTCTTCCTCTCTCTCCCTCCCTTCACCACCTCTTCCTTCTTTCCTTCCTTCCTTCGGTCCGTCCGTCCTTCCTTCCTTCCTTCCTTTTTTCTTTTTTCTTTTTATTTTTTATTTATTTTTATTTTTTTCTTCCTTCCCTTTTTCTTTCCGTTCATTTTTATTATTATGTCACCATAACTCTCTTTAGCTATATTTTTATAAATGACTGTACAAAAAACATTCCTTAATTTTATTTTCCAGGTACCACTGACACAATATTGTGTGTATGACAAAATTTTATGGGATATTTAGGGAGAGAGAAAGGGTTTATGCTTAGCCTAAGAAATACTCAAATCTGTCAAGATTTTTGAATGCTAACAGTAGAAAGTAACTATGATATGATTAAACTTTAAAAAATGGAACAAAAAGAAAATTTGACTAGAAGCTCTATTTTAAGCCCCTAATCATTATCTTAATTTCAAAGACAATTTTTATTTTGCATAGGTAAGCAGAATAATGGTCTCCAATAATGTACATATCTTAGGCTCTGGAATCCATAACTTTATTACCATATATTCAAACTGTTTTTTACAGAAGTGATTCACTTAAAAACATTTCAGATAGGACAATCATCCTGGATAATCTGGATTGGGTCAGTGTAACAAGGTCCCTTAAAAAGGCAAGAAAGTTAGAGAGAAGATGTGATAGTGGTAGCAAGGATCAAGGACATGAGAATACTGATTTTGAAGATACAAATGTGCCACAAACCAAGGAACATAGGCAGCCTCCAGAACTGGAAAAGGCAGGAAATGTGTCATCCCTTCAAGCATACAAAGGATGCAGCCCTGCCGACATCTTGATTTTAGTCCCATAAGACCATTTGGGTTTTTAGATTTCTGACCGCCAGAACTGTAAGAAATAATTTTTTGTAGTTTTAAGCCAGTATGATTTTGGTAATGTGTTATATGACCAAGTAGGAAACTGAAAACCAGTATATGTTATTTTATCCTGTTTTCTTATTTGCTATCAGAAAATCATCATATATCATTATGCATGTATTAATAAAGTATAATTAACTATTGACATCATGATGGATTTTTATATTCTAATGTTTCTGAATATGCAATATTTTCAGTAAGCACATATAATTTATATAATCAGGAATATACATGTAAACATGTAAATAGATAATATTTTATAATGACTTTGCAGTATATCATTTCAAAATGAGAGTAAGAAGAAAGTGAAAAGTTGGGAAATGCTTTAGCTGAAGTATGCAACCAAGAAAACTATATATATAGTTATATATTTATTTATCATATATTCATTATTTCATTAACATTATTAATGATATCAACCAATATTATTTACCATGTTCATATGTTTACTAATTAAATTATATAACCATAAATTAAATGCTTATACATTTATTAATAATAATTATTTATTATTATATATTTTTATATATTTCTATATATATATATAAATGAAAATTTATGGAGAAGAAATCAAATGTTTACCCAAGGACTTTGACCCTAATGTACTCATCATTGAAGATTTACTGAAACAATATATTTTTTTTTTTTTAGAAAAGAGTTAGATTATCTAAATTTACTAAATAGAATATCTAAGAACACTTAATGGAAGTTGACAGAGAATTTTACTAAATTGAGTAGTTTAATTCAATGCTTTTATTTATTGGACTTAACATTTAAAATGTATTGAATATACTAATGGCAAAATATATTTTTCATAATTTAAAACTGACTTAATTTAATGTCTATGGAAAGAAAAATCTATCAAAAATCCTAGAGTGAGAAAATTATAGTAATGTATAGTTTAGATTTTTTGTAATAATCTACTAAAGAAGTACATGAAGAAGAGGAAAAACTTGATAAATTAAAAATAAAATTTCATTGCAGTGCCTGACAAACTTCACATTTTATAATTGCTTTGAAGATAGTTTTTACTTCATGAGGTTCTCGAAATAAGAAGTATAGAGTATAAGACAATTTGTTCCATCTGACCTCTTTAATCGCATCATTTGGTTTATAAGTATTAAAATTTCTCAGTGGCTCTGAATACTGTCATTAAGGTGGTAGTCCTATTCCTTTTCTGCCTTTTACTGTCAGAAAATCATTATAAATTGATAAAGTGATGATAAGAGTTTTATGACTCTATAAGAAAAAAGAAGCGCTTAGTTCTCAATGTCTATCTTGAGAGAAACCTATAAAGTATCTTTATAGTAGTAATTTTAGCCAATTATTGTACGTTTTAGTAACTCTATTGAATTTACTTTTACAGATGAAAGTTGTTTTTTTTTTTAATTCCAAAACTGGAAAGATTCCAAATGAGTAAAGAACAAGTTTGACATCCATGAATATATGCAGAGATATTCATCTTATTCAGTCATTTAGTGTGTATATTAATGATACATTTATAATGTATTTATGAAATATATAACTTAGGCTATATAAAGACGATGATTTATTTCACTTCTTGGAAGAATGTAAGCCTATTATGCACTGTAGATGTATTTACATTTTATAACATTTTGCATAGATAGGATCATATATTAGCTTCTTTGACTCAGCATAATTATTTTAAAATTCCTCCCTGCTGTGGCCTAGGTTCAGCAGTTCATTCTGTTTTATTGCTGGGTAGCATTCCATTGTATGGTTATACAACACTTTGTATACATCTGTTCGGAGACATTTGGTTTCTTTCTAGTTTGAGACTGTTCTGAATGAAGCTAATAGGAACATTCATGTGTGTCAGGAATAGCCAGCAATCCCTGTACCCGTGGATGAAAGATTACTCCAAACTTTCCTGTGAAAGAGAAGTGAAGGCAAGGGAGACAATGCTCAGAGGCAAAGATCCTTTGCTCTTCTTTGCTCCTGGGGTTTTATTCCTTATCACTGATTCTCAAGCACGTGATGTGTGACAAGGGGTCTTACTGGAACTGGGAGGATCTGTTTAGGGGAAAGATACAATATGCTAACCTATGAGTTCTATGAATTCTGCTAAATATAGTCTAAGGGACAGTGCTTATGTCTCCTAGAACACTGGGCAGGTGTTTGGGCTAAGTAAGCTTATGGAAAGGCAACCTCTCCTCCCTTGCCCTCCACCCAACATCCCTACGGCAGAGTGGTCCCGCAAGCCTTGGCATTCCAAAGGCCTATGCCCTCCAAAACCTTCCCTGGCCCCAGTGGCCTCCCTGTTATATTTTAGCAAGCCAGGTGTTATGGCTGATTTTATGCTCTACATTAACCCCAACACCTGTGCAGACTTGTGTATGAACATAATAGTAAAATGACTGGTAGAATGGTTAGTGTATATATACTGTTATAAACAACTTGAAAGGTTTCCACAGCCAATATATCACTTTACATTCCGCCCTGCAATGTACATATACGGTGGTGACTCCACATTCTGGCCTTATTCTCACTCTTTAATTTCAGACATTCTGATGGGTATATAGTGTATCACACTGTGATGTGGTTGAAATGTAGTACATTTCTTGATTACAAAAGATGTTTAGCACTTTTTTAGGTGCTTATTGGATATTCATAATAACATATATATTCTTTTATGAAATTTCATGTCAAATTTGACCCATTTGGGTTTTTTAAAATTGTTGAGGTTTTATTGAAATGTAAGAACTATTCATCTATCCTGGATAAAAATCCATTACTAAGGATATTTTCTTCCACTTCTGACCTATTTTTGTCTTAAGAGATATCTTTCAAACAGTTGATGTACTAAATTTTTATAATACCAGTTTTTCCTTTTTTTTCTGTTCTTTCTTTTCTTTTCTTTTTTCTTTTTTTTTGTACTTTTTGCATCCAAAGAAATAAGTTTTTACTCCAGGGACACACAGGTTTTCTCCTATGCATTTCCACCTCCCATAAATCTTGTAGTTTAACATTTTATATTTCGATCTATACGTCATGTAAATTTTCATATATGGTGTAAGACTAGCAAAGGTTGATATTTTTTCCCAAATTGCTATCATATTTCTCTAGAACTTTTAGTTAAAAGACTATTTTTCTCTTCTTCGATTTCCTTTGGAATAATACTTTAAAAAGTTAACTCAACAAAGATAAAATTAAAAATAGAATAAAAATGAAAAGAAAACTGATTTTATACATGTAAGTCCTTTTTCTGGATTCTATTCTCTTCCATTGATCTGAATGTATATATTTATGCCAATATCATGCTGTCTTCATTAAAGTTGCTTTACAGAATGACTTGAAATCAGTTAGTGCGACTCCTTTAGCTATATTATTGTTTTTTTTTTTTTGTAAAATTGCTTTGAATATTTTAGGTCACTTGAATTTCCATAAATATTTTAGAATAAAATGGTTTCTATAAAAATCTTGAGGGAATTTTGCTAAATTTGAGAGTTTTTATATTAGTTCCCTAAGACTGTTGTAGTAACCACAAACTGCAGGGTTTAAAATAACAGAAATCTATTCTTTAAGAGTTCTGGAGTCTACAAATCCAAAATGAAGGTGTCATCACAGTCCTAACTCTTCTGAAGGCTCTATGGAAGAATGATTTTACCTCATTCTATCTTCTTTTATCACTGGGAATTCTTTGAATTTTTTGGCCTGTAGATACATCACTCTAATCTTTGCCTCCATTTTTACTGTGTCATTCTTCCTGTGAATTTGTGTCTTTATGCCAAATATTCCTTTTTTATAAAGCCCTCATTCATATAGGATTTATGGCCTGCTCTAATTCAGTATGAATTCATCTTAACTTGGTTACATCAGCAAAGACCTTATTTGCAACTTCATATTCAAAAGTTCTGGGTGAACATGAATGTGGGGGGAACACTATTCTATAACTGGTATAGTCCCCAAGGCTTCTCTTCTGATGCCAACAACAGATGATGGTCTACATGATTATTCCCAGGTTCAACTCATCGTGGTAGTCTATTGCAATAAAAAGATACAGGTGCAAATTAGCAGAGGAAAGAAGCACATAGGACAAGTCCAGGAGATACCAAGATATAGAGCTTCCAGTTGTACTCTCCCAGTGAAGTCTTGCATAGAACAACCAATTTTCCCAAGCAATAATGTGCAGCAATATGAGTGGACTATGCCAACCAGGGAAGCTCAACTCAGCCTTGATGTCAAGAGTTTTCTACATCAAGATCACATAGAAATGTTTGCTCCTACATGTAGTTGACCTTGGTCAACCTCACAGGAGCTGAGACTAAAGGTCAAACATCTCTTTGGACAAGGATAATACTCTACTAGACAAATTTTAATTAATACTAATTGACCTTTAGGTCAATTTGGAAGGCTGTGATATCTAAACAATATTAATTCTTCCAATCTATGATCATAGTATATGCTTTCATTTATTTAGATCTTAAATTGTATCAGCCATGTTTTATAATTTTTAGTGTACAAGTTTTGCACATATTTTACTAAATGCACCACTAAGTATTTTATGTTTTTGTTGTAATGGAATTATAAATAGAGTTTTGTAGTATTTAGAAATAAAATTTCTTTATTAACCAACTTATTTCTTTTTATATTTAAACTTTCACTTTGACAAAGTGAACTTTTTTGTTTCATGTTGTTTTGATCTTGGTAGATTTGAGTAGGTTTATTTTTAAGTATATTGAAGGTATCAACTTCTGCTTTGATTTTTTTTCAAATGGATATGTTTTACCTGGATCACAGACTACATCAACTCCAAGACAGAATATAAACCGTTAGTTACTTGAATTTTGTCTTATTTTTTAAAAGATTTTGGTTTTTTTTTTATTTGAGAGAGAGAAAGAGAGAGCATGAGCCAGGGGGAGGGGCAGAAGGAGAGGGAGAAACAGACTCCCAACTGAGCAGTCCCAACTGAGACTCCCAATTGAGCCCAATGTGGGGCTCAATCCCAGGACCCTGGGATCATGCTCTGAGCCAAAGGCAGACACTTAACCAACTGAACCACCTAACTGCCCCGCTACTTGTATTTTAATAAACTTCTCAGCTGGGAAGAAAACAAAATCTTAAAGTATTTTCTTACAGAATTAAAAACCCCACCTCTCCCACTTTTTTTTTTTTTTTAACCCTAATCAGTGCTTTCCAATTTGTTGTCCTGAAGCCATAGGCATCAGACTTATCTTGTTAGTTATCTAAAAATCTTGGTTTACAAGGTAATCCTAATGGAATTGTAATTAGAAGTTGTGAAAAAAGGATCTGCACTCTAAAAACTGTCCAAGTGAATCTAACTCAAACTCAACCTTTAGAACCATAGATAGAGGTAGTCCAGAACTTGCTGTGAAATCTGCTTAGCATCACACAGCAACATAGTAGCAGTTCCTACATAGAACTGCTTTCTGGACATATGTTCTGTGGTTGTGTAATTGAATTAATTGAGGAATATTATAACTGTACTTAGAAAACTTTATTGTGCTTATCATAAGAAGGCTATTGAATATGTCATGTAAAATCACTAAAGATTTTCTCTACAAAAGAAGGAACCAGAATTAACTTTCTCAGATGTCAATAAGAGATACAATTTTTACTCTTCTGAAAACTGTTTAAAAAAAGAAATTAATTTACTTACATGTACAACTGAAATTACTCATAGTTAAGAGAAATTAATCACAAAGACCGTCACCAAGATGAAGTTTTATAAATAGAAAAAAAATGGAGTTTATGGAAAAGAGAAATGTGTAAGAATTTGTTTTATTTTTCCCTCCCTTGGCAAGCTGATTTGTTGAAAACTATCAAGAAGAGCAGTTTTCCCTGGAGCAAACTGACTCTGTTATAAGGGAAAGTAATTTCAGTTATTTATAGGTTTCTAGAGAAACCTTGTGAATCCAATACTGTCTTGTTTATCTCTGGGCAACGGTGTTGTTTTTCCTTCTGGTGGTATCTCCACCTTACTTAAGCCAGAATTGCACCATTTCCCTGCTTATGATTCCTCAGTGTACTGGTATATTAATTTTATGAATAAGTTATGAATTTTGAAACTTGTTCATAAAACTAACATCCTAGTTACAAGTTTTGAAAGTTGTAGCTGAGCCCAATTCTCATTGTTCTTTGGCTGGTAGAAAGCTATAAGCTAATTTTGCTATCCAAATTAAAAAACTGTGCCAGATTTCATTGCATACATTTCTATGTTCAGGCTCTTACTGGCTAATAGGACTCTACTGTTTCTATCCTGACAATCTCTAATGTTTCAATATTATGTGCATTTTAGTAATCTATCCCAAATCCTTTTGGAAATATAAGAAACATTTTTTTTTAATGTTTGGTTTGGTAACTCAAAATTTATCATTAATATTAATGTTTCCTCTCCAGTGTGCTTTTCTTTAAGCTAGGCCCAGTCTGTGACAGTAAATATGTTGGCCTTATGTGCTTATTCTGAGTGGCTAACATAAATGAGATAAAGATATCTATAAATTCTTTAAAAAAAAATAAAAATCTTACTGAAATAGAGAAGCGTAGGAACTACTAAAATGGAGGTCATTTTTACAGAGGAGACGTTTTGAAATTGTGCGATATACCCTCCAAGCAACAATTTTGAAATTTTCATAATAATTCCGTAGTGCTATTCACTTATTCCAAACTCAATTTTAAGCAAAAGCTTTGATTAAAATTTCTCAACTTAGTTTGAAATCCAATATGCAATCAAAATTCATCCCCAAGGCCTACAATTTGCTTTGGAGATTCATGAGAGCTTGCCAGAATATTCTTATAAGTCTTCTCATGCACTAGTCATAGATACTTCAATTCAAAGAATAGTGCATCTCTTTTTTCAATGTTTGGTTCCAAAATATCTCCCTGCAGTTTTCAGCAATCATTTCCCCCTTCCCTCCTTCATCCCACAGTACCTGAAACAGGAAAGGAAACATACATAGAAACCATTCTTTTGTTGACAGAATAAGACCATTTGTAATTTGATCTCTTAGTAAAAGGACAAGATTATGTTCTTTAGTGCTTCACTCCAAAAGAAAGAAATCCCCACCACCCACCAAACTGAAAATATTTTATTTGATCAGTTTTCTCTCTGATTAAACTATATTCCTACTAAGGAAAAAGAAGACAATCAGATCCAACTGTATTTAAGGGAATGAGATCTATAAATTCATTTCTGATCTGTGTGTATAGGTGTCTAAAAGCTTAAGATAGAATGTCTTATGGATACTTTTTGAGAATTTCCTGATAAATTTACTGCTTCATGAGATTACCCATTCTTGTTTGGCTTCAAAGGCCAGTTTGGTATTTATATTTTTACATGCACAACAAGTTCCAAAAATGGCTAATAAGGCAGGATTATTATTTACAATGTATTTCAAAGAAAGTTTGCCAAACTGGTCATGAATTGGGTGAAGCATATTATTTCATTTGGATTTTCAGATGGAATTTGAATTATCACTTTACTTATGCTAAGGTCCTACTAAATATATTAGTATATTTATTTTATTAGTAGTAGTATTTTCCTAATTAGTTTAACTTATCATACCTAATTGGTGTATTTGTTATTAGTAGTATATTCCTGCATTTATTTTGAAGGAAACGATTGGCAATGCACATTTGCACTTCATTTTTCTTTTTTTTTTTTAATTAATTTATTTATTTATTTGACAGAGAGAGATCACAAGTAGGCAGAGAGGCAGGCAGAGAGAGAGGAGGAAGCAGGCTCTCCGCTGAGCAGAGAGCCCGATGTAGGGCTCGATCCCAAGACCCTGAGATCATGACCTGAGCCGAAGGCAGAGGCCTTAACCCACTGAGCCACCCAGGCACCCCTGCACTTCATTTTTCTTAAGGTGTCATTTTTTTCTACATTAATTTAATGTGATTTTAGTCATATTTAAAGTTTATTTTGTCAATTTGGGAAAAAGTTAAATGTCTTAATTTTTCGTTATCAGTTTTTAATTTCATCCTCAGAGAAATTATTAAAATGCATATATTTTTAATAACTTAGGAGAAATGAGACAGCTTCCACAATAATGCAATATTAATGGTAGATAAATGATAAATGCCCTCCCAAATTATTTCATGAACAAATGTTTCTCTTTATTAATATTTTGCAGGCTTGAGTCAAACCTATCTATTCATTCTGTCTTTAATTACTAGACAGCACAAATACATTTATGTATGAATGTAGGTATACAAATGCACATATATATACAAATATGCATACATACATATGCCATAAAATATATGCATACACATATCAATAAAAGCCAAATTATTAACCAATAAATGGAATTAATTGGGTAGAAATTTGACTAGTATTTTTCATGTTTATATCATTGTTTATTTTATTAAGTGATTTTATTCTCTGTTAGAATGCCTTGATTTCCTAAGCGAATTAAATTTCATGAAGCTATATTCAAGGGTTGTAACTTATCGAATTAGATTGCCTTTTGATTGCAGATATTTGAGCTGCACAGTAATTACTACTGATGTCTTTCAAATCATTAGCTGTTTTCCATCTCATGTTAGTTATTCCTAAACTGAAGTCAAACTTTAAAATTCTGTTATCTGATAAAGTATGTATTTAGTTATAAAATAATACTTAGATTTTTATTTGTACACAATATACAGATTATTATTCATATTAGCATTATTTGTAATATATAAAATTCTTTTTCAGATACATAGCACACTAATCATAGAACAGAATTCATTGGGCAGTGATACTATAAAGATAATTTTGTAACTCACATATTATTAATTTGACAAGTTAACATTTATGGCAAAACAAGAAAAAATTAGTATTTTAAGGAATAGGCACCTTGTGTAAAGACAAATGCTTAAATGTCAACTGCATTAGTCTGTGAGAGCAGCCATAACAAAATGTTACAGACTTTAAAAACAGAAATTTATTTCCTCACAATTCTGGAGGCTGGAAGTCCAAGATCAAAGTATGAGCAAGACTGATTTCTTCTGAAATCTTTCTCCATGGTTTGCAGATAGCCCTATTCTTCCTGTATCTTTTTGTGTTCCTCCATGTGTCTGTCTGTGCCTTAATTTCCCCTTCTTTTAAGGGCACCAGTCATACCAGTTAAAAGCTCACCCTAATAACCTTATTTTTTAACGTGATTTTCTTTTTATGGACCCCATCTCTATTCTGTGTTACTGAGGGTTTAGGACTTCAGGATATTAATTTTGGGGGAACATAACTCTGCCCACAATATTAACATTGAGGCTCACATATTAACCCAAAGTAGATTTATGCATAGGCTTCATTTTTAAGCACTTTTAAATATGGCTTATGAGCATTGATTTTGCTGATCTGAGGTTTGCTCATCTCTGCTTAAAAGATCAAGGAGTAGTAAAACTCTTCAGTAGTTTATTTGATGAAATTTCTTGTTTCTTAGATATGTGGAATAGTTAGTGGGCAAATTATGGTGACTCATCTAATAGCTGAAAAGTGATATTTCATCAGTACCATATATTTTAGTTTATTTTTTAAAAGATCAAGTTGTTGCTTTCTTATCATTACATTGCTCTTTTGTCTTTTATTTGCCATAAATAATCACATGTATTATGCATACATGTATACTTCATGTATATAGTGTATATATACACACATTATGAATACACTTTTTATATATGTGAGTTATACATATACATAATGTAACATAAACATGAAAATATAGTAAATGCATATGTATAATTTGCACATAAACACATGAAGAATTATGTACCTGTGTAATATATGTGTGTAATGGGTAAATCCCCATAGTACATATTTCTACTTCACTTTTCTTATTAAGAATTTTTAAAACTGGGGTGCCTGGGTGGCACAGTCAGTTAAGAACCTGACTCTTGGTTTCAACTCTGATCCTGATCTCATGACCGAGACTGGGCCCCATGTCTAGCTCTGCGATCAGTGGGGAGTCTGCTTCTTTCCTTTTCCCTCTGCCCTTCCCCTCACGGTTCTCTTTCTCTTCCTCTCTCTCTCAAATAAATAAATAAATCTTTGGGAAAAAATTTTTAAAACCAAAATGATATATTTCTAAAATGAGCTGCTATATCCATTTGAACACATCGGAACAACATATCACACAAATGAATACACTTTTAATTCTGAAAAGATAGCAAAGCACCTAGCAATGAATTAATATTTTATAAATGCTTAATACCTGACTTAATACACAAGTAAATCACAAAGTGGATGAAATAATGGAGAGCCATTATTTTCCCATTTAAAAAAAAAAAAAAAAAGAAGAAGAAGAAGAAGTTAATGGCATTTGGGTCCTGGAGTAAAGACACAGGGAAAAAGCCCACTGTCTAACCACCAAATCTTTGAGATTTAAGGGCTGTAGGATATATATTGCAGGGACATAATTAGACTCTCTTGATATATCAAAGGCCCAAATTAGGGAAAACTAGTTGCTACTTACATAAGCTCAGATCTAAAGCAAGCCCATAGTTCCCTAGAAATTACATTTTTGCCCTTAGAGACACATCAGATGATTATCTGATGAATCCAACACATTTCTAAAGATATGGGTAGGTGGGACAAGTAGAAAATCATCTATTTGACAGGGCAGAGAAGAAGAAAAGATGAAAATGAAACCAAGCCAAAAACTGTAGGAGGTGAAGTGAAAAGAAAGGAAACCATAGGCTAAAATATAGGGAATTTTGTGACTTAATATGCAATATTTTCTAATAACTGCAAAATATAAGGGAAGATATAACCCCAGGACAAAAAAAGTTTCAGATTTGCTGAGAGTAACAATTATTTTTTTCTTAACTTTCCTGTATCTCATTAGTCTCTTGGGTAAAATCAATCAAACATTTTTTTTCACAGTGTTCTGAGGTTTATTTCTGCCAATGTGTGTAAAATGCCATGGGCATATTAGATATTCAGTGAAACTTAGTTTTATCTTGGATAAGGTTTATTGAATTAGGGGATGTGTTAAGCAATTCTAAAATAATTGAGCCAAATATAAATATTACATGAGCATTTAAATAAGAAATCCCAGTGAAAGGGTAATTCTTCAGAGGATGGACAAAAGTAGAGAAAAAAGACACTCCATTTTCCCCCATATGTATAATTTGGACAACAGTAACAAAAATAATACTAAACTTTGCCTTTATTCTCAATGAATAAAAATGAAGACTAATTTTTTGAAGACTCTCAGATAATTAGCTGTGTTAAAAGAAAGGTTAGCTGTCATATCAGGCACACAGACATTTTCATACCAAACTTTACTAATGAGTCAAATCAAAGAGAAGAAAAAACACGGAAGAATTTTGTTTCTTTAGAGGAACCAAAAGTGTCTGAACCAACTTCTAACAATATCTCCCTCTATCTCTTTTTTTCTTAAAGATTATTTATTATTTAAGAGAAAGAGAGAGTGTGTGTGGTGGGGGGGTGAAGGGGCAGAGGAGGAGGGAGAGAGAGAGAATCTCAAGCAGACTCCCTGCTAAGCGTGGGACCTGACACCTGGCTTGATCACACAACCCTGAGATCATAACCTGAGTTGAAATCAAGAGTCAGTTACTTAACCCACTGTACCACCCAGGCATCCCAGAATGTTTCTTTATCCTTTATTGTAACAGGTTGTGATCATCTATTAATGGAAGAGGTCCTGAGTAATGGGCCACACCAAAAAAACTGTCTTGATTTCAAAACTCCTTCTTTATATAATGTTCATTAAATAGGAATATGCTTATATTACTATGTCCCAGTTGTCAGCTATGCCTCAAAAATCCATAATTTCTAGGTTTCCACTAAGCAATACACAGAGACTAGATATATCCCGCTAAAAGCATCTTCCAGATAGGAGCTCCTAGTATCTTTCTAGTGGTAAAAGCCATTAACATTTTTATAAGGTTATCTAGTTAGTATCTTTCATTTCCTTCAACTAAATAAGAAACAGGGAGTGTGACAACCTGGTGTTCTTTCCATCAACAAGTCAATTGTGTTAAAGTTGATTCAATAAATGGTTAGCAAGTCAGTTCAAAAATCAGACATCTTTGATTTTCTTTCTTATTCTAGCATTTGGTGAAATTGCTCAAGTATGTTAAGGAAAACATATTGTTTTGTTTTGAATATTTTATTTATTTATTTATTTGACAGAGAGGAGAGAGATCACAAGCAGGCAGAGAGACAGGTGGGTGGGGGGGAAGCAGGCTCCCTGCTGAGCAGAAATCCTGATTTTGGGCTTGATCTCAGGACCCTGAGATCATGACCTGAGCCAAAGGCAGAGGCTGTAACCCACTGAAGCACTCAGGCACCCCATGGAAAACCTATTGTTTTAGAAATTCATTCTATGAAACTTCAACTAGTTCTTCATTTCTCTCTTTTTTTTTAAAAGATTTTATTTATTTGATAGAAACACAGTGAGAGAGAGAACACAAGCAGAGGGAATGGTAGCGGGAGAAGCAGGCTCCCTGCAGCACAGAGAGCCCGATGCGGGGCTCGATCCCAGGACTCTGGGATCTGACCTGGGCCGAAGGCAGACGCTTAATGACCGAGCCACCCAGGCGCCCCTAGTTCTTCATTTCTGTTGAGTGATCTTATGTCGACACTTAATTCCATGTCTAACTGCCAAAAGTGACTTTCTAATCTACAAATAAAATACCATTTTCTTAGTTATTGTCCTTTTCAAACTTGTCATTGAAAAAAATTGTGTTGGTTTATTGCAGCTTATAGTGTGTCCGGGGACTAATTCTGTCTTAATGACAGATTTCTACTTTTAACAGCTTCATGTTCTGTGTTTCCAAGAGGTT
This sequence comes from Procyon lotor, assembly GCA_028646535.1. NCBI lineage: Eukaryota > Metazoa > Chordata > Mammalia > Carnivora > Procyonidae > Procyon > Procyon lotor. Next base: position 12,773,615 of record CM053607.1, read on the forward strand.
TACTACTTTTTTTTTTTTTTTTTTCTGTGCCCTATAACCTCCCATCCTTACCAGCCTCCAAACACATATTGGAAGAAGAATTAGTGTGGATCATGACAGCTTCTTTATTTCATTATTTTCCCTATGCAAATATTTAAAACCCAAAGCATTCTCTTTCTTTCCTGACCTTATTTCCAAAAGCAGCCCTTTCATTCACTTAGATATTTCTTGGAATCTCAACATTAGTTCTCTCTCCATTCATTCTACATTGCATTGCAATGCTGTGTTAAGAGAGGGAAGGGAGATTTTCTCAGCTCATACTCTAGACATTCTACTTATTAGTATGTGACCTCTAATCCTTAGAAAGTAGGGAGCTCAATAATTGTCATTTCTCAACCTTACTGGAAATACTGTAATAACCTAATCACTACCCTTCTCAAAAGACTTTACTTTCTCCCCATGTCCACTTAATAAAATCTACATTCCTTAATCTGATATTCATTGCCTGCCTGAAATTATCTTTCTATCCTCATTTCTTTTCTTTTTATATCCCATAAATTTCAGTCACGTCTTTGTATTCACCTTCCTTGAAACACTCTTCACCAAAACCAATTAAACTCTGCTTATATTTGCTCATTTTTGTAAAACAATTACATCAAGCTTTCCAAAAGAAGGCTTTACCATTATTTCAGTTATTTCCATTCCTATCACCTTGTGATAAACCATAACACTTCTATTATGATAACTAGCCAAATAAGGGTAATATTTTTAATAAAGTAAAGAATTCAGTAATAAGTGAATGCATTTAAGATAAGCAGAAGAGACTGAAGTAAATATTTTTTTCAATTTAAAACAAAGATAAAGACTTTAGAGTTATATTTTTCAGTTGACATTAACATTGGTATTTTTGTGAACAAGGATAATCTTTTCCCATTGTTTCTAATTGTAAGTTTTCTAGTGTTTCCTATTAAGTCATTCTAATGTGGTGGAAATATCTATTGAGAGATATACATATCGATATTTATCCTATCCAGGTTTGATGTTTTTAAATAAATGTGCAAGCCTTGAGAAACAAATGTATGCCTTTTATACTTACCCTGATTATTTAGGCTGATTCTTTAATAATTTAGCACTGTGAGAACTAACAATAAAAATGCCATTCAATTATCTATTTTCTCAGTTATATGCTTTTAAACAATACCTCATGAAATTAGAGAAAACGCCCTTCTTTGTTCACCTCTGCTATTTGTAACTATTTCACTAACTGATTATAAAATAGAGCAATTACCTTCTCCAATAGCAAACCAAATTAAAGTATATTAATAGTTTGTGATTAAACTATTTTCAGTTTTGAAAAGAAACTAATAGCATTTTCATCTGAAATGCATACCAAATGATGCTGGATACTTTTTGTGTTAATAGTGTCACACATTATAGCAGGGAAAAGCATTTGGTGGGTTTGATGTTAAGTTCTCATTGTTCTTTGTTTGGTACCCTTACATACAACAAATTTTAAGAATGGTTTCCATTTAGCTTTAAAAGTAAACAAATATTTGTTTAAAATATAAATATTTGAAAACCAGTAAATATGATCATTGGTTTTGAGGTTACTATATACTTTCTCAGAAAATGAATCACTTAAAATTTTTTTTAAATAGTTGATTTCTAATTCGCATTCTGAGAACTGGTATTACATAAACAAATCTTAACATAAGCATGATACCATGCTATACAAATTTGTCCATTATTGAAGAGAATATTGAACATTTACATTCTATCATCATATTTTAAAATTTATATAAATATATAAGCTTCTAGTTAAGGGTAAGTATGCTCCAAGAGTGAGTATGCTTCAACTATTATTTGTTTACTTATATAGGTACTATCTTATTTATTTCTATACTGTGAAGTAGAAATTACCTTCCTTTTTCAGACGAGGTAAATGAGAAAGGGGAATTTAAATAAGTTCCTGCAATAAGAAAAAAAAAAAGTAAATCTCCACCTTTAACTGTGGGCAATCTGATCCTAAAATATGTTATATAGGGAGATACATAAATAGATACTAGAGATGTCATCTATAAACTTAACATTTCATTTTATAAATAAAACACTAATGTGAAGAGTAACAGTAAATTGCCTAATGTTTCTTGACTAGTTAATAGCAATTGTAGGACTAAAACCATTTTTCCTTATTACTAGACCAATGATGGATAAGCTTTTAAAAATATGGTTTTTTACTTCTGGCATAAGCTTCCACTTAAGATTTATAACTCTAGGTTTCGTCTATAATGATGAGGAAACATCCCCTGGGTGCAATCCTAATGTGCAGAGAAAGATGATCTGGGGTCTTCACTTCTATTGTCCTCCTCAAACTTCTTTTTCATTTTAAAAATACATTTCCTCTTCAACGTCAGTTTTCTGTTTACTGCATCTTCTGGATTACTTAAGTTAAAAATCACGATTTCTTACCTCCTACTGGAGGTTGTTTGAGGTCAGCATTCTTTCTTTCAAGATCACTATTTTCCATGTAAAATGTGACTTCTCTTTGGCCACCTTGTATTTGAAGGGTCCTTTTAACCTTAGCTGGTTAAAAGCTAAGTCCACTTAGCTTTTAAGTGGATAGTGGATAGCTGGTCCACCATCCAGGCAGGCACTGAATGCTGTTATCATCCTCAGTCCCCTGGTCCTTTTTTAACTCCATGAAAGCCATGTGCTCTACTACAAAGGCAGACTCTTCACTAACAAACTGAAACAGTTTGAGGGAAAATGAGTATCCTCAAGGACATCTGTTTCCTCTTCATCACCTTTAGGCAAATGGCCACCATGTTCTAATTCTTCATCCTCCTTCTGGGGGTCTTGTTCCATTCCCCTTCTCTTGACTTTCCTATTGATTGGTTTGGCATCATCAGTATCCTCAGGTTGCTCAAGGGTCTGAACCTTTTGCACTCTCAAGACATTCTGCTCTCTCTGACTTGCACTCATCCTTCCTTGTTTTTCACATGAGACTTCTCTATTAGTTTCCAGGGATTTAGTGTGACCACTTTTGTCATCAATCACTTCAGATATGTTGATCCTTGGTCTCAGTAATTCAAGACCTTCTCTATTAGAGACTGAGGTGATATCCAGTCAAGAGAGTCACAATGACAATGGTTGCAGCAGGTAGGGACAAGGCAAGGACAGTCAAGGCACACTAAAGAACTTTTTCAGATAAAGAGAATTAATTATGCTGGATCTACACTGTCGCGGTTTTTTAGATTTATATTCATATTTACAGAAATACTGAAAAGTATTCACTAGGTAATAAATTTCTACCAAGCTAGACCTTTGCATAGACTCAGTTATTCTTTTTGATTCCCACGTGGACAATGTATCAAAAAGGAAGAAAGCTGAGATCAGTAGGAATGGATTAGAAACAGCTGTATTCTGGCTTGATGTATCTATATAATGTACATATGCCTGACTTAAGACAAATATAATTTATCTAACCAGCAATCTATTCAAGCTATTTAAAAAATTGCCAGGTAAATTATGATTTTGCTTCACTGTGATTCTAAATATTCACATTATGACTCTATACCTCAACTTTGAAATTTCCTGTATTTACTCAGATGTGGAAGCTGTATCATCCAGTGGAAAAACAGCAAACCAAAAATCCAGAAGAACTGCATATATTAAACTACTTGAATTATAAAAATGACCTCATCTGTGCAATTGGTATTAAAATTGGTTGTGAATATTTTTCATATTACAGTTGTAAGAAATTAAAAGAGCTTTATAAAGGGGTTTTACAATTTTATAAATAATTAGGATATAAGTATGCAGTCATCACACATAGCAAGGTGTTGTGTTTTAAAAAAGTTATTAATCATTGTTTCTATCTAGCTATACAAAAGGGAGGGAGGAACTCTATTTTATTAGACATTACATTTGTTTTCTATTGCTATATACCGCATTGCCACAAATTTGGAGGTATCAAACAATGCCCTTTTACTTTATCACAGATCTATAGTTGAGAAGACTAGATAGGCACCGAGTCCTTCAGTTAGTGTCACATAACTTGGAAGGCTGGGTCCTTTGTTTAGTGTCACACAACTTGGAGCCTTTGGAGGAAGAATCCACTTCCAAGAATGACCACTTACTTCCAAGGTCATTCAGGGGTTAGCTAATTCCTATTCTTTTGATTTCAGGGATTCCAAAATGGCTGATGGCTGCCTGATGGCTGCCAGCTGGAAACCACACTCCCTACTAGAGCCCCCATGATTCCTTATCGTTTGGCTCCCTCCCTCTTCAAGACAGTGATGGTGCATCGCATCCTTCCTAGTTTTTGAATCTGGTATTTTTGTTTAGTACTAGCTGAAGCCAATTCTGTTTTTTTAAAGAGTTTACCTAATTGAGCCAGGCCCATCTGTATTGTAGAGTATTTATAGGTCATCTAGCTTTGGTCTTGATTTACACCTGAAAAATCCCTTTATATGGCACCAAATTTCATCTATGTTTCAATAAGCAAGCAATGGGAAACTTGAGAGGTGGGGCTTACCTTTAGAATCCTGCCTGCCCCAAACATATACTGTTGGGAAGATAATTAAATATGTACTTCAACCCCCCAAAATAAAGACCATGTCAAAGTGAATGTTACTATTCCCCTTAGAAGATGAGAAAATTGAGGCTAATTATTATTATTATTATTATTTACCTTGGATTAGTTCATTTAACTGAATCTGAATTTAATCCCAGGCATGTTGGTTTATACAACTCATACATCATGAGGCTTCAAGCTAAATCAGAGCGTGGGTATTGGCAAATAAACAGGTATTTAAGAAGAAGTAAAACTAAAAGGTTTTTTACTAAGCTTCACAGTATGTCTATATTAAAAACGATTAATTCTAATAAATATTTTTGTAATAGAAAAGTGAGGAGCCCCAAGAACCTAAAGACATTTTTTTGTTCAGCTCTTTCCATTGTCTGCCAGCTTTGTAATGTGATAGCACTTGTTAAAAATAAGCCTTGCTTCTAAATCTTTTACTTTCTTAATTGTGGTTTCTCTCCATGGGTTTTATGTTATACAGGACTAGTTTCAATTTACTGGTTTGTGGCATTTCCAGATTTCAAGCACCCAGTCAGTTTGAAGGATTAGAAATTTAAGCTTCTTAATGTGTTTCCTGAAAAAGCTGCTCTTAGCAGGAAGCTAGAGAACTCACTTCAAATTGTTTTTTGGAATATGTGACCTTTAGGTTCTTCTTAGGTGGATTAGTGTATTTTTCTTTCCTTATTCAAATTTTTAATACTTGTCATTGAAAATTACTTAAAATATTTTAAGTAAAATAAAATAATTAAAGTGTTTCATATTTGATATTTCCTTCTTACCTCAAGTTGTTGAAATTTATCCACACTGTTAGATGTATCTGTGGCTTGTTTCTTTTTATTGCTGAGAGTATACCACTGTATTGGTAGACTATATTTTGTTTTTCTATTTAACAGTTGATGACCATTTGGATGTTTCCAGTTTGTTCCTGTTGCTGCAAGTCTTTGTGTGAATATAGATTTAAATTTTGCTTGGGTAGATACCTAGAAGTAGAATCCTGGATCATATACAAATATATGTTTAACTTTAAGCAACTCAAACTGTTTTCCAAAGGTGTGTACATTTTACATGTCTAACAGCAACACATAGGGGTTTTGGTTTCCTCATATTCTTACCAACACTTGGGATTAACAACGTTTGGGATTATAGCCTTGGCCTCATTTACATACCGTACAATGTACGTATAGGCATGTTTCCACACATGCGATCTGATGCCCACCTCTACATACAATGACAAGGATTCCCTATCTATATATTCATCCTAACTCTAAACAAAAGGAACACATTCACCCTTGTTTGGGGAATCACGGCTTTGGAAGCCATTCCCTGTGATGTCCTCATTTGCAGCAAATAAAATTTACTTTGTGTGACAACTCAACCAGTGACAGGAGCTGCCTCACCAAGAAGTGAACTCATATTGGTTTGGTTGACATGAGATTGTGTCAGATCCCTAGGCCTCACCCAGACTTAATAAATGGAAGCTCAGGGGCGGGGCCCAGCAATCAGTGTTTGCGCAAGCCCTCAGATGCTGCACGCTCAAGTTTCAGAACCACTGCTGTGTAGAAAATCTGCCAGGGCCAAACCACAAGACAAGCTCATATAATTTTTGGGTTTTAATTAAATAAAAATCCCAACTGCAAAAGACTTATGATTTCAAAGGAACTTCATGTCCATGTTGACTCTCTAGTTTGACTTCTCTTTCTCTCTCTCATTAGCAAAGAGACTGTTGAGAATTTCAAGGGAAAGAGAGAAACATGGACTACATCTCCCTCTGAGTAGCTTCTTTCTACTAATTAGAATGTGGAGACTCAGCTTCCTAGTTCATCACATTATGGCATATTCCTCTCAACTAAAGTTGCCAGGTGTAACTTTGTCTAATCTTTCAAGCCTCGTCATGTGTTGGGGTCCTTTATCCTCAGGCATGGAACCTAAGTTTTCTGACGAGAATCTCAGGACTGCTTCTTGGAAGAAATATTCAGAAAAGTGAAGGAATACAGGCTCCTATTCAAACTGGTCAAGGATCAAGTCCATAAATAGGAACAATGATAAAAGAGGCAGTTTAATTTTATGTCCATTAACAACTATTATATTAAAATTCATTGACAAATGTAATGCGTGAGTGGGACATGATCACATGAAATCTTCATTATTTAAGGATTAAGTTTAGTTGTGAATGATAATCAAAAACCCACAGTTGAGTTTCTCTGTCACACAGAAAAATCTAAGTAGATGGTCTAGGGAAAGGGAGTATGGCATCTTGTATTTAATTACTCAATTCTACATCTAGCTTCCACTTGGGAGTTCTATGGAAACTTTTTGAGCTTCACCATTAAGTCCACACTATTCAGCTTCAAGTAGGAGAAAGTACAAAAAAGTCATTTCTCTTCCCTTTGAAAATGAACTTTACTCACTGTTTCTACTAAGATCTCCTTGACCAGAACTTAACCGCAGGTTGAGTGTGGTTGCACCTCAATGGCACCATTTATCCACAAAGCAATCAAAGATTCTGTAAGGAAGAAGGAAATGTGGATACTGGGACATAACTATGAGTTTCTATGAAAACTGTGATCTTAAAACCTTTACTATTTAAACTTTTTCCTTTATTGTTGTTTGATTTACTTAATTGAAAAAAATATATATGATTAACATATGATATGCGAAGACATCGTAACATTGACCATTCATTTTTATCTTTGGCTTATACTACTATTTAACTTTCTATTCAGGACAATATCATTGTATTTCTTATTTTTAAATGTAACATAGATGTGGTTATAAAACTCCAACAAGTGTAAATTGGTTTGTATTTCAACCCATATTGCTAACTCAGTCAGATAAAATGTTTTTAAAATGCCAATTATGTCCTGTAGGAAGTAGTTGCTTCCCAGTGGTTCTAGTAGTTATCTTCATAAAAATCAAGAAGGTTTGCATTCTTTGAATTAGAGTCACTCCTTTGGCCTGTGTGTTCAAGAATTCCTAAGGCAATCATCTTCAAAGTCTTTTCTCAGCTGGATGGATTGTCTGCACAGCATTTCAGAGAGCCTGTGCTCATTCATTCTACATGGACCTAACGAAGTTCTTTCTGCAATTACCGGGCAGATAGCCTGGAGTCAGGCAGTGACTTTCTATTTTAAACCTACTGGAAGTTGAATTTTTATTTAACAGCACATCACATAGCTGCAACTTAATCTGAAACCCACAATACTATTACCAAAAGGAGGAAAATAGTCTTCTAAAGGAATTGCCAAAACAAAGCTTATATTTCTAATATGATAGAAACAATGACTATAATATATTACAACATCCAGCAATTAAAATAAAATATAAGTCTCCCTTGTTTTCTTTGCTTTTGTTGGAAAAATGTCTAATCTTTGACCAATTTCATAATAAAGTCTCCTGCTGTACCTCAGTGCTAATAAAATGGTTTTCAGTGAAATGTTATTTTTATGTGCTTAATACAAAGTTATAAAACTCAAAAAATAAATATGTATTACACTTAAATATATTTCTGATGCAAAACCATATGTCTTTGACTTCAAAATATTCATCTAATTTAAAACGAATTAATTATTTAAGGTGACATAAATTCAGGGACCATTCTTATGTACATTCTACACCTTAAATGCTCAATAAATCGTTGCTGTATAAAAAGCAAATTAATAGATAACATTAAAATTCATAATTTTTACATGAGACATCATCTAATGTGGTAATTGAGTATAAATTTTAGTCTAAACATGTTTTTCACAATTTCAATAAAAATTATGTTTTATTTATTTTATTTTAAATTTATTTAAAATTGTGTTTTATTATTTTTATTTAAAAAAGTCTTACTTGACATCTATGATTAATAATGATGCATACTAATTATACTTAATTTAAATAATTTTTCCATATATTATATGGATGCTTTAGGCATTCACAAATACTTTTGTTAATATAATTATTTCTACAGTGTTTTCATATTATATCAGTTTTAGAAAATATGGTAAAAATGGATATATGAGAGGAGGACATTTTATCTTTCTTATCTCACCCAAATTTTTGCCTTCTCTGATAACTGAAACAAAATCGAATAATTAGAGGGAGGCTTGAAACATGGCCAATACGAGCCAGGAAAAGTTTTGTTTTTCATCCAGATTTTTAACTGAAGAATCCAAAGGAATAAGAGCTGCCTTCAGGGACCCACAGTTTAGGAAATTCTGACTTTCGTCATCCAGGAGAGAGCCGAGGCAGAGGGCAAAAATGAGAAAGACAGACAATAAGAAAGGGGAACCTGAGAGGTGGGAGGTGGGGGAAGGAGGACAACTAGAATACAAAAAACCTAGAGGGTCATGGGAGAAGAAAGTTAGAAAAAGGACCAAAGAAAGACGAGGTAGCCAGAAACCATCTGAGGTGAACTCTGTATGATCTAATGGAAATAGGCCAAGCGCTGTATCATCCTTTGAATACTTTTTTATATTCAATCTCAATGTAGTTAGATTTCTGATAATGAAGTGGTAATTAGATATCCTGGTCCTGGATGGCATTATTAAAGAATTGTGGGAGTAGTGTCTCAATATATAGGAATATTAAACTTTGGCACTGTATCCAGTTATACTGAAATTAAAACCTACAGAAACAAGTGAGGGGGTTCCTGTAAGTCAGCTAATTCTAGGGAGAATGGTGCTGAGGATGTTAATAGAATGTAAGCAGCAATGGTGTCTAGATTATTGCTCTTTCAGAAAAAGGATGCATTGGGCCCAATTTAATCACAGCCTTGCAGCCAGTAGGACAAATACACATATCAGGAAGAGATGATCCAACTAGAAAGTTGGAACTATGCTTTTCTGAGTAATTTTACCACTCTGACCCCTTCAGAAAAATTTTTGTACAACAATTATAGGAAGGAGCCCATGGAAGGTAGTTTACACATCTGAATTATAAAAGTCTCTGAATTGTTTCTGGAGAAGGGCGGGTGTTAGCTTGCCCCAAGCCTGCTTAGACACTGAGAACCCAAAGAGGGCCTGAACTCAGCAGTGGAGGGGAAGCTAGTACTAAGTTAGACCTTCCAGTTATTGGTCAAGATTTTTGTGGTGGAGTTAGAGCATATTTCGGAAAACAAAGTGAACAGATTTTTCACAGGATATTTGGGAACGTTGTACAAACCTCTTTCTAAAACTGAGCAAACCAATTATATTACAGAAAGATTTGTTGTATTGGATTGAAGAGAAAATTGCAAAAAGAGAAGAGTAGTGGAGGAAAGAGAACCATGCACAAACCTAATTCTAGAAGTTGCAGGGAACTTGGGAGAGAGATGGAAATTTATAATTATTAGCAAAAAAAGGAAAATATAGTGAAAAAGATAGACAATGGCAGATGAAAGCAGCAAAGACAACGGCAATCTAAAACTTATAAATTTGTATGAATTAGACCTCAGTGTTCTAAGAGTGCTAGGTTTAGCAATACCCAGAACACCCTATCATAGTTTTGAAAGTTCCATGAAAGGCTGTGGATGTTTGAAAACAAATTGTAACAATGGAGTACTTAGATATCATTGGACTGATGGTATAGGTAATCTATTTGCAGCAAACTTTATCTTGTGCCAGACCTTAGCCTATTATTATCTAGACTGGACAGGGAACTGTATATAACCAAGTTCTCCATACGTGCTCTGTGATGATAAATAAAAGCAAAATCCAGAGGTACAAGTAGGTAGCTTCCACCTTCTGCCATCTGAGAATAAGGAGGGTGGGAGCAGGTAAATTAAAATAGTCTACTTTGAATTTGGGGATCCTTGACAAGAGTGTATAATTTGGAAAATGCAGTTTGGAAGATTTAGCCAGTAGGATGCTGGTTTTCTTTCTCCATGAATGAGATAGAGAGTTTTAAAAGAGAATGGCACCTAATGGAATTATATAATTATTTTATTTATTTTTTTTAAGATTTATTTATTTATATTAAAGATTGGGGGGGGGAGAGAAAATCCTGAGGCAGACTCCCTGCTAAGCATGGAGCCTGATGTGGAGCTTGATCCCAGGACCCTGTGATCATGACCTGAGCTAAATCAAGAGTCAGCTTCTTGACTGAGCCACCCAGATGCCCCAAATTATAGAATTCTTAATAATATAGAGAAATGTTTAGGATTCCTCTTAGGGAGATCACTGATTAAAGGCCTTGCACTTATGAATTTTAAATAAATGACACTAGTCTGTATTAATATTTTATATAAAAAAGACTACTAGAGAACACGTGAACAAAATAAATTAGTGCCTTGGATCCTGAATTCAAGATGAATTTTAAAAAGATTGAAAGCCAATGTATTCAGTGTTAGATTTAAGAAACCGGTATTTTAGTTACAGAGCAGTCCTTTTTCCTTTGCCTGCAGCAAAAGTGAGAGTTCAGATATGAGTTATCATATATCCTCAGTACACTAATCAAAATGTTGCATACATCAGGAGTTTGTTTAGAAATTGCTATTACAGATGATGTACTATGTATGTAAATTATTCTTAAATATATATTTATTTTATTGTGACATTTATCTTAGCAACCATAGTGTTATGGATTGTATTATTTTTAGAATATTAAATGTGCAATAAGCCTATGGTCCTTGTTTTGGGGATATTTGGCTGATCTTTCTGACTCAAAAATTACTGGAGGATAATCTTTTTCCTTCTCCAATTCTCTGGCAGAATTCCCATGATTAGTAACTAGGCTCTGGATTTTTTCTGTGTATTACCATGCGTTCATAAACAAGCTAAACACATATCAAATGGAGGCTTAAATAAACTATTAGCAAAAGGTTACACTTCCCAAATATTATGATGTATGAGGAGTAGGAACCAAAATGTTATCTAACTGACAAGTCTTATTGAACCATAAGGGAAAAGATCAGCCTTACAATTGATACGGTTGGAAGATCTTTGATTTGCATACTTCATCACACTCAATCTTTTTTGATCTTTTCTTCCTTTTTTCTTCACTCTTTTCAATATCTCATCATTTCCTCCCTTCCTAAAGTTGTACTTTAAACCATCCTTCTTTCTTTCAGTTTACCTACATCCTTCCTCCATTTTTCCCACTAGAGAAGGAGTCAGTCCTTAGTTACTTCCTCATGTCTTGGAAATTCTGGTTTCTTTTCAGTAGTACAGTAAACCCAGGTAAACTTGGAAATATTCATCTTTCCAAAATTTAGCTACTCTCTGCTTTTTATTCCTTAGAACTTGATGTTTGATGTAACTTAAAAGCAACCAAAAAAACAACTCTGCTCCTTGATCATGAATCCTTTAGCTGATGATGCTTGGCTTCCAAGCACTTTAATACTTCAGAAGTCCATAGGGTTGTTAATCAAGCAAATCAGCAACTACATCAACTAATTTTCTTGCAGAATTAATTTCACAAAATTCCACTAACTTATCTTGAAAATTCTATTTCTCTTGATATTTATATTTTGTGCCATAGTATATTTTATAATATTGCAACACTGTTATGTTGCAAATTTTTAATACCTAAAGTAATGCTTTTTATTCTTTTATGCTATGAAGATAACAACTTATTTTATATCATACTTTTTTTTGAAAGGGAAAATGATGGTGATATTGAAAACAGATAAACATCTAAGTTATGGTTAAATATAGAACAAAAGACATCTTATACAAGAAAGAAACTGGAATATTTAACACTCATTCTATTGCCTTCTCCTAATGTATTCCAAATTATGATTAAATTAATTTAGAAGGATGTACATGCCACCTTGGTATATCATCTTTTAATATTGCACCTCAATTCAGCAATATAAAAATGCTAGATTCGGAGTGCTGCTAGGAATAAAAAGATATGGTCATACCCTGAGATCATTTTATATGTTTTACTATCTCATGTCGTATTTGGAAAAAATTTCTAGAAAGGTAATGTGTCTCTTCAGCCTAGTAAAGAAGTACATTTTATGAAGTCATTTGAAAATCACTAAAGAAAAGTTACGTTCTACATGAGACAGTGAGTGATAGTAAAGTGAAGTTGGTGAAATACAGATTTTTATGTTTACACTTCTGGATAAGAAGTGTGGTGTGTTTGCATTGTTGAATATTATATTTCTATATAGTTTATGTGTTAGATGTTTGTAAAAATGTTGGAAATGCTGGGATTGTCCAAGGACTGCATAATGTTGGATTTAACCCTAGGTATCCAAGATTGGTTTATATACTAGAAGTCAGTAATGTAATACAACATATTAAAAGAATACAAGAAAGTAATGCATGACCATTGATGATGAAAAATCTCAACAAATATTTTCACAATACCAAATTATTGTATCAGGACATTTTGTAAGAAAATATATTCGAGATTTTAATTATGAAGAAATTAGTTGGAAAGATTTAACTCTTAATTACAAATCCTTATGTCACAATTTCTTCAGGAACATTCTCTGATAGAAATATCAGATAGAAATAGATAGAAAAGTTGAGGAACCAAATCAAAGGCCAATGTAAAATGCATTTATTGCATATTCACTAAATGAGGTTGATGCTAAGGGACAATGAATATGTAAATATAAAAAACGATAACTTATCAGCTTACACAAAATGAAAGATGAGCTGTATCTATCAGCAGTGTTTAAAATACATGATTTCTTTCACAAATCTCATTGAGGGTTAAAAAAGAGTTTTCTTTTTCAAGAAGAATTGTATAAATATATTAGTGGCTAAACCCAATAAAGAGGGAGGACGATGGGGCATCTAAGAATGAATCATTCTTATGAGAAGTGAAGTTTTAAAGAAAAGGTGGTGGGGTTGGAAGCAACAAAGGGGTAGAAATGCTAACTCAGGCCTAAGAAGGCTATCCCGGAAAATGTTGATCTTCTTATCAAGTCAATTCTAACCTCTACCACTGTCTTCAGAATCTCATATTGCTATTCTATTGCTCATCAAGAGATCATATCTGTCTTCCACAGCTGGATTCTAAGCTGCTTACGTGACTTTCTCATGGTGGGTCCTCTAGATTTTGGAACTGTGGTCTATGAATGAAAACAAAACAAAACAAAAACCTCACAAAATGATAAGATTTTCTATTTTTTATGCAGTTTTAATCTTAGGCAAGAAAGGATTAAGTTTTATGACTATTTCATATTTAAATTAACTGCAATGCAAGTTTATCATTTAAAAATGGATACATGCTATTTATTCTATTTAAAATGTAATGTGTGCATGGCATATACAATCTTTCCATTTGTAGTATTTTTTCTACATTTCAATATGAAAATTATTTTGAAGAATGGCTTTTTGAATGTTTTACCATATGGTTTACTAAGGGCAAATTTTTCATCATGATGTTCAGTTATGAACGATGAACAGAAAGCTTTGACTGGAATCAGATTTAATATTTTATTGCTTAACTGAACTTTGAAGTCCTATGTGCTGATGTTCTCAGGTCTTAACTCCTGAAAGCCTGTTTAACGCTGCTATTGCCAAATGCAGAGTATTTCTACTACCAAAATAATGCCAGTTCATTCATATTTTTCTTCCAATTAAGCTTTTGGTCCTGGGCTGTTACTTAAACAAACACCAGATTATCTTCATGCAGAGTTTATAAAGGGAATAGAAATAAATTCGTAAATAATTAAACACAACTTGCACTTGAAAACTTATCAAAAAGTCAGCCCTGAGCAGGACTCCTGAGCAGGCACAGTGATAAAATTCTTGTAAATGAATTGGAGCCATGCCAGCACATAGCATGGCACCTAGAACTGCCTGGATGTGTATAAGCTTGTTGTCTAGCCCAGAAACACACACACACACACACACACACACACACACACACACACGACATACCATATATGTGTAGAGCTATACATACACACATGCGCACATAATCCCAGGGCCTTGCTTTCCCTTTTCAATGATCCACTGCCTTGACCTTACAAAAAGCTTCCCTTTTCCTTCTGTTTTCTTTTTTTTAAAGATTTTATTTATTTAACAGAGAGAAACACCGCGAGAGAGGGAACACAAGTAGAGGGAATGGTAGTGGGAGAAGCAGGCTTCCTGCAGAGCAGGGAGCCCGATGCGGGGCTCTATCTCAGGACCCTGGGATCATGACCTGGGCCGAAGGCAGACATTTAACGACTGAGCTACCCAGGCGCCTCTCCTTCTGTTTTCTTAATTAGGAAACAAATCTTGGTTTTCTTAGAATCTATATCCCTTTTGCTCTTCTTGACTTCTCAGTTTTCTAAGAAAACTAATCTGGTCCCTAATTCACATCTATTGCAGTAGGTATCACTATCTCTCATAGTCCTTCATATGCCTGGATTATGTCTGAATAAAAACTATTTTGGCAAATAAGATAGTCTGCCTATAAATAAAATTACAAATGCAGTGAAGTAATGGTAGACACAGTTAACTTTTTTTTAGCACATGAAATTTGAATCAAGTGTTTGAAAATTTGACAAAATTGGGAACTAAGCAGCAATGGATCTCTTAGAATCAATATGTCCATTATTAAAAACATGCGGTTTCTGTTTTAAGTGACAATAAACGTTTGTTGAGAATACTAGCAGTACTCCTAGCTATAAACCCAGTGCTCATTTATATCCTTTAGACTTCCCCAGGCCAATGCAGAACCAAGTCCAGGATTATTTGTGAACTTGGATTTGTAGAATTAGAACAAAGATCATTTATCCAAATGTCTCTAGAATTCTTGCTTAAAAAAACCTCAGAATCCATCTCACATCACCAATGCACTAATTTAACAGTAATAAACATAATAACATTTCCATTTCTCTTATAACTATCTTTGAAATGATCATGAGCTTGAATGAATAAAAAAATGTCCTATTTATTTGCCTTCTTAAATAAATTATTTAAGCTTTGTATTATACCATAGAATCCTTGATACTTTTCTTGCAGTTCCTTAGTTATATCTGTCTTTCTTAGGTAGATTCTAAGTTTTGCACATGACTTTCCATGGTAGGTCTTTGGGATTCTAGAACAATGGTGTATGAATAGAAATAAACTATTAGATCTGCTAATAGGTAGTTTTAATCTTAGGGAAAGAAATGTTAAGTGTATAAATACTTCATAGATAAATTACCTGCAAAGCAAGTTTATAATTTACAAATGGATGCATATTGTTCACTTCTTAAAAACTAAAAAAATAACAATTTTATTGTATAATTCATGTATAAAAATTTCTGAAAAATACTGTTCTGAAACATAAGTCACTTTGAGAATATTTCTTGTATATATCTTTGAATCATGAATGTAGTCAAGTGTATGACATAGTAGGTCTGTAATATTCTATACAATGAGAATGTATACATTCTATATATGTATAGAATATATGTATACACACATATAGAATAGATGCATATATAATGTATATACATACATACATATATAGATACATACATATAGAAACATATATGTATATATACATACACATGGAATGTATACAATACATGCATATAGAATGTGTACAATGTATATAAAATGTATATAATGTATACATTCTATAAAATGGATGGAATTCTTTGGGATGTACTTCAGAAATATAAAGATGGCTGTTTGTTTTCAAATCAGATGACCTACTTTATACTTTTAATTTGATCCCTTTTATTATAAAATAGAGAATATTAAATGAAATTTAATGTAAGAATTAAAATCATCCAAACAGAGCAAATCCTTTGACTTTTGTTTTTGCTGGAGTCTTATATAGTACTTTAAACACAGTTGCAATCAAATCGTACACGTAATTTTGTGTTCTGCTTAATCTCCATTTTCTATGCCACAGCAGGTCTCTTTTGTTGCTGTTATTTCTCTATAGTTTACATCAACATAACATAATGCCACACTCCCCCCTGTGCATTGTTCTGCCCACACCACTTACTGTCAAATACATCTAATTTTCTAAACCGTACACAGTTTTGCATCAGTGTCATCCATTTCCATCACTTAATTAGACCCTGCAGCCACAATATATATTATTCAACACAGTTTTAATGTTGGAAGTTGATCAAAATCCAACTTGGAATATAATTTTGCAACTATGCGCCTGGCCCTTGCAATCCTAAAGAACGCTCTCCAGATTTATCAATGTACATCTAAGGGGCCACAAATCCAATTGTCCTCAGGATCTGGGCAATAAAGTCCACCAGGGAAATGCTTAGGCTGAAAAAGGGCCACTCTTCACACCCTATTAATGATCAGTAAGTTCAAAAAATATGAGTTTGTGTGAACCATGACTCAGAACGGGGGCCCTAACTAAATGGCACATCTGCTATTTAGCTTTGGTTAATTTTTCACATATGGCCCAGCTGTTCCACGGAAGCCAGATTTCTGTATTTTTAATTATTTTCTTTATGTGGTTCAAAATCTTAAGTTCTATGTGAATTCTCCGAATTATTAAGTATTGGCTTTGTTAAAGGCCCTACATCAAAGACCAAATAAAATATGTCCAATTTTTGAGAGCACTGAAATAGCAACATGGTTTATTGTAATGCTGTGTATGTGTCTTAATAACACTCTGGTTTTAATACTAAACTTAATAAGCCTGCAAAATTGATTACGGAAAATCTGGTCATTTTTCTTATTTTTTACATAGATATAGAAATCCAAAATCACTAGCTGATTTTCCTCAAGATGACATGACTGGATGGCTGTCATTAATTCCAAGAACACTCGACTCTCTCTCTCTCAGATTAAAATGTTAAGTAATTTCGAAGGATAAACAAACAAACAAAAAGAACCCCAAACTTTCTGTAGCATATTAGTAGCCATAATTTGATAAAGTGAAATTTAGATTTCATATAACTTTATTCCTAATCACATGCAACTTCAAATCAATCAATATTTTAGGAAAATAATAAGACAAAATGGAACAAATAATTTCAAAATTATTTGTTAATTTCATGATAATTTCAAATAGGTTTCAACGTAAAACAACTTTCTGATTGTGTTAATAGTTTATTATAGAGGTGACATTAACATTCACATATATAACATTGATCTATCAATGTAATTAAAACTAATATTTAGAATCTTTAACTGAGAAACCTCTAAAAAGATAAAAGTTTAGTTATATACTCTCTTACTATTGGTCAAAGGACAAATCATTTACCTTGGTTAAATCTAAAATTTCTTTATCTACAGAAAAGTCCTAAAAACCCAATCCGTAATCTTTTTAGCCAAACAGCAAATTCATGGGCTTTTGAAATAAATGATCCAAAGGCATCACTACCTCTGGTAAGTCTAGGAACTGTAAAAATGACATCAAGATTCAACTCTGCTTCTCTAGCTCTCTACGTGACTTTTCTTTGTTGGTTCTGTGAGCAGGCAATCTCACGCTCCATTGTGACCCTGTGGCTGAGAGTTGTTTCCAAGTTCATCCACATAAAGCCCAAGAGTACATTCTTTTTTTTTAAATTTGAACAAAAGTCTTAGAATAGTTTTGCTCAAGGCTTTAGTCTGTTCCTAACCTTTGAGCAATCTGCATGGGAATGTGATCTCACCAAGCAGTCACAGCTGGATGGCCTGGCCATCAGTCAAATACAATGTGGTCAGCAATGCCTGAGCCAGTGGGTTGAGCCTTTGGAAGGAGTAGTTCACAAGCAGAGCACAGCAATTTCCTAAGACGAGATGGATACAAGGTAAGAAAGTTAATATCAGGCACCTGAGTGACTCAGTGGGCTAAAGCCTCTGCCTTCGGCTCAGGTCATGATCTCAGAGTCCTGGGATGGAGCCCTGCATTAGGCTTTCTGCTCAGCAGGGAACCTGCTTCCCCTTCTCTCTCTGCCTGCCTCTCTGCCTACTTGTGATCTCTCTCTCTCTCTGTGTCAAATAAATAAATAAAATTAGAAAAAGAAAGTTAACATCTAATCTCTTTGACACTGCTTGTTTTTGCCAAGTATTATACATATAAGTAATGTTATAAGACAGTATGAAGAAAACAGCTATTCCTCTTTAAATCATAGATACTTCTGAATGTGAAATTACCATATGGAATTACCAAAAGCAGGAACAGACGTATCCGTGTGCACCTATACATCAGTAATATAAAAAATAGAATAAGAAAATATATTCAGCATATATTCAGAAAGCTCGAGGTCTTTCTTAGTGAACACATCTGTTCTCTTTCTCCAGATGTACTTGGCCTTCATTTAGACATGTTACTTACAATAAAAGCCTGACTTGCTTTTATTGATTGATTGATTGATTGATTAGATGGGATAAGGCGTACTTCATTAAGAGGAAAAAAAAAATCAAAAATATTGCAAGGGCCTAATTTGTCCAAAGAAGTTGTGGCTCTCCTCAAATAAAACACGAATGGGAGCAGAGGCATCTGTACGCCCCTGAGTGAATTAGAAGCCGGCGCGCATGCTCAGTCACTGTGCGATACCCCGGTGCACATGCTGGCGTAAGCAGGGATCCCGGTTCTGGGTTGGGGCTCACTCTGGGGCTGCAGCCCAGTGAGGTCATGCAGGACGGTGCAGCAGGAGGGCCCCTGAGCTGGTTCATAGGTCAGGCCCTGGCTGGTGAGCGGGGCCAGCTCTGGACATGAGGGCGGAGGAAGTCCATGAGGCTACTGGTAGAAGCACTGTTTCTCCGAGGTTCACAACGCTGCAGTGGGGCCTCTACATCGAAGCAGATCTCCAGGAGGGTGGCACCAAAGCTCCATTTATCAGCTGCGGGGTTAGGCTGTTGCCACTGCCAGGCCCTCGGGGACTGTCTAGGGGATCCACTCTACCCGCCCAGGTAACTGAGGGCTCTGGCCAGATGCTGGGCCAATGCCACCTTCCAGGCCCTTCTTGGGTCTCAGACACACATTCAGAAGCCCATGTTCCACATACTGTGTCGCCAGGACGTTCTCAGAGCTGCACGTGCACGTGGGAGACTTAGCCCACAAGCCTGGCTGTCAGAGAAGGCGAAGTAGTGCCCCGGTGACTACCCTGAGTACCAGTCATGGCTCCTTCTCTTGGCTCCTAATGGGTCTAGTTCTATCTTTGGGGCCTCCTTCCACCACTCATAAGAGGCCCTCATACATATTGTTCCTCATGCTTTGGCCCAAGCCTGACTGCTGGATGATGTCATTTTGGTGGAACCCGTAGAAGCTGAGCTGGTTAAGGTTGGGCAACCTAGTGTCCCAAGGCCCTCACATGACGATGAGGTCAGAGGTCTCTGCTGGCTGTGGCCGGCAGCAGTGGTGCGGGAAGAAACAGTTGTCATCAGCCCTCAGCAAGCAGCCCTGCAGGGTGGCTCACAGCTCCCGCATGCTGGGGAAGGACAGGTCTCAGGCCTCCAGGCTGGGGGACCCAGCCTGCAGCTCAGTGGGAAAGTCATCCAGGTGCAAGTGCTCTGTGCTGGTTGCCGAGTCATGCTGGGCTGCTGGAAGGGTGAGGCGGCTGAGGTGACTGGTTTTCCAGTGTGTGAAGCAGAGACTATCCTTGGGTTGCAACTTGGCTGGCATGAAAGGCTCCGGCAGGGCTCCAGGGATTCTATCCTGGGTGCTCATCACCGGCCAGTGAGGAGCCTCCCCTGCAGTATGGGTAGTGTCTCCAGTCGGCTGTCAGGCGGAAATAGCCATCTACCAGCGATACCGAGGACAAGGCCACAGCCCAGAGTGTGTCCTGGGTCAGGTCCAGGCACTTGTCCTGACCGTGGATCTTTCACCACACGGGTGATATCCTGGAAGTCATACAGTAGGCCCATGGTGCTTCAAGAGGCCTGTCCAATTGGCTGGTCGCCCATCTCTTGGGCCAACAGGGATGCCAACCTCGTTCACCAGCTCATGCTTGCCCTACTCAAAGAGGTACTCACATGAGGCTGGGTTCAGGGGTGGCACCCCTGCTCTGCCTGTTCTGTAAAGCCCTCTGTGGGCCTGAGGATTCATGCCATGCCAGTTCTGGGAATAAAACTTCATGCAGAAGTGCACCATCAGGTTCACATCTCCCAGACCTCCGAGATGGGGTTCGCAGGCTGCCAGACCTGGGTCTGGGCACCGAAGAGAACGGAGATAGAAGCATGGAGTGATGGCAACTTTATGGGTGATGTGGATGCAGACCTCCTCTGAGGTTAGTGTGGCCTCACTGAAGGTGACCCAGGGGTTCCTGCCACCAGGGTCAGCCCAGTGCAGAAGGACCTTCAGGCCTCCCCTGGTGGCGATGGGCTGAATTCCATCCTTGTTGGACCTGCTGTCCCTGATGGCGCCCCCCCCCCGCACGGTGGCACAGAGGCTTGCTCCTGACAGCTGACTTGGTTTCTCAAAATCACCAGGCAGACAGGTGTGGCCAAAAAGACCAGCGAGTGAATCATGGCTCTCCGAGTGTCAACTCAGGCAAGTCACTTAGCCACAGTGGGCCTCAAGTTTCCCCACTGGACAATGGAGATGCTTTTCATTGCCATGAAAAGATGGCTGAGACATCTCTACACAGTTCTGCGTTACACATTTCAGACCCCTTTGCCCAGGGGTCAGGCTCCAACCCCAGACCCTGCCCCACAGCTGCTAACAGCCACCGCCCTTTTGACTTAGTTTTAATAACTTGAGGGTAAATAAAGAGAAAATCATCAAAATTCTCAAATAATGTTCAAAATTTAAAATATATTAATGTAATAATATTATTAGTTTGTAATGTGTTATAATTCATAATGCTCTCCGCTAAATAATTCATCAATATTTTAAAGAAAATAAATGAAACTTTGGCAGTCAGGTTCTTTTGTGCAAAGAACACATTTAATTAGCATCAGTTGCATTGCTTAACAGTTGTGTTTTCTCTTTCTCTCGTGTATATATATATATAATTTTAATTTACACATATATTTTAGGTAATACATGCATTGGGGGTCCATCCATACTCCTACCTCTGTAAAATCACATTATTACCACTTTATGAAAAATATCAATATCAACATGTATGGTGTGTGATTTTAAAATTATCCACAAATGATTTAAGTGGAAATAAAATTGTAAAATACAAAATTTTCTATGAAATATATTACTTCTTGGATAAATTATTATGATTAATCATGATTGCTTTCTTTTTCTTTTTTTAAAAAGATTTTATTTATTTGACAGACAGAAAGAGATCACAAGTAGGCAGAGAGGCAGGCAGAGAGAGAGGGGGAAGCAGGCTCCCCGCTGAGCAGAGAGCCCAATGCGGGGCTTGATCCCAGGACCCTGATATCATGACCTGAGCTGAAGGCAGAGGCTTTAACCCAGTGAGCCACTCAGGCGCCTCTCATGATTGTTTTCTTAAACTCAGCTGTCCTTATTCTAATGTATTATATGGAAATTAACATAAAATTTCATGAAAATTAATACTAATAATATATTCATTCTTATTTTCTGTACTTTTTTCTAGTTTTGTAGTATTTAATATATTCCATGAGATATTATTCTAAGTTCCTTAATATTTTTCTTTCTCTATTTTACAAATTTTTAATGAAAAAATGCTATGTGATACATATTATTCTGTTGTATAAAATTTCTCCTGGTGTACTGAATAAGATGCATGCCTGATAAGCACATTCCTAATTTTTATATTCTCAGCATTTTCTTCAGTCATGTCCTTGAATTTTTAGGCAATGATAAACTATGTAGAACTCAGATGAAGTCCATCACATTCATTTAGTAATAATCTATCACAGAGCTCAGTAATAATCTATCACAGAGCTCACAGAGCTATAACAAAACAATAAGAAACATGCAGAAATAATTCTGATTATGAATGTCAATTTATAAGGCTTTACTTTGTAAACATGGAAAGATAATTTAATTTCTACCTTTCCCAATGTTATCTGAAAGTTATAGCCTAATCAGTTTATTATTCTGGTAGTGGTATATAAAGACATAGATTTTACATATTTGGTATCTAATGTATATAACTAATATAATACACCCATAATTTTATATTATATATCTTTGTATCTCTGTGTATATGTGTATATTTAATAGATTTGCAAAATGAAAGAAAAGTATGTTATCATGTCCTAAATCTATAAGAGATGATTTGTTATGCCACGAGTCAATGAACAGATCTGTAAAGAAATATCATAGAACAGATTGGAAGAAACATTGGGTTTTACTTTTCATAAATTCAACTTATCGAAAGTCTTAATTTTTAATATTAGTTTTTAAAATGTTATTTTTAATGACGTTGTACATTTAATATTAGTAGTAGTCTATTATAGACTGATTTATCATCCCTACGCCCTCACCGAATTCATATGTTGAAGCCCTATACTCAATGCGGCTGTATTTGGAGAGGGGATACTAAGGAAGTAACTGAGGTTAAATTAGGTCTTAAAGGCGGGTCCCTGATCTGATGGATTAGTCTCTTTATAAGATGGCACTCCACAGAGCTAACTCTTCCCATACCTCCCACCATCCCATCCACACAAGCCCTGAAGAAAGGCCATATAAGGCCAGAACTAGAACTATGAGCCAGGACAAGAGTC
>CM053607.1:12797097-12877453 GCA_028646535.1 Procyon lotor
CCCTGCTGAGCAGAGAGCCCGATGCGGGGCTCGATCACAGGACCCTGAGATCATGACCTGAGCCAAAGGCAGAGGCTTAAACCACTGAGCCACCCAGGTGCTCCAGAATTATCAAAGTTTTAAAAACACAAGACAATTTAACTTATAACCAGGAGACAGACCAGATGACAGAAAAAGATCCAGAAATAACAAATATGGTACAATCAGCTTATAAAAAGAATATTAAAATGTAATCAGGTTTCAATTTTTCAAAAATATAGGAACTAAAAATAGAATAATTCAATTGGGAAATGAAAACTATGAATAAAGGAAATTCCTAGTGAATAATTTAACTTATTAAATTATTTAAAAGTTCACTGAAGTTTCTCGAGAGCAGATATGGCCCTGAAGAAAACTTCAAACACAATAGATTAAACATTAAATAACTAAAAATACTAAAGATCAATAAACTTGAAATCAGAGAATGACCATCCAAACTGATGTACAGTAAGAAAAAAAGTCAAAACTGAAAAAAAAGAAAAAAGAAAAAAAGAAAACACCCAGAACTTGTGTGATTATAAGACAAAAATATGGTGATTATTAATTTTTGGTGATTATTAATTTTTAATTGAAATCTCAGACAAGGGAGAGTATTAGGAATGTAAAATAGTATAAAACTGGAAATACGTTTGGCAGTTTCTCATAAAATTTAACATGTACTTACTCTAAAACTTACCATTTCCATTTCTGGTTATTAACCCAAGACAAATGAAAACAGAGAACACAGATAGGTTTTTAAGTAGTATTCACAGCAGCTTTATTAATAGTCCCAAGCTAGAAATCACCTATATTTTCAACAACTGGCGACAAATACTACTCATGGTATATTCATTAAATGTAATCATCCTTACCTGGTATACAGTAACAATCTCCTAATTATTTCCCCTGATTCCACTCTTTCCTTATATACTATTTTCCTTATACCAGCCAGAGTAAAATTTCCAAATATAAATAAAATATGTCAATTCTCCAATGAAAATTTTCCATTTTATTTTTGCTTTCCATCACACTAAAAATACTACTGCAAATCTATAGTAATAATATCATGGTTATAACTGACCTGGCCCTGGACTCACCACTCTGAATGCCTCCTACTCAGAACTTAGTATTGATAAGCATTGAAATGGAACCTAAGACATCAAATATATTTTCTATATAAATACTAAAACAGTAGTGAATAATCCAGGTTATTAACCTTTCATGTTCAAAAGGTGCTGTTTACTTACCTGAATGAGTCATCAGTTGTATTCATTTTGGAAAATTTTTAATGTAAATTTGAAAGACATTTCCAAATTTGATGAAATATTTTAGTAGAATACAACTCTACTCATTTTTGTATTCTTTAATAGAACACAACCCCCCTTTTTTTCTTTCTGTACCCTACAAATTGCTCATATCTGGTAGATTTAAACAACAGAAATTTACATTCATCATTATTGGGGCCAGAAGTCCAACAGTAATTTCCCTTCTCCAAAATTAAGGTCTAGACACTTCCTAAAGAGATGCCAAAAGAGAACTTGTTCCTTTACTCTTCCCAATTCTGGTTGCTGCCTGATGCCTGTGGTCACATCCTTCCAATCTTTAAGGCTGGCATCTTCAACCCTCACTCACTCTGTCTTCACATAACCACCTCCTCTGTGTTTTTCAGATCTCCAACTGCATCTCTTTTCTAAGGATACATGTCATTGCATTTAGGGACCTCTCCCCATCTCAAGATCCTTAAAGCTTTCTTTAAAATAACATTCACAGGTACCAGAGATTAGGCTATGAATATCTTTGGGGGGAATATTTTTCAGCATACCACAATATCTAAGAGTTAATTTATCAAATATCTGAGTGTTGACATGGTGAAGCTGAGCACATATCTGTGATTTTGTTGACTGGTCCACTAAGTGCATTTACTATCTTTGTCATACACTGTACTTAGTTATTTAAGACTATGTTGTGGCAAGAAACAGATGAATAACAACAACAAAATACAATAAGAATTTAGAAGGTCATAGGGCCAAATAAACAATTACTGTGAAGATGTGTTATGTATAGAGTGATATATAGATGCTATTTAGTAGTGCATTTATCCCACAATAGTCATATTGTACTTGTGACTCAATCTATCTAAATGTACGTCTTTGCAGTACATTGCTACATTACAAACTCTTCTAAAATGTAGTGGCTTACATTTTATTTCCTCAAAATTCTGTGGGTCAGCAATTTGGCCTGGGGCATAGCTGGTTGGTTCTTTAAATGGTTTCCTGTGATCACTCATGAGACAGCAATTATCAGAAGACTCAACTTGGGCTCAGTGGTCATGATAGTCTTTCTTATAATACCAGCAATTTTGCCACTGGCCACTTGTTTCCAGGTAACCAACCCAAACACCTTTATATGGTGATCAGATTCAAAAGGTAACAAAAAAAAAGGGCATGTCCCAGTTTCCAATTATTTTTCAAGTCCCAGCTTGCCTTCATTATTAAATTTCCAAATGGTGACATTATGTCACATGATGAGGCCTCCAGGACTTGGATCTAGCAATGCATATGTCATTGGGTGTCATTAGCGTGACAATTCTCCAGAGTCATCCATTATAAAAATTTCATGCAGAGTCTGTACAATTGCTTTTTATCACATATCAGGGATTCGGCACAATCCTTACTTATTATTACAGAAAAAAAAATCAGCACTTCAAAATATCCAGCATACTGGTATCTGCAACTCCGTAAGTAAAACTTTATTACTTCATCTTAGGCTGAATAGGAGCTTTTACCTACTTTAAATAAAAAAAAAAAAAATGTATTTACTTAGAAAGAGAGTGCGTGTGAGCAGGGGGAGGGAGGGGCTGAGTGTGAGAGAGAATCCCAGGCAGACTCTGCAAAGAGCATTGAGCCCAAACATGGGGTCCCATCTTAGGATCCCAAGATCATGACCTGAGCCAAAATCAAGAGTAGATGCTTAATTGATTGAGGCCCCCAGGCACTCCTCTATCTACCTTTTTAAAATTCAAAATGTCAATGGACAAAATAAATATATTTTTGATACAAAATATTATCACTATAAAAGAGTTTCTTGGACAATTTTGTTGACACATAAGGAAAGGAAAATTTTTGGATGTTGAGAAGAATTGAGATGCTATCAGATATCATGCCCTCTTCATAGGCTAGCCAAGTAATTTCCTGTTCAAATATTATTGTCAAAATACATTGAACGTTTACTATTTTTCCAGTCTATTAAAGTTTGAATCTATGCACAAAGTCAGCTGTCAGACGGTGGGTTGTTTTATTTGTCTCCTAACATTTACTTTCTTTTTCATTAATGGATGTGGTATGAAATGATACAATTTATACCTTATTCTGAATGAAAGGGTTACCAAAATCTATATGCAATAAACAAAAACGAAAAAGTGCTGGGTTGAAATAATTAACTGAAAGTAGAACCCATTAATTATACAACGATATAATTCATATATAATGATTATGTTGCATGTTGCTTAAAATTTACCTTTTGTGGATTCTAAGGAGATGTGCTTTTCATAGAGGAAAACACACAATTGGTCAATTCACTGTAAGAATAAAGTGTAGACAGAGAATCTTTCTTTCTGAAGGCTCCACACTTAGAGGGGTGCCAGTTTTATATATTTATTTGATGTATGGTGTATGTGTGTGTGTGGTGTGTGTGTGTGTATGTGTATCAGGGAATATGAATATTTGATAACTTTATTTCTCCAACATTTAGTGTAGTGTGTAGCCAGAGTAGATCATCAATAAGTATTTGCTGTATGAATAAATATATTTTGAGTAATAACAAAAATAAAGATGTCCACTAATTTGATAAAATGTAGCAAAGAGTATAAAAATAAAATAATTAAATTGAAATATTATTATATTGCTGTACATTATTTTGAAAATGAGATTGACATCTGGTTAGATAAGTGAGCTCACATTTTATACAACTATGGAAATTGCCAGTTTGCTGATACAGACTGTAACAATTTATTGTGAAACCCAGAACAAAATTATTTTTTATGTCGTAGTGACATTTATTAAGTAACCATAATGGCCAGACCCTGAGAGCTTGGAAAAGAAAGAGGGTTACACTAAAGCGTGTTTAAATGGCTCATTTTTCTTTTTTGTGGTAATTTAAAGAAAGAATAATTATGATGGGGGATGAGTACTTCTAAAGACTACAGACATTTTTTTTTAATTCTTTATAACATAAAATCTGCCCTTGTCATATAAATTCTCTCCCATGTAGTTTTGCTACTCAATGGTGCAAATTATATCTACAACTAATATTTCTTGAAAGAATGAATGAATGAATGACAATGAAGGCACCCAAGAGAATATAAGCATGTATTATTATTGCATAGAGTAGTTTGAAATTCTTGACAACTTAATAATAGGCAAAAGAAAACCAAAGATAAATAAGTCAGTTTGTATAAGAAGAATTATAAAAAGCATATTGACCTGAAAAGTATACTCTTTTGAAACTTCATCCCTTAAATCCTAGAACACTTCCAGGTCACAAATATTATGCACTTGTGCAAGGCACAGTAGTATTCCACTCCTGAAAATTGTGTCAATAGCCTCGCTAAGATATGAGACAAGGGAAGAAGAACGGGTGAAAATATGTGGAATAAACAGAATTGATAGTCACTCCATGAAGTTGGAAGCTTGTATTTCTGCAGAGATATATAGGAGGAGGGGTGCTGTGTGGCAGTGATTGGAAATGAACTTAGCAGATAATTTTAAAGCAACTTCCATACAGAAGGGAAAATGAAATAGAATGGAGATAAGTAGAGGATTATCAAGCTTAGGTATGTCAAGAGGAGACAGAGAAATGATATGGAAAGAGCTAAACCATTGAAGTCAGTTTAACAAATGTCCGTATCAGAGTTCTGAAAATTATTAGCTTTGAGACCAGGGGAAATTATATAACTTCTCAGTGCCTCAGTGTTCACATTTGAAAAAAAAAAGTATAAAAGTTCAAAGACTATCACTAAAAATTTGATGAAAATGCATTTTCCTTTTGAGTGAATGACCAGGTGAAATATGACATCTGTGGTGCAATAAGAAAGAGGTTTACTTTTCTAATGTACTGATTTTCTTTACGATTAGAATTCTTTTGGCAGAACGGTCTACTTCAGAAGTCAGGCATCTTGGATATTAAAAAAAATAGACGTGAGAGCATATATATTTCTTTACATTTATGTAGAAATAGTTCTTTGCAAGGTAAACAATTAGGAGGTTTTATAACTATTGTTCTTGTCACTGCTGTTTTTACTTGGTTTTACTTTTCTCCTCAGAAATGTCAATTATAGGCAATGGGACTACAAGTATGTTATTTAATTAGGTTGAGAAATTGTATTTGCATTATAAAATGGGAGGTGATAATTTCAGAGAGATTGTGTGGATGAAATGAAAGATATGAAGACATATAGCTATGACTGAAACACATTATGTTATCACTAAATGTTTATTCAAATCTTCCTTTAGTTGTATATATGATATGAAAATAAGAATTAGATTAATCTTTAAATAGTTTTCTTAATTGAAGAAACATGATTGTTTCTACAGAAGGTTTCCTTAAGCTTTGTAAATTCCTCATATTACTTGAATATATACAAGGTAATATTTGTAAGAGAACAAATACCTGCACCAAAATGTAACACCCTTACAAGAACTGAAGATTTAAACATATCTTCAATATGCTTTCTGAATGTAACTTCACCTTATCAAGCTAGTTTACAGATGTCATAAGGAACCAGACTTCTAAGGTCATGATTTCACGTCTCTCTCCATCTCTGTGTCTACAGCTGGAACATTCATATGCTAGGCACCTAAAGTATTTTTATATGACCTTTTCACTATTTCAAGAATTTAAGGGATGTTATAATAAATGCTTATTATAAACTATAATGGGGAAAGGCTGCTCATTCTTTTTGTCAATCAGCTTAATGACTTGTTTAAAAAAAAAAAAGACTCCTCTCACATTACCTTCCTCAATGGTAACTTGATATGCTATATTGTTGGAATTGAACATTTATGTATACAGCACTTATAAAACATCAAATCTTATCTCCATTTAATAATGTTGCATTTAAGAAATGACAGATACACTATTTGCAATATTTTGAGTGATATATATGTATGTAAGCGTACACACACATAAGCAATCACATTTAAAAATTCATGTAGAAAAATACAAGAAATTTAGTGTTTCATCTATTTTTTTCTTAAGGTCTCATCAATTAAATTTTATTCTAGTTTATTTCAATGAAGTGCAAAACTGGTTCCTCATATTAACTACATTTTTTTATATGGAGAAAATTAAAGCAACAATATATGAGAGTATATAACAGCATGTAATGAAATTTTTTCATGCAACAAATTAAAAACATTCAAAAAATAGAGTGGAAAACACTGAAGGGCGTGGGGCAGGATTATCTAAAAAAAAAAGCTATGACACTGGACAAAGACTTATGAAGTTCTCACACTTGAGACACAATCTTATTAAAACATTGAGATTTAATCAGAAGATTATAGAACATTCCCCTTCTTCAACATCTTCCACCAAATATAAGGATTCCTGTATAATGTTCTAAATATACTAAAGATTAGATATTATCAGAGAGGATTAAACACACACACACACACACAATGATATTTTTTATATACATGGAAACTACTTTAAAACCATAAAGACTCTAAGAGAAAAAATAAAGGTATAAAGAGAGATACCATGCTAATACCAATTGAAAGAAAGCTGCAGTAACTATATGAATATTGGACAAAGCCGACTTCAGAGTAAGGAAGATTAGCAGAGATAAAGGGAATTTACCAAGCATTGAAAAAAGAGTTAACTCTCCAAGAAAACCTATAATTGTAAATATATATATGAGGTACAAACTGATAGAAATTAAAAGAAAAACAGAAAAAAAATCTATTCTTTTTATAAGAGACTTCAACATTTCTTTGTTAGTAAATGTTAGATAAAGCAGGAAGAAAATCAGTAAAGATACACGTAACCTAAACAGTGCTATTAATCAAAATTATCCAATTGACATTTATGGAATACTCCATCCGGAGACAGTAGAATACATATCACTTCAAGGTGACATCGAACAGTCACCAATAGAGACTTCATTTCACCCTGTACACTTTAATAAATTTTAAAAACCACACAAATGTTCTCAACTCACAATGGAATTAAAGTAAATCGATAGTAGAAATATAACTAGAAAAATCTTCAGATGTTTGGAAGTTAAGTAACACTTCTAAGTAGTACATGTATTGAAGAAGTTTTAAGATTAATTAAAAACATATTGTGGACTAAATGAAAACAAAAATGTCAAAGTTTAAGAGATGCAGTGAAAATAGTATGCAGAGAGAAATATATGGCATGTAATACATATATTAAAAAAGGGAAATATCTAAAATAAACCAACTAAAGCATTATCTTAGATAACTATGGAAAAATAATTTAAGCTTAAAAAAAGTGAACAAAAAGAATAAATGAAATAAGGTAAGGGGATTACGAATACACTTATCATCTGAAAACTGAATAATGCATAGAATTGTTGAATCACTATATTATATACCAGAAATCAATATAGACCTGTATGTTAATTATACTGGAATTAAAATTAAACAAAATTAGAACACAAATCAATGAAATTTGAAATAAGTAATAGACAAGTCAATAAAAACAAAACCTGGTTCTTTGAAAAGATCAATAAAATAGACAACATTCTAACCAGACAAACCAGGAAAAAATAAATAAGAAGACACAAACAGATAATATCAGAAATGAGAGGAGGGGGTTCATCACTACACATATATAGGTATCAAAATGATAAGATGGAAACAACCCCTCTCATCCATGAGGGATACATTCCAGACCTCCCATTGGCCCCATGAAACTCCGGATGGTACCAAACCCTATAAAAACTATGTGTGTGTGTGTGTGTGTGTGTGTATAATTAAGTTTAATTTATAAGTTAAGCACAGTAAGAGATTAACCATACCAATAATAAAATAAAAACAACTATAGCAGTATGCTGTAATAGAAATTATGTCAACATGGTCTCCCTCTCTCTTTCTCTCAAAACTGTGCTATACTCACTTTTCCCTGTGATGATGTGAGAGGATAAAATGCCTATGTGATGAGATCAAGTAAGATGAATGATATAAGCTTCATGGCATAGTGTTTAGGCTACTATTGACCTTCCGAGGATATGTCTGGAAAATGCTCATTTGTCTCTGGACTGCAGGTAACTGAAACTGGAAAGTGAAACCACAGATAAGAGAGAACTTACTGTACTATGAAAAATTCTGTGCTCACAAATTTGATAATTAAGATATAAAACGGATCAATTGAAGAAACAAGCTACCTAAACTCACACAAGAAAAAATAACCTGGATAACCTTATTTCTATTAAATTAATTAAATTCATAATTAAGAAGCTTCCAACAACAGCAACAACAAAAACAACAAAAGTATCAGGTCCAGATTGTATCACTGGATAATTCTACCAAAGAGCTAAGGAAAAAATAATACCAATTGTGCCCAATCTTTTTCAGAATGTACAAAAAGAAGTAATAATACTTAATTCATTTTATGAGACCAAGATTACCCCAATATCAAAACCAGAAATGGCTTAAAATAAAGAAAAATAGATACTACTATAATTTATATATAATTGAATTTGATATGCTAACGTTTGTTTAGGATTTTTGTATTTTTCTCCTATTTGAATGAAGTTTCTGATTTTGATATTTGGATGATATCTATATACCACAGTCAGGTATGATTCATTCAAGGTCAAGGTTGCTTCAACATCCAAAAATTAATCGATATAAGTCATCATATCAATAAGCTAACAAATAAAAATAATATTATATAGAAAATTTAATATAGAAAAACACTGACAAACTCCAAAAAGCATTCATGATTTTTGAAATCTTGGCAAACATAAGTAAAAAGAAATATTTCCAATTTGATAAAAAAAATCCTTTAAAAATAATTATCTAACATTATATGATAGTGAGGGACTCTGCACACCCCTAAGTTTGGAAACAAGGGGAAGATGTCTGCTATCATCATTGTTATTCAATATCATAGTGAAATTCTCAGCTAGTAAAATAAGAAAAAGAAATAAAAAAATATATTGATCGGAAAAGAAGGAATAAAAATTCCTTTATTTGAATATGACATGTCTTTGTATGAGATCCATATCGTCTACAAAAAAAAAATTCTGAAATAATAAGCAAATATAGTAAGATTACAGAGTATAAGTTCAATTTAAACAAGTCAATTGCTTTCCTATATATCTGTAACAACAATGAGACTTTTACATTTTAAAAAATGCTATTTATATGACACAAAAAATAAACGTTTAGGTATAAACTAATAAATTATGTATGAGAAATGTATGCAGAAAACTGTAAAAACATGAAAAAATCAAAGAACATATAAATTAAAGTAGACAAAATGTGTTTGTGGATTGAAGACTCATTGTAGTTAAATGCTAATTCTTTCATTTTGAACTATAGATTCTATGCAACTTCTATCAAAATTCCAGCAATTAGCTTGTAGATATAAACAGATTGGATCTGAAGTTCATATAGAAAGGAAAAAAAACCTAGAACAGTCAACACCGAAGAACAAAGTTGGAATACTCACACTCCCAGATTTCAAGACTTAGTGTTAGTCATCAAATAAGATTAATTTTGCAAAAAAGTGTATAAAGAGATCAAAGGATCTGAATAGAGTCCATAAACATACCCACATGAATATAACCATCCAACTTATGATGAAGGTATAAAGACAATTCAGTAAAGAATAGATAGCCTTGGGGCGCCTGGGTGGCTCAGTGGTTAAGCATCTGCCTTCGGCTCAGGTCATGATCCCAGGATCCTGGGATCAAGCCCTGCATCGGGCTTCTTGCTGGGCAAGAAGCCTGCTTCTCCCGCTACCATTCCCTCTGCTTGTGTCCCCTCTCTCGCTGTGTTTCTCGCTGTCAAATAATAAAAATTTAAAAAAAAAAAGAATAGATAGGCTTTTTAGGAAGGAGTGCTGGAACAACTGAAAGACCATATGCTAAAAAATAAAATACACTAACACACACAATATAGGATTTATAAAAATTAGCTCAAAATGGATTATAGGCCAAAAATTAAAATAGAATAATTAAACTTTTTAAAGAAAACATAGGAGAAAATCTAAGTGATCTTGGATTTGGTGATGACGTTGAAATATAATGACAAAAGGATGACCCATGAAAGAAAAAATTACTTTATTAAAATTAAAAGTGTCTGCTCTGTAAAAGACATGTAAAGAAAACTAAAAAGCAAGCCATGGACTGGGAGAAATATTTGTAAAGCATGTATCTTATAAAGGATTTGTAGTAAAAACACACAATGATCGCTCAAAATCAAAAGATAGGAAAATAAACAAAAACAATAAAAAATCTGGACTAAAAACACTCTGAATAAACACCCCGAAAAAAAGATATACAGTGGGCATGGCAAATAAAGACACAAAGATGCTAAACATACTCTGTCATTAGGAAATGTGAATTTAAAAAAAAAAATAAGGTGCCACTGAATTGAATCACTAAAATCTAAACTAATGCCAGTGTTGGTAAGAATGAATAGCTACCAAGCTCTCATTCATTGTTGGAGAAATGCAAAATGCCTCTTTGGAAAACACTGGCAGTTTCTTTCAAAGGAAAACAGTTTTACCATGCAAACCAACAACTGAACTTACCCAAGTGATTTGAAAATTTATGTTCATAGAAACACCTGTACACAAATATTTATAGCAGCTTTATTCATAATGGCAAAAAACTTGAGGCAACCAAATGTCCCTCGACAGATAAACAAACTTTGGTACAGCTATACAATGGAATGATATTCAGAAATAAAAAGAATTGAGCTATTTATGTATATCACACAAAGACATGGATGTGCCTTAATTTCATATTGCTAAGTCAAAAACTCAGTGTGAAAAGGCTACACACTGTATGATTAGATTTATGTGATAGTCTGGAAAAGGCAAAACTATGAAGACAGTATGCATAACAGTGGTTTTCAGGAGTCAGGGAGGGAGTGTTAAGAATTCTGAAGCACAGGGGATTTTTTTTTTAATTTGTGAAACTATTTTATATGGGACTATAATGGTGAATACAAAATGCCATGTATTTGTCAAAATCTATAGAACTTTACAGCAAAAAGGTAAACATTAATGTATGAAAAATTTAAAAATATTTTTAGAAGGTTAGAGAATCCAAAGATTGAATGAAAACAAAATAATCTACTTAACGAATGGATAAAAGAACTTACTGAAAGGGATGGGAGTGGAAAGTCTGGGACCAAAGTCATTTGGGAAATGAGCAGGGTCTGCAAGACTAAAGGTAGAACAACTCTGGTAACGGTTTGTATGAGAATAGGGGTCATCAGTCCTGACATGCTATACATACGTATTGGAATTGAACAATTAAGTAGATGTTGGAAGTAGTAGTAAATAAATAGTAAATGTTGGAAGGTAGGTTTTTCAGTGCTGGAATAAGAAGTTATATATACGTGAGAGAGAGAGAGGGCTGTATATAATGATTATATGTAATATATAATTATTATGTATTATGGCATATATATGAAATGAAATTCTTTAGTTTAATAAATGTACAGATGGTTAGATTTGGGGTATCTATCTATCTACCTACCTACCTATCTATCTACACACACACACTGGTTGTTAACATACATGTATCCCATTGTTCTGTCATTTGAGAGGTCCTAGAAACACAAAGACCTCAGTAGCAAGGAGCAATTTAACATCCAGATCTTTGGCTGTAATATAATTTTCCAACAAAAGGAAGCTAGGTTTTCAGAGAAGAGGCAGATTCTAGATCTAGGACTGGAAATATGCAAGATGAGCCTGAAACTTACAGTAGCAAATGGTAAGAAGGTGCTCAAGACATACAAACAAACAAATCTAAACCAACTCTAGGTAGTAATGAGGATATATAAATGGCACAGACACTGACTGAAATAGTTTTATAAATAAAGAGGTATGGGATTATGAACCAAAGTATCAAATACGGCTATGCATTCCTAACCAAATAAGTAAATGAAGGATAGACAAATCTCCCATGCAGAAAAACTCCAAATATTTTATGCTGATAATTTGCCCTCAAAAGGTGGAGGAACATAATTCGACACTTCCTTAATTGTGGATTACACAGAGTGACCTACTTCCAAGGAGTACAATACAGGATTTGGGAAAAATGAGTAATTTAAAGTGAAGAAATTGAAAAAATACTTCAGACAGATGATTGAGGGTACATTAACGGTAGTAAATCATTTCGATAGCACATTCCTTTGATATGATGTGATGAAAGTGGCACTTTACCTCTGTGGTCTTCCTCTCAAAAATCCATATAACCAGACCAACCTTGAGAGAAAAAATCAGATGAATACCAACTGAGGAATACTCTACAAAATACCTGACCAGTAAATCTTAAGACTATCAGGGTTACTAAAAAAAAAAAAAAGTCTGAGAAACTGTAATAGTCATGAAAAACCTGAAGAAACCTGAAAGCTACATGTGATGTGCGATCAAGTATGGGATCTTAGAGTGAAGACGTACGTGAGGTAAAAATATAAATATCTTGAAGTGTGGGCTTTAATGAAAAGGTGTAGATATTATCACTAATTATGATAAAGGTACTAAAGTAATATAAGATGTTATTAGTATGGCTGGGTGTGAAGTACATGGGGACTTTCTGGACTGTCTTAGTAACGTTAAAACCTTATATTTTAAAAAGGTTATTTCAGTAGTAAAATGTGACGTAATGAAAGAATCTATCAGGAAGAGTTTAACAGAGCTAGAAATGAGGATCATGAATGTCCCAGAGGAAACTGATCAATACAATACAACAAATGATTTTATATATGTAATTTATGTAGTATATAAAAATGATTATTAATGTAATTTAATTATATATAACATGTTATACATGTGGTATTAAAACAACAGACATACTAAACTCTGAAAGAGGAAGATTTAGACTGAGATCTGATTAATTTGAAGTCAATGCATGGACCAGGTGTATGTGTTCAGAAAGTAACGAATATATACAAGTAAAGCTGTTTCACATGTTAAAAGAGAAAGTGTATAAATACAGATTTAAGGATTGTTTGAATATTATTTATACAAAGATAAGAATCATTATTGTAATGAGATCTCCCAATGTCAATGATTTCAAAAAGACAAAAAAAAAAAAAAAAACACATGAAAACAGATGGGAGAACTATGTGGGATTATTTATATAAACTGTGTGAAAGGTATATTAAGAATTAAAATATTAAAGAAAAATGGTGAACTGAGAGGTGGAAACAGAAATTTGAAGATGAGATATGAAGGTGTGCTTAACTTTGCAGATATCTCAGAAAGGTGAAAACAGTATCAGTGGGGTTTTTCAATTATGAAGTTACTAGTTACTTCGAAAAAGCATGGTAGAA
Source organism: Procyon lotor (assembly GCA_028646535.1). NCBI lineage: Eukaryota > Metazoa > Chordata > Mammalia > Carnivora > Procyonidae > Procyon > Procyon lotor. The sequence goes on from CM053607.1 coordinate 12,810,657, forward strand.
AGAGAAACCAGAATTCAGGTTGTTAAATGGTGGGTTATAAGTGCGGGAGGTGGGAGGAAGAAGTATACCATATACCACGGGTAAGGGGCTGGAGTGTGCACATGATAATGGTGCTAAAGTCCTGGCCCTACCATGTGTTAACTGTGTCTAAACAGGCAAGTTACTTTCCATGTCTAAGCTTAGTTTACACTCATGTAAAATAAAGATAATAATAACTAATTAAGTTACTCTGAGCATTAAATGTTTGTAGCATATATTTGGTAGAGTATATATGTTCAGTGATTAGCACCATTTTGTGTTATCACATTTTAAAAAATATTGACACAGCAGATTAGGAGAAAGGGAGCACTGCCAATTCTCAGAAAATTTTCAGTGACAACTTATTGGAATTTTCAATCATGGCAAATATCATATTTACTGGACAATGGAATAAGGAAGGCATAAACAAATTGCATTTGGAAATTGGAAATTTAAGTGATAACAGAGGCTAAGGTATACAAGGGTGAAAGAAGGAAAAAAAGACATAATTGGATCGAAAAGTTTGGGAAAGTTAAGGCCATACATAGACCATTAATGCGGTTGCTTATAAAGAGGTGCACTTGGGGCGCCCGGGTGGCTCAGTGGGTTAAAGCCTCTGCCTTCAGCTCAGGTCATGATCTCAAGGTCCTGGGATCGAGCCCCACATCTGGCTCTCTGTCCAGCGGGGAGCCTGCTTCCCCCTCTCTCTCTGCCCGCCTCTCTGCCTACTTGTGATCTCTGTCAAATAAATAAAATATTAATAAATAAATAAATAAACTAAAATGAATGTCTGTATCTCTCTTTCCCCATCTATTTGATATATACATTTCAGAGGGAAAAAAAGTTACAAAAATCTTTAAGGAGAGCTAAAATTCACTTTATCAGAGGAAGTAAAGAAAAAAACTATCTAAAAACAAGAGCAGAATAATAGGAAAGTGACAGCACAGAACAACACTAGACTACCAAGCTCCTGAAATCAGAAAAAATATCCCTGGAAAGTTTATCAATAGATCTGGAAGAAAAGAAAAAAAAAAAAAAAGAAACTGGAAGACAAAGATGAAAAGGTAATCATGAAAATGGGATAAATTATATGAATATCATCATGAAAAAAATCATATCACATAAAAGGAAGGAGTCATACATTCATCCCTGGGTTGGATGCCAGAATATGACAGAAAACATCTCCAAGGGGCGCCTGGGTGGCACAGTGTAATCATTAGGCCTCTGCCTTCAGCTCAGGTCATGATCTCAGGGTCCTGGGATCGAGCCCCACATCTGGCTCTCTACTCAGCAGGGAGCCTGCTTCCCCCTCTCTCTCTCTGCTTGCCTCTCTGCCTACTTGTGATCTCTCTCTCTCTGTCAAATAAATAAAGTCTAAAAAATAAAATAATAAAATAAAATAAAATATCCTCCTCTTAAAGACAAGGAACCACAAACACATCCTTCTAATATTTCTTTCCTATCACTTGTTTTTCCTCTTTGATTCAGAATCTTTCTCTTTCTGTGCATTCTTCCATTGTTTTGCTGAAGAATTTTGACAATTATGACTTAAGAAGTATTTTCTGGCTCTCCATATGTGGTGCATGGTGAGTCAATGCATAATTAGTTAAATCCATATTTCAAAGATTTTTGTTAATTATATCTTAAAGATCTCTATGTTTCACATAATTTTATGTAATCAGTATGCAAATGATTTAATATGCTTCTTATAATTGTAGCTAGAACTTAAGCATCAAGATATTACAGAAGAAACTTAGATAACACCAAAAGCAACAAATTAATTTTACAAAGAAAATAGAACATGGAGGCAAAAGTGCTTACCCCAAAGCACATTCCCCATTAGTGATAGAATATGCTACAAAAACAATTTAAATTACTTTTAGTATATTACACTGTTTCACTCTTACGTGTTGATCTAATACTTTTTAGAGCACAAAGATCGCATTTAATATATATACTACATACATATGTTACATATAATATGTACATATATATCTCTGTAAAGATAAATCTGTAACGTAATTAAGAAATTTTATATGATTGTTATTAATAGCCAAAATTCCCCATGTAAATTCTAAGCCTCTTTAAAAATTGTTTAATTCCTGAATGAAGGCCAGGGACTGTTTATTAAAAATTAAAATAAAGATTAAAAAGATTATACAAGTATTAAATAGTCTAAAAGATAACCCATAATAATTTCAATTTATGAGCACTGAGAGACCTCTTTTCACCATATCACTCCTCTGATTCCCTACTGTACCTGAAATTATTTCCATTTGAAGTTATTTCTTTTCATATTTCTTTTCTCATTTGTCGTAAATTATATATATATATATATAATATGTATTATATATGTATATGTGTATATATATTTAATTTGCTATTAACACTGTGTGGCTTTTAGGGCTTGAATTATGTCTCCCTAAAACTGATATTTTGAAGTCCTAGTCACCAGTACCTCATAATATGCCTGTGTTTAAAGATAGAGCATTCGAGAGTTAATTAAGTTAAAAAGAGATCATGTGAGGGGGCGCAGTATGACTGGTGCTCTTAAGAGAAGAGGAATTAGCACAGAGAGAAGACCATATGAAGATGCAGAAAATGGCCAAGCCAAGGAGAAAGAAAATTGACAAGACAAAGTGAGAGGCCTTTAGGAGAAACCAATTCTTCTGACAACTTGATCTTGAACTTCTAGCTCCCAGAGCCACAAGGAAATAAAATTCTGTTGTTTAAGCCACCCAGTTGGTTGTACTTTGTCATGACAGCCCTAGCAAACTATTGCAGTAGCACAGCAAAAATAAGAAGTACAGAACAAAAGCGCATTAATTTGATAAAAGCAAGACACACCAATTTTACCTTTTTGCTTAGCATCTTAGTCATGGGATTTGAAATGACCTGCCCTTCCCAAGTTTTCTTTGTACCGTCATCGCTTCCTATATATGACCGCATGCAGAGCAGTTAGAGCAAGATGCAAAATGTAGTTGCTCCTGACAAGAATCCTGTTGTCAGCTGGAAGGGATCTTGCATCTCAACCTTCTTCAAGGGGTCATGCGTCACTGCATAGTCAACTGTGTTGCTAGGACAAACCCGGAAGGTGCCTTCGTTTTTGTTTCTTCCAGGGTGGTTATGACATTGTCAGCTCTTTAAAAATTTTGTAAGTATTCCCCAAAGCATATCATGCTGCGAAATATTAGACTACATGGATATTCTAATGCAGTTCCCCAAGAAGTTCCACAAGTAAAATCTGGGTGCAGAGAGGAAGAAGGTCAATCATTGTTCCTGTCAGGGAAAACAAGGAAAGTGTGCAACTCTGTTGATACCAAAACAGGGATGTGAACTGCAGACACAAACAGCCACATTGCCACCACGTAATTGTCTCTTATGTTTGAAGTAAGACTTAAGAATGAATAGGACTATGACTTGCCTACGCTATCCATATTTCTACCCATTTTTCCCATGTGTGAATTCTTTCACAATTCTGCAAATATAAATATATTCATAAATATTTCACAAATACAGCTAGGTATTGACCACATTTTCAGGATGGATCTTATAAGCAACCTTTATTTTTTCCTGTAGATAGTCTCAATAGTTCAGTAGTCACTTGTATGATTAAGAAAATATATTATCACTTCATAGTTATCTGTTTTGTTAAGTGCATTTCTAGATATTGTACAGTTCACTGGAGAGTAAAGTATACTTATACGAGTGTAGTTTACTTGTAGGCTTATAAAATTTAACAGTTCTCAGAAATCTGCGTTAAATTAAAAAGTAAAATTTATTTACAGAGCACAGCAATTGTATGGAATCCTTTATAGTGGAATTATTGTAGATGATCGCATAAGGTAGCAACTGTGAGATCTAATATAATAATGATGTTTACAAAGTTGAAGTCCATGTTAATTCAATAAATAAAGCAACTGCCTGATTTTGTATTTGTGTTTATTTTAGGAATTAGTCACTGGTTTGATTTTTTCTGAAATCCCTGATTTTTCATTTGTTTAGTAATATATAATAAATATTTTTAGACATGCTATAAATCCATCCTGTATTATTTGATATGTATTTTAATTGTCTTTGCTGACAAAAAATCACTAGTTTATAAGAAATTCTGAGAAGCTATGTAATGAATTTCTCTTCCCATGTTTAAATTAATTGCACTTTTTTCCTTAAAAAATTTCATAGAAACACAACTTAAAAATTTTTATCTGTGACCAAAGACTTTTATAATCTGGTGATTTGTTAAAACCCACTTTCCATACACCAGCATATTATGAAGACAGAACCAATATTTATTTTAATGTGGAGTTTCAGCCCTGAGGCCTCTCTTTATCAAGAGGGATTTTTTTTCTTAATTTCCTTTTTGTTTCATTATTACTATTATTTTTTTTGGAAAAAAAGGAAGATTTTACTGAACACCTTTAATATGAACTAATGTTAACTTCAAACATTGCTCTTAAAATTCAGGACTTACATAATGAATTTGATATTATTACGTTTATTTCAATTTTCTGAAAGGGTAGGAAAAACAAATGTGTTTTGGCATACAGTTTAAAAAAGAAAAAAAAACACTTTGAATTATAAGAAGATGGAGTTCAGAAAGTATTCTTCTCTTTTCCTCAAAGGGAATTAGAAGTCAGCGAGTCGCTATTGCTCCTTGACATAAAGACAGTGTCTCTGTTTTCTGTCCTCTGTGTCTCTGAATCCTGTAATGCCATCACAGCAGAGTGTACTGGACACCATTTTAAATGATAAGAGTTTCAATAGGCACTTTAGTGGAATTAAGAAAAATCTAACACTCTTCCACCGTGATGCCACATAGCTATCTCCGTTCTAAGTTGTCATGTCAGTAAATTGTATTTAATAGGCCTGAGCTCGTCTCAGTGTGTTTCCAAAATAAAACAAAACCAAGCAAGTACACATAATAGGATTTATCTTGTGTTGGCAGAAAAAAACGAAACTGACAATATGATAAATATAGCAACTTGCTAGAAACCAGATAATCAAAGGATTGTGTCCTATAAAGCCTGGTGTGTGTGTGTGTGTGTGTGTGTGTGTGTGTGTGTGTGTGTGTGTGATTTCTATTCGTGTTTCTTTTTCTTAAATGTCTCCTTTTGGCTGTGTTTTATCCTTCACTTCTGCCCTAAGTGACTTTATCAGGGTTATAACTCTCTTCTTCACCAAACATGTCTGCCAAGACTTTAAAACGGGGTCCCCAGTCTGTCAGATAGTCGTAGTCCTGGTCCGCTTCCGTGGTGAGAGAGTCTATAGAGCTAAGGGAGTCTGCTACTGATCCGTTTCCTTCATAAGCATATGTGGCCAATGAATCATATGGTGGGGCGGTTGGGTCCACGTCATTCTCCTGTAGCCTTTGATTAATGAAATCTCGTATGTCTGTGTTATCTTCCACCGGTGGTCTCTGACGAGGTAAACAGAGAGAGTCTGGTTTTATATCCCTGCGAATTTTGTTATCTTCAATCACTTTTGGATTTCTCAGAGCACCAATGTCAAAAGCCTGGGTGTCCTCCTCCCCACCTCCTTCATCATCGTAATGGATGACATTGTCTCTGATGTCTTCTTTAGAGGTCATTAGAGTGTCTTTCTTCTTCTGCCTTCGCAGAGCTACGTACAGCACAACTATGGCTAGAAGACAAAAAATTGCAAGGTGAGAATGTGTAGTTCGCATCTCCATAAAATCGATCAGGGCTGGCCAACACGTTATTTTCAAAGTAAACATATTATATGCAATGAGGATCATATCTATGTTTGCTCAACTTCCTTTTGAAATTGTAGCTAACAAATCTTAGCGAAATTATTCACAAAATCAAGCAATTAGTCTTATATTTAATTTATGTTCTTCTAAAAATTTTAGTATCAGTTAAAAAGTGTGTGTGTTACAATTTTTTTTTAAAAGAATAGTTGTAAGCATATAGAGAGCTGTATAGTGGCGGGTTAATAAAACTTGAATATTAGAGCCCATAAATAACACATTCATAGCTAGATCTCCCAGTTGCAACAATTATATTTCTAACAAAAGAAACCCAAATGTGACAATAACTTTTAAAAACAATAAATTTTAAAAAGGGAAGGAAGAAAAGAAGGAAGGAAAAGAGAAAGGAAGGAAAGAAGAATGTAGAATATAAGGGCCTTCATTTTATAAATCATGTCAACCAAGACCTCTGATTATTTCAATTCTGTGTCCTGCCGTGTTGAGATATTTTCCAAACCAAATGCCTAGTGTTCAGGTTATGTTCATGAAGCATGATAAAGTTTTGGAATACTTAATTCACATACTCTTACAATTTAAATCTCTTTTGGTTCCTAGTTGATGTACAGCAATCGATCAAATTGAAAGTGTTTATTTCGGGGCACCTGGGTAGCTCAGTTAGTTAAGTGTCTGCCTCCAGCTCAGGGCATGATCTGGGGGTTCTGGGATTGAGCCCCATGTCAGGGTCCCTGCAGAGCAAGAAGCCTGCTTCTCCCTCTCCCTTTGCTCCTCCCCCTAGCTCAAGTGGGAGTGCTTGCGTGCATGTTTGCATGTTCTCTTGCTATCTCTATCTCAAATAAATAAATAAAATCTTAAAAAGAAAAGAAAATGAAACAAAAGAAGGCATTTATTTCCTCTAGAAGTGAATGGGCACAGATTCAAATGATGAAGTCAGTGCTCAGCTTTGCTCATCATAAAAGCCCCTCTCCTCCACAGAGGTGGTAATAGGTTGAAAGCCAAAGTGTGTTTGATGTACTAGAGCAGGGTCTGGAAGACTCTCGTCCTAAGATCAGAAATTAGAGAAGATTGAGTGATGACAAAAGCTCATTTATTCCCTCTTGCTCCAAAACTAGAGTTTGACCAACTGGAAGGAGGGAGGAGATATAGGTTGAGCTTCTGGACAATAGTCCTTGAAGAGGTGTTTAGCACTCTGCGCTCCTCCCAGCATTTAGGGAAATCCAAAAACTAGAAAGATTATTGCTCACACAGAGAGTCAGTGAGAAACTGTAAGCCTCATAGAGATGCCCTGCATATAAAATGGCCTTGGAGTGGGCGCATGGGTGGCTCAGTGCTTTCACATCTGCCTTCAGCTCAAGTCATGATCCCAGTGTCCTGGGATGGAGCGTCCTGGGATTGTGCCCCGCATCGGGCTCCCTGCTCTGCGAGAAGCCTGCTTCTCCTTCTCCCACTGCCCCTGCTTGTGTTCCCTCTTTCACTGTGTCTCTCTCTCTGTCAAATAAATGATAAAATCTTTAAAAAATAATGGCTTTGGAGTGCTGTGACTGAGAAGGGCCCGACTAGGGGCATCCTGCCAGATTTCTAGGCACCACAAGATGCTCTTGCTTCCCCTCGTCCCAGGAAAGATATGAAAATGGCTAAGGATAAATGGAAAGATCTGAAAGAGTCTGAGATTGGTTAAAGAAGCCCAAGAATAGTTGGATTTTTAAGTGCACCGCATGTCAAGAGTCCCAGTGCCACCACCATTCCCCACTGTATCCTGGCCAGTTGTCAGGCTGGAAGTGTGCGGGTGCACTGAGGACACTGCGGCTGACCTGAGCAAGATTACTCATGACGCTGTAAGAGGGCCAAAGAGGCCAAAGGTGAGCCTCCAGAACGCACCAAGTCATGCTAGGCGGATGTGGCAATACCCTGGGACTCAGGGGCCTCCCAGACCAGAGAGAAGCTTTAAAAAGTAACATTTGATTTGCCGTTAAACACCTGCTTACTGATGTTCCATTTCAGAAGTGAGAATGTTATTCCGAATCCTCCCTTCTAAGCTTCCTATCATCAGCACAAACAGAGGCCAACGATAACTTATTATAAATTATAAGGATAGAAAGGAAACTTTTCTTCTGTGCACCAGAGTTACTTGTGTGGAATTAATATCTATACCAAGCAAATTGGACTAGAACTTCAATCTGCAAACTAACATGAGCTTCCCACTTGGAAAAAGTTCTCCATAAACTATGATATAATGCCTCACTCCATGCTTTACGTCCTGGCTTTTTTTTCTATCTTAAGATGAAGGTGTGTGTCTACATTTGTGAAGCGTATATAAACAGATTCCACAATGCCCAATTGTACCTCTGCTGCCATTTGAATTTAAAGAAATGGCTGGCAAAACAGAAAAGCTCTCTCTGGTTTTGTGAATCTGCCAGTGAATTAATAAGTGAAGGGAGCCAGCTGAACAGAATTGATGGAAGAGGGAAACCCCTAAAGTAGATTTATATTAATTCTTACAGAGATGTTGCAGAATACATTACCTCAATCCTTTTTCCTTTGTGGTGCTTCTAGATATTTCAATGTGCTGTATTCTAGTGGGAATGGTTAGAATTTTGATGTGAGATATGAGAAAAGTGGAATAAGAACTGCTTTTGGCTAGCAGTTTAAAGAGAAAAAAAAGCAAATTTGTTGGGTTTTTTTTTTTTTCACTTTTTCTTATTCCTTTCCTGTTCTTTCTCTTTTCTTCCTTTATTGAACTGGCATTTGAGAGCTACTGTTCATCTAGTGTATTTTTAAAGATTATATAATATCTTATTAGGTCACAACAATCACTGGAATGTAAAATGAATTTTTTTAAAAAACCGCTTTAAAAAACCCACTGTCGTACGGGGGATATTTGTTACAGAAAATTTCACTGTGGCAAGTGCAACCAACTGGTATTAATTGAAAATCCCCAAGGGCTTGAACATAGTTTTGTGTTCTGATATTATTTATTTATTCCTAATGGTATACAGACATGAGATATTAGAAAATTAGTATTGATAAAAATATCATTCAATAGAGATCATCTTTCTTCTCTCCAGATGTGACAATGAAGGAAACCTGATTTACATGGTAAATTGTGAAGAGAGAGGCACAGAGGACAAAGAGAGAGAGAGATGGAGAGAGACAGAGAGAATATGTGATTAATATTGAAACCAACCTAAGAGTATAACAATGCACAGTAGGATTGCAATCAAAGCCCCAGTGCTGAGTCCCACAGGTAGAAAAATTGCTTCCACATTACAAGACAGAATGGTACCATCAGAGTCACATCTACAAACTCGAATAGTCATTGTGTTTGTACTGCTCTGCACAGGATAGCTGCTGTCTTCTATTACAACAGGGAGGAAATACAACTCTTGCTGCCTGCGGCTGTATCCATTTCTCCGGGTTTCAATTCCAGCTGTGTTGTCTACAAAACATGACATTTGTGATAAGAGGGTTACTAAAAGCTTCGCTTCAGATCTTGAAGTTGGTATCGGTTAAACAGTAGGAAGCTCTTCTTGCATCAGCAAAAAGGCATCCATATTTTAATTCTCTCTTTTATATTATGAAAGCTGCCAAATGTAATCAAATGCAATCAAATAATCCTTAGGAAAAGAAGAAACGTTAATCTTGTCTGGTGTAAGAATTAAATTTTCAATTCAGAAAGAATATAAAACCGTTTATAAGACTAGAGGTATGTTGTGTTGATCCACTTGTGTATGCTTACGTGCTGACCCATTTTCTTTAACAACAAAATCTCATTAAGAAAAAATACATCTGTGGGTGTTTTCTTACATGATGAAAGAGCAGAGATTACAAAGTGTGAGTCTGCAAAATAACTCATCTAAGAAACTGTTCTTTATAATACAACAAATATCGATTTAGCATTTGGTTTTTTATTTTCCCAGATCTATATCTATGATATATATGGTAAAAAGCATATATGCCCATATGTATATATGCGTATCTTCCATTTTTGTGCGTGCATATGAATATATGCATATATATATAAAGATATATATATATTTCACTTTGTACATGGAAAATAAAGTGAAATGAAAAAATGAAATGAAATGAAAAGAAAATTAAGTGTGTGAAATTCATTAGATTAATTTAATTTATTAAATTAATTTATTAGATTAATTTAATTCATTAAATTAATTTATTAGATTAATTTAATTTAATTCATTAAAATTCATAAGATTCATTAAAATTTTAAACATAATAAATTATAATCACTATTTTAATATAGGTACAAAAATAATTCAGTTTAGTTCTGACAAAATCAACAATAGCAATATTTACTTAGAATGATTCAAGGCAATACATATTTTAGCTTTTATATAAACGCAATTAATACTGCTATTAAAAGTATTATTTTGCATGCATTTGTTCTTTACTTCTTTTATTTCTACACAAAGAAGTGGGAATTTGGTTTTATTCATAACACCATATCATTTTTTGTGTCTTTTAAAGTAACTCCTTGAAATATTTTGCTATTTTAAAAAATGTATTAATATTTAGTTTATTATAACCATACATGATATCCACTTTGGAATCATGGAAACAAATTTTAGAAATATATATTACTCATTAAAATACAGGTATGTCAGAAAAATGTTACTATCTCAATAAAATTCCATTCATCTCTGTATATTCTAGATTCAACAACTAAAAATTAGTCAGCTTCTCTAGACTCATTTCAATAGAAGCAGGAAGTTGAGAAAACTTTCCTTGATAAGACTGGGAAGTTGACATGGGAAGATGACATTGTTATTACATAGAGGAAATTTTTTAAATTGAAAAATACAACATCAAGATGCTAAATGTCAATTATAATATTCCCAACGAGACTTAGTAATGCCGGGTGCTTTTGATGACAGTAGGAATAAAGAAATGTGGACTCGCTGAATCAACACTGAAATCTTCAGCAACTGATTTTGAATACTTGAGTCTGAGGTACAGGTACAGTCAGGATTGAAGTTTGAAATCTGGGTGAAAATTATTAATACAAATAGGAGTTGAATGCATGGATTCAATGTTGAGGAACCATGGATTCAATGTTCCTGAACACATTATATCAAAAGGCATCCTACCCTTTTGTTAATGTTTACAGTAGTCCCCTCCCCCCCTTATCCACAGTTTTACTTTCTCTGATTTCAAATCAACCCTGGCCTAGGAACAGCTCATCCGCTTTCTGATGTACGGTCCAAAGGTCATTTCATCGCATCACGTAAGCATTTTATCATCTTACATCATCACAAGAAGAAGAAACAGTACAAAATAGTTTAAGAGAGAGATCATATTTACATAACTTTTATTAGAGCATATTTTTACAATTGTTTTATTTTATTGTTATTGCTGTTAGTTACTTACTGGGCTTAATTTATAAATTAAACTTTATCATAGGGATGTATGTATAGTAGAAGATATATATATACACAGGATTCAGTACTATCCATGGTTTGGTTTCAGGCATCCACTGGATGTCTTGGACCATATTCCCTAACAGAAAAGGGGGGGGATTACTGTATTTTCAATCTATTATTATTGATATATGACCATATAAAATTCATTGTGCTATTCATGTGGGGAAAAGAAGATATTAAACCTCATGTCCACTCTTAAAATAGTTTCTACTGAAGAAAGAGGTAACGTTAATACATATCATATAAACTATAAATATATATGCACACAATGAAGTATTATTTGGCTAGGAGAAAGAAGGAAATATTGCCATTTGTGACAACATGAATTAACTTGGAGGACATTATGCTAAGTGATATAAACCTGACAGAGAAAGAGAAATGTTGCACATTGTAAGATTTACATGTGGAATCTAAAAAAGTTAAAAAAAAATAAAAGGAACTCCTAAAAATAGTAGAAATGTGGTTGTCAGGAGCCAGGGGTGGAGAAAATGGGGAAAGATTGGTAAAAAGATACAAACTCTTATTTATAAGATGAAAAAGGCCTGAGGATCTAACGTATAATGTAGTGACTATAGTTGATACCACTATATTATAGAATTGAGATTTGCTAAGTAAGTACAACTTAAATAGTGTAACCCCAAGGGGGAAAATTTTTTAGAAAAGTAAATATGTGAGGTTAAAAAAATGTTTCTATTGATTTTAAAAACTTACACTTAAAATATAACTTAAGATAAAACAGGGAATACAGCAAATGGCAAATGAATAGCAAACAATATTCAAGCTGCGAGAAAACACTATGCTACAAGGCAAAATGATCTGATTCATATTATCATGATTAACATATATTTTTCCAGCAAAGATACAATGCGGTAAATAGTCATGTTATGTTCCTGAATGATGTGACCATCTACCTTGTTGCCCAAGCCAGGGAGCTGGAAGTCTGATTAGTCTTCTTCTCTGTTGTATTTACATATGGAATATAGGCAATCTAGCATCAAGCCCTGTGAATTCTATCTCTATCCACATATCTCCATTAGCCATTACCCTAATCTAATACTCTTTTACTCACGCCTGCAAAAGCATCAGAAATAAACCTATATCCTCCTATCATATTTTCCATATTACAACCAAACTGATTTCCTAATGCAAATCTGAACATATTATGCTCCTGTAAATCTTACAAAGACTTTTGAAGTCATTGGATTTAAGTTATAATCCTTTCAAATGGCTTGTAGTTAGGGTGACCACATGGTCTGATTTGTCTTGTACAGCCCTATTTCACATGAGCTGTTCTAATTAAAATTACTAATAGTATCCACTTCTAGTCTCTAAAGTGTTCTAGTTTTCATAACAAAATATGTGGTCTCTCTACTTACAAGGCTCCTCATATTTGGAACCCTGTTGCCTATATAGCCATTCCTCACATTATGCTATTGGATGAAGGAAATCCTTCTGAATTTCCTTCTGTGACAAAATGTCTGATTTTTTCCCTCTAAGTATTTGCAGAACAGTAAATGTTCTCAGACTTCCTTTGACTTCTGTCCATCCTATCATCATCATCATTATCTCATCACAATTGGCTCATTTGTTCTATAAGCATAGAATTTAGTAATAAATTAGCTTTTTACTAGCCAATATTCTGAACTCAGATGTTTCTAATCCCAATTTCATAACTATGGAAGCTTAGAAGGGATAAAATAGCCACAGTCACAGAACTAATAATGTAAGAACAACTGACCAGTACTTAGCTTTAGTATTTGTAATCCCGGGTCCATTGTGTTTTTGTGAGTGTAACAGTAGCAGATCTGATAGTATTAGTAGCAATAGCAGTGGTGGTGAGGGTAGCACTGGCGGCAGATAGGAAAGTGCAGATGTCATGGCAGAGATGGTAACTAAAATCGCCTTGGGTATTGTGTTAAAGTATTTGCATGCCTTATTATTATTATTTTTAAAGATTTTATTTATCTATTTGACAGAGAGAGACACAGCAAGAGAGGGAACGCAAGCAGGGGGAGTGGAAGAGGGAGAAGCAGGCTTCCCACTGAGCAGGGAGCCACTGTATGTGGGGCTGGATCCCAGGACCCTGGGATCATGACCTGAGCCAAAGTCAGATGCTTGATGACTGAGCCACCAGGGTATCCCTTTGCATGCATTGTTTTATTTAATATACATACTATGTGGATGATTCAGTTCAACTATGAGTTTCAAATTATTTAGTATAATTTACTACATTGAGAATCTGCCATTGAGGACATAATGGAGTGGGGACAAAAATCTCTGTCATTCTAATTACAAAGCCTGCAACCTTAACCTGTGCTGTACTGTGTGTTATTCAAATAAACCAGTTACCAGGAAGTTACCTATTTGTTTGTGCAAGTAATGTGCATGTGGAACAAATGATATATTTAAACCATAGAAAGCATTCAATTTCCCAGATTGGCTGGTTTTGCTTGACTCATTCAGGGACCGTCCACATTATAAATGGAAGCAATTTGCCTCATTAGATACAATCTATACAGATTAAATATTTAATTTACTGCTAGCTATAGAATTTTATATTTCTTATATATGGATTTCCACATTTTATGAACTTGAGTGCTTTTAGAAAAACATTGATTTCCACCTTTGCGTCCTTTTACAAAGTTACATGATAAGAGGTAAGTTTTTTTATGTGGTTAAACTTACTTCTGAAGTCACGGACTGTAAAATTTGGTTTGATGGCAGCTTCGGGTGATAATCTAAAGGAGAATTGCTGCCCAGCAGGTGAAAGATCTCGGTCTGCAGCGCTGACTATCTGAATTATCTGAAACAAAGTTGAGATGAAACTTGAAGTCAGTCATGAGTTTCAAAGGGAACGTTACATACAACAGGCTAATAAGTTTACCCAATGATGCGTGCAAGGAGATATAAGTGACATTTTTGGGATTGATATCAGTGGGCTAATTATTTACAAATAATTTTTATGAACAAATATCTAAACATTTACAGTTTGTAATGGCAGGTACAATTACAGAGTATGGGCCACTTCCAAATCAGTATCTGCATAACTAAAAAACTGAAGATCATTGAAAATTCTCACTAATAAGCAAAATAAAATTAAAATGCACTTGCTTGCATTTTAAACTAAATAAAATAAATGCTTTCTAAACTAAATATGAAAATGCTTACTGGAAAGAAAATCTCTGATTATTTGAAAGGCCTTGCGATAGCAGAATTTTAGTACGGTTTTGTTTGAGAATGAATTTTATTTTCATAAATAAATAAAATGATGAGAAAGAGAAATATAAAAGATGTATATCTGTTTTTGTCCTTATGTTTGTTTCCCCCCAATGAACAAGAATAAATAAATAAGTGTATTTTCATACAGTTTTTTTTAAGAAGTAAGTACCAGCAGTCGGTTTCAAAATTTTTCTTAAAGTGCTTCCATAGGTTGTGTGTTTAGTAGTTAAAATTTCGATACTTTGAGAAAATGCCCTTAAGAATTTAGAGATTAAAAATAACTTCCAAGGGGCACCTGGGTGGCTCAGTAGGTTAAAGTCTCTGCCTTCAGCTCGGGTCATGATTTAAGGATCCTGGGATGGAGTCCTGCTTTGAGCTCTCTGCTCAGCAGGGAGCCTGCTTCCTCCTCTCTCTGCCAGCCTCTCTGCCTTATGATCTCTCTGTGATCTTATGATCTCTTATGTGTCAAATGAGACACATGATCTCTCTGTGTCAAATAAATAAATAAAGTCTTTAAAAAATAAATAAATAAGTAAATAAATAAAAATAACTTCCAAGAGCCAAACTGTGAAATTGATCATTCACCACATAGATAAGCAAATTATAATACCTTTGAGGTTGCATTTATTAACATATCCAATGGCTTTGCATCAGTAAGGATTTCAGAAAACGTGTGTAGAAGAGAGTGAGAGCAGAGTACTGCTCGGGTGATCACTCCCTTAGACGAAATTTGAGTTTGCCAAAGGAAAACCTTACATTTCAGGTACTGTGTCTTGGTCACAGTGGGCAATAGCACACATCGTGTTTTCTTAGACTGATAACATTAAACACATGACTTATTTTTTTAAATATGTGATTTATTTACTACTTTTTGTTTTTATTCCATGGCTAAAACTCAATCTTATTACTATGATCTACCTCCCCATAGAGTTGTGTGCATGTACACACGCATACACACACATGCACACACACACACACACACACACACACACACACACACACACAAGCATATATACAGTGACTTTGAGGGCCTGGTAACATATTAGTAATTTCTAATTTGACAAATCGGTTTTCTAATGAGAATTTCAATTCCCTGGTTCAGTGGGAATCAGTCACAATTCTATAAAACTTCAACTTATGTAACTTCATTTAAACTCATATGTTCAGTCAGATCATTATATCCCATCTGTAAATTTTCTGTAAATTATTAGCGGATTGGTTTGCCAGGTGTTTTGTTTTGTTTTGCCTTTAACTACTATCAGCGAGCATAATCATTTACCAAGTTAAAGTTATTTCACATCAAAAAAATACCAAGAACAGAACATTAAAATGAAGCAATGTCCTTTCAAACAGCAGACAGAGAAGAACATTTTGGTATAAACAGGCACTTATCTGGAATTGACATTTGGGAGTCATTGCCCTAAGGGAAAAAAAAAATCCTCATACTTCAGTAATTCACTATATATATTACAGTTGATTTACATAACATCTTTCTTTTCTCTTTTGTCTTTTGATAGATAACACATACATACATATTCAACTATAGGCCAGAAGAGATAGAAAGTTTCTATGCATAGTTCCTAGACATTGGCTAAAATGTCTCGGGTCAAAAACAGAAAATGCTCACATATCATACTCCCCAAGATCTCAAGTAACAAATGTGACCCAGTAGAAAACCCAAAAGGCATTTATTAGAAAAAGACCCCACAGATTGCTTACCACTTTGTCCAGATGTAAGAAAACCAAGTTATCTCAGGTCATTTCTACTTTTCCCAACGTTTTAAACTCTTTAGACAAGCAGAGAAGCATCAAATGGAGTTCTATTTTCAACGGACTTTCATTTTGTGTATTACAAGAGTCTGATTGATATAAAATAATTAATATCCCTAACTATCTAAAAAAAAATAGAGGATTGGGTTTTGGTTGTGAGGGTGGAGGGATCTGGAAAGTGAGAAATTGCTAAGTTGTAGAATTTCAGAAAACCTCTTATAACTTCTCAAATAACCAAATTGGTTTATTATTTGTTTAAACATTTATGCAGCATCTACTCTTTAGACACTAAAGTAGGCACTGGCCTTATCCCATAAATTGTGGGTACATTTAAGGTGATAAAGGGTTAAAACTTCATTTTAATGCATTTCTGTCTCTATTCAAAATTCAAGATGCAAATTTATCTTTTAGGAAATCTGACTGAATAAGTCATGTCGTAATAAAATTAATCTTTCCCCAAAGTATCAGAGAAAGGATTAAAGCAGCACAGTCCAATAGAAGTTTCTTTACTGATGGAAATATACTAAACCTATATGGACAAAAAATGGTAGCCGTTTATTTCATACTGCCATTGAGCAACTGAAATGGAGCTACTAATAATGAGAACACTGATTTTTAATTTTATTTCATTTTAATTGAATAGCTACATAGCTAGTAGACATCACAGGATTAAGATTATGGGACAGATTTTCTACAAAGCAGTATAAAACATTCAAATTGCACAAATACTGAAGACTAAAGAATAACTTTTTTCAATAAAGATACTATTTCAAATATTAAGATTCTTTTTTCAGTAAGAATTAAAGCTTCAAATTTATCTAAATGAATAGTTAGGCTATTTAAAGGTGAATTAAAATACAAAGTGAACCAAGCATACTGATATATTTTTTCCTTTGAAACTTAGGTGCACAGTATTGGATTAGCCATATTCTTATTTCATGACATACTCTCATCATTTGTTCATGCTTGATCCATTCATTATATCATATCATTATATTGCATTATGTTTTTTATTTGTTCATCTGTAATATTTTAGAAAAAAATGGATACCCAATACCACTCACATTAAATCTAGGATTTTTTTTTAAAGATTTTTATTTATTTATTTGACAGAGAGAGAGATCACAAGTAGGCAGAGAGACAGGCAGAGAGAGGGGTGAGCAGGCTCCCTGCTGAGCAGAGAGCCCGATGCAGGCCCAGGACCCTGAGATCAGGACCTGAGCCAAAGGCAGAGGCTTTAAACCACTGAGCCACCCAGGCGCCCCTAAATCTAGGATTTTGACAGTAACTGTTATAACCATGTGGTCCTCCCTCACGACATCTCCCACTAGCACTAGAGTAATATTGACTTAATAAGGAAAATGTAATTCAGAGATTTTGAAAAACCCAGATGTTCTACTCAAGGCCACCAGAGAAAGAAACCTTACATTTTTAATGGGCCATAGAGCTTTTCTGAGATACGCCTTGATAAAGCTTTTGAGCAAAGCAAGAAACACTCTAGAAGAATGCACTCTAAAGTTGTTTGCCTACTGGGTTTATAGTCACAGATTTCATAGAAATTCCACAGTAAAGGACTGGAAAACATAGGAGATTTGCAGTTGTAGACCTTTTAGTTATATGAATAATATTCACTACGCCATCATCATTTTATCCCTTGGGATGTTACTTCTACATCCATAAATGCATCTTAATTTATGAATTTACTATCTCTTGTGGGTTTTTAATGAAAACATATGATCCAGTGGAAAAATCTATCTATTATTATCAATATCGATATTGATATTGATATCGATGGGTGTGTGTGTGCATGCATTTATCTATGGCCTTATACCCTGAAACATGTTTTTATGTTATTAGTTAAAAATTTTGATGAGATACCTGTCCTGGTTTGGCATTTTCACACACAGCTGTCTCATATGGCACAGATATTTCTGGAGGAAATTCATTGACATCTAAGACATTAATCAATATGTTGACTTTACTGCTTAATAATGGGTTACCTGTTGAAAACATAAGAAAAAAGACAATTACAAAATCAGGTCAGTTACTGCTCTTATAGTAAATATTATTAAACTTTTTTTAAAATTTATTTTATTTTTTTATTTTTTAAGAGTATGTGTTGAGGTGGGGTGGGGGTCACAGACGGAGAGAGAGAGAGACAAGCAAACTCCCTGCTGAGTGCAGAACCCAATGTGGGGCTTCATCCCAGGACCCTGAGATCATGACCTGAGCCAAAATCAAGAGTCAGAGGCTTAAGCAACCACCATCCCTTAAACTTTTTTCTTTTTTTTTTAAATCAGCCATTATAAAGAATCCAAATGTTTCTTCCTTTATGGGAAACTCTGCTGTGTGTCAAATGTAAATGAGAAAAGGATGGGTAGGTGTGGTATCAAGGTTTTGCTGTTGGAGCACAAGCAGTGCACCATACCAGTGTTTATCCCTGAAAATCACTCACCACCGAAGGTAAGGTCAACTATCTAGCTAGTATTTTATCAAACATGTAGCCATCGTACCAGAATTAGTTCAGAGAACCAACCTTCACCAATAATGATAGTTTTCACTGGATAAAACATGTTTTCTATGTTGTGCCCATATAATTAAAACTTTGTTGGGTAGGATCATCTACATATTTAAAAAGTTATTTCAAAATGATTCTTCCTGAAAAGGATGATAAATTACAAGGAAAATGAAGGAAAGAGGGCTTTTTATAAATAAAGATAAAAAAAAACAGACTTAAGGAAGTAAAAGACATAGATTATGGAAAGCTAGATACACTCTGAAATGACTTGCTGGTGATAAGAAAAGAAAGAAAAAACAAGATTTTCTTCCTACAGTAAACTTAAAAAAAAGTGTTGTTTTGAAAAACTATGAAATCCCATCACAAGTTTTAGCCCCAGCCCTTGATATATTACCTGCCTCCCTGTCATTTGTTGAAGAAAACTCAAAAAAATTCAATTAGTAAGGCATAGCAATGCACAGTTTACCTTTTCTGCTATAAAATTTTACCATATGAAATTCTACAGATGGATAAACTGCCTCAAATTGTTGAAGGACCTTGCCCAGTGCCACACATTTAGGGGAATGAGAAGTTAACATTCAAACCCAAGACTATGGAAATCCAAATACCATGTATATGCCACCATACTTCTCTATCGATTGGTTTATGTGTTAAGTCCTTCAACTGCAGTGCTGCTGAAGAGTCATAATATTAGTATTCTTTTAGATCTCTATCTGGATTCTTTTTTTTTTTTTAAATGATTTTATTTATTTGACAGAGAAAAACACAGCGAGAGGGAACACAAGCAGAGGGAATGGTAGCAGGAGAAGCAGGCTTCCTGCCCAGCAAGGAGCCCAATGCAGGGCTCGATCCCAGGACTCTGGGATTACGACCTGAGCTGAAGGCAGACGCTTAATGACTGAGCCACCCAGGCGCCCCACTATTTGGATTCTTTTGAAGAAGCATACAAAATCTCAGCACATGACTGATTCTCCCAACTGTCCACTATCTTGCTGTGCTAAATTTATTAGAAAACAGTAAGCACTATAAACAGTATCGTAATCAATGTTCACATATTCGCCTGTTACACTATGAAATCCATCGTGTACCAGGACACACAGATAACACAAGTGAGGATGAATGGTACGTTCTGTACTAGGGGATGTGCTTTTAGAAGGTGTGTTGGTAATCTTGGAGATGGATGCAGAAGATATCTATGATTTAAAAATTCATATTGGCCACAGGGAATTATCTTATTTGGTAAAAAATGTTGGCTGTTTTCACAAGTTATTTAATTTGATTTCTTTCTATAAAGCTCACAGTATTACAGTCCCAAATTCATATGTTTGTTGTATTAAATAAGTGGTGGTGTTTTACAAAATGTTAGATCATCTTTGGTAAATTACATTACTCTTATTACCAAGTGCACTTCTTGGAGGTTTCTAGGTCTGTATCTTTTTTTGGTGTTTATTACTCCTACAGCATAATATGTAGATAAAATTCAACAATTTGGTTAAACTTGGTTCACTTTCCTAAGAAAAAACTGGAAATTATCAAAAATAACCACAAAATTAAAAAAAATATGCCTAATATTTTATAATGCTTACAGTGTACCTATATTCTAAAACAAGTTACATAGATTAACTTGTTTAAGGTTCACAGTAACTCTGTTAAATACTTTAAAGAATATTATGACTTTTTGCCAAAAATCTAGTCAACATAAATCAACTGAACAAATTCCTAGGAAGATACAAATTACCAACACTGACCTTTAAAAGAAATACAAAACCTTAACAGACCTTAAGCAAATGAATAAAATCAAGTTGTAATTAAAAATCACCCAAGCAAGAATGCACACATGCCTTCACTGGGGGAATTTTTTTCTTTAACATTGGAGATTTTTTTTTATTTTTAAAAATTAAAGATTTCATTTATTTATTTGACAGAGAGAGATTGAGAGCACAAGTACAGGGAGTGGCAGGCAGAGGCAGAGGCAGTGGCAGACTCCTTGCCAAGCAGAAAGCCGGATGTAGGGCTCCATCCCAGGACCCTGGGATCATGACCTGAGCTGAAGGCAGATGCTGAACTGACTGAGATACCCAAATGCCTAGCTGGGGGAATTCTATCAACTATTTAAAGATCATGTAATACCAATTCTTCACAAACTTTCAGAAAATGGAGAAGTAAACACCAATTCATTTTATGTATAGTGCTACTAAAGCCAATGAAAAACATCAGGAGGAAACAAAGCAAAACAAAACAATATGGGCTAATATGACTCATAAACATAAATACAAAAATTCCTTAACAATGTATTAACAAATCACTTTCAGAGCATACTATAAATTTACTATACAATGACCAAATGACATTTACCCTAAGGATGTAAGGTTAATTTAATGTCCAAGAAAAATCAGTCTAACACACCATATTAATAGAAGAAAACAAACAAACAAACAAACAAACAAAAACACATGGCCATCTGAAATACATTCAGAATTAGCATTTGAAAAATCTTATATCCTTTCATAATTTTTAAGAAGTCCTCTAGTGCCTAGATGCCCATCAACAGATGAATGAATAAAGAAGATGTGGTATATATATATATATATATATATATATATATATATACACACACACACACACACACACACACACACACACACACACACACACAATGGAATACTATGCAGCCATTAAAAATGAAATCTTGCCATTTGCAATGACATGGATAGAACTAGACAGTATTATGCTAAGTGAAATAAGTCAATCAGATAAAGACTATTATCATATGATCTCACTGATGTGAGCAATTTGAGAAACAAGACAGAAGATCATAGGGGAATGGAGGGAAAAATGAAACAAGATGAAACCAGAAAGGGAAACAAACCGTGAAGGATTCTTAATCTCATGAAACAAACTGAAGGTGGCTGGGGGGGGTAGGGGGTTAGGAATAGGGTAGGGTAGGATAGGGTAGAGATAGGGTGGCTGGGTTATGGACGTTAGGAAGAGTATGTGCTATGGTAAGTTCTGTGAAATGTGTAAGCCTGATGATTCACAGACATGTACCCCTGGGGCAAATAATACATTATATGTTAATAAAAATAAATTATTAAAAAAATAAAATAAAAAGAAAGCTAGAATTGATATGAACTTACGTCCCTTATAACATCCTCCTTATGGCTAAGGAGTTTTATAGTGGCAAGGAAAAATCATTGGCTTTATCCATAGTTCTCTTCAATGTAGTACACTGGGATTCCACACAAGATTTCATTTGACAAAGTATCCTGATTATCTACAAGTTTGAAAATTACAGATCTGTAATTGCCCCCTTAGAGGTGAGAAAATTTTGGTATAATCCTACCCTACATTTTGTTTTTGTCAGACCCAAGACTGGAATCCAAGTCTTGCTATGCTTGTCACTGCTCCATGATATCTATCAACTAACTCAGAGAAGGAGGAGGCACACCACCTGAGATCTGCCCATGTACATGAAAATACTTACTTTCAGAGAGTAATGCCTTGGCTGCCATTGAGGTCCCCATACTGTGAGAAAGCCCAATTCACATTCAAGGGTCAAAGTGGTGTTTTTTTTTTTAATTATGTATTAAATATTCAATAAATACTGGCCAAATAATAGAATATTTCCAAGGACCAGTGAGAAATGTAGTTGAAAATGCTTGAAAAGTGTAAAGCATAGATAAACACAGGGTTCCTAGTAAGTTAAAATTTGCCGGAGCTGTTAGGCTTCCTTATTTAAAGATGACATCTGCTTTTGAATAACTATCAGTGTTAAAATTCAATTTTGTGACTATGTACTAAATTGCAACTACAAGAACTTCAAGAATGAAATCTTAGCTTTTTATGACCAAAAAATACTGAATTATAGTACAAACTGAGCAAGATACAATGTAACACAAGCTTTCTTTTTCTTTTCTCTTTAAATCAGTCATTTTGAAATTACAAGTTAAGATAAACCGTATCGAATAATAGCTCTGTTCAATTACAGAAGTATGATCTGTATCTAGACTGAGCCATTCAGAAAGAGGATTTAAATTATTCATATATATATATATATATATGCTAAAGTCAAATATTACTTTCTGTGCTGTTGGTGATAAAAACTGATATCTAAAGAAAAAGGAATCTTTAAAAATACCACCAATCAGGGGCGCTTGGGTGACTCAGTGGGTCTCTGCCTTCAGCTCCGGTCATGATCTCAGGGTCCTGGGATCGAGCCCCGCATCGGGCTCTCTGCTCAGCGAGGAGCCTGCTTCCCCCTCTCTCTCTGCCTGCCTCTCTGCCTACTTGTGATCTCTCTCTCTCCGTCAAATAAATAAATGAAATCTTTAAAAAAAACACTGCCAATTTTCCCCCAATGAAAACACTAGAGGAAACATATTATTAATTTTAAATATTTGCGATAACATAAAGCCTTAGATCTTCTGAATTCCTTTATAGCAGCAACTGCTTCATATTCACCTTAAAACCTCCAGAGTTTAACACAGCCTAGAGCATTCTAGCAAATTGAACATATTAATGGACAAATATTCTTTAAAAAACAGACTAAACTGAGAAGAAAGTGGGTTCAACACAGTTGATAAAACAAGAAAGGCCTGTGGATTGTAACCCACCGGTACCATATTTTCCTTGAATTCCTCACCTTTGGTCAGTAAAACTGTAGGTGTCGTTTCACTTCATATTAAACTCTTTACCATTTTAAAAATTCTTCTCAAGTGACTTTCTTTAATCTAACTGTGCATAGCAAAGTTAAACTAGTATTTGGAAAGCAAATAAAACCCACTATTGATGTGATAAAAAAAAGAGGTGATTTTATACTAGTAGTTAATAGATGTCAGTCAGTACACAATCAAATTTCTGAAACATCCCAATTCACTATAGAATTATAATAGATAAGCAGTCTAACAAGTCTAGATAGATAG
Organism: Procyon lotor; assembly: GCA_028646535.1. Lineage (NCBI taxonomy): Eukaryota > Metazoa > Chordata > Mammalia > Carnivora > Procyonidae > Procyon > Procyon lotor. The sequence goes on from CM053607.1 coordinate 12,834,270, forward strand.
ATAATAGGTAGAGAGATGATTGATAGATAAATAGATGTCAAGACTAACAAAAATTTCTTTTTTAACACAAAGATTGTATTTATTTATTTGACAGAGAGAGACAGCAAGAGAAGGAACACAAGCAGGAGGAGTGGGAGAGGGAGAAGCAGGCTTCCTGCCGAGTAAGGAGCCCCATGTGGAGTTGGATGCCAAGAGCCTGGGATCATGACCTGAGCCAAATGCAGACACTACTGACTAAGTCACCCAGGTGCCCTGTGGACTAACAAAAATTTCAATTTAATTTTATGTACATTGCAAATGTATAATTTTTTACTCTTTTGTGCTCTATGCATATGAAAATCACCTTGACTAGTTCAACTAATAATTTACTTAAAATCTATCTAATAGGCTTAGGCTAGGGATCAATTGTCCCTGTGAAATTCTGTTTAGGAGTGAGACAGTCCATCACTGTCCATGGGACTATCCAGTCCCACCTTCATTTGTTTACCACTCCCAGTGTGATGCAGAGCTACACATGAACTCTCTTGGACTTCCATTTCCTCATGCCCACAGTGTGGACCATAATACTCATATTGATTTAATGTATATTAGACCAGTAGACTAACTCAACTCATTGTTGAGTTTATTAGTTTATATTATTACTATTATTAAAAAAAATTAGGTGCTTTCTTCTCATTTGGTCTAAGAACATCATTTCATGGCTAACTACGTGGCATGGAGGCAGATGAAATTCTTCAGAAAATTCTTTCACAAAATCTAATTCTTTATGTTTAAACCCTTTATCATTGAATGATCACACTCTGGTCATTTATAACCTTGTCAACGTCACCCTAGAGGTTGTTTAAGAACACCCTTAAATTTGAAGTCCCTAGAATTAAATATAATTTGCATAGTTATAACTTACTAAAATTCTCTATTTTGGTGAATTTCTGACTACTCTTCAACTTTAATATCCTTGGGGTGCCTGGGTGGCTCAGTGGGTTAAAGCTCAGGTCATGATCTCAGGGTCCTGGGATTGAGCCCCTCATCGGGCTCTCTTCTCAGCAAGGAGCCTGCTTCCCCCTCTCTCTCTCTGCCTGCATGTGATCTCTCTCTCTCTGTCAAAAAAAAAAAATTAACATTAATATCCTTAAGCATAGACTTTGGTCTCATTTTTCTCATAACTCACAAGTTGTGTTTTGCACAAAAATGATATTCTATACAAACTTATGAAAACATATACATGAACTTATATTTTGCTTGAATTATGGCTGGTAGTGCCAGAGTTTAATTTTTCTGTACATATGGAAATGTTATCATTTGCATTATGTTGAAGTAAAAAGAAGTTATAACAAAATAGCTCTATGTACCAAATAACCTCAAAAAATAATTGCCCAACAATTTAATCCCAACTCATGATACACTTGCATGCAGAATTTTCCCCAAATATAGAAGTTAGGGAGTCATTTCACTGATTTTTTACCTGTATAATAATAAATGCAAATAATCCATTGCTATCTGGATAACTATTGACCAAGAAAAGAAGAATTGCCTCTGGTATTATATAATACAATTATATAATTATATAATTACATAAAATTATATAAAATATGTTCTAAGGCTTTAATGTAGAAACTTTTATTTATCTTTGCCTAATGATAGTTGTAACAGTGATGCCAAAAAAAAAATATTGGAAACATTTGTGTACTGAAACTTTGTGATAATTTGAAGGAAGTGAATTTTTGGAACTTCTTTCTTAAAATTCTCAAGATTAGTATCATAAAAACAGCAAAGCAGTAACGCATAAAAGAATTATTAGGAGTCTAATAATATTACTTGGGTTTCCAACTATAGCAACATTGATTAATGACTGCTTTTTAATTAATTGGAAGTTGTTCAATCATTGTAACATTTCATTTGCCTGAGATTTTTTATGTGAGGGTCAGGCCAAAACACATGCTAGTTAAATCTGCAATAAGGTATACTTACATAATCTCTTCTCCTTGGCAGTACAAGTGTAAATTATTTATTTCTCAGTCATTCACCATGTAGATAGTTCCCTGCTCAGCTGGCTAGTTTGATCAATGAAAACAGCCTTATGCATTAGAATACGAATAAATTTTACTTTTAAACTCTGTGAATTCGAGCAAAATAAAACCCATAATAAGCTATTCTTATTGTAAATCTTTAATTACCATGTGGTATGTTTTCAACTTCTTTATTTTCCACATGGACACATAGCATTTACCCCAGGAGACTTCCTTGGGGTCTAAAATCTACACAATGGTCTCTGAATAGGTACTGGAACAGAACAGAGGTATGTATTTTAGAAATGTTAATTTGACATCACTCTTGTATTGTATAAGATTTACACACACACACATACACATACTTATGGATACATAGATAAGGTATATATTATGTGTCTAGGTTCCAGTTCTCTATATTTCCCAGTAAGGACCAACATAACTAATGAGAATCCACACACTCGGATTTCCCAGTTTGCATTTAGGTAAAAATGAGAGCCAGCATACGCCCTAATCATATTAGTAACTAAAAAGATTGATTTCTCTAATTGTGAAAAATCTAAAATTGAGGATCAGTGAGACTTGCTTCCACAGCAAAAGTGCATACCCTCCTTTCATTGTCTGAGTGGGTGAAGTGCGAGTCTCTGACAGGAGGTACCAGACCCACTACCAATGCCCTCCCACCACGCTGATGGTTTGGGTGGTCTACACAGCCACTGGGGAGAAAGAGAGCTTCGCAAACTACAGGTGATTAATGAACTATCTGCAGACTTTCATCCTGAGTTAAGGTATGGAAACTTACTATTCTTACTTCAAGAAATACATTTGTGTGTGTGTGTGTGTGTGTGTGTGTTTGTGTGTGTGTGTTAATAGGAAGGTTTAGGTAAGATTAGGTAGTTTTCTAATAAATAGTCTTTTGTTATGATCCATATGTCTTTGGCAATATTTAAAGAGACTCCCTTTGCTTAGTTGTCACTTATTTTTGTACAAGTCATTGGAATGAATGGTTCAGGAAGGTCTTACACTCCACAGCTTAATTCATTTTCACTTAGAAAACCAATGTTTCTTTTCTAACTACAATTTGTTTAAGTTATCCCCCAACATTCTGGATGAGTGAAAAAATTCAAAGTTAATATGACAGGAATGATGAGTAACAAATATCATAGGATCCAGTATAGGAGGGGAAAAAAAGATCCCAGGTGTGAAAGGAGACCAGGAAAACACCATAAAGAAAATGGGTGTCCTCTGAAAAGGGGAGACTGGTGTTCTGTCTCCTGATGATACATCTGCTCAGACAGCTGACTGGATGATCTGCTCTCAGAGCCTAACTGAGCAAGGAGGGCAGATCTGAAAGGAGATGGCCAGACAGAGAAACCATTCAGAAGAACAGTAGAATTGTCCAGTGTGACAAGCATGTGTGAGTTTCCTCAGGGTCAAGTGGACACAACAGAAAGCTAAAATTGAGAAATCATGCTATAAACTCACCTAAGAAGACTGCCCTCTCTATGCAAGGGGACTCTGGAATTAAGAAGCTGGAAGGTCCAACACCTGGGGACCCATATCAAGTTCCTACGTAGAGAGGATGTCCAAAACTCCCCCGGCCCCTCATCAAAGATCACGTAAGAAGACAATATTTCGGCAACTGCCTTTACTGACAGTCCATTTCATCTCTAGAAGCAGTGGCAAGCAATGGAGTATTATATGGGGGCAGATAAGAGAGACTCATGTATATGTCCTTGCCTCTGACTTTTCCACTCTAACAGGCTGGAGGATCCATCCCCCCACCAGCGAGGAGTCACAGTTTCTACTTACGATGTGTTCTGCAGTCATCTATTCCTGCGTAACAGCAAATGACCCTAAAATGCAGTTGCTTGAATTGATTACTATTTTAGTCCTTCTCCCAAGGTTGTGAGTTAAGCATCTGGGCAGGGTTGGTCTGGGTCTATGTTCCATTTCACGGGGCATTGGTAGAGGTTGCATTGTGGTATTCTGCTAGCAAATGGCCTGGGTGAAAGATCCCAAGACAGATTCACCCACATATGAAGCACATACGAAGGTGAATCTGTCTTGGGATCTCTGGCAGGGATGATCGGAAGGCTGAGCTGAACTGGGGTGGCCAACCTGACCACCAGTGTGTGACCTCCTAAGAATGGCAGCCTCGCAGAAGTCAGTTTACTCATGTGACAGGTCACTGTTCCAACAAACAGTGGAAGCTGCATGTTCTCTTATGTTCATCTTCCCCTTAGTAATCAGAATAGCCACAGTGCAATGAAATCAGCTAAAGATCTCATTAAGGACTAGGAATAGGTGTCTGACTATTCACGTTTAGAAGCGATCGTTGAAGATAAAACCGTTTAATATTTACACCCCACTGAATTGAGGCTGAACAAAAACCCCTCAACAGAAATATTCACAGTTAGCTCTTCCCTGCATAGAAAAATGAAATTAGCTGCCAAAGTGTGTGCACCGGATGAACAAAATAAAATGAGAAAGAAACGAAATGAAAGATGTTCAGAGGGCATTTCCCCAAATCTTTCAAGACTCTAAGCAGATGGATGGGAAGATGCACTTTCTTGAGCAGATAACCACATTGATAACCACCTCCCCAACCTGTTACCTTAGGAAGTTGTGACAGTATCCTGTGTTGTCCAAATAACTCTCATTCTAGAGGAGTCTCTTCTGGACCAAGCAGAAATCAACACAAGGGATGGGTCCTAACAATCCTATCGATTTTGAGTGACTCCTTAAAGAAAAGCACTTAAAGCTCCTGTATATTCCATAGTGGCATTCATTGGGAAAAAAAAATACATTAAAATTGCATTCTAAGAAAAGGAGAGAGAAGGAAGAGGAGTGATTTTAAAAATACTCTCTTCAGTTTCAGAAAATATTTCAGAATGGGCGATTTTGCGTGAGAATCAATTCCTCCTGCCTGGCCCCTGAAGCTGCCGATATTCTATACAGAGGCCCGGTGGTGGAAGAGAAGTTGGAATGCCGGTGGGTATTTGAGGGTATGGTGTGGAAAGGGATGAGGTCACACAATGAAATGCACTACTAGATATTCATGCAAGCCTGCAAACAGGGCTCATTGGCAGCTGTCACAATTTCTCTGGACTTATGCTCTGAGGAAAAGGAACAGGTTTCTGAGTTTCCCCAAGAGACCACTCAGCTGTCAGTCCAAAAATGAAAAACACCTCAGCAGGGACTCGTTTAAGAGTGTTCAATACAAAGAATTGCCGTGTAACATTGATTCTGCCCATGCCATACTTACTAACTTTACTCGCAATTATGGAGAAATTATACTGCGCGGTGCTTTCTCTGTCTAGTAACTCATTAGTGGCGATGGTTCCTTCAGTTGCGTCTATTGTAAAGTAGCTGTCCCCATCACTCTTCCAATCTAGGAAGTACCTGTGTGTAAAAAGAGTAGATGCAAATGTGCAATGATTACACATGAATCATAATGGCAGTCAGGCTAACTTGACACAGTTTCTTATTTTTCTCCCTGTAGCTATTACCCACCTTGCAATAAAGAAGAGTGTCAATGACAGCTTCTTTATTGCAAAGTCAGTATGCTCAAGGGGAAACTGGAAATAATGAAAGATTTAGCACTCCTGCTGTTCATATTATTTTAGGGTCTTGACATCTTGAAAGCTCAGCAGAGACTAAAATTCTAGAGCTGACCATGGGTTTCCTTAACCTGCTGAATATTAAAACTTTTCCAAGCAGTAAAAGATTCCTTAATGGTCGCTGTGAGAAGAGCTGGCATAGGGGAAGCATCTGGATTCAGCTACAAAGAACTTAGGCCAGAACAGAGGTAGCATCTTCATTTCCATAGATAGAAAAAAACATCATATTGTGGAAATTAAGGGGCAATCTTGTAATTGACAATGTGGCAATTGTACAGAAGTATTTTCCTCAAACACATGTAAAAGAGCCATTGTTGTTTTATTACTCTGTATATCAGGACAACTTTCTAAAAAAATAAACAAGGGGTGCCTGAGTGGCTCAGTGGGTTAAAGCCTCTGCCTTCGGCTCAGGTCATGATCTCAGGGTCCTGGGATCAAGCCCTACATCGGGCTCTGCTCAGCAGGGAATCTGTTTCTCCCTCTCTCTTTGCCTGCCTTGTGATCTTTCTCTCTCTGTCAAATAAACAAATAAAATCTTTAAAGAAAAATAAAAAAATAAAAAATAAACAAAACAGCTAATAATGTCTCTTTATCTTCTTTATTAGTGAACTTATTTGCTAATAGCAGATGTTACCTTCTTTATGTGAAGCAGCTGGACTAAACAAATCCAAGAAAATTAATTTTAAAAAAATCCAAAAACTGAATTTATGTCAATCTTTATGTAGCAGATATAGAGTGAAAAAATCTTTTTCCAACACATATTGTCGATCATAGCAATAAACGTTTTGAAATCTTACATGTACCAGATGCTGTTCTAAATGCTTACATGTATTACTTTATTAAAGCCCCACAAAAGCCTTAAAAATAAGTATTATTCATCTCTCTACTTTACCAGTGGAAAAACGGAAACATAAATCTGTCCCAGTTCACATAGTAAGAAAGTTTTAGAGCTGATATGTGAAGCAGGTCCTCGACGTTTTCTGTATAATTATCATCACGTAATCTTACCAATTTTAAACAGAACATATTATGTGAAAGGGCTCTGCTCACCAAAAGGCTCAATGGGCAATATAGTTGTCACCATGACTCCAGCCTGGGAATCATGGCGAGGTCAATATAAGCAGACAACAGCATCGAGGGGAACCTGTCTAAATCCCCAGGCCAAACAAAGTTAGTCAATGCACGTACGTCAAAATAGCAATGTTAAGATACCTGAACTACAAAGCTCCCACACAAACACCTAAAACACAGAGCAAGGGCACACACAGCCAGGCCCTATTTCATGGAACCATGTTTTGTGTCTTATTCACTCTTATCTGGCATCTAATCTTTGGCTCTGTCACCTCGTAAGTTTGGGTATGATCCTTCTCTGGATGTGATCCTCTTGAAAAGCTCCCTGCCTTCTTCTAGAGTACTACTGACATTTATCTGACCCTTTTCTAGTCAGCTAAACATCTTCAGCATTTTCCCATGGCCGATCGGACTGCAAGACTGTGGCTCTAGTACTAGGACCTGGCATTTCCCTGACACCCCGTCTTTGTGTGACTGACTCACCCCTTTGTCTGACTAAACCGTAGCCATGAGGCAACAACCACAGCTTTACATTGAGATGTTCTGCGCAAGATAGCAATTAAGAACTGATCATCAATGACACTGGAAATGAACTACTCCTACATTTCCTAGAGTTCCCTAGACATTTTCAGAGAAGACATGACCCTGTCCTAAAATGTCTAGATCATTTTCAGGAGATAAGCCCTCCGAGAGTGTAGATCCCATGTTTACCCTAGGTTTGCTGCAGCCCACAGCCAATCTAAGGCTACAATGATATTTTAGTCGCAATTAATCGCAACAGTGTAACCATGGACTGTCTGGTTTGTCTTCTCTCCCCAGAGTAAATGAGTAAAACCCTGAAATACACACTCTGAATCACCTAATGCTTATTTGGTAAGTAAATAAGATTTACATTTTTTAAAAAGGTGTTTATGATCTATATATGATGAAACAAATGTATAGTTCATATAAGTATGCAGCCGCTGTTGCTAAGAAACCTGTTTTAACAATTGAATGGAAATCAAAAATTAAAGCATTAACCTAATCTGTGCAGACCACTTGAGAGAGTGCAATTTTATTACTTTTCTGTAAATGAGTTTTCAGAAATGCCTTAAAAAGTTTTCTTCTCTTCATTAGGTAAGCATTCTCCTTAAAATCGTGTCTTTTAATTTGCCTAATAACTTTCTCACAGTTAATGGAAAAGCTAAATTCTCAAACACATTTTGTAAAAAGTACTTGATGGTACTGAGTTACTCTAAAAAGTATTACATCTCATTCCTTAAGCAATAAAGATGTAGGAGTAATGATTCAGGTCAAGGTAGGAAATTTTCTTTTGTTAATGTGATAATAATCAAAATCTCTTCCCTCTGTCTTCTCTTAGTCACTGTTTTTTGTTTTGTTTTGTTTTTTTAGTTTTTGTCTTGGAGAAGATAATTAAATGAAAGTAAATTCAGTTCCATTTATTTCCACATTTTATTGAAAACCTAAGCCACATATAGCAACACTTAGATTATAATTGCTCCATCAAGAATCACAATTACATGTTTTTCTTAAATCCTAAGATTTCTCTTGAACTTTTTAAATTGTAGTTGCTAGTTTCCTATTAGTTCCTTTTCGTTTTTTTTCCCCTGATCCTCCTCCTCATTCTAACTTTTCTCTTAGTAAAATTAAGAGTTATATCATAGTTTAGAGCGCTTCTCTTGCTTTTTTGATGTGAAACTAAACATTTTATAAAATTACAATGATTTAATAAAGGTTTAACCCTTCTTTCTTCAAAATTTCCATTTGGAAGCACATAATATGATTAAAATACATCTTTAAAGAAAGATAAACGCATCATAATCTACGGTTTATTAAAATTATAGTTGTTACATTTTTTTATTTCCTTCCAGGTTACTTAAGATTTTCCTTTCTTTTTTTTAAGGGTTTTCTTTATTTATTTGAGAGGGAGACAAAGAGAGCATGAGTGGGAGGGGTGGCGGGAGAAGGAGAAGCAGATTCTCTGCTGAGCACACAGCCTGACTCCTGGTTCCAGTCCAGGACCCTGAGATGATGACCTGAGCTGAAGTCAGATGCTCAACTGACTGAGCCACCCAGAGGTCCCAAGATTTTTTCATTTTCTTAATTCATTTTTACATAGTCCTATATGATCTCCTGACTTTTATCCATATATGTATCTGGATGCCAACTTTATCTTCCCCCAACGTCTTATACCCGGACTTTGGTTTATTCTTCAGAGACTGAGGCAGCTTGCTCTAGTGGGAAGAAAGTAAAGGTTAGGCAAATGTTAATCTAATTTGGGTTCTGTTTCAGTATTAAACAGCCTCAGTTTTCTCACGTATTAAAACATACGGACAGTACTACCTGACTCACTAAGTAAACAATGTAATCACGCCTTCACTCATGTTTCTTCCCCGGAAGCCTCACCAAAACCCTCCAGGCAGCTTTATTGCTTCCTTATTACAAAATTCTACATTTGTACTTCCTTTATCTAATTTATCAATTTTAATTGGCATTAAAAGTCTCAAAATAATCGTACACTTGTTTTGTGGATGACACAGAAAGTTTCTATAGAGAGGAAGGATTCATCATCAGATTCACTGTTCTGTCCCCACCATCTTGTACTTTATGTATGAATGGTATCATCTCATAAGAACATCAGACTGGTGTTGTTAATAATAGCCTGATCACATTTTAAGCATGGAGTTATTTATTTTGTATCTTCGAATATTCAAACATATGAATTCTGACATCTTTTTTAGGTGCCTTCAACTACTCCCTTGAACTGAATGCCAATTGGTCTAAGTCACAGTTGGATTTATCTACTCTCTCTAGTAGCTGTGACCAAATGTTTCTGAAGAAAGGTCCATTTAACTAGAGTCATTTACCATTTAAGACCCAAATATAGATATCGTATTTGAAAGATAACTTTCATTTCCCATTTTTTTCTAAAACTGAGTTTTATCTCCTCCTTGCAATTTGTTCATTCTTTAGCTCATTTAGACTCTGAAAATCATCCACATTCTCCTAACTCATCAAACACTCTTCTTTTTTTTTTTTTAATTAATTTATTTACTTGAGAGAGAGAGCAAGCAGAGGGAGGGGCAGAGGGAGAGAAGGTCTTAAGCAAACTCCTTGCTGAGTGTGGAGCCCAGTGTGGGGCTTGATCTTACAACCCTGAGATCACAAACTGAGCCCAAACCAAGAGTTGGACACTTAGCCAACTATGCACCCCAGAAGCCTCAATTCATCAGATAGTCTTATTATATTTTCTAAGGAGAGGTTTTCATATCTCTGATATATTCAAAGTTACTGATCATTAAAACAACAAAATAATATGAAATTTCAAATAAATGTGAGAAAAGGCTATTTTTTTAAAGCAATTAAAGAAATCATAGAAGAGAATGAGCTGTAAAATGTGTGTAGCTTATATGGCATACCTCTCAGCATTTCAAGATAAAGCAAAGAACCGGAACCAGCGAAAGATAAACCAAAATGTCAGTAAAGAATATATAAACAACTTGGATGTTTTGTCATTTTGAGGAATTAACATGAAACATAATAGGATAGCTTTCAAAATAATTTATCACCCTAACTAATATCTGGACACTCAGCCATTGAGATTTCGTTGAGTATATCACTACAATAATATAAAATTATATTTAAAATAAAAGCAGACTCATCATTGACTGTCAAGATCCAATCCACATAAAAATTAGGCCTGTAAGTCTTTATTACAGACCCATGGAATTTTGTCAATAAATCCTCTGTCTAAATCTTATAAGGACTTTGTGGTTGTTTTAGAAAAATAAAAGTTACTGAATCTCAAATAATAAGATTTTATTTCAATACATACCAAAAAACTGTTAATAAAACGACTATATAATTTGGTATTTGCTTTTACAGCCTGACAAATGTCAATATAGTCATAGTTCAATTAAACATTTTTCATATTTAGGCAGCACCTGGGTGGCTAAGTGGGCTCAGGTCATGATCCTGGGGTCCTGAGATGGAGCCCCGCATCAGACTCTCTGCTCAGGAAGGAATCTGCTTCTCCCTCTCCCCCTGCTCCTGCTCTCTCTGTCTCTCTCTCTCACGTGCTCTCTCTCTCATGCATGTGTTCTCACTAAATAAATAAAATAGTTAAAAAATAATATTTTAAACAGTTTTCAGATTTAATTAAAATTGTAAGGTCACATCAGGGAAACAAATGTAAAATGTTTAGAATACTTTCAAGTAATTAATAAGCTCCATAGTTATCATATCTTAAGGAATTAAATATTGTATATTTTTACTGACTTGTTTTGACTGTCTATCCATTTTGTTTAATAAGCTACTGAAAACTATATTTTAATTATATTTTCAGCAATCTTAAAATTAAAAGGCAACTCAAATACTTAGATGAGTATCTCAATTACACTGAAGGAAGGGAGCAATTAGTTTGACTTTTAGAATCTGGTTGCTTATGGTTAAATCTCATTCTCATTCTTACTGAAGACATAACTGGATCTACCTGGGCCTCAGTTTCTCTTGCCGTAAAATAATGTCAGTTGTGATGCTTAAACAAATCCAACCAAAATGCTCAGCTCAAAACCAGGAATAAATTAATTAGTATGATGTTACTGTATGTTGGGGCATCTGAATGGCTCAGTGGGTTAAGTGTCTGCCTTTGGCTCAGGTCATGATCCCAGCGTCCTGGGATTGAGCCCTGCATCAGACTCCCTGCTCAGTGGGGGGCCTGCTTCTTCTTCTCCCTCTGCCCCCACCCCCCACCCTGCTCACACGAGTGCTTGAGTGCTTGCTCTCTGCTTTAGTGCTCTCTCCCTCTCTCTCTCTCCCTCTCTCTCTCTTTCTCTCTCTCTCTCTCTCTCTCGCATGCACGCACGCACTCACTCTTTCAAACAATAAATAAATAAAATCTTTAAAAACTGATGTCACTATACATTGATAGTTAACTGCCACCAAAGCAAATAAAATTCAACTTGTCCATTTGGTATGTGTTCTTTGCAGTAGCTCCTATTTTCCTGATTGTCAATGGATTGGTCATTTGAGGAAAAAAGCAATGAATTTATTCACAAAGGATCTTCTCATTCTTCATAGCAAGCTAAGTTCTTGACCAACAACATCTCAAATGAATTATTCTTAATCATTCCATTGGTGTAAATTTAGTGGGAATATTTCTTTCATTTCTAGTGCAATCAGAATAAGCAGGGAATTGTAATAAAGGTGCTGCCTTTCTTTAATGTTGTCAACTACAGACTAGATCCAATAGTAAATGGGAGATTCTGATGGATGAATAATTGGATAAGAGGATGTCTGGAGCTAATATATACTCAACTGTCTCACTAGGGGGAGCTTCTGCTGAGTTTCTGGCTAATGGCTATCCAAGAAGATGACGGAGAGATTACAAACATACAAATCCAGTCACTGATAAATTACACAACCTAAAACCAGCATTAAGGAATCCTAAAGTAAAATGCATTAAAACTCAACTTTTCTCTTTCTCTTTATTCACACAATTATGTTCCTTTCAATTAAAATAGTTTTTCAGCCTCTATTTCATCTCCTTCATCCTTGACTTTAAAGAACTCTTGTATGTTTTGGAGAAAAGTCCTTTATCAGACATGTCCTTTGCAAATATATATGTATTAAAATTCACACTGTGAATGCTAAAGGAAAGAGATAAGGTAAACAATGCTCAAAAAAGGATTAACTGATTTATCTTAATGAATATTTTATATAACCTTATAGATAAAATATTTTCTCCCAATTGCTATCTGAATATTAAGTATTTTCTAAGAAAATAGGCCATAAATACAAAATTAGTTTGCTCTTTGCTAACTAATAAAAACTAGAATATAATAAAAACTAGAATATAAAAGAGTGATTAGAGTTATACGAAATGAGAAACTGGACTCTACATAAGAAAGCATTTTTAATGATCACTTTAAGAAAAAGAAAGTGTTTTAGTCTCTTTATCAGAAACTATCTTTCACAAATTACTTTATTAATTCTAAGTGGAGACAGTTGACTTTTAAAAATAGCTAAGACTAAGCACCACTAAAATATATATTGTCAACTTTTAGATCACTTGAAGGATGCAGGGAAAATAATGATGTGAACAACACAAAAAATGTTAGATGAAAAAAAAACAGATATTGTGTACAAATGGTAGACATGGGAAGAAAAAGCAGATGGAATCTGATAATACAGAATATTTCAAAGAAACTCAGGGAAAAAGTAAAAGAAGTATGGAATTTAGACACTACAGTAGCAGCTTAATGCTTAATATCTGGGGAGTTTACCTTAACTTTTTTTATTATTACTGTTTTTAGGACTGTTTAGGACTCTCAAGAGAATTATTTGTGCAAAGTTGATTTTTGTATGACATCTACTTGCAAGTGTACTGACGACATTTTGCTTCCATTAACTCCGTTTATAGAAGCTAAGGAACTGAGAAACAACTTGAAAAAGAGAGAGAGAGAGAGAGAGAAAGAAAGAAAAAGAAAGTACGCTCTTGACTGTATTGTGCTAAAATAGCAGAGATCAAGCCTTAAACACGAGGTCTTCAAGAAGACCATATTCTAGTTTTTATTGGTTAGCAGATAGCAATCTTTATATGTTATGAAAAACATAATATATTATGTATATATAAAATCATATATAATTATGCATGTATAAATATATATTTATATATAATGATATATATGTATATATAAATAAATTTATTTATTTATTTCAGAGAGATGGAGAGCAAGGAGGGGCAGAGGGAGAGGGAGACAGACTGCTTGAGCAGACTCCCCAGTGAGCACAGAGCCCATCGTGGGACTCAGATCTCAGGAGCCTGAGATCAATACCTGATCCTAAACCAAAAGCAGATTGCTTAATTGACTAAGCCACCCAGGCACCCAAGACCAGTTATATCTATATATCAGATCTGTTTATGGTCAATTTGGAAAAATACAAATGCACACATACACAAACATACACATTTTACATTTCACTACATATTAGGATAAATTTATCAAGAGAACTTTAAAATAAAATTAAATTTTGCATTTAGTATGTGAGAGAACAATGAAATATCCCGAACTCTCAAGTATCTTTTCATTTTCCTCATTTTGGTGATGGTAGTTAAAAAGTGAAAGCATATTTTTTCAATAAGCAAAATACGGTAAGCACCATGATAGAGTTCAATATGGTTGATGTCTTTAGTGAACATAAAAGATAAAACATACACAATATTGGAAGGAAGAAGTGAGTTAGAATGGGCAATAAGTATACATAGGGTTTTGCCACCTAAGATGGCGGAAGTCTGGGATGAAGGCCATGAAGTACAGGGTGAGAAACTATTTTATGAAGGGAATAGAATTGTGTGAACAAAGGTGAAGAGAAAAGTTGAGTTTTGGTAAATTGCATTTCCTTATTTCTTAATGCTGCTTCTGAGCCGAATATCACTTAATGCTATATCTGAATTATATGTGGTTATCAATGACTTAATCTGCACATCTGCAATCTCTCCATCTCTTTGGGTCATCATTAGCCAGAAACTCAGCAGAAGTTACTCCCAATGAGATATTTGAGTATAAATAAGCTTTAGATATGAACTTCTCAAGTTACTCATCCATCAGAATCTCCTGCTGACAAGGGCATCTATCCTGTAGTTGACAATATTAAAGAAAAGCAACACTTTTACTAGAATTCTCTGCTTATTCTGATCACACTGGAAAACAACAGTATTCATAAAACTCAACAATATGAAAACAAACAACTCATTTAAAAATAGGTCAAAGACCTGAACAAATCTTACCAAAGAAAATACACAGATGTCAGATGAGCACATGAAAAGATGTCCCACCAAGCCATTTAATCAGCAAATAATAACAACTATGAGGTATCCCTACACACATTTTAGAATATCCAAAATTTGGAATACTAAATACCAAATGCTGGTGAGGATGCAAACAACAGGCACTTCCATTCATTGATAATGAAAATGAAAAATGGTACAGTCACTTTGGAAGGCAGTTTGGTGGCTTTTTACAATTCGAGGCATACTCATACCATATGATCCAGCAAAGGCACTTCTTGGTAATGATACAAAGATGCTGAGAATTTATTTCCACATAAAAGCCTGCCCCTAGATCTTTATACTGCTTTATCAAAATTTGTCAAAACTTGAAAGTAATTAAGATGTTCTTTAGTTAGGTGAGTGGAGGAATGAACTGTGGTACATCCAGACAACAGAGCAGTATTTACTACTAAAAAGAAGTGACCTATGGGTACCTGGGTGGCTCAATTGATTAAGTGTCTGCCTTTGGTCTGCCAGATGATGATGTCAGGGTCCTGGGATTGAGCCCAGTGTTGGGTTCCATGCTTGACGAGGAGCCTGCTTCTCCCTCTCCTGCTGCCCCTGCTCATGCTCTCTCTCTCTAGTTCTCACTCTCTCTCTCTCTCCAATGAATAAATAAGATCTTTAAAAAATAAAATAAAAAAAAAAAGAAGTGACCTAGTAAGCCATGAAAAGATATGTGTGTTATTTGTGTATATTTATGTTATTTAAGATAACATAAATTTCCAGATGCTAATCAGGAAAGTTTACATACTGTCTGACTCCAACTGTATGATATTCTGGAGAAGTCAAACTATAGAGGCAATAAATAGATCAATGGCTTCCAGGGCTTGGCAGGGGTGGGCGCGGGGGAAAGATGACTAGGCAGAGCACAAAGAAATTTTAGTGCAGTGAAAATACTCTGTGTGAGGATATAATTATGGATATAGGTCATTATACATTTGTTCAAACCCCCAGAATATACAGAACCAAGAGTAAATCCTAAGGCAAAGTATGGACTTTGAATGATTATGATGTGTAGGTTTAATTGTAACAAACGTACCATTCTGGTGGGGGATGTTGGTAATGGGGGAGGCTATGCGTGTGTGGTGGTGGGGGCCAGAGGAAATCTCTGCACCTTCTCTCAATTTTGCTGTAAAATTAAACTGCTCTAAAAATATTAACAATGTTAAAATATTTTAAAGCAATACCTCCTTTGATCCTCACAAAAATCTGCTATATAAGTGAAAAATACAGAATGAAAAATGTTAAGTGAAAAAAGAGATATTGTGTATCAGCGGGTAGATATGGGAAGAAAAAGCAGATAAAACCTGGTATTATGGACTATTTCAAAGACGTTTAAGGATAAATAAAAAGTGTGGAATTGAGACACTGAAGTAGAGGCTGACCATGTTCATGTGTGGGAGTGGGCAATTTTTTCAATTTTGAATGTTTGCTATTAACAGTTAAAATAAATTATATGTGTTGCTATAGGATGACACTGGATAAACCAGACTTCTCTTTCCTCTCACTTCCTAAGGGTGTTTTACAGTTGAGCTCAAATTTCTGCTCAGATAATAAGATTTTTGATGTATTGGATAAGGGCTCTCGAATGAAAATCAGCTACAATGATAATCTCTCAATCCATGAGGAAAAAAATAAATTCCAACTGATTATGGAAATTTTTCCAAAAGTGAGGTGAACAGACTAGATTTGGGGTTTAAGATAAGTTTAAGCAGGACGCAGCTAAACACTTCTATTTTAACAATGAGTCATTAGTTATTTTAAATATCACATTCTACTTATGGTAACTCATAATGATTTTCTATTTATTAATCAATTTTAAGTGGTAGGTTTTGGTTAGAAATATCATTACACACAAGGAGGTAACATGAAAAAGGGACTCTTCAGTTGGTCGATTAAATTCTGTAATTTTGAACTTCCATGTGGAAGTTTATATGCACAAAATAGATTTTACATCATGTCATCAGTCTCTTATTATCCAATAATTCTTACAGAGATTGAGTTTAGAATTGAATTGCTTACTTTCTCAAGTTATACAAAACTTAATTCAATTAAATTTTCTTTTAAAATTCATAGCATAATGAAGATTTTTATATCTTTGGAACAAGAAAAATGGCACACACTGCAAAATTATCCACTGAAATCTCGCGGTAACGTGAATCACTTACTTAAATGAATATTCTCAGTATAACTGAACAGTGATCAAATAGTTCAAATTTCTTTTTTTTTTAAGATTTTATTTACTTTTTTTTTTACTTTTTTTTTTAAAGGCTTTATTTATTTGACAGAGAGAAACACAGCGAGAGAGGGAACACAAGCAGAGGGAATGGTAGTGGGAGAAGCAGGCTTCCTGCTGGGCAAGGAGCCCGATGTGGGGCTCGATCCCAGGACCCTGGGATCATGACCTGAGCCAAAGGCAGAAGCTCAACGACTGAGCCATCCAGGCACCTCTATTTACTTATTTTTGAGAGAGAGAGAGCAGGGAGAGAAGCAGACGGAGAGGGGGAGAAGCAGACTCCGAACTGAGTGTGGAGCCCGATGTGGGGCTCAATCTCATGACCCTGAGGTCATGACCTGAGCCAAAATCAAGTCAGCTGCTTGGGATGCCCGGTGGCTCAGTGGGTTAAGCGTCTGCCCTCAGCTCAGGTCATGATCTCAGAGTCCTGGCATCGAGTCCTGTGTTGGGCTCCTTGCTCACTGGGGAGCCAACTTCTCTTTCTGCCCACAGTTTACCTGCTTGTACTCTCTCTCTGGCAAATAAATAAAATTAAAAAATAAAAAAAGAGTCAGATGCCTAACAGACTCAAGCACTGCACCTATTTTAAATTTCATTTCTAAACTTAAGAGACTACCGTTGCAAATATCCCCCAACTCAGTGATAGTGGGCACACTCCTTCCACTCATTTGATGCACTAGAAATCATACCCATGAATTATATATAATAAGAGCCAAAGGGTATAGAGCATTGGAGGAGGAGCAGCAAGAACTCTGTATCCAATGGCAAAGGCTAGAAGAGTAAGGGAAATAATAACTAGAAATCAAGCTTGGGACAGGGGACCCAACATGGTAGACACTAGACCCTTGAACAACAGGGGTTGGAACTGGGCAGGTCCACGAATACATGGGTCTTCTTCGATACAGTGCAGTATTATAAACGTATTTCATCTTCCTTTTGATTCTCTTAATAACATTTTTATTTCTCTGGCTTACTTTACTGTAAGAATACGGTATATAATACATACATCATACAAAATACATGTTCCTCTGCTGTTTATGTTATCCATTAGGCTTCTGGTCATCAGTAGGCTCTTAGCAGTTAAGGTTTTGGGGAGTCAAATTATATGTGGATTTCTGACTGGGCAGAGGGTCAGAGCCCCTAAACCCCCACAGTGTTCAAAAGTCAACTGCATGCATTTGGAGTCATTGCTCCTAACCTTTCTTCAGAGTTCCTTCAATCCTTGCTTAATGCCATTGCACTCTGGTTCTTTGCTGTGTTCGGTGACAATAAAAGAATAATATTAATAAAATACCCACTGGCATGGAATAACATAGCCCTAAATTAATACTTCACACAGCAACCTTGTGAAAAGACAGTTAAGGAAAGGAAAACAAAACAGAGTGTACCTAAACATGTCAAGTAATATCACATTCTGATGCTTATTTTTCCACAACATATTTTTACTATCATTCTTAAGTGAGCCAACATGTTTTCAGGGCAAAAAAAAAAAAAAATAGATGATTCATACCCCATATTTCCTCAGCTGACATGATTTGAGCTTATTATTTACTCCAAGGACATGGAAGTAAGACAGCTTTCATGTTGATTCAAAAGCAGCTCTGTTTTTTGACAACCCCTCACGGGGATCAATTAGATCCATCTGTGTCTACAGCTTTAGTGAGTCAGGCTGCTACCCATTCGAAGTAAGACTAGGGATGTCACTTTATCCCACATAAAGTACCTCATGTCAGACACTAGCTCCCATGACAGTAACCCCTTTCCCCCAATTAGTCCTATAGTTCAAGAGTATCTCAAAAATGTAGCCTTCCTTTATTCCTCACACCAGGGTCTTAACTCTAAACATGTGGTTATATTTGGAAGTCTATAACCCTCACTTAACCTTACTTTACTACCAGGTGGTAGTTTTACTAATAAACTTTTTATTTTTATTTTTTTTTTACATATTGCATTACAATCATATTTTATTAATATTTTGGCTCTATCAGGATTTTATCAGCCTTCAAAGATAGAACATACAGTAAATTAAACAACGTAGCATGTTCTCTAGATACCGTGTTTCACTGTGTTCCAAAATTCTCATTTATTGAACCACGGAGAGTTTCACTCCATATTTATTTACCTTTTCATTACTTTCTTTACAGCCTTCCGTATTTCTTCTGTAACTGCTTATATGCTTGAAATTACCTGTAAATCTATTCACCAGGCATTTTCCACTTTCGCAACTATCAACAACACTCGGGGCCTCAAGTATAGGATTGATGAATGATAGCGGGTTAGTATAGAAGAACTACTAATGGAGCTGATTCTTGAGAATGCCCCTCCAAACACGGGTAATAAATATGGGCTTCTGCAATTCAACTGAGAGAGAATCACACTGTAATATGGACATGTAGGGCAACAACTTGAATCCCATGAGTAAATTAGCCAGCATTCGACCCATCACGTTGGGGCACTCAGTAATTGCCTTTTTTCTTCTCCTTCCCAAGACAAGTGTGTTTTTGTAAAGTTCTCTCTTGACCATTGACATGTTTCAAGAAGGGGGATACTCAGATCCGTTTGGAAGGTAGATTGAGGGGAATATGAGCAGAGCTTACATGCTTCCAAGCCCTTTCCTGAGATTTTTCCTATATGCTCTGAATGTGTTGAGGTAAGCACTGAATGATTTATGCAGTTTTTTTTTTATTGCCCCATGGCATAAAATCTCATTAGATATGTGTCTATACATGTTCCCTATGTCAATAGTGTTTTTGTATTAAAAGCCTACTTTTCTTTGGCCTGATGTTCTGTATGAGGGTTCAACCCCTTAGTGGTGGAAGATTCAGAACAAATCACATATTTCTCTCTGTCTCTCCTCTCTCTCTCTCTCTCTCTTTTTTTTTTGGGGGGGGGGTGGTTTCCCAGTCCTTGTATACATATTGGATGTGGACAACTAACAGAGAATTTAAATGTACAGAAGAAACATAGTTGAATCAATAGTAAGTCTCGAAATATGTTGCAGGATCTGGAGCACTTGAGTGGCTCAGTCAGTTAAGCATCCAACTCTTGATTCAGCTCAGTTGGTGATTTCAGGGTCATGAGATCAAGACCCACGTGGGGCTTCACACTCAGCATGTGTGGTCCACACATGTGGACCACAGCTTGGTCCCTCTCCCTATGTTCTTCCCCCAACTCCCTCCCTCTCTCTCTCAAGTAAATAAATACAATCCTTAAAAAATGTGTTGCAGGATCAATGTATAAATGACAGAAAGAGAAATCCCACAGTGTTTCAGTAGTAGTGCAAATGGAATGTATGGGTTCGGGGTAGGAGGAGAGAGAGATTATTTTTTTACTCTATTGATAGCTTGGTTGACTCACTACTCAGTAGCTTTAAATCAATAAGAGCTCTTTCTAAGCCTGGGCTTTGAACAATTCCATAATTCATCTTACCCCAGGACTGGATCTAACTGCTTTCATCAGTGGACACAATTGTCAGTGAAAAAAATTAACTGCAAATCGCAAATGGTAAAACCATCTTTTCCAAATACTAACTTTTGGTAAGCGACAGAGATTTTAGAGTAATTGAAAAACGTATTACATGTCCACTCTATTTTAGGCACTGTGAAAGTATATCCTTAACCATGGGAAATCGTCCTCTGAGATTGTATTATAAAATGCCTTTTACAGATAAAAAATTGAGACTGGTTAGCTTGAGTGCCTTGTCCAACATCACACCGCTCTCAAACCCTGTTACAGGCACTGATAGCAGATGGTTTTGCTCCAATCCTTTGGCTTTTCACCTAATATTTATCATGCAAACGCATTGCATTTTTAAGTCTCCTATCACCAAAGGAAATCATTCATCCAGGTTTGGACACAGCGTTTGTTTTTTTTTTTTTTTCCTTTTTCTGACCCACAGAAAATAAGAATGTTTCCTCTTCTTACCTAACAGCACTACTGCCCACGTCGAGGTCTTGCGCGGTGACAGCACCGATGATGGTCCCAACTGGAGTGTCTTCGTAAACCTCCATGGTGTAGAGGGGTTTGCTAAAAACCGGGGGTTCCTCCACATCCAGCACGCTGATCTTCACTGTGGCCGTGTCTTTAAAAGGGCCGGCGGAGTGAAATCTGTGGTCGAGGTGAACGTTGGAGGCTTCTACTTTAAAGGTATACGCCTTCTTGGTTTCAAAATCTAATGGCTGTTGAGGACACACCAGAAATGAAGAGGTACATGCATGTAAAATGTGGCAAAGATGGTGAACGTGGTTTCAGAGCATTTTCAAGTTAATACCAACTTTGTCCCGTTTTCAGAATTTTTAATTAGTGGGTAAGGAAACACCCACTAATGGGCCTGAAGCACATAACGTGCCATTTTTAGAATGACTCACTTGTAAAATATTCTAATATTCTAGGTAACAACTGATTATAATCAGCTACATATATTAAAATGGCACGTTATGTGCTTCAGGCACCTTACAGTTTCATACGTGATTCAGTAGGGCTTACTCATTTTAGTACTTCCAAGAGCCAGAGAAAGGGTAAGGGAAGCATTTCTAATCTTATACAGTACTGACATCTAGTGGAACTAAGCTGTAATTACAACAGAATAAAATTGAAATTGGATAGTTAAGTATTTATTCCAGTTAAAAATTTGGTATAACCAAAAAAAAAAACAAAAACAAAACTTCTTAGCTTGATGATAATATCACTTTTTATTAAACATTTTTGAATATTTAGGTTTTTTCACTAAAAAAGGACTATGTAAGGATTTAAAACATACATAGTGGTAATTACACAAAGCATTTCTGTCTCTGCTGTTCTCAGCATTATATATATAATTTAGTAGGCAACGTAATGCATCATCAGGATATTTTACCAGTATTTTACCGTGAACATATGTGATCAAATTAAAGAAAATTGTGGAACATAGTATTTGGAAGTCATGAAGTCACTGATTCTCTATTTTTAACTTTACTACTATTTCTTTTCACTTTTATGCTGAATATTAGTTTTATATTCCCAATAACTGAAAATATTATATTCTGGGTATATGGTATTGCTGTGGCGTTTTATATAAACTTTAAGGTCAATAGCTCTGACTTCGAATTACCTATGGAAAACTAAGACAACATGAAAGTAAGAGAGATTTTCAGGGACCTTTAAAAGTTTCTGTTTTCTAGATCAGTTCACTCTGGTATTACTCCAATGACTTGCTAATTGCTGTGTCAACACATCTGTTTTTTGCTTCGGCACACCTGTGGGAAATAAAGGAGGTATATTTCTTTCTTAAGGACAAAATTGTCGTTGTAGGCATTTTCTCTGAGGATGCAGAAAGAAAATTAAAAAATCACTGTGAAATCCTCAAAAACTTTCACAAGTCCATGGAGTTTATTAGAGCAAATAGTAATACCTCCTAGACATGGCATTTAAGTTTTGCTCACAATAATTTTCATTCAGGGGAATCCATATTTATTTTCCCTGTAATTATTCCTTTATTTTACCTCATACACCTAATTTTTGTTCAAGCTTTTATCTGCTTTGCACTCAATCTTTTCTTTTACTTTCCATATTTTTAGTTATTTGCATATTATATCAATATAATATTGATTCTCTTCTATTTCCATCTTTCCTGTTAGGAATTACAATTTATCTTTAAGCCAGTAACAGTAAAGAATGGCGTGTATAATACACCATGCTTGATATTATGGCTATTGCTGAATAGAAGTATAACAAAATAAAACAAAAAAGAATATTGAAAGAAATTCTAGTGCTTCTAGTTGAGATTTTTGGGTAAGATTTTCCCTAAAAATGAAAGAAGATTATATTAACTTAAGTAAAATACATGTTTTATATGCACAAACAGTACAAATCATGATTACCTAAGGAGGCTGATTTGATGGAGTCCAGCTCCAGCCCGGGTGGGTCTCATGAAGGAAAGGGCGATGTCGGCGAGTGAGAGGAGATGCACACACACAATCAAGGTGCAAGCATCTCCTCCTGAGGATCTCAGGGGACCTTTATTTATACTTTAAGATTTTACATTGTTTCCCATATATTCTTTGTTTACAGCTCAATGAGTCTGACTTAGACCATACCAATTATAGATATAGATCTTTTCCTTTCAGTTTCTTCTCTGCATTCAATAGTTTGACCTTTATAAACTTCCATTTGTGCTCACTAATGGGCACACATGGTGTAAGAGGCAATAGACAAAGTTATAATAGAAACAAAGTATAAAGTATATGAGGTGTTAGACAAAGAGAGGGTTGGTGGTTTTAAACAATCTGATCAAAGTTGAACCTTATATCAATTACTCAACTATTTTTCCTGAAGATTAATAATCAGCCTCTGCTAGCATGCAATAATAACATTTGATTCTTGTAGAGTATTTATTCCAATGCCTGATTTCCTCTAAGGGAGCTCTCCTCGGGATAGGGCACCAAGGCGGTGACCTTCTCTTTGTTCTTTCCCAGAGGGACACAGAAAATGCTCTAACCATTTTTCCATTATTCTTAAACCATTTATTTATATCCTCAGCATAAACACCTGTGTGATCATAAATGCCTGTGTAAGGCACGGGAGGGGTGCTTGGTCTCATTGTTTATAGTCGTCCTTGATGTTAGCATAAAGATTATTTCCCTTAAGCCCATAGATTAAGCCCACTGTTACAAGAGTTATCATAAATAAAATGAAAGGAAGTAGCAGGGACCAGCTCTGGATTCTCCTGACTTTTCAGGATCGTCCCTCATACCTGGACTTTGTCAGACAGCGTGAGTAGCTTGGTCCGCACCACGATTATCTCTTGAGGTTCCTCGAGTAACCAATCTCACATTTTACTTCTAACATATATTGTTTGTAACAATAGTTACAAAAGTTAATATGCTTTTCAAACAAATGCTATCATTTACTGCAAGCTGTGTGATTTTTAGAAAGTTATCTTTCTTCTCTGAGTTTATTTCTCATTTGTATATAATTTATAAAATATGGTAAGCTTAGTATTGAGAACTAAAAAAATAATGCATCATAAATTAGCCCAGTAAAACAACATAAGATGTGTCCTTCAGTCAACAAAAAATATAAACACCTTGTATATTTCAAGCATTTCCTTTATCATGTCAACAGAAGTGTAGATACAAGAAAGTGTCCATAGGCAGCTAAAATATAGTGGAAATAATCAGATTTGTTTAAACTATGAATGCCATAAGTATCATAGGTGTTTTGACAGAAAGGCTGACATTTGAGGGGGAAGTAAGAAGTGATCAACTTCCTGAGGGATTCATGGAAGTCTTCGGTGTGAGGTATGGGAGAAAACTGAAAAAAAAAAAAAAAAAAAAAAGGAAGGACCCAATTAAGATACTCATGTGGAGCAGTGTCTTCTATGAAAAAGGAAGAATAGCATATTTGGCAGAAATTGCAATGAATTTGATACAGGTGGAATGTAGCATGTGTGTGTGCAAGAGAGGATAATTAAAAATATACTATTTGCTCTGTATCTTACGAATGATGGAAACAAAAAAACAGGATTTAAGCCGAGGAAAGGCTAAGCTAAATGAAGACAAGTGAGGTGTCATCCTCTGAGAATATCCATCACAGTGGTAGGAGGATTAACCAAGAGTGTGCAAGTCAACCCAGTAGGAGGAGAAAAAAGGGAAATTTTAATTCACATTCAGGAGAAATCAGAGGCCAGGCTTCACGCCCTATTTGGCAAGAGGAAGCTGATGGCAACAGAAGCAGAATAAGAAAAACCCTAGATCTGGGGGTTACGAAACTGGAGAGGAGGTGGAGCCTTATCTAGAAAGAAGATACGAAAAGGAGCACTTTTGTTGGGAGAGGAGAAGGAATTTGACTTTGGTCCTTCTGAGTTTGAACAGACTCTAGAACACACAGCTTTAAATGCCTTTGAGGGAGCAAAACCACCAACTTTGGGGATTTCAGTTTGGGAGCTCGTTTAGAGTTTATGAGACTGATAGGCCAAGTTAGGTAAGATGTCTCAAAGAGATGATGACAAATATTTGCAAAAGCTGGGGCATAATATTTACAGAAACAAATAAAGAACACCACTTATTTTTCCTTAAGCTTATGCGTGCATGCAGACTAGGGGAGTTTTAAACTTAATAAATTAGGTATATGTTTGGCTACATAAAATAAGTTATTGCAAATTTTTTCTTTTTTTTTCCCCCTTGGAGCTATTCAAAAATTATCCACATGGTGGTGCTGTCCTACCAAATCATTTGGTGCGAACCCCTTTCCTGGCCATCTGACTGCAAAATACAAAGGAGTTTTACTAACGTGGGACCCGCTGAGAGCTTAGCCTGTTTACTAGAAAATCCTGGTAAAAAATAAAGTGTTTTCTTTTTCTTTCTTTCTTTTTTTTTTTTTTTTAAGAAAAAAATGAATTCTGCTTTGGATTCATTGTGATCACAGTCATGTTTATTTGGGATGAAATAATATTTCCAAGTTACATCAAATAGTAAGAATTCTTTTTTAAATCAAGGAGTTTTACTTATTTAAAAATGAAGAAATCAATTCATCATTCTTTAAACTTATGCTATCATTACTTACTAGTTAGCAATAGATGTTTTTGTAGAAATGGCAGAGAACTGTTTGAGAAATTATGCAAGATAATAAAATTGTCCTTCTGCACAGCTTAAGTACTCACCCCACTATTTTAATTGCTTTAATTTCTTCATAGTGACAAGGAAAATACCGTGCTTCTGTAAATATATTTCTATTTTCAGTCCTTGAATGTTTTAAACTCATGTAATTTTACATTTAGATCCGATAAGTATATAAGTATATAATAAACACATATTTCTTCTCAGTTATCCAGTAGAAAAGAAACAACTGAGGAAAATATATTTCAATGACCTTCTCAATTAAGAATAAAATTGCTGAGGGGTGCCTGGGAGTCTCCATCAGTTAAGTGCCTGCGACTTGATTTGGGCTCAGGTCATGATCTCAGAATTGTGAGATCAAGCCCTGCATCGGGCTCCATGCTGGGCGTGGAGTCTGCTTGAAATTCTCTTTCTCCCTCTTCCCCCTCCCCCTGCTTTCTCAAGCTCTCTCTTTCTCTCTCTAAAAATAAATGAATGAACGAATGAATTAAATTGCTGAATTTAAGATGCCTTATGTGCTCATTTTATTTATTTATGTATTTGGGAGGGAGAGAGAGAGAAAGAACAAGAGCAGTGGGGGAGGGTCAGAGAGAGCAAGGAAGGAAGAGAAAATCTTAAGCAGGCTCCCTGTCCACCTCTGAGCCCATCTCCAGGCTGCATCTCAGGACCCTGAGGTCATGACCTGAGCCAAAATCAAGAGTCAGAGTTTTCCCTGACTGAGCCACCCAGGAGCCCCCTTAGCTCTCATTTTACATGTAGCCCATCTGCTAATTTTTAGATGGGATGAAAAATAAAATAAGGATGAAAATAAAATAGGGTGAAAAATAAAAAGTTATTATTCTGATGTTGTCTATGTTTTTAATGCTTGAACACATAAGAACATGTAGGGCCCTTTCGATTTGTTTAAATTTTGCTTGATGCAATATGACATAAATGTAGAGTAAGAATAGTTTTATTGTGTGTTTTGTTTTATTTTTTACCAGTAGTTTGTGCCTTGAGAAGATTTATCAAGTTTCGTAATGCTAGTCTGAATTCAAAGTGACACAGTGAAATAACATTTTCACACTGCTCATAAACTGAATCTAAGCTGATGTTAAAAAATAAATTAATAAAAATGCTTTTTTTTCATTCTTCTCAGCTCCTATAAACCTGGCCATCATTTTTATTCACTTTGACCCTTGTCAGAGAGAGAGAAGGGAAATAGTAAAGGGAAGGCAAATAAAGATTTGGGAGATAAAACAATAATGAGAATATGTGCTTCAGAGAACTTTAAGTATTTTAATTGATTATTAAATGAATTTAAAAAAAAACTCCGAAGACAAAGAGTATCATAGGCTCATTTTAGCCAAACAATTAAAATAACTGACATTTAACAAACAGCTTCATATTCAAAGGTACAATATATATTTTTGGACTTTCTTAATGTATTAACAACATAGTTCCTATATGAATTTGGTTTTACATTAAAACTCCTTTTTGCAATTTCATGCTGAGATATTGAAGAGAATGTTTTTAAAACGCTAATTCAAAGATCATCCTATAGCTGAAACACTGCTGTTGATGTTTACATATTTATTTATTACACATCCAATTCTTCTGGGACTCCTAAAGCTAAGTGCAAGGTAAACTTTCCTGAAAACTTACAGAATATATGCAGAAATAATTTTATAATACAGTCTCTACCCCCCCAGAGTAAAATAAACTCTAAAGAATTACAGTTGTTTAAATTAATTTTGAGTTGTTCATGGGCTTTATGCAACAGAACTTTTCTATTTATTTTATTTTTATGAAATCATACCACCATGTTTGATCAAGTCACATAGCAACACATATATATTTGTACACACACACACATACACACACACACACTATAATGTATACAGCAGATAGGTATGTAGGTAGGTAGGTAGACAGGTACAGGTGATAGCTAATTTTAAAATTTTGTTATAGAAGTGTTCTCCTGGGGTATTATCCTTTTTTTAAGATTTACTAGATGTACTCTGCAAGTTGCTATTTTCTTTCCCAGCAGAACTATAGGGATTGCTTCTGGTGGTTTCTCATTGAGAGATTAAAAAAAAATTACAATAAGAACACATCTATTCAAATGCTCGAGTAATTTGCCAGATGATCAGAATATTTATGAAAATATGTTTGGCTGTTTCTTACAATAGAGCCAGAATCTCACCATTTCTCAAAACCCTGATTACTACAAGATTCATGGTCCATATCTCCATCGACAGTTTCTGGGATTATTTCTATAGTCTTTTTTAACTTTCTTTCTTTCTTTCTTTCTTTCTTTCTTTCTTTCTTTCTTTCTTTCTTTCTTTCTTTCTTTCTTTCTTTCTTTCTTTTTCTTTTTTTAAAGATTTTATTTATTTACTGAGAGGGGGAGAGAGTGTGAGTGCATGCACAAGCATTGGGGAGAGGAAGAGAGAGAGGGAGAAGCAAGCTCTCCACTGAGTAAGGAGCCTGATGTGGGGCTTGATCCCAGGACCCCAAGATCATGACCTGAACCAAAGGCAGAGGCTTCACCCACTGAGCCACCCAGGTGCCTTTAACTGGTCTATTTCTATCTTCACTTCTTAGTCATTATTCTCCTAAGAACAACCACATCATCCCGGCTTCACAACAGTAGAGGTAATTTAGATCTAAAGTCCCCCAGGGCTTCCTATACTGTGATCTAATTCAAGTCCCTGGCCAGGCCTACAAGGCTGTCCAGGATGGGCCCTTTCTCTGCACCTTTGACCTTATCTCTAACAAGGGCAACGGGGGCCCCTTCCACTGGCTGCATTCAGCCAACTGGCCTCCTTGCACCTGCTGTCAGATCTTTGTGGAACATGCCTCACTCAGAGCTACTACACGAGCCATTTCTTCCTTCAAGCCTCTGCTGAAATCTCACCCTGACGACCTCTTTTGACCCTCTCATTTTAAGAGCCAGCACTTTCCATGTTTGCCTCCCCGAATCCTGCTTTCCATTCCTGAAGCTTGAATGGATCACGGAAGACAGTGCTTTGGGATTGTCATCAGTCTTCCCCCAACTAAATGGAAGCTGCTTCAGTAGAGGGACTAGGTCTGTTTTGTTTCCTGCTCTATTCCCAGGATCCAGAGTGGGGCCATGGGTGTAGCGGCTTCCCCACCAGTACCTGTTGAATGAAGGGGTGAATGTTACTTATGGCCGCTGAACTTTGTTTAGATAAGAAATGTTTGGCCAGCAAAATGGGCAATTATTCATCCACTGCAGGAAGAAAAATGTATTTTGTATACTTGGAGGTAGACTTTTCAATGGCTTTTCCATATTATGTAAGTCAATTTTAATAATGTCATGTTATAATTTTACCAATCTCAATTTTAATCCAGTTAAGAAAGAAAATTCTCCAAAAATTAAATAAAATACATGCAACAAAATAAATGGCATGACTCTTTTTATGAAACTTTCATTGGCTAAAAAGAGAAAAGGTCTGTTTTTATAGCTTTAGTGAAGATGTATAAGTGAAGAGTTACAAAAAGTTGATTTATATTACTAAATCATTACTTTCTTTTTAAAAAATCATTACTTTCAACAATTAAGCCATTTTGATGTAATCTAAAGACTATAGTTAGCACACCACTCCTTTTTCAATTGTGTTTAAAAGTAAGTAAGAGTGCCTCTCATTTTTCCATATTGATACTTAAGACACCAATCATTTACTGGCAGAGAGGGTAAATGTGTGTAAATAAAAATATAAATATAAAACAGGTGTAAATATAAAATATAGTTATAATGACTACAAATATACATACATATATAAATTTTAAAAATATAGTATATGCAACATTTTACTTCATACATTTACTTAATTTCATACTTAAATTTTATGAACTGTTGATGTAAAATATTTTCTATTATTTTTCATATTATTCAGAGAATACATATTTGTTCCATCTAAATTAACATTTGCAAGTTATTTAAATGTAGTTAGTTTTTAAGAAAAAATAAGTGATAAGACTCTTATTGACCTATTACTGACTTGAAAAGAAAAAACAGGCAAAACAAGAACAATAAAGAGGTAAAGTTAATAAGACTTTGACACATAGTTTTTAAACTGTACTTTGAAATGCAACATAAATGTATAATTTTGCTGAATGAAATCATGTGGTTAAAGTAATTTCTAGAGAAGGTATAATTTATGTGCAATAGTGGAAATAAAAAGTGATAAATAATCTGTATGGAAATTGTGTTTCTTTTCAGTATTATGTTTATTGCCATATGTATTATTTATCTGTTAAAATTCAGAGTTCCTGAGCAAATATGGAAACAGAAGCCTAATTAATGGGAATGACAGCAAAAATACTTCTTGCAGGCTAAAATAATCACAATTATTAAATGTATATGATATACTGCAGGTTGGGGGAAATAGAACATACTCTGCGGGAGAGGGGAAGGCAGTACTAAATTAAATGAGTTCTACCAGTTTGCCTGCACTCCATTATTGAAAATTCCTGTACTTTGCTTCATTGTTACAGAAACAATCTATGCACCCCAATCATAATTGTGATTTTTCTGTTTCTCACATTTCCATATCCCTTCTTTGTGCCAACCCAACAAAGGACCGACTATACCCTCACTAATATTTTGAATTATGTTCTCCCCTTCTGCAATTCTCTTTTGTAGCAGTCTATTTAATATTACTAAATGCCTTTCCCTCCCTCCCTTTCTCCCTCTCTTTCCCTCTCCATCTCTTTCCCTCCCTCTCTCTCTCTTTTATCGTTCCCTCCTCCCTCCCTCTTTCTCTCTCTCATAAATCCTTCTTCTCACTTACCTCCTTAAAACCCCCCTCAAGCACAGCATTACCCTTGCTCATTTCTTTCATTCCTCAGGAGTACAGGTTACCGACACACGGATTCTTCCACTACGATATAAACTCTCACCAACAAGGTGTGAATTAGTCATTCATATTTTCAGAAAAGTCATGACAGGGGCCAGACCAAGCTTGGTGGGGTTAGAGTTTACCTCTAGGTCTTATTTTTAAGTTAATTGATTTGTTTAAATTGGTAACAATAAAAAAATTAAATTATAACTAAATTCTGGAAAGCATTTTTTAATAATTTATTCATATTAATAGGCTTGTTTCAACAATATATATATAGTGTATATATATATATATATATTGTAGATATATATATATATATATATATCTGCTGAATTGGAGAATACAAGTGCCTGAAGAAGTGAATAGTGAATACTTCTAGTCTTTTCTGTCATGTACAACTTTGGGTCATTTTGTTCTTTAATTAGTAGTGGGTGGTCAACTGTCCCAAAACTTGTCTACGTACCTTTTTCAATTTGATGACTCCTTCTTGTGTATCCTCATCTGTGACGATGTCAAACAAATTTCCCCCATCTCCTGGAACAATATTGTATTCGATTTCTGCATTTTGCCCAAAATCAGGATCCACAGCTCTTATTCTTCCAATGGCTGAGCCAATAGGAGAAGACTCAGGGACTTTCAGATGGAAGATACCTGACAAGAAATGTATAATTCATGTTGACAGTGGAATTCGTGTAGTATATAGAAAGATTACTAGGATAGAAAAATATACTATGTAGACAGTAAATCAAATTTAGGACATAATAGTGCAAAATTGAAAGGGAATTTGCTGTCAAGTTAAGAATTATGATTAGGAGTAATAACTTCACTTTTCACTTCAATAGGTCCTGATCTAGAATTTTAATTAGGAATTACAAATAGTAAAGTGTGTGAAATTTATATTACTGTGAGGAAGTATTTTACATACTAATAGCCTCAAAGTGAACCTACTATGAAATGGAAAGGCAGGAAAATCCATGTAATTAATTGGTACCAATACCACAGAATCCAGGATATAAGGCAAAGATAAAATAAGATAGATACATAGATGATTGATAGTTAGATATTTATAGAAAGTTAAAGTTATATTTCCTAACATATATAGATATTATATTATTTTTCTTGTATATATTCCATACATATATAGATAATATTTACCCAGTAAGTATAAATCATAAGGCTAAAAACAGCCTGTAAAAGGATTATGTTTTTGTTTAACCAAAATTTTGATCCATAATGAATTTAAGTATATTATACTATTGACTAATATTCAACTATGTTTATTGTTGTATAGATTTTTACCGGGTATCCTACAAGGTACTTTTACACACATCTAAAATCAAGATATAAAGTTCTATTTGCCTCTGCTTTTTTTTTTAATTTTTTTTTTAAATTTTTCACCACCAGGTGGAGCACATATATTACTATGAATTTGATACTGAGCCATAAAAACCTAGAAAAATTCCTATCTATATAAAATATACTAGAGTCAGGAAACTTTGCAAACTCTCTTAAAAATGAAAATATATACATCATTTAAAAGAGTTTTAGAAATTTTGTATGGCAGGGGCGCCTGGGTGGATCAGTCGTTAAGCGTCTGCCTTCGGCTCAGGTCATGATCCCAGGGTCCTGGGATGGAGCCCCATCAGGCTCCCTGATGGGCAGGAAGCCTGCTTCTCCCACTACCAATCCCTCTGCTTGTGTTCCCTCTCTCGCTGTATTTTTCTCTGTCGAATAAATAAAATTAAAAAAAAAAAAAAAGAAATTTCATATGGCATAACATGAAGAAAAAGATCTAAGCTATTTTACTGACCTATCATTAAAATATATATATATGAAAGGATTAAATGGCAGTTTGTTTAAATAAAAATAAGGAAAGGAAGAGTGTGGGAGGAAGTAAAAATGTGAAGGCAAAACTAAAGTCAAAAATACAAAATTCAAAGGTTGATGTCTGCTTTCCAGTTTTAATTTCTATTAATGTATTTTGGATTGCACTTTCCCATGGTTAGAGCAGCCAGGGTAATTAATTTGTTTAGAACTTCTAGTTACATTTATAGAAATTAAATTAGGAAGGCCTTTAATATGTTTCTTGAGTGGTAAAGTTCATTCATCAAACTACCTTTCAATGTTTCAGCTACTGGCTTTGAGAAATATGAGGAAAAATAAAATAGCAATATTGTCAAATACTTTCCTTTTTATTCCCAATTATTTTATAATTCTTATGGTTTTTTCATGGTTTCAAAATGTAATTTCATTAGCCCTGATAGCAGTTAAATCTTGTCATATACGGCTCATGTCTCCCCCATAAAAAAAGATATCCACCACTTGCTCCTATAATGATAAAATTAGCCTTATTTACATTCAATGGACATTACCTCTTTGAAACATCTATTTAATCTCAAAAGAGCTAAATATTTATCTAAATTTGTTTGATTCCATGCAAAAGAAAATGTACATTCTTACAGTGCTCCAAAAATAATCGTTCAATTAATTTGGTAATTAATTAACAATATACCTGCCTTCAAAGGGAAATATGTCAAATCTTCTAAAAGAACAAATTTAAAAGTTATATAAGTAAATAAACAAATCAGAACACAGGCAAATAATAATAATCCAAGTGGTAATAATGGAGTGTTGCATAGACATGACAAAAGAATTTTAAAGAAGTCTTATTAATTGATCAAGCTAGCAAATTTTCATAGTTTGGGATTATGTTTCATTAGATTTAATCCCTAAACACTTCACACCGTGGCTGTTATAGAGAGATGCTCAAAGTTTGCAGGGCTTACAGAAGAGTTTGGATTTGAGGCAACCAAAGCAAAGGAGACTAAATCATAGTCTATATTGGGTACACGTTGTCTACAAGAAAGGTAAAGAGATACCAAGGGGAATTTGAGTTCAGATAGCCATGACTACATAAACAGAACCTAAAGTGACTTTCGCAGCTTACTTTCTAGAGAGCATGTTTCACAAAAGCCTTATTAAACCCTGATCCGATTGAAGCACTTCTGAATACTAGCAAATACGATGAAGCCTGAATTATTATTATTTTTTTAAAGATTTTGTTATTTATTTGACAGGGAACGGAAGAGAGAGAGAAAGCACAACCAAGAAGAATAGCAGAGGGAGAGGGAGAAGCAGACTCCCCCCTGAGCAGGGAGCCTGATGCCTGGTTGGATCCTAGAACCCCAGGATCAAGACTTGAGCAGAAGGCGGTCTTTAACCTCCTGAGCCACCCAGGCGTCCCCAGTGATGCCTAAATTCTTGTGTAACATGACAAGAACTTATGCAACAGTTATTTAAGGTTGTACTAAACTTCCCAAACGTGTTATTTTTCATTTCCTTTTTTCCTTCCTTTCTTAATGCCTATTAAGCAGAAGTATCATTCGTGAGAATTATGCCCAACACTCTTCCTCTTGTCCAGTGATTGTGATAAAGAACCTGAAGAAACACCAAAAGCCTTGAATCTATATGAGAATTAGTCATACTCCAATGCCATAGTATGTTAATGTGTATTAAGAAAGACCTTGGCTTAACCAACTGAGCCCCCCAGGTGCCTCAAGACAAGTTTAAGTAAATGAAAGGTCGTAGTCCAAGGGCACCTGAGTGGCTCAGTCTTTGAGTGTTTGCCTTCTGCTCGGGTCGCTATTCCAGGGTC
Source organism: Procyon lotor (assembly GCA_028646535.1). Lineage (NCBI taxonomy): Eukaryota > Metazoa > Chordata > Mammalia > Carnivora > Procyonidae > Procyon > Procyon lotor. Next base: position 12,868,139 of record CM053607.1, read on the forward strand.
CTGGGATCGAGCCCCACATCGGGCTCCATGCTCAGCAGAGAGCCTGCTTCTCCCTCTCCCTCTGGCCCCCACCTTGTGCTTTCTCCCTCTTGCTTTCTCTCTCAAAGAAAGAAAGAAAGAAAGAAAGAAAGAAAGAAAGAAAGACCTTGAATTTTTTTTCCTGATAAAATAGAGTAACAGATCTAAATTAAATAATATACTGTACATCTTTCTCTAATAGGATATTGAATTAGGAAACTTAAGATGATAAAACTATCAAAGACAGAGCTGGCAGACAGATTTGAGAGAGACAGGCAACTGCCATGTGTAGTGGATTTCAAATTTCAAATATGGCCAGCAGTGCAAGGTGGTGATGGTGGTGGGAGGTGGGAGAGGGTTGGATGCAATCTTTAGGAAATTACGGACATCCAGCTAAAAGGACATGTGATATTTCTGATACTTCTGCTTATTCTATCTTACCCATTCAATTGGAGCAGATTCAAATTACATATTCACTTTGTAAGTTGGCTTTCCATTTGAACAATTAAAAGCCAAATAAAAGGAATTACAAAACAAGGGAAATAATCTAGCCTGGCATCATCATTAAGACATTACAGTTAGGGGCGCCTGGGTGGCTCAGTGGGTTAATGCCTCTGCCTTCGGCTCAGGTCATGATCTCGGGGTCCTGGGATCGAGCCCCGCATCGGGCTCTCTGCTCAGCAGGAAACCTGCTTCCCTCTCTCTCTCTCTCTCTCTCTGCCTGCCTCTCTGCCTACTTGTGATCTCTCTCTCTGTCAAATAAATAAATAAATTTTTTTAAAAAAAGATTACAGTTAGTGAAAGTAAAAAAAGCTTAGCCATAATTGAGATTCTCCAATGTGAGAAGAATTTTTAAATCTGAAAGGTAATCCAAAGGACATCAGATAATGCAGACTATAAACGAAGAGTTCCCCTTTTCAGGATGATATGCTGAAATACGAGTTTTGTGTTTCATAAAAGAACATTTTATGAAGCCAATAACAATAAATGTGGAGATAGCTATTCCTTGTAGTACTATGTCAATGTAAGTTAAATAACAGTTTCTTAAAAAGTGGTGAGCATACAGTATGCTCATGAATTTTATAATTATCTAATGGCATGGGAAACTTGTGATAAATTGAAATAGTAGCATTCTTCAAAAAAGACTCAAGAGCATCCACTAACATGCCCCACCAAAATTAAGATATAGTAGAAAGGAAACAGTGATTCACCACTTGCATCTTCTTTGTGTCTTGAGATTATAGTGTACATAAAACACAAATATACAGAGCACTGAATTTTCTTTTCTTTATATCGCAGACACAGTTTATAAAGGTGAAAGACACATTCATTAAGACAAGTATTTCTAAAGAAAATATTGTAGTTAGTAATAAAGTCTACAGAATATGGAAAAGTCAGAGAAACTCTGCATTAGTCATGTCACTTTTTTAAAGGTTCTGTTGGTTTATTTCCAGTGACTTGACATTTTACCATTTCTAGAAACTCGACAGCAATAAAGCTGGGGTCATTCAGATTAATTCAAAACTGAAGTCATCTTCAGCTGTGCCAAAGTTGGATCGCTTTTGATGTACTATGTAATTACAGACCCATCATCTTCTATGTGTCCTACTTTTGACGCATATGAAACATCTTAATGGCACTACCTGTACAACACAGATTAAGAAATAAAACAGGCGACAAGAAATTGTTCAGAGTCAATAAGAATATATACTTACATGCTCATCAAATATACATGCTGTGTTTAAAAGAAAAAAATGTTCCCATGGGAAAGGAGAAAATTGCATGCAGTGAACTCAGATGGAATTATAGAGATCAAAATCTGAAACTTCTTACAGATAATGCTCCCTATTAATTCCAAAGATAAAAGTATCTATACTCAGTTATGGGCTAAATGGGTATCCTCTCAGGAAGTATGTTGTTTAAAAAATATATACTTTGATTATAGTTTGGTTATTAAGACTCATACTGAGTTTGTGTGTGTGGCCGGAGGCATTCACTGATACCTAAGGAAAAAGGATATACAATACGTTTTCCTTCCCTTTTTTCTTTAAAAAATTTCCAAGTACTGATGAAAATACCAAAAGAGATATATTTACTTAACAAAACATGAATTAATATGTTACAATCTCCTCGGAAATAAAAGTTAAAGTACCTAAAAATATATTAAGTGAATGAATTATATAATACCATAACAACATTCAGAAATAAGAATAGTAGGTAAAAAGAAAATAGAATAATCCATTATAAATTATCTTTTGAAATACACTTTATGCTTATTATAATAACCGAAGCTATTCAAAACAACATATTAGAAGTCAATATTCAACTTCACAGAGAACTTACTGTACTATGTATGAAAAGTAATGAATTTGGAGGTAATGAATGTATACTTTAAATAGTAGAAAAACAAAAATATTGGAAGGTTTAAGTGGAAAGTATTTTAAATTGATTAAGAATATTAAACATTTTTAGGGACATGAAAACATATTATCTGAGACCACATAAATAGATAATTGCTTGAAGTATTACAGTTATGTTTAAACTTTAGAAAATAAAGTATATTACCATTAAACTTTTGATTCAGTGCTCAATTCATTTAATTATTCAAATAGTGATCCCACATGTGTGTGTTGGTGATTTACCATCTAATCACATAAAAATAAAATATTGCCTTATCAACATTTTATTGTTTTAATTTCTTAAATATAATAATGGCACACAAAAAGATTTCACCTTATCTAAAGAAAATAAAAAAGGAAATGGAAGCAAACAACATTTCTGTATGAGTAAAAAAGAGCTTTATATATGTTACTTATCTGTTATAGCCTTTTAATTAGCTCTGTGACCTGGGGCAAAATATTTAATCTTTTTTTCTTGATCTGTAAAATTGGATTGATGATGATGTCACTTCTATAATTCAGGAAACTTCTAAGTAGTATCTATTATACAGTTACTTTTCAGATAGTAATTCTATAGGTAATCTCCATATCTGTGTTATACTATTTTCCTGTAGAATTGGCAGTAATCAACAGGAAACTGCCTAAGGAGGTATGGAAATAAAAGAAAGGGAAGTGTTAAAAAAAGTTCTGAAAAGTCATTTTCATTTTAGCTGAAACTTTTTTCCTATATCTTGAAAATTGAAGGATTCAAGAATAAAAATATCTTGGTGGTTGAAGAACATTTTAAATGCCCTCTATTTCCTCAAAGCCTGAAGCTGTGAGTATTTTCAATATGTCCAAATTAAAGTAATAGAAATATATTCCACGAGGAAAAACCATCTTGATAACAAAGTTGGATTCAAACTAGATTTTAGTCGAGTGTACTAAGCATACAGTGAATGGAATCTCTCAGTAATCACAGAGACATTCAGTCCTGTTCATTCTTAGGATGGGTCTAGGATGAACAAATTTCTAGAAATGTCCAGCATTTGGAAGAAAAACCTTTACTGTATTGGCAAATTACTGCATCTTTTTACAAAGGTTATAATTGCCTGATCTAAACTTTACTTAACCATATCTATGAAAGTGAAATGCCATAGCCACAATATCCAAAATATTGATAGATTTATAAATTTTATGTAATGTTATAAATTATATAAAATAATAGCAATATTTATTTTCTCAGAGATATGAGAAATTCATTCCTCTAAACTGTCTAGTTTTGAAGAGCCATACACAATACCAAAATTTAGGGCTAGATATTGAACTATCCTTTTTAATTTTTCTTTGGGTATTAGTTGGTAAGCCTTCCAATAACTCAGATTATTGATATGTGATTCACTGCAATTTTTAGTAGCTTACTCCATGGAATGATAACTAAAAACAAAAAACAAAACCAAAATGAACTATATTCATCCTGATGGAATTTATTACCTAGTGAGGGAGGTAGGTATTAATTAAACAATCACACAAACGAAGTAGAATCACCAAGTCACATAAAGAAAGTTAACACAGTTCTATGCACTTTTTATGATACTTAAGCTGAGACTCTGAGTTGAGTCAACTAGATGATGGGTTTGTGAGGTTAGCTGGTAGAAATCATTCCAAATAGTAGAAACTGTATGAGAAAGCCAAAACTCTCATAATCTTCTACCTTCTTATTTTGTCTATTCAATTACTACCACTATGACCTATTTATGTAACATAACTATATATTTATATAGAGAGATAGTAAATATCCACTTTAATTTGAAATATAAATAACTTTAATGTTAGTTAATACTATTAGAGATAGTAAATATCTACTTTAATTTGAAATATAAATAACTTTAATGTTAGTTAATACTACTATTAGAGATAGTAAATATCCACTTCAATTTGAAATATAAATAACTTTAATGTTAGTTGATACTACTGTATTTATCTCTCCACATCCAGTAATTCATTATCATTTTTCCATTGTTTTTTTTTCCTCATTTCAATATCATATTAACCTATGGCCTAGATATCTAGCTCATGCTATTGCTGCTGGCTGGTAAAACTCAACTCTTGATAATTACTCTTTTTCTTAAGGAGGTGCAACTGAATGAGGAAAACCAAAGAGAAGCATCTGGATACCAGTATAAATGCTGATTACTAACCTCAAATGCACTTGCAGGATTGGCTGCAAATTGGATACAAATTTGCAAAGGTAACATTATTATTTGCTATGACCTCTGTTTTAAACTAATCTATTTTCCACAAATCTCTGCTTTACCTTTTGACTACAGATCTTCCTCACCTTACAATGAGGTTAGATCCCAATAAACACATCATAAGTTGAAAATACTCTAAGTCGGAAATGCATTTGGTACACCTAACCTACTCAACATTGTTTAGCCTCGCCTACCTCAAATGTGCTAAGAACACTTACATTAGACTACAGTTGGGCCACATCATCTAATAGAACACCTATTTTATAATAAGGTGTTGGTCATCGTATGTAATTCAGTGAACACTGTTTTGAAGGTGAAAAACTGAAAGGTTGAAAACGTATCAGTTGCTTATCCTCATGATGGCATGGCTTACTGGGAGCTGTGACTCACTGCATTTACTCAGCGTCATGAGAGAATATCATACCACACACACAGCTCTCCTGGAATAAGAATAAATTTCAAAATTCAAAGTATAGTTTCTACTGAATGCACATTGCTCTTGCCTCTGTAAAGTAAGTTGAACCCCGTAAGTTGAAGACCATCTCAGTTGGTAACTTTGTCTCGTATGTCACACACACACACACACACACACACAATAAACTCAGATCACATAAGAGAGAGCTCAGCTTCCTGAACCTTCAAACACTCCCGCATCAGTATTACTGTTAAACTGAAAAAACAAAACACGTAAGATGTAATAAAAACACGTTTCTTTGTCTTCCACCGCTCCTTTAGACTTTCTTCAGTGAGGGTAAACTTTTGTCTTTTCTTGGATGAAGACTACAGTGAGCCAGTGTTGCTGTTCCTCTTTAAATACTAGACAGTCTATGTTCACTTTAATTCCCAAACTTCAGATTTGGAAATTAGAAATCCCCAATATTTCATACTGATACATGTTACATATTACATTCTGCAAAATTATATCTTATATATACAGATTTTGTATTATACAAAATTATATACATTAAACATTATTATATGTCCCATTATAGAAAATTAAGACTTCTATCTGCCTCCCTGCCTCTGGGAGGCACTCTGGGCCAGTAGCTGATGGGACTTTGATTTAGGATATGAATGGCGTGGAGGGCTTCTGTCTATCTCATCATCCATTTGTCAGAGTGTTTTCACCTCATCATAGGGGGAAGCAAAGTTAGGTTGTTGGGTTGTTCTCACTTGAATGGGTAGCTTTTTCTTCTAAGACTAACCCCACTGGCTCCAGTGGTTCTTTTGGAGGCCCTTGGGAGCTTCTCCTACTACATACCTATAACAAAGGCATTATCTCGGCTTTGATATAACATTTCCTTTAGCCTCTGGATCTCCCAACAGTGCATTCCACACACTGATTCTCACTTCAAGGAAAATCTCTTTGGCAGAACTTTAACTGACTCTGGATTGGTCATTCTGCTTACACATTTCTAACCCCTCCTTTTTGTTGTCATATACTATTTACCCAAACAAAATCTTGTTCCTCTGTCTCTGCTCTTTTTGAGGACACTCACTTTCTTAAGCATAAGGCACAACTTGGACAATAGATTTCTCCCGTTTTCTGAAAAAGTGGGGCAATACATCCTGAATTTCATCTTTGATCCTTGGGGAAGGAAATCTCCTCTCACAAGACCTGAGAGGTAAGGGAAGGGTAGCCTCACTCTTAACTTTTTTTAGACGGTTTTCTCCAAAGAAGTCCTTGGTGCAAAATTCTCCCTCTACCCCTCTCCCACTTTATAAAAAGTATAAAAGTAAAAATAGCCTTGCTGCGATTGAGGGCTTCAACAATCTTAAATGCATCCTGACATTTCTATTGTAAATTCTGAATTTTGTTCTGGGACCATTCTTGGCAGTACCCATTGTATCTTAGATTCCAGCAGAAACTTCAATGTTAACCTATAATATCTGTAAAATTTCTTCCTCCCTTTTCTCCACTTTCAAGGTATCCTGAGGTGTCCTTCTCCTGTCTCCTCTTATTAAACTCTAACAATTTGTAAATACTGTGCTATTTAATAAATAGTCTATCTTCTCTGTTTTCAATAGTTTCTTCTCAACTGAGATATTCTCAAAAAAAAAACACCACAAAATGGTCATATTTTATCATATTATAAAAATCTTCCCTTGTTCCCAAATCCAGCTAAACCCTTAATTTTCTTTTCCTTTTCCAAAGAACTTCTCAAAGATGGCCATTATTACATATTTTTATCTAACAATCACTCCATAGGAGCTTTAAATCATTTCTGAACTCACTAGTCTATCAAAATAGTTTCCCCTGAGATCTCCATGATATCCATGTTACTAAATTTGGTGATAACTTCTCAGTAGCATTCAACTCTCGTTTTTTCCATCTTTTCCTGAAGCACATTGCTCCTTAACCCTAGGCACTCTACCCTACTTCTAGTTTTCTCCCACCACATAGCTTGCTCTTCTTAGCATTCTTTGTTTGTATTTTAAAGAGAATGTAGATAAATAATCCTCAAATTTGACTGCCTAAGGGCATTATATGGAAAGTTAAAAAAAAAAAAAAAACGAAGTCCAGGAGCCACCTGCAAGATTCCAATTTAATTGTTTTGAGTTTAGATCCGAACCACAGAATTGATTAAACCCCCTCCTGTTCTACTTTGCAATCACAATTAAGAAACTTTGTCTCAAGCTGTCTTTATCTAGGCTTTCCTCATCTAGTTAATTTCATCTATCTTTATGCTAAACATGCTTTCTATTTTAATTCTAGTCTACATACATATTTTGTGTTTCATTCATCCTTGGCAAAACGTTATCTTACTGCAAAATTTCACTTGGATATCTCCAATGTATCTCATCCTTGACATAGTCAAAACGTAATTCATAGACTTGCCATGATCCCAGAAGAGCTGCCCTAATAGTTTGTCTCAGCAAATAATATTACCATTCCTTCAGTTCCAGAAAATATTACCACCCCTCCAGTTGCCATTTTTCACCACTATAATTAGTAACCCCCATCACGGATTAAATAACTCACCCAGTTTGTATCACTTCAGTTGTCTGCTAACTGGCTTTCCTATGTCTACTCTACCTGTCCTCCCCAACTTGCACTCGGTCTTCTGTGCTGCCCTGCATGGAGAGACAGGATCATTTCTATTGCTTTCACGTAGAAACTCCATTTCTTCCACCACTGAGAAGACTGGTGCAAGGACATATATGAACTTTTAGAAAATCTATGAGTGTCGATATGAAGGAAAGAAAGAACTTAAATAAAAATTACTCTTGAAGTAGAACAGATACATCACCATCATCATCATCACCGTGATCATCAACACTACCATCATTGCGATTGTTTGTATAGTGATTTCTACTTCCAGGTACTGTTCTAAGCACTTTCCCATTATTAACTAATTTTATCTTCACATTGAGAGTATGAGAGAGATTATTATTATGATTCCCGGCTAGTAATGTTCTAGTAAATGTTTAACAATCAGGTCAGAGTAGGGAGGGAGAACAGATACAGGTAAGCCCAGATGTTTAGTGTTTCTCAGTTTTGGGGGTGAAAGAACTTCCAGCATGCTAGATTTCAAGCCAATGTGACATCACCGAAGAGATCTGGGGAAACGTGCACAGTTGGCTCTGAGGACACCACTCTACTGGTCTACAATGAAGAAATTGGGGGGTATACAACCAGTCTCTCATAGGTAATGAGATGAACCAATCAAGTGGCACCTCTGATCTAAAGTCCCTCATTTAGTCTGCCCATTTAACTTCACAGGGTCTCATTGCCTGAATGTCATTCAAATGGAGACAATATCAGGCTAACAAATAAGCTCTTTTAAAAATATTTTATTTATTTATTGAAAGAGAGATTCAAATAAATCTTTGAATTTATTTGAGAGAGAGAGAGAGAGAGCACAAATGATTGAGGAGGAAGAGGTAGAGAGAGAAAGAAGCAGACTCCCCACCAAACAAGGAGCTGGATGCAGGGCTGGATCCCATGACCCTGATGTGGGGCTTGCTCCATCCCAGAGGCTTGGGATCATGACCTGATCTTAAGGCAGATACTTAACTGACTGAGTCACCCAGTCACCTCAACAATTAAACTCTTATAAAATGCAAATAATCCAAACTGTTCTCAATTTAAGCTACATTGATAAATGCAAATTCCAATTAAGTGTCAATTGGGGTTGGATAGACTTGGGGAAAGTTTCCTTTTTCAACTGTTAAAGAATAAAACTAATGAAGACATAGAAAAAAGAGCACGGCGGCTCTAAAATTAAAATTACTTCTGCTTCTGCACCCAAGAAAAGAAGGGTCATTTATTACAAACTATTATCTTAATACTATAGTTCTACTAATTTATAGATCCAATAAACACATATCTGTATTTCCCTGCAAAACTAATTGCTCTTTATACCATGATTATTTTTTTCAAGATTGCATTGGAAATCCCAAAAAAACTAATTCCAAATGAACTATGAAACATAATCCACTTGTATTACTCAATGTTTGCCAGAATCCAAAGTGTTTCTGATCCTCAAAAATATGTATTTTTAAAATATGTTATCTATATAACCATTACCCCTATTATATAATGGTAAACATGATGGAGATCTTGACAAGTGTTCACCACATTTCAAGTCCATCAGGAATATTCCATTGTTCATTTATCTTAGGGAGTCCATTTACTATTCCCTCAAAATCTCCATTAAATA
>CM053607.1:12877953-12928455 GCA_028646535.1 Procyon lotor
TAACAATCAAAGTAGCCTATAAAGACAGTCTCCAGTCCTCCTAATATTTTAATAGCATAAGACTAAGTCCTCACAAGAAAAAGAATTTCTTTTTTACTTGTCCATAAAAGTTTTAATAATTTGTTAAGTATTAAGCAACTAGAGACTTCATAAATTAATTTAATCCTGCAACTGTGTTTTATCCAAGCTAAAGTAAAAATAAAAGGTATACAAGCGGTCCTAAGATTTTTTTTTTTCTGGCGGTAAATTAAACTACAAATGTAAGCATGAGCTATTTCTTGAGCTACTTCTCTCTTCGATCCATGTTTGACAGTACATTAATTGGAAATTCTAATGAAGGGGAAGCAAAAGACACAAAGAGATGATATAAAAAGGGCCTATGACATACTCTATCTAGTTGGAGAGATAGATACAAAGGAGAAATGGGGATAAGGTTGAATAGAGGGAGGAAAGAAAAGGTGGGAGAAAAGAGAGGAGACAAAATTACTGTTAGATACTTAAATTGTATTATTTTACTTAATCCTCCCAGAAGTACTGTGTATTACGATTAAGATGTCTATTTAATTTATTGGCCAAACAGAACCTCTTTTGAGAGTAAAAGGAATCACCATTCGTAATTAATTTGGGACTTCAAGTGAAAACTGGAACTGTCTCAAGCAAACCAGGATATGCAGTCCCCCTATTTATTATCTTAATTTGATGTTGTAAAAGCATGAATACGGTGAGAGTTTATTTAGCTTGTTCAGGTCCCAGTGAGTTAATGGTAAAGCTGAGCTTACCATCATCAGTACCTTTCCCAAAGCCTAGGATCTCTCTGTTCTACAAATCTTACAAACATAAAAACGTTCACAGTCTTAGAAAGGATGTCTTTTCAGTTTGATTAGCGGAGAAGTAGATTGAAGTCCCCATGCTCCCATTCTTACTAGACAGTTCTGGTGTATGAAGCAGTAATCTATATTTTCATAACCGTGCATATTTAAAAATCACAGCTCTAATATGTGCCCCAATTATGGTCTGCTCCATCACACATGTATCTACAAAGTAACTGGCTCCAGCTCTTACTATCTCTTTTTCTTTCACTTTCCTTTTCTAAATGTGTATTAAAAAAACCAACATCTATTCATAAGGAATAAAGAAGTTAATGTGCAGTTTTAGTGGGGCTTTTATATGGTACATGTGCAATATGTATTAGCTGCCGCCTTACTAAAATCATTACTATACTCTGTAAAGAGTAGTGCAATTGTACCACCTGGAAAAGAAAATGGAACCTGATAATGCAGTTCTAGCAGGAAAATGCAGAAAAGCAAACTGAGGACATGTGAATTGAAGATTTAATGAGTAAGAGGTAGTATGCATTGCAGCCAGAGACCTAGAGGTTTATTATTATTTAAATCTGATAAATTCTGTTGCTAGCATCTACTTACTTGCTCTGATTGACGGGAAATTTTCACAAAAGAAGTCTTTTCTCCTATTTGTGCAGGAAGGCTGAGAGGTGAAGGTGGGAAAACTTTCTTATTACCTTACTTGTCTGTTTAAGAACCTATGAGTTTTATTACATCATAGGTAAAGTCTCACATTTGAACTGTGGATTATATGATGCCAAAACATTCAAGCCACTTCTCCAGGATTTTAATTGTAAAAAAAAAAAAAAAAAATGACTCAGGTGAGCTGGAAAGTGCACAGATTAATATTAAGAACTATTTTACCTTATGGTCTCACTTACGTGCTGAACATAAAGAAAAACATGGAGGACATTGTGAGAAGGAAGGGAAAGGTGAATGGGGGGAAACCAGAGGGGGAGATGAACCATGAGAGACTGTGAACTCTGAGCAACAAACTAAAGGTTTAGGAGGGGTGGGGGTGGGGGGCTGGGCGAGCCTGGTGGTGGGTATTGAGGAGGGCACGTATTGCATGGAGCACTGGGTGTGGTGCATGAACAATAAATCTTGTAACACTGAAAAAATAAACATTTTTGGGCAAAAAAAAGAACTATTTTAAATTCTTATAGGGACCATAGTCTTTAGATATTGTTATTATTGTTAATACCATTGGTAAGGTTAAGCACAATATCTTTAATATCATTTTAATTTTAAACTTTAATATGATTCACAAAATAATTTAAAACTAAAAGTTAGACTTCTTAAAGACCTATAGATGTTGTAGCTCCTAAGTTCAGTTCTTTTGCATATCAGGCAATGGGAACATGGAGCAACCAGCCTTCAATCTTGTGCCCTTTGCCACATGGGGAAAAGGACCAAAGAAGTCATCAAAACCTTTCAGCATCACTTAATAAAAGATTTATGCTTTCATTAACAAAGCATAATGTGGGATTAATGGGACAATAATAGCAATGAGAAATGATTTTAAAATTGTGGTAATTGTTTTCTATTTGCTTCCATCTGTCTACATGGAGTCTAGTGAAACTATTTCCTTCTCGTTGGAGAATCTGGAGCTTGCATTCTAATTGGATTCAGCTCCGTGTCAGCCTCAAAGCATCAGTATCCGACTTCTGTAAGCTCTTTGGAAGACTTCTAAGCAAGACAAATAATTATATGATCACTTAATTGTAACAGACAAAAAAAAAATCGCTTCTCGGCCTTTTGGCTAAGATCAAGTGTAGTAACAGACAAAAAAAAGAGCTTTTTGAAATAGTTTAAAATGCATAAATTTTAATATTCAGATTTCACCCAAATATATCTGTAGGAATGGAATTTCGCATGGTCCAAAACAACTCTCATGAGATATGAAATAATTAACTCATTAGCTCTATTTAATGTATAATGAAATGCCTTCTCAACACTTGCTACTTCATCACAGTAAACCAGTGATTTTCAAATTATGCTTTGCAGACTACCTACCTCAGAATCTACCAGATTATTTATTTGAAGCTCAGATTTCTGAGTCCACGCTGTGCCACTAGAAACAGAGTTTCCATCGCCGGGATGTTAAGATCCCAAGGGATTCTTCAGGCAAATGTGAACGGAGAACTATTGGGAGCACTACGGTGAATAGGAGGACTCCAGTCCTCGTTTGCATGCCTTATCTTCAGGAAATAGTTATCTCTTGCTAGTTTTTATCAAAGCAGACAAATGGCCCATTTGGGAACTAAAGTAGAAGTGTTTATTCCATTTAGTAAAAGACCTAGTTTCATTAGGTCTTGGCTTGTTTTTCAAAAATAGAAATAGACTCATCAAATGTGATGACTCTTTCTAACACTTACGCTTACAATCTTTATAAGACCCAGGTAAGATAAGCTCTTTGTGCAATATTTCCAATCTCTCAGATTTACAGTTTTCTTTATGCTTTTTTAAACATTTCCCTCACGAGTGAGGAGTTATGCACACACATACACACACACACACATAAAACACTAATAAATGATGAATATGAGTAATACATATAATTGCCACATATTATGCATATCACAATATGCTTCTTAAATATTGGTAAAAAAGCAGTTGTGAGAATTAAAACATGTTCTAAAGTTGATACTCAATCAGCACCAGTAGTAAATTTGAGAAACATAAACAAACATGAATTTATGTTGACTCCTTAATATATTTTACTTTCTTGTATTACTATTTAAAACCTTCACCTATTGGGGCGCCTAGGTGGTTCAATTGGTTTTGTCTGCCTTTGGCTCAGGCCCTGATCTCAGGGTCCTGGAATCAAGCCCTATGTTGGGCTCTCAGCTCATTAGGGAGTCTGCTTCTCCTTCTCCCTCTGCCCCTCCCTGCTCATGCTCTCTCTCTCTTTCTGTCTCTCAAATAAGAAAATAAAATCTTAAAAAAACCCCACAAATCTTCACCTGTTTCAATTAAGTCTCAACTTATATTTATAGTATACTGTATATTTATAGTATATAATATACTATAAATATAAATTATAAGTATAAATACAATATACTGTAAATATAAATACCTCTATACTAAGTAATATATTATTATAATTTTAACCTTACAGACCAAACTGGTACACACCACTTACCCAAACTCAAATATTTGAATGAAGCTGCAGACATTATCCTCATCAAAGTGGTGGATTTCACTAAGACCCATTATTTTAGTCATGCTTCTTCTAGTACTTCTTTTAGAGTACTTGTCAGCATTTTCTCTTTTCCATTTCTGCCCCTAAGATAACAGATAGTGCTAAAAGCAGAAATTTGGCCTTTGCCTCACTCTCCGAGACATGATTTAGGAACGTGCTGGGGTGTCAGCAGTAATTTGCACTTGACCTGCGGGTAGGAAGCAGGTCAGTAGCAAGAGTCTCCAAGGAAGGTGGGATATGAGAGTTCTCTACAATTCACATCCTGACAGTAACAGACGAAGATTGTGAAAAAGACTGAAGTGATCTGTACCATGTTTCCAAGTTCAGATACATATTTGCCTTTTCTGCACTCAAAGGTTGGGACATATTTTCTCTATGATGTTATTTAATGATTCTGAGACTATATGTAGATATATATATATCTACATATAGTCATATATAGATATAGATAGATAATTTATATATATATATAAATTTATATTAGCTCTATAAAATTTACATCTACAAATATATGCAAAGTCATGAACTCTCATACTGTTTATATGTATACATTCAGATCATATATAATTTGTATTATAATTTGTATTATAACATAAACTTAAATCATAAAACTGGTTTATCGCAGTTATCCCCATGACAATCCCCTTGGTCACCTGGAAGAATGTAATGGTACATTTTTCTAAGGCTGGATTTGAGTTAACTGTCAAAATTCAATTAGCTTTTAGTTCTTTATTCATAAAGACTTACTACATTTTTTACCAAGAAAATTTCAGTCTAAAAGCTTACGGTTTTCCAATTAAGGGTGCTAAACGGTAAATAAATAAACTTTGTGCCCCATCTGGTTATAACCAGGTTCATGCTGATTCTGATGAAAATCTTTATAAATTATATATTGTAATAAATATTGCTTCAAAAATGAACAACTCTATATTATACATTTCAAAATAACAAGAAAGCCAATCTTAACCTAGACCCAAGAGTAATGAGAGGATGAAAAAATGAAATATATATTTTAATTAAACACATCAATATTTTACACTCAATAAATATAAAGTTATCAGCATTTATTTATTGAGCAATTCAATAATTAACCTATGCACTCTGTGATCTTTCTATAGCATGAATGTATAATAGAAAAAATAATGTATAGATGCAAATACATATTTTTATGCATACATCTATAGCCTTTGGTAGTTTGTGTAAACAAGATCAAACATTGTTCATTATGCAGTAGATATTTTGGCTGATGCACTTAATCCTTTAATTTTACTTATGTTATGTTTGTGTTAATTTCAGAACAATAACAAATTTTCCTGGGGTAAAGTCTAATATTTACAAAAGTCTTATTCATTAAATTAACAAACTATATAATATGGATACAACTGTATGTTTTACATGGTAATTATTGTGCAAATAATGTATTATTGACTTTTAACTGAATCAAAATCCTTATAGCTGGCAACAGTCAATACAAACATGCTTGGTATGTATTTTATTAAAACAGAATTACTTTAAAACATTTTACATATTTCTAAGAAATTTTCTTAGAACAATTACTAATGTCCTATTTTCTACATTTGAACTTATTTACCTTACAAAGAATTCTCTTACTCTTAATATATTGAAAAAGAAACAAAAGAAGCAAACTCTTCCTTACATTTCCTATAAATGAAGTATCTCTTTTCATCCAATGTTGTGTATGGAGTGCTTTCTTTCATTTAGGTCGTTCTCATATTCATTACAAAATTATTATACAGAAGAAAGAGACCAACTGGGAGAAGCATGAATATTTTGCCTAATGTGAATTAACCACATCACTTAATTGATTTGATCTCATAATGCATTATTTAGATCAGCTTGTTAGATGGTTTTGTCATTTAAAATTCAAGTAATGGAAACCATCAGCATTTTTCTGTAGATTATTTTAACAGATGGAGATCCTCTGCAGATATCCTTGATTATGGTAGATGGTAGTTTTATAACTATATGGAAAGTATTTTGCAAAGAAAATATTTTGCCTTGGTAGGACTACAAGTATAGCTCTTTTAACATGCCCAGTACTCTTTGGATTTCTCTGTTTGTGGACAGTTTTCTGGGTTATCTCTAGGACATTTAGGCCAAACACAGGCATCAAAAAGAAATTGCCTGTCAAGAGGGAGAATGACAAACAGAGACCTGAAGTCATCACATAAGATTAAGTCTTGGTTCTCTCACTCAGTGGCTGCATGAATTTGGAAAAGTTTTTAACTTTTAAAAACTTTACTCCTGTCATTAACTTTTCTTAATAATATGCCTTGCTACTTTATTTCTAAAATTGAGAAAATACTATACAGTCTTTATAAGAGGGGAAAAATGCAAATCACTTGGCATAGTAAATGACACATAGCAATTTACTAGTCAATATCATTGACACCATCATCTTATCATATTGACAGAAAGTTCTGATGTCTCAGGAACTATCTATTTTGCAACAATAAAACAGTAAACTGCTTACACGTGCATGACATAAATGCACGCGCCCCTCAATTTTCTTTCTTTCTTTCTTTTTTTTTTTTTAAGATTTTATCTATTTATTTGAGAGAAAGAGAGAGAAAGAGTGAGAGAGAAGCAAACTCCCCAGGGATCTAGGAGCCCTATGCGGGACTCAATCCCGGGATTGCAGGATCGTGACCTGAACCAAAGGCAGTTGCTTAACCAACTGATTCACCCAGGTGCCCTCAATTTTCTTTTTTTATCTCTAACGAATTTAAAGAAGGAAATGGATGGAAATGGATTCTTTTTGTGTACATATACACATATGCATATGTAAACACACACAAAGGCAAAATGAATAGTAACTTTTAAGAAATTATTCTGTGCATTTTTAAGTAATGAGAAATTGGAGCTCATGAATTCATCTGAAGGAAGTTTTCTGTTTTTGTTTTGTTTTGTTTTCAGAATAATCGCTTAATAGAAATGAACAAATAGAGCTAGTTGTGTAGATTCTCTTATAAGCTATTTATGTGTAGAATATGTATATATATTTTACTTTTACATTGAAAAGACTATCATTTTAGCTTGTAATGTTACATCATGTTTGTAGTTTAATTGCTTCACATGAGAAATTTTCTTACAAAAAGAGCATTGACTTCTAAAGAAATGGCTTTTCTGTTTATAAATGTATTCTGTCTTTTCCTCTGAAAGATATATGATTCGAAAGGACAATACAGTAAAAAGGGCTTGGCACAATGGCATGTGAAATTTGCAAGGGGATTAATTTCTTATTCATGCAAAAATGTGAAAACCTTCTCCTTTCTCATGATTCAAATATCTCTCACACCTGTTACTTTCAGACTATAGTTCAAAATGCATGTAATACAAGTAGAAAATAATTTGATCAAGGTGAGCTCCTTGGCATATTTCTTTTGCCCTCTCATTTCTCTGTTTTTTTTTTTTTTCATTTCTCTGTTTTTGAATGGTGACAATTCAACATATGTCATGTGATTTTTTTTGCAGGTGTTCTAAAAAAGTAGGGTTTTAGAGTGGCAGGTAAAAGAAAAGAATAACTTTTCATTTTAATGTTAAATTAAACCAGAAGGAATTTGAACTTCAGAGCAAAAAAAAAATCTGTTACTTCAGTTCACTGATTTCAAGCAAGTTATTCAACCTCTCTAAGTCTCAGTTTTCTTAATGGTAAAATGTAGAAAATAAAGAACTCAGAGTGTCCTGGTGAATAGGGAATAAGACAATGATAAAGTTGCTGACAGAGCATGTAAATGTTCCAGAAATTCCAGTGAGCTTATCCCCCACATTCCTTACTAGTGGTTCTCATTTAGTTACCCTCACTCCCACCATTCAACCATGAATAAATCCCAAACAAGACTAGTGCTTTATCTAGATTCTCTTTTCACTAGGTAAGTAAGACCTAGACGTGATCTTCCTGTCTTAGCAGGACCTGAGCACACCATCTCGTCTTCCTGAGTGTAATCTAGCGTCATTCTCCTGGAGATATTTTCATTCCCCTGTACCATAGACTATTTGTCTGGATCTCTGCCCAATTTCTACCAAGCACTCTTCGTCTATACCAGCAGAAATTGTATCCCTCCACCGGCTGGGTTTTATATCCCTCATCTGGAAAGCCTCACTATCATCCTTGTGAATAAGAATATTGATATTATGTAGGAATATCTCTGCTACTTGCTATACTTTAGACTAACATATATTGTATGCACAAAATGCAAAACAGGATCCATGTTCACAGTGACATCTTTTATATAAAAGTAGAATAGTCTCCCAAACTATCCCCCTCCCTTGGCTATTATAGCTTTCCATACATAAGAAGTAAAAAATAAAGAGATAAAAGAAATAAAAATGAACTCAAAAAAAGAAATAAAAAAACTCAAAAATTTTTTGAGTTGGGAACATATTCTTTTTAAAAAATATTTTATTTATTTATTTGACAGAGAGGAGAGAGGTCACAAGTAGGCAGAGACGCAGGCAGAGAGAGAAGGGGAAGCAGGCTCCCTGCTGAGCAGAGAACCCAATGCAGGGCTCAATCCCAGGACACTGAGATCATGACCTGAGCTGAAGGTAGAGGCTTTAACTCACTGAGTCACCCAGGCGCCCCATTTGGGAACATATTCTTTACTAATGTCAAATGTTAGAGAATCAAGTGCACTATTTCTTTCTTCTCTTTTAATATTTATTTCTCTTTCATCTGTTTCCTGAATAGCGAAGTAAGAAATGTTGCCTTAAGACTGTGTGTCATTAATTATAGCATGTTTATATTAGCCATTTGTCACATATATTTCATTGGCTAAAGTATTTTTTAATCCCTCCTCATAACATTTGATCATTAGACTTTCTGATCACTAAGTAAAATGTTTCCATAAGAAAATATATGTTGATGATTTTAAGAGAAAATGAGTAAAATATGAAAAAAACATACAGCTAAAGGAATAAAATATCCATTAAGTTAAATATTCTCAGTGTTTTATACTTTAATAGACGAACTCAAAGTCTCCTACTGAGATGGAAAGAGGAAAATCATTTTGTTTTGGTTCTCTAAACTGTTCACAAAACTGAGTATCTAGAGATTTAATCAAGTTCCTTGTGTAACTGGTGATAGAGACTTTCAGTTTCTATATTCTAAGTCCTAGGAACACTGAACTAATCCTTGAAAATGTACCAGAAATTGAACAGGTACTGATTGGTGTTAAATGTAATACTGCAAAAGAAAACGAGATGTAACACAAGTGAGAAGTATTCATTTTCAGTAAGAAGCACAGAGTTACAGAGAAAATACAAGTGTGAACCTTTCTATTATCATAGAAACTATAACAATTTTCACCTATTGCAAAACTAAAATAAAATAAGACTAGAGTAATGTAAATAGCATCACTGAATTATCGTGTGATACTTACATGGAAGTAAATGGAAATGATTCAACACATACAATAGCTTAAGAAAAGGCAGAGAATTCTTACACTAATTGCATGATAGAGCAAATAATATGGTGTCATATGTGTCATAAATATGAGTCTTAAGTTACAATGGAATTTTCATATTCATATTTCTTTCTCAAATAAAAATTAGAACAAGATCCCAACCTATTGTGAATATTTTACTTGAATGGGAATCAATGACATAGGACTCATTGTTCAATTACTGACTTGTATTATTTTATATTAAAGTTGTACTGAGCATGATTCTAATGGAAAATGAAACTCTGAAGTCATTTAATTTTTACCTCTTGGCTTCTGCTTCCTTAAGACCAACAGTATCTGAAAAATTATTCCAGTTTCTGCAACATTGAATGAAATGTGAGAATTTTTTTCTTAAGCTGCCCTAATTTAAAGTCAACAGGAAAGAACATACTTTTGGGGAATCGAGGTGGATTGTCATTGACATCCGTGAGGGTGATGTTGACGATTGTTGTTCCGGCCAACCCTCCTAGTTGTCCGCCCATATCCTTGGCTTGGATGAGGACTTGGTATTGTTCTTTGACTTCCCTGTCCATGTTTGGCAAAGCTGTTCTAATAACACCTTAAGGGAAAAAAGTAATAGAAGATAAATATCACTAACATTGTGTTTTCTGAGATAGACAGTCTGCAACAAGAAAATAATTCTATCTCAATTCACTCGCAAAGACATGCTAGCAAAATTATGTATCTCTCAGAAAGTGAAACACTCAAAATGTCCAATGGTTAGGATACAGTGAAAAATATTATGGTAACAGTCATATAATGAAATGTTGTGTAGCGTTGTGGGATATGGTTAAAAAACAACGTGTCAGCTCTAAAAGAGGGTCATCTTTCATTAAATCAACCAGGTCAGACATGATTTATACAGAATCATTCTATCTTTAAAAGGAAATAGAATTGTTAAACAATCTAGATCAAATATACATTTAAAAATTCAGTGGTTACACTGAGCGTGAGGTTTCCAAAGAATGCTATTTTCTTCTCCATTCTTTATTTTTCAAAAATGCATTTATTATTTTACTTTTTAAACACATAAAATATCTCCTCTGTGTATTTTATTTTATCTCTCAGGATTCCTCTTAATTATTTGAGCCACAGACTGTTTCACTTAGATCTCATTAAGCTTTTCCACTGCAGGGACCTTGTCTCTCTTTCACCAAGTTACTCCAGCATCCAGAAGAGTGTCTGCCATTTAGAAGGAACTCAATAAGAATGTGTCGACCAACTGACTAGTTGAATGACTGGCTGAATGAACAAACGAACTAGTATATAAATAATTAAGTTTATAATCATGAATCATGCAGTATATATGCATATTGAAATATCCTACTCATTTTCTGCTCTTGTGTCCAAGTATAGAACCAATTTATATTTATATTTATTCATAGTGATATAACTAAGACCTTCTGGATTTGTTGCAAGTAAAATTATGAATAAATTTTGTATCAAATTCCAACTCATAGCCAATGGTTTTAGGGAAAGATTGCAGAGCATTGCCTTAAACCCATGTATCTTTGATAGTGTCGTTTTTTAAATAAAGCAGCATATATAAATAACAAATATAATATCGAGCACCAACACGAAGTATAGCATCCAAATCATAAACTGAATATACATCGGCATTGTGTCTCTACTTTCCACTGTCGACTTACCAAATGCTGTTCTGTTGCTAATTTAGATTTAACTACAATCTAGGATTTCTTCTGACCCTCAGCAGGAAATGGTGGCAGAAAAGACAAGCTCCAGTTTTCTGCTACTGCTGTTTATTCATGCATTGGTACTGACACTCTAGTATTTCAATCTGTTTTTCCTCTCTTTAGTTCAGATCCTTGATGTTTCACTTCCAGTCTCTTAACTAAGATTCTTCATCACTGCCATCTTGGTGGCTTGGTCCCATGGCTTAAGGTACCTGACTTTGCCTGCTTTGATTGTTTATATTTTATAGATAAATGCCTGGGTTTAATTTATATGCATACTCTCTTGTCCTTTTGCTGAGCAGATCTATCTTTACTCAGTTCATTTCCAATACAAAAATAATGTGCATGTATATATTGATACTTATAATTATATATATTTATATATAATTTTTACATTACTCAATGTATTTCTAATATGTACGTGTACCCATTTATATCATATATATTACACAAATTGTATGTACATACATTAAGATGCTATGAAAAACAGAAGACATAGGCATTATCAGACTTATTTAAGATGAGTTTTAGGATTTTTTCAAGTAAATTGCTACAGTTATTATCAATATATCAAACTGCTCTGCCTTCCTGTTCCATCCTGTGTCTGATAGGTGACCTACCTGCTACTTCTAGCTCTCCTTTAGTGTAATACTGCTTGACTGGAAGACAATTGATAGACTTTAGAGAGAGGAAAGTGTTGCATATGCAGTCCCAAAGAAAACCACTGATGGACATGATGTGCTTCCCTCCCCTGCCTCCATTTCCTTTCAGGAGCCACTACCTCAGACAAATAAAATATGATATTTGTAGATTATTTTAGTAGAATCTGGGTAATAGGCAGACTACAAAATTCAAATGTGAAAAGAGAATCTTAAAACACTGTGGTCTATTGAAAAAGCCTGATGAAAAATGGTCTTCTTTCCAAGAAGTTACTCTTCTTATGGACCACTTACTGTTTACCAACTGCCTAATATTTAAAATCAAACGAACAAAAATGGATTGCATGATCTTGAGCAAGGAGGAACCTTGCCAAGAACTGAGTTTAAGCACTATGAGAGTAGAATGTAACCAGCAGAAAGAAATGTTACATTCTGGTATTTTGGGTCTTAGTTAAGTTTAAGTTCATGTGCTCATCTCTATTTCTTAGTATTTGTATATAAAGATACAGCAATAGCCTTATATGATAATAGCTGAAGACTAAAAAATGCATTTTTCAGGACAGTCTAAGTATTCCACAGTTGTAATACAACAAATTTAATTAATTAGCTGTAATTCTGAAGCAAATCCTATTTAATAGAAAAAAAGAGTGGGTAGGCAAGTGTACAATGAATCCTGGTATGATTTGAATGTCTTGTACTTAATGAACCTCATAGCATATATAACTGAGATATTAGAGTAAATACAAGAAAGAAAAATAGTGGGATTTTATTTCTGCCAAAATGAATGGAAATATATGGTTGAGAAAGTTACAAACTTAAAATAATACATCAAAGGACGCTAGTCTGCCAAGGGATATATTCTGTCTCTGCAATTACCCTTATGTTGTATCAAGCCCCCTAGTCTTGGTGGATCTCAGCTTATTTTGCACATATGGGTTAAATACTCTGATAACATTTTAAGATGAGAATAATACAATATTCTCTATGAAAAATCATAAAATATTACATGTGTTAATTCAGTATATAGTTTTACATGAGCTATTTCTTGAGTTAACGATTGAATTGCCTTTCTCCTAGAATATATGTTTTATTCAGGCACTGTTATCAAATTTGATGGTATAATGGTGAACACTCTTCCATTTGCCACTTCAAACACTTATTTACACTTTTACACTGGATTCACTCTGTACATTTTTCTAGACTTCTCTCTGCTCTCTGATTGTCAGTTGTAATCAGCCAACTGGCAAGAGATTGAATGGGATACGAGAATGAGGTGGGTTTTTCTTTGCATGGATACCCCCATGTCCCACACTGTCTCCTGCTATGGCCACTCACCACACAGCTGCCTGAGTCTCCAAGACCCTGTTGTTCTTTCCACCCTAGAGTGGTAACCACAGACACCTGTTATTCTTTCTCCACATTCTGCTTTATCCTGTATGGTTTCCCTTCAGTCTGCTTGCACTTTAAATTGCAGTCTTTTCATTGAACTAATCTCAGATTACTCAACTGGGTGTCTCTGCTTCCATCTGGATAATAATTGATACAGTCTCTGTATAAGGTACTTTCATGGAATGTCCATTAATGGGCATATGTTTATGGGAGTGTTGAGGAGACCATAAAGAAACACTTACATAATTAAGCTAATTTCAGATGGTGATTAGTGTTATGAGGGAAATGAAATCAAGTGTCTTTGACGGTGGTGTCAGAAAAGTCATCTCTGAGAAAAGCCTTTAGAGTTGCAATCTTAGATAAGTGAAGGAGATAGACTTGGAAAGAACAGAAGGAGGAACATCCCAGGAAGGGAAGCAGGAAAGTACTTTTTAGGAGCAGGAATGGTCCCTTCAAAGCATACCAGAAGAGTCCCGTGGCTGCAGCTTACTGTTGTGGCAAGGATTGGTAAAATAAGACCACAGAGGGAAAAGAAGTAACCCAGTGATTTCAAAGACAAATAAACCCTCTGGGAATCATCTTGAAAATCAACAAGTGGAATCCAACCAAAGGGTTTCTACACAGCGAAAGAAACAATCACCCAAATGAAAAGACAACTATGGGATGAGAGAAAATATTTGCAAATCACAGATCTGATAAGGGGTTAATAGCCAACATATAAAAGAACTCATGCAACTCAGTAAACAAAAAAATGAACAATCTGATTTGAAAATGGGCAGAGGAACTGAACCGATTTTTTTTCCAAAAAAATATTATACAAATGGCGAACAAGTACAGGAAAAAGTGCTCAACATCAATAACCATCAGAAAAATGAAAATAAATGGATTATCACCTCACACTTGTTAGAATGGCTATCGATAAAAAGACAAGAGATAACAGGTGTTGGCAGATGTGGAGAAAGGGGAACACCTGTGCACTGTTGGTAGAAATGTAACGTAGTACAGCCACCATGGAAAATTCTGTACAGGTTCATCAAAAAATTAAAAATAGAATTATCATATTTTTCAATGATTTCACTTTTGTGTATATATCCAAGGGAAATGAAAACAGGATCCCAAAAGAATTATCTGCCCCTTCATTGTCATTGTTGCATTATTCACAAAAAGCCAAGATACAGAAATGACCTAAAATTCATCAAGATATGATTGGATAAAGAAAAGATGATACACACACACACACACACACACACACACACACACACAGGAATATTATTTTACTCAGGAGAATGAAGGAAATTCAGACATTTGCCACAGCATGGATGGATCCTGAGGGCATTATGCTAAATGAAATAAGAGAGAGAAAAAGAAATATTCTATAATATTATTTATATGTATAATCTAAAATAACTGAACTCAGTGAAACAGAATAAAATGGTGGTTACCAGGAGCTGTGGAGTGGGGGAAATGGGAGATGTTGGTCAAAGGCACAAACGTGCAGTTATGAGATGGATCCCTTCTGGGGATCTAATGTACAGCGTGGTGATAATAGTTAATATTACTATATTATGTACTTGAAGGTTGCTAAGAGAGTAGCTCTTAGAAGTTCTCACCCCAGTAAAGAAATGGGAATTCTGTGATGTGATGGAGGTGTTGGCTAACACTGCTGTGGTAATCATTTTGCACTGTTTAAGTGTATCAAATCAATGTGTTGTATATCTTAAACTTACATAATGTTGTGCATCAGTTATTTCCCAATAAAGATGGAAAATATTAATTATTATTTTGAGACTATTGAGGGAGAGAGAGAGAGAGAGAGAGAGAGAGAGAGAGAGAGGGAGAGTGAGGAATAATGGACAAATGGCTCTATTCTCCACTCACTGAGGATTAGAGACCAAAGAAGTCCTGGTTCACTTCTGTTCTTAAAAGAGAAGTCATATTGTTGAGGCAAGAGTGTGAACCATATAGCACTACCCCTCTATTCTGAAATCCAAGTCACTCAGAGTGAAAACTTCACATGATCTCCACCTTTCTGCTTAACTCTCTGATCTTATTTTTCACAACCCCCTTCTTTGGTCATCAGAGATTTGCACACTCTCTTCCCTCTGTGGGCAATGTTCTTCCTATGGTTTACTCATGAACAGCTCCTCTACTTCCTGCATATCTTTTCTCAAAGTGCTTTTCATAGGACTTTCTGGGTCATTCTATCTAAAATCCAATGCTGATTTCACTTCCTATTGCCTCTGTAACAAATTGCCACGAGACTAAGTGGCCTAAAAACAAGACAAACTTATTATCCTATGATTAAGGAGGTAGAAGTCCCACTTGGATCTTGAGGGCCAAAATCAAGGTTGTGACTAGATGAGTTCTTTTTTGAAGGGTTTTTATCTTCCTAAAGATGTTTGACTTCTCTGGCTCCTGTTTTCTTTCTCCACTTCTAAGGTAGCAGAATAGCATCTTTGGATCTTTCTTGGACTCTAACTTGCCCACCTCCCTCTTACACTTTTAGGAACACATGTAATTAAAACTGGGCCCACAAGGATCATACAGGATAATCTCCTCACCTTGTCTGCAGGTAAGTAGCAACCTTAATTCCATCTGCAACTTTATTTCCCCTTCCTTATGTAATATAACATAATCACATGTCCCAGGGATTAGGACATAGACATGTTTGGAAAATCATTATCCTGCATACCACACATAACCCTCCCCATCCCTTCTTACGTGCTCTCTCTCTCTACTTTATCATTTTTTCCTTAGCCTTTACTACTATCAAAACACTAATATTTTGCTTGCTTATTGTGTTTGTTTCATGTTTCCCCCAATAAAGTGAATATTCCTGAAGGTGGGGATTTTGTTTTTCTGATGTTCTTCCCTGTAAAATATCTAGTTCTAGAACAATGTGAAGTATATGGTAGGCACACAGTAAATATTAATAAAATACACAATTTAACATATAGCAATAAGCTTAGGTGACACATGGAAAGTTACCATATATCCTTTAAGAGAGATGATGTTTGAATACATCACTAGCAATCTTGGTCATTATTGACGGCTGATCATGAAAATACTCATGATGTGATTTTGAATGAGATGGAGTTGTTAGTATAGATCCATGCATATGATAGCTGGTATATTATTAAAAATGGTTAAATGCTACTTTGCACATGAAAATGATATCTCTTAGTAGATCACACACTCCAATGCTGGCTGTGCTGTGATTAACCTTTTAAATTATGAATCTGGAGGAAGCATTAGCAAATATATCATAATGCTCAAGTCTTTTAGGAACTGCTCATAGATGGTAGAGTAAAAAAAATAATTATAAGTAAAGATGGGAACCTTAACTTTAACACTGACAATGCAAAGTTGCTTTTTTTTTTTCCAATTCCACAGCTAAATTATATTTAAAAACACTTGTACAAGATCTGTTTTTGCAGCAATTTATATGAAAAGCTACTGAGTTTCTTTTCATTACAGTCTTAAATTAGTCTAAAATGTAAAATGGGGTTTTTAAAAGCTAGTGCAATCTTTAAAAATATTAACAAAAAATGTTGAGTCTATCACTACACAGATGAAGTGTATAACTTTAAAAAATGTTGCCAAAAATTCAATAATGTATTTTGAGGACACGTAGAGTTATCGGGCTATCTTCAGTAGGAAGAAAATTTAGAGACCCTCTTCCCACCTACAGCACCCCTTAACCTTGCTTTAGGACTCAGAAGTCACTTCCCAGGACCACTTTCCTCAGGAAGTCCCCGCTCTCAATCTATATCAGTGCCTAGCAGTCATACTACATATCAGAGAATTTCATCCTATAAAATTCAACCGTAATCTTCTGAGGACCTGGTGGCCTCCCTCCAGTTGATGGGGATCCATTTGAGGATCTGCTTGACTCATCTTGGTATCCTGCTAGCAAAACACCTGTGAGGCCAGTGGTTCCACATTAATATGCATCCTGTGAATAAATAGATCCAGCGACACTAACTCATTGCTCATCATCTGCTTTAACACTTCCACTAATGAGAAACTCAGCATCTCATGAGGCACTCCTCTTACTTAGGGACAAGTACTGACATCCTCTTTTATGTCTATGAAACCCAAATTCTCTCTTCAGGTGACTCATCCTGGCTAGGAAACCCTTTTTCTCTCAAGCAGCACAGAATACAATCAGTTCCTCTACTACACAGCAGTTCTACAACCTCCTCAAGTCATGTATCACATGCCCCTGGAGTATTTTCCTTTTAAAGTCGAACATTTCTCAGTTCTATCTGCTGAAGTGTGCACGCCATGATTTCTAAAATAAGGCAAGTGAAGTTCACGCAGAGTTCTCAGGAAGTGAGACGAGGCAGAATACAAGGGAACCATTCATGGGAGCACGTTTTTAGTTACGTAGTTTTACTACCCATGTGCAAAATATTACAAAATAGGTAATATGTGATATAATAGCTTAGTAGTTGTCTATTTCCTTGACTTATTTTTTCGGCCTTATATTTATTATCATCTACTACTCTCCTTGCTCTCACTATGTCCATAATCAGATCTTGTCTAAATGCACAAAGTATTAGAGGTATGACGACTTGTGTAGGTAACCACGCTTAGTCTGCCCTTGAATAAAGATGATACTCACCTTTCGTCCATCAGCACCTCAGCACTAAGGTGTCTGAAATCTCTCAGACTTTACTCTGAATTAATATCAAAAATATTTCAAGTCATGAAACATTATAAATATCTATATTGTACTATCAAAATTAGCTCAAAATATAGTCTAACCTGTGCTTCCATTATACTTGGGGGCTTTAACACACCAACACATTGTTAAAGACCTAAAAGAATAAATATCAGTCAGAATCAGAGAGGAAGTCTCACTTAAGACACCGGCCGGGAGATTGCAATTCCTGAATAAAAGGTGATAGTCAGACTCAAAGAGTAAAAATCTTGAGAAAGTGTCAGTTCTCTCAGCAACACTTATCAGATTTCCCTAATCAGAAGCTAGGACAGGACCACAAAGCGTGAAATAGCTGAATGGTGAATAAAAGGGGAAAAGTGCAGCTCATGCATCCAACTCTAGCCTCACTCAATTGTTTTCAAATGGATTCAATAAAGGCATATATACATACATAAAATAAAAAACTTATAAATATATGTTGTTTTTGACAATACACATAAGTGAAAAGGTATCAATGAAAAAGTTCTGGAGATGTATAGCAGCGGTAGCTGCACAATAGTGTGAAATTCTTTAAGATTTTATTTATTTATTTATTTGACAGAGAGAGAGAGAGAGAGAG
Source organism: Procyon lotor (assembly GCA_028646535.1). NCBI lineage: Eukaryota > Metazoa > Chordata > Mammalia > Carnivora > Procyonidae > Procyon > Procyon lotor. The sequence goes on from CM053607.1 coordinate 12,896,493, forward strand.
AGAGCACAAGCAGGGGTGCATCAGGAAGAGGGAGAAGCAGGCTCCCTGCTGAGCAAGGAGCCCAACATGGGACTGGATACCAGGACTCTGGGATCATGACCTGAGCGTAAGGCAGATGCTTAACCAACTGAGCCACCCAGGTGCTCCATCAATATGAATGTGCTTAATACTACTCCACTATTTGCTTAATATGCTTAATATGGCAAATTTTATATTATGTATATTTGATGACAACAAAAACATTTAAAGTTTACAGGTTTAAAAAAATGTTGAGGTACAATAAATCATGATGCTCTCTCCGTAAGGGGTCAGATCATTTGGAAAAATGGAACACAGCATCACCACATGATACACAAAGTAGCAATATCTAGTTACCCAACTCAGACTAGTTTTTGAAATTATTTAGGGAACAACTTAAATATTGTAAAAAGAATTCTGAACGTAAATTAAGACAATCACTTGTCAATCACTTATAGTAACATTTGAGTCAAAACTAAATAATTCTATTATCAATGTTATAGAGATGTTTAGCATCCTGATTTCATGCACTAGATAAAATACTATAAAATATTATAATGCCTAGGTTTAATGTTCTATGGATTATAGATGATTTTCTAATGTAGAAAAACATTGAGTATAAAAATATACCTAATATAATATGCTAACATGACACTTTATTTTTTTATAAATAAGTATAATGAATATAAACTTCATTAAATGTCATAGATTTGGGGCACCTGGGTGGCTTAGTCAGTTAAACATCTGACTCTTTTTTTTTTAAACATCTGACTCCTGATTTCAGCTTAGGTCATGATCTCAGGGTTGTGTGCTCACCGGGGAATCTGTTTGAGACGCTCTCTGCCTCCACCCCCACCCCCACATGCACACTCTCTTCCAAATAAATAAATCTTTTAAAAAAGTTTTATAGACTTATTATATTTGAAGTTTTAAAAATATTTACTAATCATATGAAGTATATATGTATATATATGAGTGCATGTGAATTTTAATTCACAGTAATAATTTCGTTGTTAAGCCAAATAATTGCCAAATTAGCCAATTTTAAAGAGAACAATTATTTTTATTTTCATAGAATGCATCAATTTATATTCCTTATAAATAAGCTTCCTATATTCACTTGGGTAGAGATGCTAGGAATGTTTGTCAAAAAGCAATATCACTAAGGAAATATCTTCTATTTTCTCATTCCAAATGAATAATAAATGGTTATATTTATCTCTTCATAAATATTTAGGCACCAGAAGTTCTGATGAGACTCTTCCTTTAAAAATTATTTTAAAGTGTATTCTACACACAAATGTGGAAAATTTTAGATAATATTAGTTTTCCATGCATTTTATTTAATAACAGCAAAAGGAATCATAAAAGGAAGCTATATGGCTGGAACAAATGGAGACTATTTCTGAGAAATTGCAATTATCCTTGATTTTTTATTTACTCTTATGTACCGCAAGGTGATAAATTTGACAAAAAGTCTCCTTAATGGTCTGTGTGCATGAAGAACTAGTTATCATTTTATTAATGAAGTGCCTCCTCATCCACTCTTTTCCTGTCTAGTGGTCTGAGGCATTGTTAGTATCAAGACTTCTGTCTCCAGTGAAAATCAATGGCTCAGAAAATCTATTTCATTGTTTATGCCAGAATTGTTTCACCTATAGTTCTAAATAATAAGCATTACATAAAATATAAATACATAGTTATTAAAGGCATATTATGAATATACACATTCTCCTGTAAGATAATACTTTCTAAAGGCATTGGAATTAATCTGAAGTTGATATTGAACAAGTAAAGCCAAGGGGATAGAAAGTGTTTTGACTCAAATGATTATTGTCTGTCTGGTGTTAATTTGACTATAACTATTTTATTCTTAATCTATGTCCTATGCTTAATTTCATCTTTGTAAGATTTTCTCTTCTGTTCAGTTAGATACTGACTACCTCTGTAGTTATTTCATCAATATTAATTCCTTCATCTTTCTTCTGTCACACTTACTCTAAGTATATAAACTCACCTATTAGGTAGAATTAGTCACTACAGCCCACTAAGTGTACTCTAATACCCAACCTCTCCACCAATCTCTGCATACCCTCCTTTTTCTTTTTTCCATCACCTATGACCCTGAGGAGTGCTTCTTAGAGGCTGAAGAGATGTAAGACACATATATTGGTCCTAATTCTGCGTCGAGTTAGATTATCCATTATGGGAAATTTGGAAAAGATGGGTTATCATAGAAGAAATAGCCCATAATGTTTTCACCAGATATAAGGATTTATTATATTTTAGATAGTTTCCCTTCAAAATTTGTCTATATATTCAGCCTGTTGTCCAAACCTTCTTCATTCTTCTGGAGTTTTGTACCATCATAAACATCATTGAACAACTTGTCCAAATTCTTTTCTCAACAAATTTTTCCCTTTTTTTTCTACAAATATATATGATTTCCCACAGTTAAGCAACAACCATAGAAGCTACTTAATATCGATGCTGCCAAATATCTTACCTTCATTGCCATACTTCTTAAAAAATGCCTCATCTGTAGGTATAACTTCCCCATCCCCTACTCAGGTTTAACATTTGACATTCTGACTTTTGCTTTCTGATCCTCTTTCCAAACCAAAAGACCTTCTGCATCCTAAACAAAACTTTCTAGATTCTCTTCGTAAAGGGATGATGCTGTCCATATTGCAAACTACTTTTTTTTTTTTAGGTTTACAAAAGGAAGCAACTTACTGCCTTATTCCCATAACTTTTTGCAGATTTCTCTCCCTCTAACGGGCTTAATGAGAAAAGTAGGAATATAAGGGAATAGTAGGTTCATTTGCAGAAAGTTTTTGCAGGTTCTCTGTTCCTACTTACTTGAATTTCTGTTTCTAGGTGACATTAAATCATGGCTAATTATTAATTAACCTATATCTAATTAGCATTCCAGGTTTTAGCAAATACTTATGGAGAAGTGTTAATTTTGAAATGTTAATCCTATTTGAGTATACAGTGTCTGAAATTAAGACTTCTCAAATTGATACTGCTCCTTAAAATTTATTTACCAATTTAAAAATAACACTAGTACATTAACGATTTATTACATTATTGCCACCTAATGTAACAAATAGTATTGAATTCAATCTGCAATATATTATAATATGCCATGTAAGAGTTCATAAAATAGCTGCCGTTGTGGAAATCTGTTTTAATTGTGATAGGGAGCACCTATTTTGATGGTTAGCATGGCCAGATCTCCTTAAAAACTATCTAGCATTCAAAAAACAGATTCTCTAGACCAGAAGGATCTGCTCTAAGGGAACAGAAAATCCTCTATGTGCACAATATCCTGCCCCATGATCTTATCACATGTTGTTCAGGCCCCAAACTGCCTATAATTGAACCCAAACAAGAAAATCTGAAATGAAAAGCTATTTTATCCAGAAGAATCAAAAAGAAAAATATGACCAGGCTTTTTGAAAACTTAAAGTAAATCATAATGGGAATCTCTAACTTGGGATTGGGACTTGACACACATATGTGAAATGGCTTCTATTTACACAGAGTTCAATTCATAGGAAATAGTTCTGCAGTCATAAGGTAAGATTCCATCTTCCTTTGCCTAATGTACAGCACACTGAATCTTTACTGTGTTTTTAGAATAGGTAACTTCCCATGCCAAGATTTAATTAATGTTTAAATATTTGAAAGGGGTGGTGATAATGTTGTCTCTAATAAAAAATTTACCTGTCTTGGGATCAATAGAGAAATAAGGTTGTCCCTGAAGAATGCTATAAACGACTCTGGCACTGTTTCCATAGGTCGGGTCATCCGCGTCTGTGGCCTTGACCTGGAGCACATATGCACCTGGAAAATAAGACAGTGTGACTCTAGCATCTTTGTTTTTTTAGAGCTCAAGGTCATGTTTTTTATCTGCTGGATTCCATTTTTTTTTTTTTTAATTTGGCATTACTCAATGATTCTGTGATATAGGATGCCACTGAGAATGATGTAACTATTATAACCAAAATGTTGGGCAACAATATAGCTGTTAGTGCAAATGATATATATTTTAAAAATCTATTTTAAAAGCTATGTTCATTTCCAGTAGCCAGATGATTGAACTGAAAGTCATCATGATAGCTTTATTGACTTATACACCAAAGGAAACATGACACTGCTTACATTAGCTCATCTGCTTACTATAGATGCTTTAATTTCATGATTGGGTTATCAATAGAAAAGCTAAAAGGTTTGAAGGTTTATTGAACTTTAGAGGCTTTAAGTACTTGCCTTGTTATTTAAAAATCAACAACTACATACAAGCATTAGGAAGACTTTAATTAGGACAGAATATTTGAGAAATTGAGGAACCAAAAATAATTGCAGTTATACCTACAGGAGCACCTTTAGGTCTCAAGACTGAATTAACTGAAGGATTCAAGGACATAGGAAAGCATCAAAGACAATCCAAATTCTCTGTATCTTTTCTCATGTTTTGACTAAGAGAAGTTAAAGGGAGATTTTTCTTATATTTTTGTCTTATATATTCATGGTCATAGTTAAGTATTTCTCTAAGACCTATATGAATATATCTTCATATCCTGTTCAGCATTACTATACTGAGTTGAGAACAAAGTAAAATCAAAATTATCAAGTTCTATATAAATAAAATCAATATGTTGCTAATGGTTAGAAGGAAATCTCTACTGAGCACAAAGGGAGGAATACATACACCCAAAGTTATACAATGGACAGAATGCTCCTGTTCTTGGAGGCACTCAAAATAACTGCTCAATTTTGGGAACAAAAGATTTCTCCTTTCCAATCACTTATTCATTCAGGCTTTTCCCTTCAGGCGGTACAAAACTGGAACAAACTCAATCATAAAGGTTTACTTGCAGGCTAAGAGAATGAAACATCTCTTCCCCTCTACCCTTTTGTCTGTCAGGTTAGTAAAAAAAGAAATTTAAAAACGATAACTTTCAGTAGACATTCAATACCAACTGGAGTTGAGTAGACATTCAATACCAAGTGCTTTATCTTAAGAATGTTTTTGGTGAGTTTTAGCTATATCAAGACATGATTGATAGGTTTCATTTCAACAGTCTTTCCCAGAAAAGGAAAATTCTAGAACGGAGATAGGTACACATTTCTGAGATGTCAAGAGTGATAACATTCCTTATCATCCACCATCCCATCCCCTTCATGATCATCATTATCAATATTTGCAACATCATTAATAATTATTTGACAAATAGTCATTAAGGACCAATATTAGATATTCATCAAAAGTATGTCGTCCTTTATGCTGTAGGAATGAAGGGTTCCAAGATTAACTTCCCTTCTTTCTTCCTTTCTGTCACACAGTGATTTTTCTGGTATGACTTGCATCATTACTATCATTGCATTGCTCATGCGTTGTATAGGCAAAGTCTACAAATCGTAGTTTGTATTTAAACTACTATTGTAGTTTAATAATTGTAGTTAAATTTAATAGTGGTAGTTAAACTACAATAACTACTATTGTAGTTAAAACCTGTGGGTTGTTCTTCTCTAAGGATATATTTGAAGAAAAAGGTATTATGTCTGCTAAGAAATGTTTAGTGACAAATTCAATAAACTTTAACCTAACTCTCACCATATGCTCAATAAGAAAGATAAATATGAATAAAATAGGCAATATTTCTTAATTCACTGTTTAAATATTTGAGTTTAAATTTAAAAAAATGATTAACATGCAGCATTTAAAACTACTTTTGGAGGAAACTCTATTTCTATATACTTAGTTAAGGTTCATATTAATATTAAAAACAAAAATGTAAAAGGGAAGATATTTTGTCTTTCTTATTGAGCATATGGTTATAGCAGCATTATCTACAATAGCCAACTTATGAAAACAGCTGAAAGTCCATCAACTGTTTAATGGATAAAGAAGATCTTTCTCTCTCTCTCTCTCTCTCTCTCGCTCTCTTGCTCTCTCTCTCACACACACACATGCGTGCACACGCGCACATGCACACACACACACACACACAGCAATATTACTCAGCCATAAAAAAGAATGAAATCTTGCCACTTACAATGACATGGATGGAGCTAAAGAGTATTATGCTAAGCAAAATAAGTTAGTCAGAGAAAGACAAACACCATATGATTTCAAGCAGGTGTGGAATTTATGAAACAAATGAGCATAGGGGACAAAAGAAAGAGGCAAACCAAGAAACAGACTCTTAACTATAGAGAACAAACTGATGGTCGCCAGAGGGGAAGTGGGCAGGGAGATGGGTGGAATAGGTGATGGAAATTAAGGAGGGCACTTGTGATGAGTATCAGGTGCTGTGTGAAAGTCTTGAATCACCATACTGTACACCTGAAACTAATATTACACTGTGACTTAATTAATGGGACTTTAAATGAAAACTTAGAAAAAAATGAATGCCCACTCAGTTATAGTAGAAATTATCTTCAGTTTAGGGAAAAGGTTATTCACTAAGAAACATATCTAATTTGAGAACTCTTAGAACTACCTCTATAGGTGTTTACAAGGAGACAATTAAACATCATTATTTCAGCTTGTTTTGCTGGATGCTCCATGACATTTTACAAAACAATGAAAAGGACAGAGATTCCCTTCATTGGAAAGACTCAGTTGATCAACTGGAGCATGTAAGTCTCAAAATAGTACCTTCTGCAGGGCTAGGATAGCACAACAGTTCCTGACCCTATTAAACAGTAAGTACCCAAGAGGTGAGAGCAGGAGTTTACACTTGAGAACACGTTTAATGTGCATCAAGGAAACCATATAACCAACGATGGCCACAAAAACTGGAGTAGTCTGCTTGTATGTAGCAGTCATCTTGGGATGGATTCTCTTATTATCCAAATTCAGAGTGACAATGTATCCACTCCAAATGCTGAAGTGCAGAGAGAATGTAACTCCAAGAGAAAGCATTCCTTTACATCCAGCTGGAGATAGAGTATACGATATGCAATGGAGAATACAGAACTACTACTTAAATTTTCTATGTAACACTGCTGTGATTGGTAGCAAATTAATTCATGTAATTTTTAATAATACAGCTATTACTAAAAAAGTTATTTTATAGTAATAGTTAAATTCTAAATGTTAAGCAGTCACTCTCTATATATGTATAAGATATGTTAATATCATATATATGCATGCATTTATAGAAGAGCAAAGGACAGAAAAAGTGAACACTGTGAGTTACAGAAATATCACCTAGAAAGAACAGTCTTTAGGAGTTCATTTGATATAAACTGCAACTAAGTCAGGGTTTCACTAAAACAATCAAATACGTGAGAGTTAATATGAGAACCAATTTGGTTAGAATTTTTAGTGTGCGTGTATGTATATGTCAAAATATATTTGAAAAAATAGTTACAAAATCATTGAAAATCAGTTTCAATAATTTGAAAAATTATTCACAGTTGTAATATGATATGATTTCAGGGTTTTTTTAATATGAAGATGTCCTTTATTGTTAATAAGAATGGGCTCATATAAAATGGTAGAGTGTGGGAGTAGAACTGAGCCCTAACTCACGATTTCTACCCAAGTAGACATTAACTTGCTGACTGATTCATTTCTTCTTTCAATCAACAAATGTTCAGTGGTACATACCATATACCAGGTATTATTCTCAACCATAAAAAGCAATGTGTTGCATAACTATTTTTTCTGGCAAATTTGCCCCCTCCAACATGATAGTTCTATATCCTACATATTGTTTTACATTTGAGGTGTTTAAAAAATCTTGCTAGAAATATGTTGAAAATATAGGTGGATTACAGGGCACCTGCATGGCTCAGTTGGTTAAGTGTCCGAATCCTGATTTTGGGTCAGGACATGATCTCAGGGTCCTTGGATCGAGCCTTGTTCCTTGCTCAGTGGCGAGTCTGCTTGAGATTTTCTCTAACCCTCTGCCTCTGCCCCTCCTCCCGCTCATGCCCCCTCTCTCTTTCTCTCTCTCAAATAAATAAATCTTAAAAAAAGATAAGTGAATTATATCTAATTTATGACTTTTATAAAGTCTTTTTTAAAAATTTCCTAGATGTATAAAAATATTCTACTCATTCAATAAGTTCTTTGCTTTTTATCACCCCTGCAATTTTCTCAGCTGGTCTGGACCCTCATTTTCCTAATCACAAGGTGGGAGAGCATCCTAATTGTTTCCTCCTCCAGCTCCTTTCACACAGGACATCACTATCCTAACAAAAGGTTGATCACGTTACTTCCTTTTCTTTAAAAAATAAGTTAATTTTTTTTAAAGTCCTAATGGGTTCCTAATCCTCTTGAAAGAAAAATCATCTAGGGGCGCCTGGGTGGCTCAGTCGTTAAGCGTCTGCCTTCAGCTCAGGTCATGATCCTAGAGTCCTGGGATCGAGCCCCGCTTCAGGCTCCCTGCTCTGCAGAAAGCTTGCTTCTCCCGCTACCATTCCCTCTGCTTGTATTCCCTCTCTCGCTGTGTTTTTCTCTGTCAAATAAATAAAATCTTAAAAAAAATTCATCTAAACTTATTGGAATGACAGGAATGGGTTTCAGAATCTCTGCAGATTAAGTTTCTGATGTTGCTGCCAGAGACCCCACATGGAGCCCGCATGGCCTTAGTTACTGTGGAGCTGAAGCTCTTTCGTGTCTCTGTATTCCTGCCCATGTGCCTTGCTACCTGGAGCACTTCAGCCTCTGCCACTTGAGGAAATCCTCCACACCCTTGATGTCCCAGCTCCACTGTCACCTTTGTGAACGCTTGCTTTTTTACTCCTAGCAGAGATAATTTGTTCACCCTCTGTATTCCCACCAGTCTTAATACATTTTATATTTTTTGAAACTCAGTTCATTATGGGTTTCTTCTCAGGGGCTACAAATCTTTTACATCATCAGCCATGCCATAGTCATTCTTTTCACATTTAGTCTGTCATGACCTAAGTTCCAAATAAACATTTATCAGCTGGATACAAACAGTACTCATAGCTATGTACAAAAGACACACATACTATATATACACCATACTCTAAACGGAGACCTGACTGTTAGTTATGGTCTTTGGAGTACTTTTTGACATGACATTGTGAGTTTAACTTATCTTGAATTTCTAAAGTACATCACCATTTTCACTTCAGAAAGCAGAACCAAAATGAGTGGCATTGCATTAAAAAAAAATCACATAAGCAAGATTGAGCCACAATATGAAATTCACACCCAGGGGGAGTTAATAGAAGTTCTTTTGCTGATAATTTTAACCCTTCTCAAGACCAGAACATAAATAGGAAAAGGGGCAAATCATATCAAGAGAGACATGTAACTTTCTTTCAGCCTTTGCCTTATGTATACGTTGCATTATAACCAAGAAATAATGCAATTGCACTTAGAAAGGTACAGAATGATAAATACACTGACATTTCTTTCCAAATAGGATTAGAAAATAAATGTACATATTACTACACAAAAAAAGACATCAAGCAGCAGAGAAATGTAAAGCAGAAGGGTTTTCAGAATGAAGTTAGAGATCGGATGTGCGTGCGCCTGCGCAGTCATGAAAAGCTCTTTCAGAGGAACAGGATACTATCACACATTGAAACATGAGGTCTGCTAAAGCTAGATATAATTATAAAGTAAAATTAAGCATAGATTCACAGCAGGTGAGTTTAGTCTTTAAAGTAACTAGGTCTCTAATCAATTTTGCGTTAGACCTCACTACACTACTCACGAACACTTGGATCTTAACTTCCTCCTATGGATTCTCTTCCTATATTTGCCCTTTAAAGTTGTAAATGGCTCCTCTATCCCCTTTATCTTCAACAAGGGCTACATATAAAGCTTTCACAGGGATTACTGAGAACATCAATTCCTGGGCCTCCCTCAGAAAGTCTAACTTAAATGTTTTTGGGTGTGCCAACTATCAGAAAGCTTTAAAATCTTTGTAGATGAGTCCCATGAGCCAAACCCTACACAGTTTCGCCAATTGGGAATGACTGCATCGCTAACCATGGTGGTTCTTGTTTCTGCTTCTGGAGGCTTAAAGCCCATGTTTGAATCCTAGGTTGATCTCTAGCTACCCTGTGACTTCAAACTAATTGCTTAACCTCTCCTAGTTAGTTTCTTTCGATGAAAAGAAAGTGAAAAAATAGTATCTTCTAGCAGTATTAAATGAGTTAATATTGATTAATAAATTATAATAAGTTTGCCATATAGTATGTGCTGCTTAAGTGTATGACCAAAACATGCCTACATACTTAACTTTCGGTTCTTCTGCTCTGCACATAGGGTGACAAGACCCAAATATGGAATACTAGCCCAATTCCTGTCTTCACATCCTCCATCTTAATTTTCTTATACTGATCTGGACTTTATTTCCTACATTTGAGAAAAACGTAATTTTGGAAAATGTTTTAAAAGATATTAAAATACAAACAAGTAGACTATGACAATGTCGTCCCACTCTGTTAGACTTAAGAAAGAAGAGCTCATATAATTGTTAAATCTGCCCTAAATAATCAGAACTTTTCAAGATCCGTAAAGATATATGTTATAAAAATCCCCAGAGTGGATTGTATGCCCTCCTGAACTGTACTACTAGGTAAGAGTAGGCAACTTGGTTTTATAGTGCCCTCAACTCCGACTCCGCTCAGCAGGGCTACAGAGAGCAGCCCTTGGCACAACCAAAGCTTTGACATCCACTTAGGATTTGGTATTCAGTCCAAGGACCCGAAAGCACTCTAAGGTTATAAAACTTTCCTTCTAGATATACACTAAATATTTTAGACTATACATATTTACACCTTGTGATTCAAATGTACTTTGATGGATAAGGGAATCCATTTTTATGAGCACTTTATCTCTCCATTGTGTGCCAAGAACTCTATACCACATACACCAGTAAAAATGCTAATGAGGGCTTCCAGTGACACACTAAATTCTGATTACCAGTGATGATACACTGTTGCTTCCTTTGTGCCTAATGTAATTGGAAATTATTTTCATGGATCTTGTCAGGAAATTCCATAGAAAACGCGATGCAATATATGAGTTTGGAATTCATTCATTCAGCAACTCTTGGTTATGATTTCTAAGCTTCGTATTTTTTTTTCTGTGCAGTATTGTGTTCATAAGGATTAAAAAAAATTGCTTTTGATTGAATGCAGTTAGCCAAGATATTAAGGACCATTACTGTAATTAGTTATTTAACACACACTCTACACTCTAAAAATTATTTGTTTTTATTTGATCTGTTGATTCTGCCATGTTAAGGAGAAAAAAACGTCTCTATCCATCTACCCATCTACAGATCTTCCTCAACCTTCAATGAGGTTACATCATGATAAATACATTCTAGGTAGAACATATCATAAGTTCAAAATATGTTTAATACACCTGACCTACTGAACATCATAGTTTAGCCTAGCGTAACCTAAACACACTTAGAATGCTTACATTAGACTACAGTTGGGCGAAGTCATCTAACATAAAGCCTATCTAGAGATTATCTGTATTTATCTATCCATCTGTCTACCCATCCATCATGTGTCTATATATCTATTGATCAATTTATTTATCTGTATCTATCTTCCTGTCCATTGACCTATTTAGCTGTAGTAAAAGAAAAAAAATACAAATATTTGTATGTGTGTAAGTATATGTATGTGTGTGCAAACCAGAAGTATTGGATCCTAGAACTAGGTCTGTAATTAAATATATATATATATATGATTGTTTTGCAAGTTATTTCAATTCTGTAAGAATAATAATGTAATTTTAGTGGATAGTATGGTAATCCACTCCCCCAATGAGTCCCACCTAATCTTAAAATTGTCTGCATAGGTATTCATATATCACTATCTCCCTCACACTTCCATGTATGTTAAAAGAAGCTTAACTCCCATGAAGGAAGTGGGTACAAGTTTAACTGACAAATACAAGCTTTTTTTTTTTTTCCTGGCTAATGATGAATGTCTAAGAAGTGTAAAGGTAACCCATTTCAAGCCTATAAAACCAGAGATGTTTGTTAAGAACTTCTGGGAAATGCTCTTTCTCTTCTTTATCTGGAAGCTGGTCTGCAAATGTCTAAACTACTATAGCCATTTCAACATGTTAGGGAAAACATGACTAGAGGCAGTGATACACAAGAGGTCACAAACTTGTGAATGCTATGAAAGAAGTTGAGGAGTCTTGATCAAACGTGGCTGAGGCTCAGCCTCTGAGCACTTTGATGATTTGAGACCAGAAACCCCTTTTTGTGTGAGATTTTATACTTGGAGTTGGATTGGGATTTTTTTATAACTTCCAAATTAACAAAATTTTGGCAAGTCGCTTAAACACTCTAAGCCTGTTATTGAAATCAAATTGAAAATAGGAGTATAAATACTTGGGATCTCATGGAACTCATTTGCCTTAGCTCATGAGTTAACACATGTAAATTGCTTAGCATAATAAATGGTACATAAGGAGCCCACATCAAAGTGGTTATAGTTAAAGTTCTTCAACTTTATAATGAAGGGGTAATATTTTATTGTTTCCTTCTAATTCTAATACTTGGTTGCATAAATTGAAACAAAATCCAATCTTAATGCTTTTCAGAATGTCTTTCTGTTACTGTAGATTAATCTTTTGGTTATAGGTTTTTGAACATATTACTGCTCTGTCCACATTCTTCAATGGTGTGCCATGAATCAGTACTTGCCCTCTGAATTCCTTCAAGACAATTCAAAGTCTGAAATCCATCTGTGTTTTCATTCTAGAATTTAACTCCTCAGTTTCTCCAAACCTCCTCTTTGGGAAGTTTGTTTTACCTACTAACCAACAAAATTCAGGGCTCTCCTAATTAATTTGGGGATAACACATCTGAACATCTCATCTAAGAATTAAAACCATATATGAGGAATATAAGGAATAGCATGGAGGACCACAGGTGGAGGGAGGGAAAACTGAGTGGGAAGACATCAGAGAGGGAGATAAACCATGGGAGACTCTGGACTCTGGGAAGCAAACTGAGGCTATCAGAGGGGCAGGGGTGGGGAGACGGGGCAACCAGGTCACGGGTATTGGGGAGAGCACGTATTATGATGAGCACTACGTTATATGCAACCAATGAGTTGTTGAACACTACATCAAAAACTAACGATGTGCTGGGTACCTAAACATAATTTAAAAAATAAAAATCAATGAAAACATATATCTGAATTTCGTAAAGGTTTTTAAAACATAAATTAAGCTCTTTGTACATCACCTCCTTCTGGTTTCTTCCACTATTGCCTGTGCCTAAGCCACTTCACATAATTCAGTCTACTTCTGGAAGTACTACAGATAAACTTTCTCAGTGTTACACTTTCACAGAATATGTCCACAGCTCCTTCCCTCAACTGAAATCTTGCTTTCTCCTGAGCCTAGTCCCACCTAGTAGTGCATTTCAGACTCACAACTGCATTTCTTCAGCTTTCCAATACTGCTTCTGATTTACTGGTCTTTCCTGCCAAGAGTGCAAGGTGCTCCTCATATTCTCCTGTTTTGTCAGGAGGCATGTAAGAGATTGATACAAATCTCTCTCTCCAGGTTGCCTCCAACTATGGCTGGTTCTCTCCGCATCATTTATTCTTGGCTTTGCCCTTTCTACTGTGATCACCATTTCTTAGTCTTCTCTAAAGACTCCTTTTCCTCTCCCTGGCCTTCAAAGGTTCATGCATGTCAGGTTTTCTCTCACTCTGCATGCCTAACTTGACACTTTGATTCCTTATTAGCCTCTAGGTGCCAGCGACTGGATCATTATTTATATTGGCCAGTTTCTGACATAAAAAAATTGCAAGTTAACTAGACCAAGATATGCCCATTTTTTTGGTTGCATTCTGATTTTTTTTAAGGATTTTATTTATTTATTTGGTACAGAGAGAGATCACAAGTAGGCAGAGAGGCAGGCAGAGGGAGAGGGGGAAGCAGGCTCCTCCCTGAGCAGAGAGCCCGATGTGGGGCTGGATCCCAGGACCCTGAGATCATGACCTGACCCAAGAGCAGAGGCTTTAACCCACTGAGCCACCCAGGTGCCCCAGCATTCTGAATTTTTAATCACTTTTTGTTTATACCCAGGGCAGTCTCTTTCACTGAACTAAGCTTGCTAAACTATGTTTGTCCTCTCGATTCTGCCACTACTTTTGTTCAAAACTTTATTGTTTCCCACTTGAATTATAGCATTATAATATGTTATAATCTCCTTGTCCCCTGCTATCCCCTCTATGTATTTAAGCTACATTTTTTTTTCAAATTGTAAATTTGATTTTGTCCTCAGCAATATCCCTCATGTGCTTTGGGAATCAGCCTGTACCTATGTTTCCAGGTTCATGTCTTGCCACACTCTCTGTCTGCTTTTTGCTGCTTTAGTACAATGCTCCTTCCCTACAACCTAGCACTACTTCATATCCTGCTCTTTGCAGGTTTGTCATGGATGTCAGAAATGTCCATTTGCACCCAGGTGAACTGCAGCCCAAATTAAGCACTGGCCTCACTAGCTCCTCCTTCAGATACTCATTTCCACATGTTCACAGAGTGTCTAGTTTCACATCTCTGCTGTTTCCACAAGGCAGCAAGCATGATGTACAGAGTAAAGACTGCTTCCTGTAAAATCTTTACTTTTTGGAATCCCAGTACCTACTATGGAGCTTGGTACATAATGGATACTTAAAATGCATGCCTCTTGAATGAGAAAAATTAAAAAAAATGAATTGGACTTAGAAAATATTTTTTGATTAGCTGATGTTAGAAATTAACAATGAACCCTTTATAATATCCTTTCGCTGATGCAAAAGGTTCAATGTCCCCTCCTGTCAACAGTTGTGACAGTGATGCTGCTTTGCTATCTACTACAGAAATCAAAGGAGCAGCTTCAAATCAAAAGTGCGCTGAGAACTCTTAAAACTAGTGCCAAAAGAATACAAGAAATCAATTACTAGCACTCCGGTCACCCTGACACATCAAACCCCACTAAGTCTACAGAAGAGTGTCTAATTCTACTGTTTCAAGGAAAGAAGAAACTTTTGTAAAAGCAAGAATTATACTGAGGTCACATCTATGGAAAATTATTATTGTAACAAATAGCAGTTCACACTACCTGGACCCAAGTGAGTTGATTATTGATTATTTCACAAACTCAAAAGCATTATGACCACACGATATGGCACTGTTGGCAAGAATGCTCATGAATCCACATGTACAGTGAGAGAACGTGTGGATAGCTATGGAGTAACTATAATTATAGCCATTATTGTTTAAATAATCTTAGCTAATAGAGAAAGATATGTAATTAGTGTATAAATTACTGTGGTTTTATTCTAAGGTTTTGTTCCTTTTATGTTGCTGTGGTTGAATGCTACAATGACTTAAGCTGTGGTTTGGTTTTAGTAATTGCTATAAAAATAGAAGACTCCGAAACCTACTTGCTTTGCTAGATTCATTGTAACCCAATTTGTCAGGGCAGGATGCGCTGTAGCTAAACAAAAAACTCAAACTTTATTAGATTTCATATGCTTTCTTTTTTTCTAAATTTAAATTCAATTAATTAATATATAATGTATTATTAGTTTCAGTGGCAGAGGTCAGTGGCTCATCAGTCTTATATAACACCGAGTGCTCATTACGTCACATGACCTCCCTAATGTCCATCACCCAGTTACCGCCCCCCCCATTCCCCTCCAGTAGCCCTCAGTTTGTTTCCTATGATTAAGAGTCTCTTACAGTTTATATCCCTCTATGATTTCATCTTATTTTATTTTTTCCTCTCTTCCCCTATGATCCTCTGTTTTGTTTCTTAAATTCCACATATGAGTGAGAACATAGATAATTTCCTTTCTTCGGCTGATTTATTTCACATAGCATAATACTCTCTAGTTCCATCACATCTTTATCCATTCATTTGTAGATGGACATCTGGGCTCTTTCCATAGTTTGGCTATTGTATGCAATGCTGCTATAAACACTGGGGTGCAGGTGCCCCTTTGGATCGCTACATTTGTACCTTCGGGGTAAGATTTCATATGCTTTCTAATAGAAATTCTCCCAGTTTACACACAAATGACAATGGATGAGCCAAATAATCCTACCTCATTTTCTTTATCTATAAAATGGAGTTTGGGGAATAGATGCCTTTAGAGTCTACTATATAAACACATATTGTCATTTTGGACAAAGGAACTTAGTTAAATCGATCTCTGATGCTAAACTTCAATGAATTTATTAACATTGTTCACTTCACATAGGTTTTCTATGAAATTTTCATTCCATATGATTCTATCTTAAGAATGAAACCTAATATTTAAATTTTAAGAAGTTATAGTTATCTTTCTCATGGTGATGTACAGTTTGTTTTATTAAAAAAACTCTAAAAGTTGGCATGAATCTTAAAACTCTTTGCAAAATAAAAATAATATATACATCATCATTACTTTGTAGAACAGCAATCACTTTATTAACCACTTTGAACTTTTCCCAATAACACATAAAAATAAAGACAGAAACTATTATACCACTAACCTATAATTGTAACACATAGTCTATGGGATACTGAACTTATCTGCACAATACATGTCAATAACTTGGAGGCATTCTTGCTACTTAAAGCAATGAAACTATAGATGCTATTTGAAAATACAAGTTTGATGACAAAAATAGAATTAACCATGCCATTATTTCCAAATGAAAGCTATCTGTCTTCATTTTTAACTCTATTATTTATCATGAAGCTTCTCCCATTACACTAAAATGATTCCTTTTCAATATTTTTGTGACTATATCATTATATGAAATTTTTCATATATAGTATTTTTTAAAGAGCTTTCAAGTTGTAAGCCAGCCATAAAATAGAGTGCAGATTAAAAGCTAAAAAGGGATTAAAAGTCTAAGAGAGAGTGAGTTATAGCTAGATGGGGTTACCCGTGAATTTATTTTATGACCCAGCTGAGGAGGCAGAAAAGAGACCAAGTGAAATTGGGAAGACAGCAGGAGGCAATGCTCCAGGAACACAAGAGTATGAAGAATAATAAAGTCACAAATTCGATTCATATTTGATTTAAAAGGTAGATTGGAAACTTGGCAAAGGGCAATTTGGGGGCATAAGTACAAATTATGGGTTAGTGGCATTAAAAAGAAGCTATGAGAAGATAAATTTCAGGAAAGGGTTTGATGTCCTTGCATATAGAGATTCAGCAGCTGGTCTGAAGGCCATCTCGCAAACCAGTCCTTCAAGCACGCTGGGGCTGAGATTCAGCTCAAAGTTTTCTTCTTAATCCTATAGAGCACCGAACCTGAGGCCACATTCAGCTGAAGGTTCCATACCTTTAAGGGTTTGGAAAGCAGTTTAGTCCCTTAACTCCAACCCATGAGTAGTTGTGACTCAAGTAAATTCATACTTACTGCTGCTATGGTTTCCTTTTATTACCCTGTCTGTGGATTCTCATGGCTCCTTCCATTGGAATGAGGCTCAGAAGTATGGATTCCTTCCGGTTTGTGATGTTAGGGCACTAACCTAGGTCTTGTCTGTTGATGGGGATTATTTTCCCACCAGGATATTTTAAACATATTGCTTTTTTAAAATTCTTGAGGGTCCCAGTGAACCCCATCTCTCAGGATATTCCATTTCAGGAGGAAGGCATCAGTGTCTCAAGGCCTCCATCTCTTAGTTCTGAAGGGTGAGATTTTGTACTAAGGTACAGACTTAAGCCTTTCATAATTTCTAGAACACAGAAACACAGGAACCCCAACCCACTTATCTAGTGACTGGCTCTAAAGATACACATTTAATACCGGGGGACCTTTTCAGATACCTCTGGGAAGAAGAAAAGTTCCATTAATTTTCATTTATAGGGTATCAATCAAGTGACTGTGTTGTGACAGCTAACAGTATACTACACACTGAGAATATAAGAATAAAAAAGAAGCAAAAACAAACCAAAAGAAAACTGCCCTTAAGAGTGAATATTCAAATAATACCTATGTTTATTTTTTGATTTTTTGTAGAAATCAGAAAATCATTATTTTCTGCAGCTCCCTCTTCTTACCTAAAAAAGGTTGTAATATGCCAATTAATATGTACAGATCTACTGCAATGTATCAAATGTTGCAAAGAATATTTTATATGCATTATTTCACTTAATGCTTGAAACCGTCATACCTTCTATAATTAGCTACATTTTTACAAATGCTAAATTACATTTAGTAAACTATGTAGCTGTGAAAACTCGGGCAGTTGATAACAAAGCTTCAGCCTGTAAGCCACTACTCTGGACCATCTCCAGGGAATACAGGAACTCTTCCTAAAGTACCTAAGCTCTTCCATTTTGTCTGGCAACACTTGGTATAAAAATTTTATTTCTAATTTTTTTAATATGGAAATGAGCTTTAAAAAATATACTGCCTGTTTTAATGTTTGTACCTTTGTAAGATATTTTGAATCAGGGAGTGTGATGCCTCCAGCTTTGTTCTTCTTTCTTAAGATTATCTGGCTATTCTGAGTATCTTGTGGCTCCATATGAATTTCAGGATTTTTTCCAGTTCTATAAAAAATGCCATTGGGATTTTGATAGGGATGATATTGACTCTCAGATCACTTTATGTAGGAAGGACATCTTAACCATATTAAGTCCTCCAATCCAGGAACACAAGATGTCTTTCCACTTTTGTGTGTCTGCTTTAATTTCTTTCATTGATGTTTTATAGCTTTCAGTGTATAAGTCTTTCATGTATTTTGGTAAGTTTATTACTAAATACTTTATTCTTTTTGATGTTATCACACATGGGATTGTTTTCTTTCTTTTTTTTTTTTTTGGATGGTTTATTGTTATTGACAGTAAAGGAAACTGATTTTTGGACATTGATTTTAAATCCTGTAATTTTACTGTATATATTAATTCTAACAGTTTTTTGTGGCATCTTATTTAGAGCTTAAGGAATGAATATTAATACCAAACAATCAATATTAATATAAAATAACATTTAGGTTTATATAATTAGTGGTATGATGTAACTGATGAAACTAAGAGTTCTTTTATGTCTGTAATTGTTCATATTTATAGATTTCATTGGGAATCTAGCTAGCTAGTTAGCTAGCTAGCTATCCATCTTTGATTCAACAACAGTCTTAGCACCTTTAAGTTCTGTTTCCTTGTCAGCAAAATAGTAATAACAGTATGAATCTCCAGAAGATGTTATCATCATTTCAAAATGAAAATCTAAAGATTAAAGAGGATAAGACACTTTTCAGGACTCATATATCAAATAACAACACTGGCAAGTTTGCAGATCTGATTGGGTTTGAAGCCCATATTCAAATCATATACATGACCTACCATTTCTAAGTACCATGTAGCCTAACAATCCCACCGATATGTAACAATATCATAGAACTTTCTAATTTTAAGCCTTCTCCCCTATCAAATGCCTCCTACCCCTATCCATGGCAGCTACCTTCTCTATAGCCCTGGCTCCTTTAAATAAAGCAATGGCAACTACAAATATTAACAGCTTACACAAAGAGTGATGACTTTAGTGTTTTAAAGTTATTTGACCAGATAAGATACGCATTTTACATTATGTTTTAGAATGCACTTAAACAGATTCAGCAAAATATAAATTCTCTCCAGGCGGACATTTTGTTCATTTTGTTCACAACAGTGTGTGTTTTTTGTGCCTAAAACAGCACCTAGCAATACAGTGATCAATGAATATTTGCTGAAATTTTTATGTATTATATACATATATAGTAAGTTAAAAAAAATCAATTATAGGATGCCATTCCAAAATTCTCTAAAACCAATCATTTGGAAGTGATGGCTTAGCTATATTTTTAATAAGTACTGCATGATGATTCTCATATTGGACACTTGGACACATTTTGAGAAACATCAGAAAACTTCCACTCTTCAATGAGGTAGGATGTTGCCAGGTTCCTTCCAGAGGCACATAATTTTGCTAAGAACTAACTCTCTATTCCTCTTTAATACCTTTTTTCAGGGAACTCAGAGATGTTTTTCTAACACCTAAATTTCCATACAGCATCTTTTTTTTTGTTTTAAGATTTTATTTGCATTATTTGAGAGAGAGAGGGAGGGAGAGCATGAGTCAGGGGGCGGGGACGGAGAAGGAAGGAGAAGCAGACTCCCTGCTGAGCAGGGAACCCCACACTGCACTGGATCCCAGGGTCCTAGGATCATGACCTGAGCCAAAGGCAGATACTTAACTGACTGAGTCACCCAGGTACCCCTCACACAGCCTTTTTAAAATGTTCCATCATTTTGTCTTCTAGTGCCATACCGAGAGGATCAAAATTTCTCATAACCAATCAAGTTCTCTTCTCATTCCCTACTGCTCACCAAAACAGCCTCTTTTATCCGTGTGACTAATCTCCATGGTCCAGACTTATGTGTTATGTGTGGACACAAATACTTATGTATATGTGGATGTGTGAATATTGGGGTGGGGTGATTGTGGAGGGAATGAAAAGAAAAAGTGATACCATCCCTTCCAGATTATTAATTCCTAAATTTGGCAGATCATTACTATCACTTGAGTGTCTTATTTATTTCTGTTTTTTTTTTTTTATTTCTGTTTTAAATGAGGATTTTCCTACACAATCACTGGAAATTCTCAGAATCCATTTTTTTTTTATATTTCCCTACTATATTTTTTGAAAGATTTATTTATCTATTTTAGAGAGAGAGAAGGGGGGCATGGGTGGAAGGGGTAGAGAGAGAGGGAGAGAAACCAAGTGAACTCCATGATAAACGTGGAGCCCGACAAGGGGGCTCAGTTTCGCAACCATGAGATCATGAGCTGAGCTGAAACCAAGAGTAGGACACTCATCTAACTCTCCCACCTGGGGGCCCCTATTACATTTTTGATGATTTAGCAACTTGGTGTACAAACCAAGGGAAAAACAAAATGTATTCCCCATTTTATGTATGTTGTATTCTCTGACTTTAAGAAATTTGCAAACTGTAGGAAGCATGGAACAATTAGACAATGGATCAACCAAAACATAAATTTAACAGAATCAAAGGAAAAATGGCTTGATGAGATTGATCTCCCTTTTTAGAGTAGTTGGTAAGGGCTTGTGGTCCATCGGCAACTGAATTTTGAACTTAAAGAATGGGTTTTGAAGGGGAAAATATTTGAAGAAAACTGTCCAAGTGATAAAACTGATAGAAGAGAATAGTGGAAAGTAGAAATAAACATATAGGGGCACCTGGGTGGCTCAGTCGTTGAGTGTCTGCCTTTGGCCCAGGTCAGATCCCAGGGGCCTGGGATCGAGCCCCGCATCGGGCTCTCTGCTCGGCGGGAAGCCTGCTTCTCTCGCTACCATTCCCTCTGCTTGTGTTCCCTCTCTCGCTGTGTTTCTCTCTGTCAAATAAATAAAATCTAAAAAAAAAAAAAAAACATATTCCCTCTAGCCCACAAGAGAATTGCTTGGGGACTGAGTGAGTTATATTAATGAAGAGGAAGTTAAAGTAAAAATGAATGGGGTCAAAATGTGCGTAATTATCTCCCTCAGGGTCCTCAATCTACAAATTTAACAAAAGTTTTTTGAGAACATACCATAATCCTCAATCAAATTGTTCATGTTGTCTTAGTCAACAGATAAAATAGCTCTCAATATTTGGAGAAGTCAATGTCAAAAAGATTTTTTTTATCACAATACAAAATCTTTAGCTATCAACAATGAAATTGTCAGGTACTCCATAGACTATTACTATGAAGAAATCAATTCTTATCTCTAACTTTTTAATCTCCAACTTTTCACTTGCTCCACTTCACCATCATTTAAGATGGCAAGCAGGTAGATTAATAAAAAGATGGTAGGTAGGCATTGTGCTAAGATATTAATAAACGACTGACAAACCAAATGGTATCTCCACATGAGCATCAAGAGTAACATGGGATACTTCTCATGGTTAAAAAGATAGTCTTCATATAGTTAAAAGCTGGGTTTCTCTGATTTTCACCAAATTTTTCCCATTTTGCTTTCTGGAGATACTAAGGATTTATAGCTTACATGAAGACCTTCAAATACTGGAAAGTAGCACTCATATTACTCTTTGTCATTTCTTTTCCAACTGAACACATCCTCCTTCTTCAACTATTCCTATAAAACATGGTTTTTCACCATGTACTTCTTAATCTGCCTACCCTGGTCCACATGAGGTTGCTAAATGTCATTGCTGGCACCCAGAAAAAAATTCTCGAGTTGTAGAAAAATCAGTGCCAGTTTGAGTGGAATGTCCTTTAAATTAGTTTAATTAGAACCTACAAGAACTCCTTCAAGTAATTAGCTGTATATTGTGGGGGCATGAGAGCTAGGAGTAAAACTACTCTCGAGCGGAGCTGGGAGTAGATGGTGTAAGTGGTGACTATCACAAATCCAATTTTGCTTCTTTTCCCAGGTTTTCATTCAGTATATTTGTATTACCACTAATCAATGAGCTAACTAATTGAATATGTGGTCTAAACAAAAAGTCTGAGTGTGTAAGATAAAAAAACAAATACATCGAGGACAGTACGAAAGTGGACTAGATTAGCCAATCTAATGTAATGGCTTGCAGGCAAATATTTGGTTACAGTATCCGCAAAGGTTAGGTTCCAAATTGATGTCAACCTAGCTATATAGCAGATCTGAGATAGGAAGAGAGGACATATGTTTTCCATTTTTTTCTTCCGTAAATTTGTTTCATATAAAATCAGATTACTAAATGTTTATTTCGTCAAATAATAGACTTTGTTTTTCAAGCTTTAAGAAGATGATTATTAATTATGTGAGAAAATCTCATGTGCCAGCTCACAGATAATAGCCTTCACTATTTTAGCTTTTCCTCAGTCTTGAAAATAATTTACAATGCTTTCTCTAAATATAGATGTCACATATCTTCAGAGAAGTGAAAGCTACTCATGACCCCAAATCTAGAAACCATTTGTAATAACACTTTTAAGTTTTGTTGTCATTTCTACACAGATTTAAGTAAATTGAGACGCTACTCATAGTATATTGTAACCCACTTTTTAAAATTCAATAATATATAGGGATAATCAGTTTTTAAATATTATTATATGACATACTTTTAATAAATACGCAATATTTAATCACATGAATTCTCACACTATTTTTGTAAAGCCAATCCTTCATTAATGACCATCTGGTTAATTCATGCTTTCAAAATTATAAATAAGAGCACATATATAGATTTGCAAATACAAATGAACATACATCAGAGAATTAGCTTATTTCTAAATAAGTACTAAATATTTGAACTGGGGCAGAATATCCGATTATATATTTCTAATAGGAAAATCAATATATTTAAGATGCTACTCTTATATTTTTTAAAAAGATTTTATGTATTTATTTGACAGAGAGAGAGAGATCACAAGTAGGCAGACAGGCAGGCAGAGAGAAAGGCGGAAGCAGGCTCCCTGCTGAGCAGAGAGCCCGATGTGGGGCTAGATCCCAGGACCCTGAGATCATGACCTGAGCCAAAGGCAGAGGCTTTAACCCTCTGAGCCACCCAGGCACCCACTACTCTTATATTTTAATGAGAAAAATATAATATCAACGAGCCTCGTGGTACATCACATTTTTCTATTTCATCTCTCAAACAAGTTTTCAATAACAAAGAAAAAAAGGAAACTGGTATTATTTTTTTAAAGATTTTATTTTTTTATTTGACAGAGAGAGATCACAAGTAGAGGCAGAGAGGCAGGCAAAAAGGCGGGGGGAAGCAGGCTCCCCGCTGAGCAGAGATCCCAATCCGGGGCTCAATCTGAGCACCCTGAGATCATGACCTGAGCTGAAGACAGAGGCTTTAACCCACTGAGCCACCCAGCGCCCCATAAACCAGTATTTTCTAAAAATATAAAACTGGATCATTAAAAATACATAGAGTCAACTTCTGAACCTCAAAGTGTGTCAGGGATATTTTTCTTTTAAATATGAATACAATTTAGCAAAACAAAGTGGGGCTCAGGGAGATTTGGTTTCTGGCTCACTGCAGAAGAACATTGTAATTCTAATCAGGAGGCCCACTAGCCACTGAACACATTCCCTTCCCTGTCACCGATAGTTTTAGCAAAGCCGTAGTTGTCTGCACCTGTAAAGAGACAGGCCAGCATTGCCTTTATGGGGCTTATCTATTGAAAGAAAAATATTACCAGTATATGCTTTGAAGCTAGACTCCTGAAGCTGCCTTTACCAAAGTAATGTGAAACAAAATATTTTACCTAAAGAAGCCTCTTCCTAGTCCCTGTATTCACATGTGTGTGGCCTTGATAACACACGTCACTAGCATCTTAAATGCGGAACAAAACCAGGAAGACATATTCTCTTGCTCTTTTGCATTCTAGACATCACAAAAAAAAGATGTTTTTTTTTTTCTTTTCTGTTTTCTCTTTCCCTCTGCTGTAGAAAGTAACCATATCTATAAAAGCACTACTACTGTTTCTTTATATAGATGATGAAGAAAAGCTGCCTTTGCCTAAAACCCTTTTTGTGCTAGCATCGGAGGCAAGAGCTGTTTTTCTTGGTGTATCAATTACCCAACTCGGGCAAGGTTTGACTTTTATTGCCTATGGAATGAGGCAAAATATCAGGTGTAGTCTAAGACACTTCCTCTTGCAGTACAAACTATATTTGACCAACAAAATATGAATCTCAAAGCTCCATCTGTTTTAGGAAGTATGGAAAGTAAGGTTAAATGACTGGCACGGAAATGAATCATCCCGGAAATACCTTAGTTTTCGCTTTGCCTAATTACAATAAACACTGACACTTGTGTGTGCATGTGTATTGTCTCTGTGCATTTCTTTCTCTTTCAAGATCTAAACAACTACTGTACTTTAATAGTTAAGATTTATTTCCCTCATTCATAGCCCTATCCAGGGCACGTCACCCAGCACAGGATCCCCCAGAGATATTTAATTAGTGGTTGCTTAAATGATTGAATAACTGAGGTGCCTGGGTGGCTCAGTCAGTTAAGTATATGCCTTCAGCTCAGGTCATGATCCCAAGGTACTGGGATCAAGCCCCAAGATGCACTGCAGTCTTTCAGATAATTATTTGCTTAAGAAGATATTTCAGTTGGTATATTTCTCTTGTGCTACTATTCTAAAGTACACTGGTCTTTGGACTCAATGGAGAAGGACTAAAAACTAATTGCGTGCTTTACGTTTATCTCCATTTGCATGGTAATAAATATGGATATATTCCACATCCATTATAGCACAACTTTTTAAAGGATGTTCTTTATTTGAGAGAAGGAGAATGAGAGAGTGAGAGAGAGAGAGCATGAGTGGGGGAGGCTCACAGGGAGAGGGACAAGCAGACTCCCCCCTGAGCCCCTGAGCCGGGAGCCCAACACAGGACTCTATCCCAAGACCCTGGGATCAAGACCTGAGCTGAAGGCAGACACTTAACCGACTGAGACACTCAGATGCCCCTAAAGTACAATTTTTTAGAGACAGAGTGACTTGGCATATGTAGATTTTTCAGTGGAGATATACATAAAATACAAAAATGTTTGTGATCTCTTATATATTTGAAAAGTAGAACAGCTCGATAAAGCTTCTTTTATAAGACTGCACCAAAAATTAAAAGACATTGTCAAGTATAGCGTATGAAGTGAATGTAAATAGGACTATTTAGGAAAGAAAAAGAAAAATAGAAAATTTAAAGTAAAAAAATTACATTTAATACGTAGCAGTTCTGTATTTCAGAAACATACCAAAATATAGATGCAAGTTGAAAGAGAGAAAAATCTGACTTTTCACAATTGACATGTCTGCTGTCACTGTTATTTAAATTATATAAACTATCATTATGCAGTCATAGATTGTAGACTAGAATTCCAGTAAGTGATGACATTAAGTCCAAAAGTTATAATCTGTCCATATATCCCAACAGAATGACACGTCGGCCATATCCTGAGTTGTTTGTGTGTATCATAACCGTAAGGTACAGTTCTATATTAAATATAAGATTTCATTCATTTTAAGGTAGTGTAACATTTGAGATAAAATGGAATTAGGAGATTAAGAGTTCCAGAAAATACATCTGTCGGTATTTGGTAATGTATTCCAATGTCCTTAGGTATTTAATAATATATTCTAATTCCCTTCATACACCTAAAACGAAGTCAATTTACAAGTGTGGAATTTTTAGCCCAATCTTGTTTTGGGAAAATTCAATGGGAAATACTAACATTTGCATCCTTCATTGACTCAGCTTTGAATCTATGTTTAACTAGAAGTTGCTTAAGATAAAATCTGTTTTTTATCCTCCATTTTTTGAAATGAGGAAAACAGCTAGAGAATGTTCAATGAAGTGCCCCTCACACTATTACCTATCTACTACCATCACAGTTGGGAGAAGAAATTAAATCCTTCATTATCAACAACATGTTCTTTGCTCTGCCTAACATAAAAAAAAATCTTTCCTCCATCAATACTTCTTACATACAAAGTATGAGGGGAGATGAATGATGGGGCCAATGAGACAAATACAGGTCCAATTAACAGGTGTGTGACTCCCTTTCCATGGCTCCTTTTCATAATAAATAACCCTGCAGGCCCACTCCAGAATCCAAACATCAGAGGTCAATCTTTGGATTAAGTCATCTGTATCTGGATGTGGCCAAAGGAGTTGGATTTATCTCTGTTTGGGACAGTGGAAGTTTTCTTCAAGCAAATCAATATTCCATCATTACAGTTTATATTTTTACTTAATTCTCCTTGCTAAATGTACCTTGTTAATTATTTGAAAACAAGTCCAGAGTGTGGCTGGATCCCATCAAAACTATAAAGGAAGAGAGAAAGGCAGGAAGAGAGGGAGGGAGGGAGAGGTAAGACAGAAGAGAAAACTAGGAAAAACTCCAAATTTATGCTTAATTGATGGCTACTAATTTGAGTTCTTTTGGACTTGTTCCAACTCTGTGCAGAGCAATTTAGCTGCCTGTGATTATTATGCCAAGATGATAGAGGACACTCACTTTTAAATCCATTATAATTTCTTTGGCTTCAGGTTAATAAAATCATATTTAAATTCTTACCGTTTTCAGCAAAATATAAGAAAGATTATACGGTTGAACTCTATTTTGGGAATAAAAAATGCATAATATTTTGAAATGACTCCTGTGATAATGTTAGTAGTTCTATTTGTTTTTGTTTAATAATAGAAAACCAATGATTGAAAGCTTCTGGGTTTAGTCAGATAGATATTTGGCAAGGCTCAGAGCGATGCCATTATCAATCACGATGATGAGCTGTCTTGTTGGTTTAACATGAGTTTTCCTTGAATGCAACAAACCCCCCCTTAGAGAGTCCTATAGGTATAGAATGAATGGTGATGTTTAGGATGGCAGTGGGAATAAGTGGCATATTTCATTGTTGTCCCTTTCCTCACATTCTCCAATCATATGCAGCCAGTTACCTCAATCCAGAGATTAATTTGGATTGGGAAAGAAATAAGTCTTCCTCTTCTAGCCTAATTTTATTCACCAGAATATTAAAAGCCACAAATTCTTCCTGTGGCAGAAGCTCATGCCATATATTTAAAAATGCTTGTTTTGATTTAAATATATGGGCATAAATATATATGTTCATAAAAACGTTTGTACCAAAGTAAATTTATGGTAAAATGAGAAATCTTTTGGGAACTCTGGTGGAAAACGGTTCTCAGTGATCTGACCTATGGCCCTCCTCATCCTCAAAGAAACTGTTTTTGCTTCTTGAGAGGGTTTTAGAAAAAAGCAAAAGCATGATGTTCATGTCTGTTTTCGTCCTTACTAGACCTGAGTGATTTAATAAATTTACTTAAGTAACAACTCAATTAATGGAATAATTATACTCAAAAGCTTAATAATATAGTACAGACTAATGGTCAGAAGGAATAAACAAGCAGCCATTCCTCTCACAGAATTGGTCTTGCTCTGAATAAAAGGAATGAGTAGGTCAAATTGGCCTTTGGTCCATGTATCACCATTCCATACCCTTTACCAACTACTTACCAACATTTTCCTACTCTTGTTCTGGTCCCTATTTTTTGAACATCAGTATCTGCTAGCAGATATCCCATTGGCACTACACTTTAATGACTTAGAACAGTTTTGATCATTACCTTTCAAGCTAATTGTGGAATTTCAAGCATGGACGGATCATTCTAATGAGTGTTCGCAGGAACTATTTAGTTTAAGCTATCATTGAGGGCAGAAGAAGATTCAAGAGTTGCACTAATAGAATCTGAGAAAAACAGATTTGTGGCCATGGTAAGTGGCCACGGTAAGAGGAAAATTCAAGAGGTGGAAGTAGAGGAGAAAATTGGGTCCAGAAATGCATAACAAGTTAAGAAATGGGCACATCAGAGAAGAAGGGGCAAATGCAGAGAGTTATCCCCTTGTGAACCCAGACATACCCAGAGAAGGATTTGTGCTACTTCTTTCTTGCTACCTAGTGCTGCTTACATTTATCAGCTGCATCAAACACAGTCTGTGTCTGACCATGTCATTGAATTTTTGATGCCACACAGTAATATCATGTTTTTTTTTAACTACTCAACTTTTTAAAAATAGCAATTCCAAATATTTTCTGTAATTTTGATAGACGTTCACCACAAAATGTGTGTGTAGTCTCTGCCGCTAAGAGTATTTTCAGTGAGGGGTGCCTGGGTGGCTCAGTTGGTTAAGCATCTGCCTTTGGCTCGGGTCATGATCCTGGGGTCCAGGGATAGAGCCTTGCATCAGTCTATCTGCTCAGCGGGGAGCCTGCTTTTCCCTCTACCTGCCTCTATGCCTGCTTGTGCTCTGTGTGCGTGTGAAATAAATAAATAAAATCTTTAAAAAATACTTTAAAAAGAGTATTTTCAGTGAATGCTGTGTATTTTCATATCCACTGTTGTATAAAAAACAAATAGATAAATGTAACATTTAGAGACAATTGTAGCACCCTTCCCCACCACTGGTTTTGAAAGCAAGTAGATTTATAAAGCAATCAATTCATAAGAGAAACAGGAACTGAAATGTCTTCCTATGCATATAGTTAGCTGATATTTCTCTTTGTCATTAACTGTAATTCAGGAATAAAGGTAATCTTACATCATAGAGGATGGATTCAAGAATTTCATACTTTAATTTTTCAGTCACAAAATCATTTATTTAATGCTTGGGACTGGCGCTTTGTTAGGTGCTGGTATATGCCTGTGACTGAAAGAAATAGATTTTAAACAAAATATAATAGCTATTTAATAAGTGTAAAATCTACTTAAACACATACACAAACACATAACACATATGCACCAAATTAAAATGCAATAGGTATTTAACTGGTGGAGAAATACTTTTATTTCACAATACGTGCACGCACATGTATGCACACACATACCAAATAAACATTCAATTTGAAATGTAACCTGATTTCCTTATACACTGGTAAATATGTTTATAATTTTTATCCAAACCACATAAAGAGCATTACTTCCTTTCTGCATTTAAAATGCATTTGAGACCTCCAAAGGGTTTTTCTGATCAAACTCTGAAACGGAGAAAGAGCTGATTGCTTTTTTATCTTTATCTCTTCAGAACATATAAAGTAATCCTATATTATCTGTGTAACTCTCTCTTTCTGAATGAGTTGTGATTCTTCCTCACCCCTTTGGTAGCTCCCATATATAAGAATGATTGCATAGAGCATAGATGGTTGATAATGTTTGCTCAAGTGAATTAAAATGTGCAATAAAATGAATCTACATGGTAAATAAGTTGAAAAGGGACTGTTTTCAACAATTGGCACTTATTAATCTGCTACTTTCTTACTAATTGGCTGGCTTTTAAGTTATCAGTCTTTCTTTGTCATAAAAGGGAAGGGGCAGAGGGTAGCATTGGGAGCGTGCCCTGTCGAAAACAGGAGATGATTAAGTTTGCATGAAGCTCTCAAGGAGTTGCTGGGAGAAATGGAACGGACCTCCGCAATCCACCTTCCTCATTCTGCTCTTCACATATTGCTCTTGGGGGTGTACTATTGGGGTTAGTTAACATAGTTGCCCAAACCAAAAAACAGAGCAAGGATGAGCATTCTGTTTCCATGAAGAAGAAAAAAAAAACCAGACACAAGGAGGTTTGTCCCAGCCCTGAGTCAAGAGCAGAAACCAGGTGTTTTATTAATGCATGGAGCCTTCTTGACGAAGCATATCGCAGAGGGCTCATTCTTCCGTTAAAAAAACTACTGTTCCAGAAACATGCCTCAGTCTATTAGAGCAGCAGGGATTTTCTCCCAGGCTCCATACTGACCACGTGGGAAACGGCATCACCTTGTTAGCACACTGCTGCTCTTTCTTTCTTTCCCCAAGGGTCCACTGAGCTGTTGACAACACACCATCTCTCGCCATTAGAAATGTGTTAGAGCCCAGAGGGTCTCTGCTCCCACCTGCAGCCTCTGAGGAAAAGGAGCCCAATCCTACCCCCTGGAAAGGCTCAAGTCCTGCCGAAGGAGGTTTCCATCATTGATCGTAAAGGTAGAGTGTGGGCAGGCTCCCTTCAAGCAGTGGTGTGTGATGGTAAAGATAGTAAGACCAACCCATGCTTCAGAGCAAATACAGTGTGGAAACGCACTCCAGCATTGCATGGGGCCCTCCAACCTCACTTCCATTCAGCAGCTGGTGGCTGCAACCCGTGCACCTGGAAAAGAATGGACCAGGCTAAAACAACACCCTTTCCTTGGGAGTGATCAGATAACAGGAAGGTGAGTTGGCTTTCAGGCCTCTACTTAGTGTTGGATTTGAGAGCTGACCTCTGGCAAATTCTCTGCCCTGCTCACTGGAAGATAGACAGCCAAACATATAACTGACTTTGTTAAAAAACTGAGTCACCAACGGACCAGAGGAAAAATATGTGTACATATATATGTGTTCTTGAAGAATTATAATACATTCACCCTTCTGACAAACAATGCATCTATTTTAATACTAGCTCTTTTTCAAACATAGATTATTATCTTCACAGCTTGGGTAATTAAGAAAGGCAGAAAAGGATTTTTCCCAGCTCCAACACCTAGGAGATGGCACACGCTTTTCAGTATATGTAGATTATTTCTGAGGCTGTCACGTGAACATGATGCAATATGGGTTATAACAATTCTCAGCAGATTATCAGAATTCCACATCTTTCCTCACCATTCACCTAGAAACACCAGGTTGTCATAACAACCTTTAAAGACTAAACTCGGTAGAGACCCGGAGTGCAATTCAAGGCAATCCACAATACAACTGATGGGTAAATAAATATAATGTGGCTGTCATTTTGAAATCAAGAAAATATCAACTATCTAAGATTGATAAGCCAGTGAAAATGTGTGAGACAAAGTAACTATTGAACGCTTGACAGATAACTAAAGTTATTGAAACTCCCTGCTTTCCAGACACTGTAGGAAAGTAAGACCATTAATCCATGAGATATCAAAGATAGGTTAGCTTACCACTTTCAGGATTTATTTGTTCATTTGTTTTGGTCAATATAATTCTTCCCAAAGTGGCAGTAAAAAGTGTCAATTTAGAATACTGCTAGAGAAAAAGTAGAAAGAAAATAAGTAGAACTTTTAATTTTCTATTCTCTATTCAGAAAATAATTAAAAAATGCAATGTGATGCAAAGTGCTTGTGACTAAATTTGAAAAAAATTGTGTTTGAAAAAATATCAGCATAGACTTTGTATTATTTCAATAGAAATTGCCAGAAAACATGATCAACTGAAATGTTCCTCAATAAGGAGCTAGAAAAAAACTGTTTTGTAAATAAAACCACATAACCAGGCACGGTGATTTTCAATGACCCCGTCAACTAACGGTCACAGATTTTCTTTATAAATTTAGTTGAGAGAAATTCTCAGTGTCAATCCAGGAATTGAAATTCATTGGTAAAAATTATTGGCTGAGTATGACT
>CM053607.1:12928955-12978996 GCA_028646535.1 Procyon lotor
TTTGATTGCATTGAGGCCAACTCTGAAGAATCATGGAAACACAAATATAATACTTGTTAGCTACATATACATATGTTGGCAATAAAAATATTTTTATATTAAGTTTCACAAATATTTATGTGATAATTCATAAAAGTTTGGAATTACAAAACACATATCAAGGTTATCTTTTTTTTAAGTAAAAACAGCTCCCTAAAATGTATCTTTTTCAGTGTATTAGAATGTTTCTTCCTGTCCTATAATACTACCAAATACTACCGAAAGATTGAACTTTCAAATGCTTATATACTCTAATTACATTAAAGGAATATCATTAAAAGTGTAAAGAAAATTGAGTAGGTTACATGCCACTTAATGTTTATAATAGCTTTGGTATTTTTATTAAAGTCATAAAACTGGCATGTTCCTTCTTAATGACAGGTATGACCTTATGTAGTAAAAGTACTGTTTTGAATATTCAAGAACTATTTAAATAATCAGAAGTTATCAAAAGGTAGGTTTGTTTATTTGGGGAAGAAATTGTGGGAGGAATCCATACTTTCGGCCATGAAATGTAGATTAAAATTTCTTCAAGAAACAATTTGAGAAGTGATAAATTTAAGTTTTATCAAAGAAACTGCACAAGTAAATGACAATGCCAAGCTGTCTGGAGAAAAGTAATCATGAAAAATGAAGGAAAAAGTGATCACCATGTAACCTGAATTTTACATGGGAATTCAAAGAAACATGATTTGATGTAAGAAGAAGAATCTATAATAGAAAAGGCATATCTCCACAGCCCAAACTCTGTCCCATCTATCTTCCACAATTTGTCTTATTTTCCAGGAAAACTTCACTTCTCACCTCCCAGATATGGTCTTTTCAATTCTACGATTTAATTCATACTCTTCTTTTCACCTGAGGGGTCTTTCCTTTTACTCTTTCTATATTTGCTGTAAATCTATCCATCCCTGAAATCTAAATTTAAGTATTGTAACCACCATGGATTTATCTGTGACCTTTCTAGCTAGAATTAATTTTCTACTCCCCTGTGCTTCACAACACTCTTTACTTACATTAAAGTATTTATTGCATGCCACCTCGAGTTATAGATCTTTAGGTACACAGTTTCATATCCTGATTTGTAGATCTGTTGAAGGCAAGGGAAGTCTGGTTTATCTTCTCATCTCTCATAATAAACAAAAGATTTAGCATAGTGCCACTTAAAAAGTAGAGAATTGATACAATGTAATAAAAGCAGGTCTTGCACAGGGTCAACCAAGATTCTAATTAAGAGTTGCTAGTGACTAGGCTAAAGTTACAAACTTTCGAGTTTATTGTGTTTGTTAAAATCAAGGCTATGTACTCTTTTGCAGAGAAAGAGCAAACTCACAATTTGAAGTCTTTTAAAATCCAAAGGGGCCCAAATATCTGAGTATTTCTAAAGGCAAAGCAATCAGAGTTTCCAGACGCATCTGAGACATGGCAGTGCAGTAACCTAGGAATATATTTCTCAAATGTAAGTAAGATAAATCTGTACAAAGAAAAGTTTAACTTAAAAGGACTATTAGAAGTTTAACTTAAAGGGACTGTTTAGCAACTACTGTTATTAACATTATTCTAATATTTTAAAAAGTTAACTAATTTTGAATCATACTCAGTGCTGGATTTTTATTATAAATTTAATATGATGATATTATCCATTTCTGTTATCACAATAATTCATCATACTTCCCGCTATAAAGATGAGAAAATCAAGAAAATGATTTGCCTGAAAATT
This sequence comes from Procyon lotor, assembly GCA_028646535.1. Lineage (NCBI taxonomy): Eukaryota > Metazoa > Chordata > Mammalia > Carnivora > Procyonidae > Procyon > Procyon lotor. The sequence goes on from CM053607.1 coordinate 12,930,715, forward strand.
TTTAATCCTCAAATTATTATTTAATATTTTATTTGTATAACTATGTGAATAAAATATACATAGTTACAGGAAATCACTTTTAAAGATTTTTTTTAAGGATTTTATTTATTTACTTGACACAGAGAGAGAGATTGCAAGTAGGCAGAGAGGCAGGTGGGGGTCGGGGGGGAGAAGCAGGCCCCCTGCTGAGCAGAGAGCACGATGCGGGGCTCGATCCCAGGACCCTGAGATCATGACCTGAGCTGAAGGCAGAGGCTTTAACCCACTGAGCCATCCAGGTGCCCCCTTTTAAAGCCTTATAAAAGTCAATTTACAATATTAATTGCATATTTTTTATTTCTAATGTATGCTACCGATAGGCATAACTTTATTTGGCACTAGCTCTCCAAATTATACAGTCACGAATCCCAGGGTATATGTCCATGAATTTATGATCTATCTCAGGGCCTAATATATTCAATATCCACTGAAGAGAGGAGAAAGAATACAAAAGAAGGAAGGAAAGGAGAAAGAGAAGAAGAGAAGGAAAAGCAAATATTATTTAATGGTCATTTAAGTAACCTTGATATGTTGGATGTTGTTTCTGGCAACAACTTAATAATAATACAATCTATATAAGGCAGGTATCCAATCTTTTTAATAGCTATTCTCAATAATTAAATTCCCACAGACTGTATCACATAACTTTATATCGTGTTACATTAGCATTATCTATATAGCTATTATAACTCATTATTAAATTTACTATTGTTTTAAAACATTAACTATAACTACTAACTATTCACCATTTATTACAGTAAAACCACACAGATGCATGAGAAGCCAGTAGTGACCTGGGCTCTATACCACTGTAAATCTGTAGGTCAGATATTTCTGTTTCTTCACTGTGGGTCATCACTTCTAATTTGATCTCCCAGTAAAAAAATGAATATTTGAAAACCGATTAAAGCCCCGCTTCCTCCAACCCTCAGGACCATTACAACACGAGTGGAGAGATGTTGAAATGCCTGAGTTAACACAGTGAGAAAAGCAACACGGGTCCCAAGTACTCAGAGTAGCAAAGGGCTGTGGCAACGCACAGTCTCCTTTCAAAATTGCGCCTAAATAAAGACGAGAAATCCTTGAGAAGGTAAATGAACGTCACAGCTTACAGAGCACATGCCACATCGTGAACAAGAAGTTCCATGCTATTCTTTCTCATCTACATTTCTGCCAAGCAAAGTCTCTGTCACAGAGCAATTGCTCAGTAAATATGGTGGAATATACGGCATATAGGATAAAATTATAAAGAAAATATAAGACAAAGGAACTTGACAGTTTGATCTAGATGCTTCTGGGGAAGATATTGGTCATCTTCTTCAAGGTTTTCACCAAATCTTTAGTGAGGTGGTACACGTTGTAGCATATGTTGTATATTTTCACTACAAAATACAGGTTGAGTCATTTTGAGAAAATATCTGGGTCTTTTCAAGTCCAATATTAAGGAAAAACAAGGTTTCTATACAATATAAAAAATACCAGGGACATAGGAATCATATTAATCACTGCAATTAAGATTCCAGTTCCAAAAGTGGGCAAAACAGAGGAAAGTGCTCCTCTTTTAGTTACATTCAACTGTGGCTTATTTCTAACTGGTGCGGAGCCGTGTCACTTATAACAAGAGCTCATTCAAATCTCCAACCATTTTGAATCAAGGTAAATAGTTTCAGATTCCAATTTTCAAGTATCTTTTTTTTGTCAAAAACTCACTGGAACGGTTCTAGTTCTCCAACATGCTTTCCCAGCTGAATTTAAAAGAGATAAAGCAATTTACTTGATTGAGATATTGATTTATATCCCTGAAACTATGGCTTCAGTGCCTTCTCATTTCATACCCAAATAAGAAAGCTCCTGCTCTACCCATCACATTTTGGCCAACGATCACTGGTGTATCTCTCTGGCTACTGTCTTTGTCATGTGTCCAACTTCACTTCAACCAAAAACGTCCATGTATGATTTTCCAGCAACTCTGAGTTCCTGAAAAACCAGGTGTTTTTATTTACCTCAGTTGATTTGCACCTACTCCAGACCTGGCAAATAATACCACAGCCTTTCAGTCATTTATATCCATGGTGAGGTTCTCCAAATGACAGCCATTCAATTATTTCCTTAACAATTTTGCTCTATCTGTATATTCTTAGTACTATTAATATATAGCATATACTTTATGATGAAAGGATGTTCTTCTATTAGGTATGGTATGTATAGGATAGTACCTGCCCGTAGCAAGCATTTGAGAAATAGCTATTGAATAAACAAGTGAACAGACTAAGGTATAAGTACATGGAATCTATTAAAATTATAACCATCAAAACTAAGCAGCATTATTAAATTCTATCTCCATATTGTTGCTTTCTGTAGGGTATGTCCTAGAGATCTGTAGCCTTTGGGTTATGAAGGAAATTTGCAAGTAAAAACAAATGTAAAGTCTTACTAAGTCTGAGTGATGCTCTTTCTCACATCCTTGCTACTCAAATGTGTTCTAGGTCCAGTCATCAGACAAGACAGACAACAAATAAAAACACAAATGAGTAATAAAAGTTAAAAGGTATAGGAGGAAACCTCCAGGAAAAGAAAGCAAAAAGACCAATAGAAATAGAATCCAAAATGGGAAGATGAGTATCTGAATAACAGAAGCTCTAGGAGAACAGAAATGGGATGCAGAATAATCCACGATATATTTTCCAACTTATTTCCTCAAAATAAAAACATCAATTTTAATTAATAGGGCTCCTAAAAGCCCTGTAAGAGGAATAAAAATGGACCCAGAGCAAGACTCAAGATTGGGAATTCCCAAAACATCCGGGATCTATCTCTAGTCACTTCTTAGTCAAAGCTCAGCCCCTTTCTCTGTTGGAAAATTTACAACTATAGTCTGCTTTACTGCTCTTCTGCCCTAAATTATACCAATAAACCTCACTTTTAATTTTTGTCGTGTGACCCTCATGGTGTTTTTTTTTTTAATTGTATGACACAAGATCTCAAAAACTTTAGCTAGCATGTATCCTTTCACAGAGATACTTGTGCTCAACCAAAATAAGGAAGCAAACTAAGGCAGAAGAAGGTCAGAAGTTGTAGCAAAAAGAGGAGCAAACACTAGAGAGACGTGGAAAGAATAAAAATAAGATGATTATTAAGGAAGGATTCACGGCCACTGGATGCTGTAATTCCAGAGAGCAACCAAACTAGCCCAGAAGAGAGTGAGAAAGACTTTAATTAATTAATTAATTAATTAATTAATTTTATTTATTTTTTTTAAGAAGACTTTTCAAGACTATAAATTAAGGTAATAGCTAAGGTATTGAGATGTGATTTACTTCACTGGGAGATGAAATTGAAGATGAATACCTAGGAAAAAGTACAAAGGACCCCCCCCCCAATAAAATTCAGAGCTGTATTAAGTTGAAGGAAACAAAGCAAGTACTTGCATAGTCATAATAATGTATGCTCTGAATGTCAACAAACTGCTGTCTTTAGGAACAAAAGATAAATGGGGGGAAAAAGAGTTTTAAGGAGGTATCAGTGGGATGGGACCTAGATGGGGAGAAGGAAGAAGACCACAGGCACCTTTGCAGGGGTTTACTTTGTCTTACAGCCTTTTGGAACAATTTGATTCAAAGTATATGCCTTACAACTCAAACTAGAAACATACAGATGATAAAACAAAGTAAAAATAAAATAATTTTAAAAAGGAAGAGAACGGGAGAATGACAGTATCCCAGTGGATATGCCAGTAAGACAGGCCACCATATCTTAATTTTATTATGGTTTTGTCCCAACTATTTATAAAGTACCGACTAAGCAGTCTCTGGGCACTGGAAATAAAGCAATGACTAAACCAGACAGAAATCCTTGACTTAACCACATCTCTCTTTTCTTCCCTGGTAGACTGGAGAATGACTGTATGTAACCAAATCTGCCCTATAATTTTCTAACTCTAGATTTTAGAACTTGTGCAACTGCCTGCAGTTGCCAGGTTCTGGTCACCACTCTGATCCCTTGTGCCATTCCCCTGACCCTCCCCATTCCAGTCAAATGTACTTTCCTCTCAGTCTGCTTTCTCTGTTTTCTTGAGCTAGAAAGCTCTTCCCCCTCAATATACCAATGGACTCATTTATTCCACTCTGGAGTCAAATACTATCTCATTAGAGAAACCTCCTTCAGTGTTATCTTTAAAAAACCTACTACATGAGCAACAAAGACAAAAATACACAAGTAAGACTATATCAAATTAAAAAGCCTCTGCACAGCAAAAGAAGCAATCAACAATATGGGAAGTCAACCTACAAGATAGGAGAAATATTTTCAAACCATATACCCCTATATCTGGTAAGGGGCTAATATCAAAAATATATAAGTAATTCATATAACTGAGAGAAAAAAAACAAATAATCCGATTTAAAAATAGACAAAGGAATAAGGTGTCGCTCTCTCCTAAACTATGTGTCAAAACCTCATTATGTTGGACATAGAGCATTACAAACTCCAGTCTTTGCTAAATATATGAAAACAAATGTCTGTTCAATGAATAAATATGCAAAAACACTAAAAGGAATGTCTATATATATTCTATTATATATATAATGGAATATTATTTAGCTATAAAGAGAAAAAAGAAATCTTGCCATCTACAATAACATCGATAGACCTTATGGGCATTATGCTAAGTGAAATAGGTCAGAAAAAGATAAATCACCCATAAAATGGGTGATTAGTAGAAGGAAGGGGGTGTGAGAAAAATGAGGACATGTTGGTCAAAGGATACAAACCTCCAGTTATAAGGTCTCTAATGTTCTCATCAGGAAACAAAAGAGGTAACTATGTGAGGTGATGGACGTCTTAATTAACTTCATAAGGGTAATCATTTCTCTATATATACAAACATATATGTATATATACACATGCATGCATGTATTATATAGGTATACTCATGTATATGTGTGTATCTTATATATGTGTGTATAAGTATGCATGTATGTATATATGCATTCATTTATACAGTCATATTGTACATCTTACATTTATACAATGTTATATGTCAATTATATCTTAATAAATCTCAAAAAAATACAAAACAAAATAAAATAAAATACTTACCAATCAGTCACTCCTACTTCCTCTCCCTATAAAGTGCCTGCTTTACGGCACTTTTAACCATCTGATCTAATATGCATTTATTTATCAGTTTTTTTGTCAGATAAAAGCTAAGACATAAAATAGCATTCTCAATGGTTTTTTCTAAATTCATGATGTCTAGAGCATTGCCAGGTAAATATTTGATTCTCAACATTAATATTTTGGGGAAAAAGAAGCATGAAAAGGAAAGAGTAAGACAATAGATATAAGTGAAAGTTTGATGTTTAAAATAAATATATGGGGTGCTTGGGTGGCTTAGTCAATTAAGCCTCTGACTCTTGATTTGGCTCCGGTCATGATCCCAGGATCACCAGATCGAGCCCCTTGTTGGGCTCTGCACTGAGTGTGGAGCCTGCTTAAGATTCTCTCTCTCTCTCTCTGTCCCTCCCCTCTGCTCTTGCACGCAAATACATGTACACTCTCTCTAAAAATAAATAAATAAATAACCAAATAAATAAAATAAACATGTTGCTATATATAGCATGTATATTTCTAAAGTTATTTTGTCATCTAAAATTCAAATAATGTTGGGGCGCCTGGGTGGCTCAGTGGGTTAAAGCCTCTGCCTTCGGCTCGGGTCATGATCCCAGGGTCCTGGGATCGAGCCCTGCATCGGGCTCAGTGCTCAGTGGGGAGCCTGCTCCCCCCTCTCTCTGCTTGCCTCCCTGCCTACTCGTGATCTCTCTCTCTCTCTGTCAAATAAATAAAAATAAAATCTTTAAAATTCAAGTAATGTTTAGATCCTCCTCAAAACTAGCATTTTAGGTAATTTTAGAAAATTGAATCAGTGTTCAAAAATAGATTAATTTCTTGAAATTGAATGTTTTTCCAGATGTGTATATAATTACATGAAGCAGACAGGTCAGAGTTTCCTGTAAGTTCAGCTATTCCTTTTAGTGTTCTTGCCATATATATTCATTGAGCAGACATTTGTTTTTATGTATTTAATAGCAAAGACTGAAGTTTGTAATGCTCTATGTCCAACATAATGAGGTTTTGACACATAGTTTAGGAGAGAGCAACACCTTATTAGCTATAGAATAATACACAGATACTGAAATGAGAGGACTAGACAACTCTGAAATTTTTCTTCTCACCTCTCTCTCCAGGGAAGGAAAGGTGTTAAGAGGTGATGAATAATAATCACAAATGAGTCACTTTCTGACTCTGTTGTCTTGCATGATTTACAGCATATAACCCTTCAGATGGTCTTTGTTTTCTTTTCCAATTCCCAACAGGAAATATTCATTTTCATCGTGTTTATTAAATCACAGAGTTTAGGCAACTCGATAAGAACTTTGGAGTCTGACGCTATTCGAGTCTACAGGTGTGCCCAGTGTTAATATTCCCCACCAGATGCAACACTTCTAAGCTACAATCAGATTTCCTTTGAGCCCCCAACGTTCCCCCTTGTCCCCTGTCACTTTTCACAAATGTGAAATAAGAAATGATGGCTTTGTCTGCATAGAGCCCAGCGCCTGTGAAAATCAGCAGCCAAAGTGATAAACTGGCTATTATGAAAGACAACCTGAGTCTTATGTAAAGATAATGTACTTCGATGCTGTTATTCATTGGGGAGACTGATCCTATAAATCCCAACAGCATCCCACCATGCACTAGAACACCTGAAATGTTGCAGACCTTCAATATAACTGCTGCTTGGAAGATGAGAGCGGGGATGAGGGGTTAATTTTTTTTAAGCCCAAACAGGGAGGCATTAAATTGAAAACCTTTCTGCCAAAGATGTGTCTGAGTGGGCGTTAAGAGGGTGGGGCTGGAGAGGAACGGTGGAGAAAGATATGGCAGCATAAAGCCAGTGACCTAGATCTGAAAGGAAAGGAGAACCGGGGCATGATTTTCTCCCTAATCTTGAGAGCACTGGGTAAGATTTAAGTGGAGACTCTATGTGAAACTGCAAAGCAAGCACATGAAATAGAATTTGCTTCTACGTTGGCAGAGGGAGGGGCCTGCAGGTGGGCACTGGGATAATCTGTAGCATGCAATGTAAGCTTGATGGAAATAGCTTCCGAAAAGCGTGTGATTGCTGCAACCAATTTAAAGTTGAAAGTAAAATATGATTACTCTGTATCTAGGGGTTCCTATTGCAGCTCTACCCCAGGTGGTAACCAAAGAATACCATTTGCATGCTTCTTTACCAAAATCTTAGAACTACTCAAGGCTTCTAGGTCAGTATATTGGTACAAATGGGATTCAGGATAAAATTTCTGCTGCTCTTCCTGGCTTGGGATTTTATTTTCACATTTCTGTAGCAGATTCTCCTGTCTGCCCCCTGCTAGAAAATGGAAGATTATCTGTGCAAACATATTCAATCCAAATAAATTGAGCACCCAGAATTAAAAAAAAAAAACTATCATCTATCTAGCTAGCTAGCTAGCTAGCTAGCTAGCTAGCTAGCTATCATCCATCATCTATCTATCATCTATCCATCACCTCCCTTCCAAGCCTCAGGTTTTTATTATAAAATTGGTATATTGGTAGGAGTTTGGATCAAGTGAGTTTATAGCTGCCATAGCTTAGGAGAGTGCCCGATACATTGTAATTGGTTCAATGAATGAAAAAGGCAAGTATTGCATATTCCCTCCCTTGACTTCTTGAGAAGATGGATTGTTTCTTCGCCTTTCTCTAGCAATGGCCTTACAAGTATTGGGGTTGGGGAAAAGTTGTGATATGAATTTGCAAAGCTGAAAGGGTTCTCAGTTATTTTATTTAATTAAAAGGTAGTTGGGGAGAAGACTATAATTCTAGCATGGGGAAATACAGAGATAATTGCATCTAATAGTTCAGATAGTACAGATTTGTACAGCTGCCAAGGCTATGAAAATTTGCAGAGACAGTATTTAAAAGGGATTCTTAGGAAGTTCTGTAATAACAATTGCCAGAATAGTGCTGTGTAACAAATACCCTGGAACTCATTTGCAAACTACAATAAGCAGTTACTCTCATGGTCATGGTTCTGCAGATTTAACCTGGGTTCTTTTTAGCGGCTCTGTTTCAGTCTGTAGATCTACCTATACTTGGCTGCCACCTGTAGATTGGGCTATGGTCTTATCCAGCGGTCTTTATTCTGGGACCCAAGTTAACATATAAACAGGTATTGGACAGACACTCTCTTCATGGCATTCGCAGAGCATAAAAAGAAAAATCCATCTGTGAATGCACATCAAGTCTCTGCTATGCCAAGCTTCTTAACATCCCATTGACAAAATCAAGTCATGTCACCAAGCCTCAAATCAAGGAGTAGAAGAGCATCTTTTGCTTATACTAGAAAGAACAGACAATCCCATCACAAGAGTCATGCAAACAGGAAGGTGTGCTAATCTTCCATTCAATGTTATTCCCTCCTCTTCCTTTATCACCAATAAATCCCTAGAAAGGGCTGTTGTTGTTTTTAATGCTTTTGAGATTGGGTTATGAGTGCAGGTTGGTTGGTTGCTTATCTCCTGTGACTGCTTGTAATATATTCCCCAAGTTATGGGCAGGGGTTAAATGAGAGTGGCCAAGAAAGGGTACACATTTGTTTGGGTTTTACCAGGATATCTCTGATTTACCAGTTCTCATGAACTCAGTGTTTAAAAAGCATCTTCCTTCCTCTGCTTGTGCCTGTTATTCTTCTATATTCTTCTCTTAAAACAAACAGACCACATATAAAACAATAAAGAAAACTACCCCTCTATTGTTCGATAATTTAGACTGCACCTGTCTGATTACCACTGAAGGAGCTTCCTTCCATCATTCCAATGTCTTCCCTTCCTGTGCTTATGTATTGGATCTGGGCTATGTCATAACTCCAGTAATGTTTATTCACAGCATTGAAGCCTTCGTCCATACCTCAGTTATTATATCACATCTTTGCTTGTGTTTAACACATTTACTTAATGCCCCAGAGGGTGTGCACCAGGCTGGAGGCTTCTCCAAACTCCTTGCATCAGGCAATGCTGAGGGGAACACTGGTAAATCTGAACTATCTCCAGGACAAAAGGCAAAGACAATTTTATAAACTTAACACTGGGCTCACAATTTTGTGCGGTCCGGTAGTGAGAAATGTAATGAGTCATCACACATTGCAATTAGAATCAAGAGGCAGGTTTTTGGTTGCAATAAAACACTGGGTCCTCTAATTTGAGATTTCTTAAACCAGTCTCATTTCATCTTATTCATAATAACAACAGCAACTATAACATGAATAAAAACCTCGGGCCAGTCACATGATGGTCCATATTTTGGTGAATAAGGACAGTCAACAAAACAAAATAAACATTACAAAAATCTACTACAAATTATAGGTTCATTTCCTTAGAGACATTTCTAAACCCCCCAGATCAAGAAATAATATCAGAATAAAAGATTATTCATCTGCAAGGGGTGGAGGAAGGAAGCATGGCTTGGTCCTGAGATTTTCCCATTTTGTTACTCATTGGTGATGACATCATCATAGAATGGAACCTAGCAATCATGACCTTAAACGTCTTTCTTCAACTATTTCAAGGGGTACTTGGCTGGTACGGAATTCCAAATGCTATTGGGTCAAATGGAAATCCCTTTTGGTCATAGAGAGAAAATAGCTATTATTTGACACAGAACTAAATCATCCCAGTTTAGAAAAAATCTATGCTTCTCAGCTATTTTACTATCTATAGGAGTACGCTTAGCAGTTTTCCCCATTTAACACGCAGGCCACCACTTATCTAAATGAGTGGCCATTGGGAAAATGTGTATGTACTGGCAGAAAGAGCAACCTAGATGCATTATTCAGAACTCTTCTGGCTGCAAGTGATAGAAAACAAACTCAAACTGCCTTGGGGGGTGGGGGAGATAGACTTTATTGACTCACACAGCCCGAAAGTCAGGAGTGGTCTGGCTTCAGGCTTGCTACTAGACTCAGAGGTTCCAAGAATATCTTCAGGACTCATGGTTTTTTTTATCTCAGAGCTCAGTTCTCATCTGCAGTGTCTCAAGCCTGCCCGTGGCTCCAGGTCTAGATTTGTTCTCTCAGCTACTTCAGGAGGAAGAAAAGGTCCTTTTCATACAAGAAAACTCTAACATCAACCTTAGAATTGGAACTCTTTGGCTCTGCATACTTTGGCCTGTGTTGCCCGGCATCCCTAAACTTAGGACTCACTGGAGAAATCTGTTTTACCCTGGAGCTGATGTTTCTGGGACCTACCACACAAAAAGTAGAGAAAAGTGAGGAAGAGGGAGCTCTCAAGAGAAAATCAGGATTTTTTTTTTTTCCCCAAAAGAAGAAGAGCTGGGATGTTCGAAGGGCCCCAACTAGGCAGAATGCCCCCTTTTAAGAAGTCTCATTACATGCACCCTCCTTTTAAGTTTATTTACAACCAAGGCATCCCCTCTTCTGTGTTAAGGGCTAGGTGATGGATAGGTCCAAAGTGTTTGCCCTTCCAGAGGCCTCAATACTCAGAAGCCATAGAATGTGGGACCCAGAGGACTCAACAGTGCAAACCCAACTGGTAACTTCCAGAACCAAAATTTCTGGAGGCATAGTTCTTGAAGGCTTCCATTTTGTCGTGTGCGACAACCTAATAATGAGTCTTGTCATATTTAAGAGAAATTATTTTGCAAAGACAACTTATAAGAAATGAAAATAACATATGTGTTATCTTCTTCTCCTTAAGCAAGTATCAAATTTACTCTTTTTAAAAGGCCTCAGATTGGCAGAATAAGTATTTCTCTCTGTTCACGGCCATTCCTTGCTTTATCTTAAAGTAGTTCTTAGAAAAGTCCTGAGCTCGGCACTAAAGTCAGAACCTAAATTCTAGTATTAAAGGAAGTATCAAATCTCAATACATTGTATAAAAGACTCAATACTTATTTTAAAGGGCTTACTAACATTCTTATTATTGATCTTCAGTTAGCCTTTAGTCTAAGGTTCAATTAAATTATGAGATATTGTATGAACTGTTAGGTTACTATTGTTAACTTTTTTATTTTTTATTATTATTTACAAGCCACTATACATAAACCATGTTATAATGCTTGAAGTTATCCAGACTTATGTTCTTATTGGGGAGGTTCTTTATGAAAATTAATAAAATAGGGGCAGCCCCATGGCTCAGTCAGTTAAGCGTCTGCCTTCGACTCAGGTCATGATCTCAGGGTCCTGGGATCGAGCCCCACATCAGGATCCCTGGAGCTCAGCCTGCTTCTCCCTCTCTCGCTTCCCCTGCTTGTGTTCCTTCTCTGGCTGTCTCTCTCTCTCTGTCAAATAAATAAATAAAATCTTTTAAAAATTAATAAAATGCAATTTTGAGATATGAACTAAGGTTGTGTGACGTTTTAACATTGCACAGTTTATTCTAACTACGTAGATGGCATTCATCTACAATTGTATTTCTTAAGAGAAAATATACATGCTTTTGTTCTTTTGTTCACAACCACATCTCAGCTTGGAAAACGGAAGCAAAATTATTTTATATAAAGTACTTTGTATGACTACTCAAATATTAATCATCGTTTGTGGTTTGGGGCTCAGAGAAACCACTCGTCCAACATCTGAAAAATTTTAAAGGGGAGAGGATCAGAAAAAGGGGGCTGATGTGAGAGTGACAGAAGGAAAGACTGTAGTAGGAAGGAATTCTACTTCCACTAACTGCCAAGTAGAGACACTGGATTCTCAGAGACAAATGGGAATGTTCTAAAATTCGTGTTTACTTTTCTTTGGAAGCTTAAGTCAATCTCAAAAGTCTTGTTTGTTTGTTTGTTTGTTTGTTTATTTTCCCTACCTGGAAAAAAATTTGTTACCTCTTTGGAAAATATTGTTATATTCCATGAATTAAACTATCTTAAATACCCTGATTACAAAAACTCATTGCCTAATAAAACTTGGAGACTTAAAAGGAAAATTTTGTTTGCAGCGTTTTTGTGCATTTGTCATTGTAAAAGCCAAAGAAGGAGGGAGGGAGAGAGGGAGAAATGAGAGACATAGGGAAAGAGAGGGAGAGAGAGATAGACTAATTCCAAAAATATATTTACAAAAGTTATCAGTTGTTATGTATTCCAAGTGAAAAATTAAGAATCGAGCAATGTCATTTTGAGATTGTCAGTTTTGATACTTTTTGATCTTAGTAAATGGTAAGGTGAATATTCTATTTAAAACCAGGGACATAGTATGATTTTGAGCAAAACCAAAATGAGACACTGAAAAGAAATGGACCGGAAAATTGTTAAGCAGCCTTATCTTTTTCCTGGAACTTACGTAACTCCGAACCCTATCCATCATCTCTGTATCACTCAGGTCAGTTCAACAAACATTTACACAATGGGACTTTAAATGGAACTCCTGCTTTCTCAGAGTTGTGATTGAAGTTCCAATACTGAGGATAAAAGGCATCAAATTCTTCCTATTTCTAAAGCTCTGCAACCACCCTTGGGAAGTTGGCCCAAGGGTAATCCAAAACGAGTCTGCCACAAGTGGACCATTGGCCACTCCCAGGTCATCTAAAGACAAAGCATTCTCAGGGATGTCAGTAGGAAAAGTGTCTTTAGAGATGACGCTTTTTCAACCTTGACTACACAGTGGAATCATTAAAGAGGCTCAAGCCATACTTGAAACATCAAAGCCCGATGTGTAGGGATGCAACATAGGCATTGGTGGTTTTGGGGACCTCTGGATGACTCCAGTGTGCAGTCAGGTCAGAGAGACAATCTGCGGTGTTCCAGCTTTTCTCTTTTTCTTCCCATGGTGCTCAAGGCACATGGGGACCTTTGGCAAGCTTGGAAAGGCTTGGTTGTTGTACTGGGGTGCCTGGGACTCAGAGAAGTCTCATGCTCACACCTACAAAAGTATAAGGGAAGGATGACTGATCAAGAGGGGCTTGTATGAGCCGGACCCAAGGGAGAATTCTAGCAGGAGGTAACTCTCTTCCACTCACTGCAGTGCAGGGTAGAGGCATGGCAACCTAAGGCCAGATGTGGACATTCTAAAATGGAACCATGCTTGTGTTGTTTTGAAAGGGATTTAATTTAAAAAGAATGTCTAAAAACCGTGAAAACCCCAAAGAAAGACACTGCGTAAGTGGTACCCTTAAAAACAAATGCTAACAAAATGAAGCATTACGTGGGCTAAAGAACAGAGTCATTATCCCCAGTGGGGTACCTCTTCGCAACTGCAGAAGGGCTGTATAGGGAAGAGTCAAGCTTTGAATTTCAAGTTAGCTTTACCCAGAGAGCATCAATCAACATTACAGTTATGCTCTCCTATAAATCTTTGCCTTTTTTCTTCCATCTCATTCCCCCTGGCCCAACTTCAGGCCCAACTTAGGAGGGGCCAGAAACAACTATCAGTTAGTAGGGAAGGAGTAAGGATGTCAGGGAGAGCAAGGAAGAAAGAAGAAACTAATTATATTCTTCCTACTTTCCCAAAGCTGGCTTCCAATAAGGCCAGATTTGTGGGAAAGAAAAAAAAAAAAAAGAAAGATCTGAATCAAATGAAAATAACTTTTGACAACTGGACTTTTTGGGAAAAATCACAAATGGGACTCATTTGATATTCAAGTTCTAATCCAAAGGAAAGACGAATGTTTCAATGGAGCTTGTCCGAAGACAGTGAGGTAGAAAAAATAATACTGCTCGATAATTTTGATCTTCCTCAGTCCATCTCAGTCAAACTCATCTTATATTGTGGATTGTCAGATACTGTGCTAAACATCCAGGAGACAAAGATCATCACCTTTAGGGGGGTATGTGGCTTGTCCATCGCACAGCACTGTGAACTCCTTGTCAGCAGAACCCTTATACAATCATCATGATTACCGTTCATGTGTTATTATCATTATTATTACCAGTGTTAGAAAGCCATTAGATTGCTGACATTGGTGCAATGGAGGTCTAAGTAAACAAACCAAATTCTAGGCATGTATATGCCTCAACATTACAAAGCTAAAACCTAAGGACAACCTAAAGACAACACCAAGCTTCTGGTTTATTTAGCTCAGACCTTTGGAAAGCATCTTAAGCCTCACTCTAATGTGGCTAGAAACATAAAAAGTATTAAATGCAATTTTTCTAAGATACCTAGTTTTTCTGAGTCATTAAGGAATGCAAGATAAATTATTTAGGTTTTTAATTATTCCCTCTGTAAAAGTAATTTATACGTGCAAAAGTCATTTATTCCTCTGGCAGTTATTTTTTTTTCCTTAAAGATAGAGTCACATAATGATTTTTCAGAAAGTCTTAATAATGATATCATTAGTGCTATTTTTTTTACAAGAAACTTGGCACTGAAGTACTATTCAATAGAATATACTTACTATTTCCTTACTATCACTTTCTGAAACTACATCTAAGCTATTTTTTAGTGTATTTCAGAGGAAGGGAAATGAGAGCAAATGGGTGGATAAGTATAAAAATAGACCTTTGCCTTTAATTTGTACTTACGTTAATTGAAATATATTGCTTGAAGAGTTTAAGAAAGAAAGTGATTGTATTTTTAAAATAGAAATAAGGGTTCATATTTACATAGATTCTCATTCGACCCTTTATTTTATGGCAGATAAATTGTCAAAAAAAGATACTCTTTCTTCCTCTATTATATAACCCAGAAACTGCTTGATCAACTATCCTACTGAATAGTCAAATCATCTAAAATCAGCCCAATTCATTCTGGTAATCTCTAGTTTATTCCTCCTTTCTTCTTTGACGGTACACCCAAGGCTACTTAGTATATGGGCACAGCATTCAGTGCCTATTTTTCTAATCAGAGATGTGCTATCAGGTTCATTGCTATTTCAATTTTCAGGGGAAGAAGAAGAACAAAAGAAGAGAAAAGAAAAGAGAAGAAAAACAAGCCGCCATTTAGATTTGCCCAATAAGGATGTAGTAGCGCAACCATTGTGATATATTCTTGGCTTCACTTAAGACATGGTAGAATCAAATACCAAATGAAAAATATAGAGATATCTGAATTTGCCCTGCATGTTATTGAGGGGTTTATTCGAGAAATACCTAGTGAGTCTCTACTCTGTTCAAAAGAGTACTAAACTCTGGGGAAAAGAAACTCTTTTTTGGCACCTACTATTTAAAACCAGAGTATCAGTTAGCTTGAAAATATTGTCTCATCTGATTCTGTTGAGCTACTGAGAGAAAGATATCTTACTCACATCTTCTATATGAAGAAGTTGTGATGGGGAGAGATTACATAATTTGCCCAAGGTTTTAGAGCTCCACCCACCTGAACTTGCTTCCAACCATGCCAAGCTGCCCCCTCAAAGTTCTTGTAGGTTGGCCATGGAGAAAATAAATAACATGAAAAATGATATGTTTTAAGAGAAACATTTAAGAATTGGAGTTTAAGAGTGAGATTATTTCCTAATTAGGAGGTTCAAAATCTAGGCTCAGCTGCGTTTGAGTAGACTGTTTCATGGAACACATATATTTTTATCAAAAGACCTAAAGAGTTGGCATAGAACAACCATAATTAACCAAAAGTGAGGGGAGAATAAGCAAACACGGCAAGTATGATCTATAATCTGTGATCTTTTATCTAATGTTACACTGCCAGAAGATTTATTTTGGTTCTCGATCTGGCTGTAATATTCTAAAATTTCATTGACTGAAACAAATAAACTAAAAAATAATGTATAAAATTTTCTAAAGCCATTATAAGGGAAAACCACTCTTTCAATCATAACAAAAAAGGGAAATAATTTGTTGAATGTCTACTTTTTGTGTCTGGAGATTAGTTTTAGAAAGAGAGAGGCCATCATATTTCAAATTTTGGCATTTAATGAGAAAGCTATCTCATACTAATATTTCTGTTTTAATTTTAATTTTATTGTGCATTCCATTGCAGATGCTCATTGATCATAGGAATGTTGTCATTATTATTGCATGAATCAGTACAATGATCTTCACATTAGAAAAGTAGGAGATTGTTTTCCATTTTCACTTGTAAAGTGGGGAAATATACAATAGGATATGCTTTGGCTGCAGTTTTATTTGCAAGCTACTGCAGCTCTTAAGTGGACGTTATGTGAAAATGTTGAATCTTTCTTTGACAATTTAAGATGTTTCTATTCTGAGGGCTTCCTAGATTCCTCTGGTATAGTTACTTTCATACCTGTAAATTGAAATTACTTTCAGCACAAGATACCGAGTAAAAACTATTAAATATCTTTAATTTTGTATGTGATAAGCCTATTAAGTCAACTTTGCAAGGAAAAAAATTGGGCTTTGGAATAGGCAAAATAGATTACTATGTGACCTTTCAATGAAATTCTGGGCCTTCACAGGTTATCTGATCTTAAAGGGTATAGACTTTATCCTTGGTTAGGCTATTTTAAATAACTCTGTTAAAAATAGAAGTTAACTTAGAGAAAACAGACAGTAATGCAAATATTTCTTGACCATAGAAATACAAATTACTTACAGCTGCTGGAGTGCAATTGATTATTGCCCTGTAGATAAACCAGTTTCTTAAATTCATTTTAACATTACTTTTCTGAATATAAATTTATGCTTCTTTGCTATCTCCTTTATACCAGTCGTAACATCTTACTGGTTCCCTCTTCAATAATGAGATAAATAAAATCCTTAACACTTGTTCATTTTAACTTCTCATGAAAGTCATGAATTTGCCCTTAAACTGAAAATATTCTTTTAATATCCTTAAGATGCATTTTCACATATAACATGAAAGTAGATATACTGATATACAATGTTATTTAAGGGAGATATTTAAATGTTTCATTTCCTCTAATTCACACTCATAAAATTATTAACAGTTTAGAAAACTGTTAGTTCACTATTAATCACCACACACTAGAAAACTTTATTCCTGTTTCCTATTCTTAACAAAGCATTTTAAAACATTTTTGGTATAAATTATATGGTAATATTGCCATTCATCTTAATTCAAATGCAATTTACATAATTACCCAAATTAGAACTTTCAAAATTTAATTCTAGTTATTTCATTATTGATTACCAGCATCTCTATCATATAGCCGATATACTTCTCCGTTTTACAATGTCACATCGACAGAGATACGTCTAAGATGTTTGAAAAACAAAAATTTAAATCCTGCCTACTAGTGATGAGGAAGCAGAAAGCTAGCTGAGGACAGGCAGAAGCTGATACTCCACAACTCCTCCACCCCTGCCATGGGATATATGTGACATTCCTCTGGCACTCTTGGCTGCCTTAAAGGAAAAACAGTTAACTTATGGAGATTGATTACAACCCTGCAGGACTCCCTCAGTTTACAAAAGTCTTAGCAATTTAGAAGAACAAAGCATTTCTATCAATGGTCGAGCTTCCAGAAGGGAATGTAGATACAATTAAATGTCCTTATAATCTATAGCCCATTGACAGATACTTGAAGCAGGCAAAATGAAATGTTCCTCCAGGAAGCCCCCAACTATCTGTTAATGCCTTGCTAGAGGGAACAACAACCTTAACTTGACAAAGGCAAGGTCTCCAGGATAGGGTATCCCGTGAGTCTTCTTTAAGAAAATCCTTTTGAAACCTACCTTTTCCTTACCTCCCCCAATTCCCACGTATATAATCAGCCACTCCTCACAACCCCCCAGGCATCAGTTCTTGCTGCCCACCATCCCGTACTGTGCCCCAATAAAACCACCATTTTGCACCAAAGACTACTCAAGAGCTCCTTCTTGGTCATCGTCTCTGGACTCCACCCCATGGAAACTCACCTATATTCCAGAACCCCATCACCAGTAATGCAAGCATTATCTGTTTGCTCCTGATAAATTTCAAAGCCCCCACAAATACCATTAAATCAATATAATAATTATGCACAAAGAGATAACAACTGCATTAATATATATTTATTTTTTACTTACAAGGTTCTATTCCATTGAAAAAATAAAATGCAAAGTATTTACAAATCAAAAAGAAAAATGTTGCTTGGTCAATGTTCCTTTATTTTCCAGTGTAGGAATGATTCTAATTTAAGTGGGCTTCATATCCCCAGATAGTAATGTTGAACACAACTGAGCTATTTTTCCATATTAACATTTCTCACGCTATGACTTATGCTGAAATGTGTGATCATATTTACTTAGAGTATGTGCTGGATTACAAAATATTCCTTACCAAAACGTAAAAATACAAGTGGATGATTTAGTTACAAGCTTATTCTTTCTTCCCCCAAGTTTTTACTTAAAATCCAGTTAGTTAATATACAGTGTAATATTAGTTTCAGGTGTACAATTTAGTGATTCATCACTTACATACAACACCTGGTGCTCATCACAAGTGCCCTCCTTAATCCCCATCACCCATTTAACCCTTTCCCCTGCCCAACTCCCCCCTGGAGCCATCAGTTTGTTCTCTATAGTTAAGAGTCTGTTTCTTGGTTTGCCTCTGCTTCTCCTCCACTCTATGTTCATTTGCTTTGTTTCTTAAATTCCACATGAGTAAAATCACATGATATTTGTCTTTCTCTGAGTGCCTTATTTCTATTCTTTAATTGAGTGGGTTGTTTTGTTTTTTGTTTTTGCCATATTTAACAACTTAAGATGTCTTTTATTATACACAAACCAAACATGTTAATGAAGATGATAAATTGTCTATTTTTTTCCTTTCTTTAATGCAAGTTCTTTTTAGCTTCTCTTAGCAAAATTGTGGGCTTCACGTAATTGACCCTCGAATTAGCCATTTGCAGTATTTATTGCTACCACTAGATGTCACTACTCTCTTCGTAGAAGCAACTACAGATGGACTGGAGTCACAGAAAAAGACTGATAAACAATTTATTAAATCTACAAGTTAACACTATCTGTGGAGAATCACTTGGATGCATTAAAATGTTGACTAATATTATATTTACTTTTGAAATATCATGATAAGCCTGTCACATGAGAATGGAGCACTGACAAACATTCTCATTGTCAGAGTTGGTCAGGGTTTAATGTTAGGGCTTGTGAATGATTTTGCTTCAGATATTTAAGTAGAGAAAAATTTCTATATCTACCATTATGCGATGCTCCCAATGATGACACTAAAGCAAATCCTCATACCCACTTTGTAAGAAGTAAATGAGAAAATATTGAATATGTTTTATTCATTTTTACTTTCTCATTTCCCTTTTAGTGCTATTATAATATACATTATTTAAAACATATAATTATGGATACATATATCAAATATCAACTGCAAAAATGTTCAGAATATATTATAAAACATTCATTCATTCACTCACTGGTCCATTTATTTAACAAATATTTATTGAGACCAACAATGCTATGCATTGTTTTAGGCATTTGCAAATCATCAGTGAAAAAAACAAAACCAGACAAGTTCACTAGCCCTGGTGGAGTGTACGTGCTAGTGGACATGTAAAAACTCTTAATCACTCACAATAAGTGGAAAACTTTTAACCGAAAAAAAGAGTGGCTTGCCTCTAAAATCAGGTAGCTGAGTTCCATCAGAAAATTTCTGAAGTCTTAGAGGAACATGGGTTAATTTCAGTAACTCTGGAACTATCTATCAGTAATCTCCAGGGGTGCTTGTGTGGGTCAGTTGGTTAAATGTCTGCCTTTGGCTCAGGTCATGATCCCAGGGTCTTGGGACTGAGTCCCAGGTTAGACTCTGCTCAGCAGGGAGTCTGCTTCTCTCTCTGCCCCTACCCCGCTAATGCACGCTCTCTCTCTCTCTGTCTCTCTCTCTCAAATAAATAAATAAAATCTTAAAAAAAAAATTGCCAACATCAACATAGGCTTTTGGTGACTGAGCACAAGAAGTCATTCAGAGAAACAACGTGCCATCCTAGGACGGTATCGTCACAAATCTGAAGCTGTGTGCTGTGTTCATTTCTGTAATTTTATCTCATTTTTCTAAGCCTCCAACAATCCAAAAGCATGTAGGAAGGAACTGGAGAAAACAGGAATAGTAGTGAGGCAAAGAAAGAGGATCATGAATGTTTAGTCAAATTTGCTTGAGCAAAAGGAAAACCTCCTCTGCAGCAGATGCTTGCAAATTGCAGATTTTCCCTAATTCTACATCTGTTGCTCACATTTTAGGAAGCAGTTACATACAGAAAAACCTCTTCCTCTAAAGCATTAAAATTGTCATCGCTCATCTATGTCTGTCCTTGAGGGACATAAAGTTGATCAACAGCATTTGTTGAGGACTTTAATCTTAGGAAACGTGAGGAACAAAGGAAAGAGACTTGAGGGACAAGGCATGTTACTCCACATTTTAGAAGTAAAGCATTACTTGGCTTTGAGTGCTACTCTCCTAAGTTCTTTTTTAAACTTTAAAATTATAAATGAGATAAATTTATATACGGTTAGCATTAGCCATACGTATACCAGACATAACGTCAAGATAAGTTTAGCCAAAATGATCCTGCATGTCTTCCATCTGGTCCTAAAACTAATCTGTTTACTTTGCTCCCACAAGGAAGTGGATGTGCTCTTTTTTTAACTTTAATTTAGTTCCTCTTAACGCAATTCTCTTTTTTTGTCTTCTTGTATTTGCTACGGAGGGACTCTGGTTTTTGCTACTGAGGGACTCAAAACTGTATGAGGCCAAAACCAAGTGCGAGGGACCATAATGGTCTCTCCGTGAAGCTGCTTCTTGAATTAGTTAAAGCAGCCTCTGCGAGTCACCACCAAATGTGCCGGGGTCAGTTCCATCATGGAATGAAAGAGAAAGAGGGTCTTTTCTGTTTTCTCCTACCTCAGTGATGCCACTTCCTTTTTCTCTTTCAGATATGATGGGGGGGGGAGGTCTGCCACTATACATTTCCCTCTGTGAAATATGAACTGAAGGTCTCTTACTTGTGCATTCTGCTATCTATCAATTAGACCTCATAATGAACAAAATCCATCTCAGAAACCTTGGGGCCATTAAGAAAAGAAAAGGAAGCGCATTCAAAGCCTCTCCCCTTGTAAAACGGCCGGCTTTCCTTCCTTTGGCATCTGCTAATTATAAAATGCCCACTTACCTGCATTTCCTTAGAGAACTCACTGAAAAGCTTCAGACTGTTTCTAACCGTGAAGGCGGGAAATGCAAGGGTCTTTCCAAGCAGCATGTAAATTCCGAACTGGTTAGAGTAATTGTGTGTACCCCACATTGACAACTTGGTGGAGTAAAAGACAAAAGTCTCCGTGATCTCTGCTGAGTAACCACTGATTATTTACTGCATTTGGTATCACTTGCCCATGGTTCCGAAATAGCTTACACAAGCCTCCGACGAAATTACTATCAGCAAACTGAAAATTCTTCAGAAGTGTTTATTTTTGCATTTTGTTCCTGATTCACAAGACAAGCTTCACAGAATATTACCATAGGATTTCAGAGTACAGGATCTGTAAGAGGCATCTAAGATCCAGTGAATGAGTTTATGCTACAGGATACCTTTCAGGAAAAATGAGAAATTCTGTTTTGAATACTTTCAGGTGAATCTTGCCTCTCAAGGTCTAAAATCATTTCTCTTCCAGAAATGCTGACTTATGGGCCATCAAATCTGCATTGGCTTACCAAAAAGAATATACAGATGAACGTGCTGATATCTAAACTTTCTTATAATACATAGGTTCCTCTCTTTATCTCAAGAAACTTTCAGGTCAACATAGAAGATAAGATGTTATAAAGCCATATATTTCAAGTTGAATGTCATCACCTACGAAGCTCAGTCACACTCAGGTGAACAGAGACACTCACTTGGCAAGAAAAACAAAAGTGTAAATGTTGCTAAATCCTTTCTGTAAATGTTCCTTTCTATGTCTTTGCTGGAAAACCACCTGTAATCCACCCTATCATAGTCTTTCCTTTGTAAATCCAGTTATATACTTCCAGAAAGCATAAAGGAAGGAAAAACAGTGCTCGGATTGCGCTATCAAAATCCTCTTACAACATCTTTTTCTCTACCAAGCCAATTAACTAATTATGCTTCCAATGCCTTGCCTGTGTCACAGTCCTCCCTTTCCCAATCAAACAGCTATGCTAAATTCTGTATATCAGAGAGAGAGATTTGGGGGGTAGGAAGACTCATTCCAAGTAGTCTAATTCAAAAGTCTACCCCATGCAAGAATCTTCTGTTTGTGATTTTTGGGAAGCAGTCTCTAGCATTTGAATGAACACAGTAACAATTTGCTCTATAGTTAGATAAAGAAAGCTTTCATTTACGTATATTTATTAATCTCCTCTCAACATTAGTTATTAATTACACTGAATGAGATCCTGCTCCAACTTACTACCCCATTGCCCTCCATCTCAGTTCTCTTTCTACTCCCAAGAGTAGGCAAGAGTAATTTCCTTCTAGTCCTGTTAGATCTTGGCTTGTCCCCCAGAACAAAATTAAATAGTACAGTCTTCCTTCCGGCTCTTCAAATACCTAAGGATACCTAAGGATAGCTTTTAAATTTCCGTTGCTCCTACGTTTTCTGTAAGCTAAACTTTGGTAATTCTGTAGAGAATATAAAGCAGTCTTTCTAGAATTCTCATGCCTACAAATCTTTTGCTTTTTAACACTTGGTCATTCTATTATTAATATGTTTCTATAAGTATGGAGTGTTATTTTGAAGCGAGCTCTTAAAAGTTGCAGAGATTTGGGCTTACTTTTTTAGCTATTACAATGCTTCTTGCTTTCTATGAAACCATTTGTCACAGTATTGGATAGGGTTTTAGATCCAGTATTTTTTTTTAATCACCATTGACATGGGTGAATCAAAGTTTCTCTTGTACAGAATTGAGGACTTACAGCTGATTGTGAGAACATGCAGATGTGCTGCTAGTAGTTATGATATATTGGATGTGTGCTGTATTCACAGTGGAGAAAGTTAAGAGCTTTAGATTGCCAGAGAAGAATTAAGCTCTTGTCTTCTTCCTCTCATACTTACTTTTCCCATTTAAAACAATCAATGCTCAAACTGTAATAACTCCATGAATGTTATTGCTGATTCAAACTTTCAAATAGGAAAACTAAAATTTACAACTACAGTCATCAGGTGCTTTCCCCCTATGAACTGGGGAAGAGTGAGACAGTAAGAACGCATGAAGTTAGGGATGGTGTGTCTAATTGCCAGCTGTACACTTACTCCCTGCAATCATTTCTAATTTCTAGTAAGTCTCACAGCTGACTGGAGTAATTTTTTTAAATAAATATTTGGTTTATTTATTTGAGAGAGAGAACATGAACAGGGGGATAGAGAGAGAGGGAGAAGCAGACTCCCTGCTGAGCAGGTAGCCTGATGCAAATTCCAGCACCCCAAGATCCTGAGCTGAGCCAAAGCCAATGCTTAACCAACTGAGCCTCCCAAGTGCCCCTTGATCGGAGCAACTTCGATTTGTCCCACTGTTGTAATTAACCCACATTCGATCTCTTCTGCAGTTATTTCGTATAGCTGGAAGCTAAGTCCTTCTGGAGCACATTCATGTTGGACAATGTAAGGATTTAGTAGCTTTCTTTTATGGGACTTAAGTCTGAGGTCGATGTGAAAATTTTGTTTTCAGTACCTACTACCCACAATCATTCAACCGTAGCCACTTCTTACATAGAGTTTACTAACGCTATGTATTCTCAGAATTTTCTGTTGATACTACAAATAACTATATTATTTAGAAATTCGTTCTGTGTCACAGTTCACTGATGCTTTTACTGATTGAGATAATCAGCTAGAACTCTCATATCTGATAGGATATGCAATTGCATGTCTTCCTGAGGAATACAATGTATTCAATTTAATTAAGAATTCAGTTATCTTTTTCTCTGTATGGAGAAACTGAACAAAACACAAACAACAAATAAACAAAAAAGTAAAAAACAAACAAATAAACAAACAAAAGGTTTATAACATTACTACTAAAGCAAAGATTGGGAGATAATCCTGAATGTTCCTGAGGCCACATTCACACTGCTTTAGTATATGTAGAGTCTTCCTGAAAATCACAATACATTTTACAGCTTTTTCCCTTGTGGGAGGAAAAAAAAAAGGACAATCGAAAAAAAAAAATCATGAATATATTCAACAGTGGCTCTGTATAAAGGAAACTGCCTCTCAAATCTTTTCTAAAACATTGTATTTCTGAAATATTTGACTAAATAGACCCTTCATTTTTTAAGTGGAATAATAGAAAATGAGATAAGACTCTAATTATAGTTGACAATAACATTCTGGTGTGATATGACTTGTGCCTCTGGTATTGATATGAATATCTCTGAATGTGACTCCTGAATGCCATTTATGAGTATTTTTCCAACAAAACCCTTGGAATTTTTTTTTTTTTAATTTGTCGCATTTGGTCACAATGAAAAGCAATATGTTTACATTTTAGTAGGAGCTACTCCCACCACATAAAATGGCACGGTCAGTTATAAGAAATATTTCCACTTGCTTATTCTTTGTAACCAATTCGATTCCTCTTCACTTAGTCTTTTCTGTGCATATTTTTGCATTCCTGTGCTAAATTTAGCCATAAGAAGTAAGAGCATCAGTTCAGTCACCCTTATGCAATAACAGATAGTTTTTATATCCCTAGGAAGTGTTCTGCAATATTTACTGTTTAATTAGTAAGAGTAAGAATATGCACATAGTCTGCCCCATGACTATAACAAAAAGCAGTCCAGGAAACACATTCAGAACACTTGAAAGTAGAGTGTTACATCCTTCTGACTTTCTATTCCATTTTCTTGAATGTGAATTATGACTCCAATAATATGCTTTTGGGGAAAAAAAGAAATGATTTCTGGCATCTTGTGGGGGAGGATCTGAAGAGGTTTTAAATTATATTTTGTCATGAAAATACACATCTTGTCATCTTTCTTTAGATGTTAGAATCTTTCATCTCGCTTGAAAGTTCAGATTGATCTGTAACCTTTTTTTAGGGGAAAAAAAAAACATATGTCAGACTCTTTGATGTGTTGTGCATATTTTTGCTCAGGAAGCTACCAGGCTTCTTGCAGACCACAACTGAGAAATGCAAATTGAATTTTACACACTACCCACTGACTTGGGATCCTATTGAAGTGCCCTGGGGAATCAAACTGCCCTACTTTGGTTTTGCCTTAGGCAATTCAATGACTTAATTGTTGATGTGGCTTAAGTTCTACAGATGAGGTCTATATAAACAAGGTGACTTTCCTCATCTTCCAGCCATTGGTGGACATTTTCAGAAGGCACCTTGACTTGTGGACCAGAAGCAATGAATATCTTAGTCCTGTTTCCTGATAATGACAAATCTCTCTTCTCTCCCTCTCTGGTATGATTTTCCTTAGCCACCGATATCTTTTCAGCAATGTCATTCCAATGGCCAACTTTACCAGCATATGTAAATGTGCCAGCTTATGTCTTGAGAACAAGGTTGAATGAAGTCCTAAGGATAGGACTAATAACAAAAAACATTTTATTAACTCCAACAATTAAATACCCTCCTCGAGGTTTTGAAGCAGGATTTGATATCTCTGGCTCCACACGGGAAAAAAAAGGAAGAGGGAGAGTGCTTGAATGATGTCCTTAATAAGCAAAAGTGAATGGAAATCAAGCTGTGAGTGAGGGGGCTGGTCTTCACCTGTAGTTGCAAGAGTGAGGGCAGAGGATATGTACACAGATGTCAATACAGAAGTAGAAATTCTGGGAAGATATTCTCTTTTGACTGCATTTATTTTCTTATTAAAAACTGAGTTAGGACATCAGTTGAAAGTATGTAGGAGAAAGTGTTGGAGGTTTGAGGAAACAATATAACATAAGAAGATGTTTCTAGACTCAGGAGCAGACTCAATGGATCAAGGGAATCCGGTGGGACAGCCAATGGGACCACTTGAAGTCTGTGGTCATAGCAGACTCATCAGCATGGCTGTATATTTCTTCCAGCTGTCACCACTGTCACCACTGTGAATATGGTGGAAGTGGACAGGTTGATTTAACCAGAGTCAGGGCCAAGGACTTGAAGTTGTATGCAAAGGAATAATAACAACCAATGATAAAATTTAGGATGGTTGTAAGAAAGGGTGTAAAGCCATAGGTAGGGGATATTAAATATTAAAAAATAATAAAATTAATAATAGTTTACAGTGTGTTGGGAGATTATTAGAATTGAGTTATAATTATAATTACAGGGAAAAACACTGGAAAGATTGTCTTCAGGAACTGAGTAAGTAGCTTGAAATTGAGGTTGCAGAGAATATAGTTACTGGAAATATTAATGATGGAAACCCTAGAAATGAGAAAAAGATGCTAGAGATTTAGAATAGTCATCTATCACCCCTATTGATACTGAAACCGCCAAGAATTATGGTATGAGTAGTATTGGAAAGTGACTAAAAGTGGGCTTTAGGGTCAATTTTCAAGTGTTTTTGAGGGGATTTAGGGAGAACAGGAGAAAAAAATGGTCTGGAAACGACAAGAAGGAAAATGAAACACTTGTTCTCACCTCTAGAGCTCTTAATATAAAGCCTTCAATAAAAAAAAAAAAAAAGAAAAGAAAAGAAAGAAAGAAAAGAAAAGAAAAAAAGTCTGCCATCACTTGACAGGAATTTTCAGGAAAGAAATATTCTCAGGGAAGACCCCAGTATTGGCTCCAGCAAGAAGATGAAGAAAATAAGAGATAAGAGATTGAGGCAATATTGGTCATTGCTCATGATGGGTTGCATGCTCCAAGGATCCATCTGGATGGGTGTCAAGAGTTGGAAAAGGATGGGAGATGGAGGCAAGAGAGGGGTTGGGCCACGCTATCTGATGATTCAGGTTTATTGATTGTTCTTGTCCCTCTTCTCTAAAATATATGCTCATGTCTTTAGTTAATCTTATCAAGAGATTTTTAAAAATATCATACATACTAATTCTAATTGAGTCTTACATATTTACTTTTGGCATCTTTTATTTCCTTGCTAATAAGCTGATTATTGCTATTAGCTATTTTATCTTTTCAGTGTAATTTTACTAGTCTTTTGAATAATCCAGAAAACAGCAAAATCCACATTCTATACTGCATTTTTGGGTACTAGTAACATTTGTTGTATACATTTTTCCTTTAATTTTTATATAAAGCAGGTTCTTTAATTATTCTTGATTTAATTATTCTTGATTTCGCTCCTTCATGTTTTGCTCCTCCATAAGTATAGTCTGGATAATATCATACTAGACAAGTCAGAATTCACTCTCCCAGCACTGATTTTCAGGATGGATGAAACAAATAAGAGCTTTACGGTAACGAGAGCACTCCTAGAGAACAAAGGGGAAGTGGGAAGCCTTAAGGGTATTCAAAATTTGGCCATGGGAATGTTTTCTGTATCTTCATTTCCCAGGCAACATCAAACATAGGAAATCCAGTGGCTGTCTTTGTGGTCATGGAGTGGGAAAATTCTCTCTTTGAAAAACAAAGCAAAACATAGTTTCAACTTGTGAAAATTAACTCTATGCACTTTTTTCTTCTCCTAGTTATAAAAGAATTTCCAGAGACATGGAGATGAAACACCTTCCATTCCAGAATGTAGTGACAGAGTAATTATATGTAAATTCTGTGATTGGGGGGGAAATAATGTTAAGTATCTTTTCATAACACACATCTTATTGTCCTGGTGGCCAGGAAGCAATTGGCATGTTAATGAAGAATTTGGGGACAGTAGGGTGAGAGAGAGAGAGAGATTAGAATGCATTAATGATTCCAAGACATTACAGTTTCTTCTTTTTTCATGTTTTCCCTCTCATCTTGTACTTAATTGATTCCTTCTTTCCTTCATACTCTCCTTTTCTCTATTGTTCTTTCCTGGGCTTATCTGGGGCAGTGAGGAGTTTAGATTAAATATTTTTGTTGTGGTGGCAGGTAGAGAACATTCCAATATAAGCATGAATAATCAGAACAAACGGATGCTCAATCTTCAAACTAATCAAATATATTTAAAAGACAAGAAAACTGAGCAATTTCAGGTCATTACGATTTGCTCTCTGGAAATGGGCTCAGGAGCCAATATGAGTGATGATACTACCTCATGAAGCGTGGAAAATCCCCAAGCCCAAAATGTCATCCTGAAATTCTACTCAGAATCATTCATTTTGAATACAAATAATTTTCTTCAGGACAATACACTTCAACTCACTGATATTTCAGCGTTAGTTAATGACATTAGAAACTATCAGTTAGGGGCACCTGGGTGGCTCAGTCGTTAAGCGTCTGCCTTCGGCTCAGGTCATGATCCCAGGGTCCTGGGATCGAGCCCTGCATCAGGCTCCCTGCTCAGCAGGAAGCCTGCTTCTCCCGCTACCATCCCCACTGCTTGTGTTCCCTCTCTCGCTGTGTTTCTGTCAAATAAATAAAATCTTAAAAAAAAAAAAAACTATCAGTTAGCCAGTAATGTAGCAAATATAAGCAATTATTCTGATTTTGTAGAAAGACCTCTGAAATCACTAATTTAACAGGTGGAAGGCAAGAAAGGAGGACTGGCTTTATTGAACTGTGGAGGGCAATTTTGCTTGGGGCAAGAAAATGGACTGTGAAAGGGATTGACCAATAACCCTGCGTAGTGACACTACTACTTGCTAGTTATGTTTGCTGAGGAAAGTTTTGACAGAGGGAGAAGGGGAGAGAGAAAGAGAAAGAGAGCATAAGCAGGGAGGAGCAGCAGGTAGAGGGAGAGAGAGAAGCAGGCTCCCACTGAGCAGACCGCCCAGTACAGGGCTCAATCCCAGGACCCCGAGATCATGAACTGAGCCAAAGGCAGACGCGAGCGACTGAGCCACCAAGGCGCCCTTGCTCAAGAAAGTTTTTTTTTTAAGTTTTTTTTCCCACTCTACAGGTATCTAAAAGTCTTTATACAAGAGGGGACCATAGTCATCCTACACTTGTTTTGCCAAAGTTGATCCTGGTTCACAGCCATTTCCCATCATCCCATGTACTTGATACCGGTCGTACATCAAAATATCCAGGTTGCGAAGAACATCATCATGAGGCGATCCTGAATATAATGAATTTTTTGAGAAGTTAGCATGCTGACTCTTCACAGACACTCAGTAAATGTTGTTCACTATTGTTAGAGCAAATCCCAGCACTACCATATTCCTTCTTTGCTACTGTAAGATTCTATACTTTCTCTCACCCTTGGTTTCTTCACCTGCAGAGTAAGAATATAGTATAGTAAGGATACAAGCCACAGTTGTTAGGACTACTGAAATAATATGTGAATTAACAGGTTTGTACAACAAGGTCTTGATGTTTGTGGTTTTAGTAGTTCATAATAGCTTCGCTTTCTATTATGAAACAATTATCTCAAATGTCTCTATATTCATTAAGATAGACCTAAACTAGTGGATTATTGAAGGACATCCCATAACCTAAAAGGCCTAAAAGGGATCTTAAAAGGATTTGGGAAGACCGTGGAGCGTTAAGGAAAATAGCTCCAAGAAGTCTTGAACCTCGGGTGTGTAAAGAGTTGTTGGTATTACTTTTAATACAGGGCACATTTTCTATTAAATAGCTTTCAGATGGACTCACTAAAATGTCCAGGTGCTCCACTACATGCGTAGACCTACATCCTTACTGCTAGAACAGGATATCTCATTAGTATTCCAGAGCATATGATCCAATGATTTACAGTATTCAAAAGCCTGTGAAAATGGTGAGAATATTGAAAGTTGTGAGAGAGGAAACAAAAGCTAAGAAATGAAGAAAAAAAAAAAAAAAGATGAGCATTTTCTTCACACTTGTTCCCAGCTGGGATCACAGCTGCTTGATTCATACCATCTGGGAATGTCTAATTAGAAACTACCTAGAATAGACTTTTAAAGAAGTAATTTGAGAATAAACTTAACATCAGCAGCAGTTCAGAACCCAAAGGGCTAGGAGTTAAGTTTGGATGAACTAATGGATCAATGAACGAAAGAATTATTTACTCATCATCGCCCTTGAACAACGTTATTCCTGAAAGAAGCAAAATGCCACTTGGTTCTTCGTTGTGTAATAAAAATGCCAGTGATGGATGGACCTGTAGATTGGTAAATAAAATAAGGAAAAAAAAAAAAAGAGCTACGCATAGGAGATCTTTGTACCAGTTAACCGCTACATTGTGGTATAATTTTCCTCCCAATTTTAAGTCCAATTTTTTAAACATATTAAAGCGCTAATGTGCACCCTGGGATTCATGAAAAATGCTATTTTTTAACTCTTTAATTTTGGAATCACTGCATTTTTACCAGGTGTATTGATGTCCATTATCTACCACCAGTGTTGAGTTTTATAAAACAATTATGGTACACTGTGTACAAAAAGACCCAACAGGAAAACACAAAAATAAATTCTCCTGGTTTTAATCATAATATGACAGCAATTTCTATTTGAAGTAATGATAGTTGTCTAATGTTCCTTTTTTTTTTCTTTTTTTTTAGATTTTATTTATTTGAGAGAGAGAGCGACAGAGAGTGAAGTCACGAGCAGGGGGAGGAGCAGAGGAAGAGGCAGTGGGAGGGCTAAGCACAGAGCCTGACACAGGGCTTGATCTCAGGATCCTGAAATCTCAATCCTGAGATCATGACCTAAGCTGAAACCAAAGGTCAAATTAACCAACTGAGCCACCCAGATACCCCATAGCTGTCTTATATTCTTGACAAATATAATTTGCACCAGTAAAACTAGCAAATAGGAATTCAAACTGAGACATAATAAAAGTGAAGCCTAGACACTTCTAGACTCTAGAGAATTTTAGTCTTAATAATAATTTCTGTATTAATTAGCCAATTAGTAACAAACTTCGATGTCTCACTGCCTCCATTTTCTCTTCATAAATTAAATAATTCCATCTCTAGATAAAGAAACATCTTTGTAAGTAAGTAGCAAGAGTAAGATATTATTGCTATTAAAATCAAAATTGTACAATTAAATAATGATTAAATTTTTTGCTAAAAGATATTCAGCTATTTCTGTGAGAATTCTCACACAATAAAGTTTGAAACATCTAGAACTTTGTGATTTCTATTCACTTGTTTCCACTGCTCCATCTGCTATCAAAATATAATTGTTATATTGCTTAAACAAAATAATGAAAGAGAAACTACTAACTGTTGCAATATTAGACAAAGTCATGCACAAATTCCTATCAAACATGAACATTCTCTGCCATTATTTCACTATTTTTGCTGTTCTTTTTCTAATGTGAGTTAAAAATAAATATAAAATGTAAAATGTACAACAGAACTCCTCATTTCTTTATCATTATATAGAGAGTATGCATTGTCAGAATTATTTTCAATTTTAGGGGAAAATGTGGAAAATAGTGTATTTAACATTAGCAGGCTATCATTAATATTCATTGAATAGAGTAGCTAATATATAAGCAAATGGAAAATATTCTCTTGACACACATAAGTGTTTAATATTTAGATCACAATCACCAAGACAATTTAAAACTGAATAAATAAAGCACCATGGTGTGTATCCCCAATTTATTACTATTTAATTCAATGCCATCTTATTTATGCTATCATTAATGTTATTACTTTGAACATCAATTATTTATATTTTTTACATAATAAAATTAAATATGAAACCAATAAGTTGCATAACCTAATGAGCCTTATGTATTACTAAAATGAAAACCCCATTGGGCCCCAAAGACTGCATTCTAACAAGGAACAGGGCAGGGTGTGAGTAATATTGTTTAGTATTCCAAAATGCACGTCAAGTAAATCAAGCTTATAACAAACACTACTTCTAAGTAATTAAGTGAGATTAATTGGGGCATATAAAGAATCATCGCAAAGTGAGAGGAGGGGTTTAAAAACAGCTTTTGTTAGAAAATGAACCAAATCTTCTACAGCATATAATACTCCTGGGGGATTGCCTTTGACTTAATATTGTATTAACAAAACAAGCAGTAGATTAACGCAGGTAGAAGGAAGAAAATTCTAACTGAGATTCTGGAGGTTGCTCTAGACATATAAATTAAATGGTAGAAAATATGGACCTAAGAATAAAAATGGTAATGGACCTGAGCCCGGACATGTACGGGAGAAGATCACATATGGCAATTGTTGGGAAAAAGAGGTGGAGGGGGAGCAGTAAGGCAGGGAGAATTCATTACATGCTTATTCGCTGAACTCAAACCTGGCAGTGTACTGTCATGTGAAACTTGTGTAATCAGATAGAAGATAAAACTAACAGAAAGCACGAAGCAGTCACTAAATCTTTTCGCTATCTATGGATTCTAGGCACAGCCATAAGATTTATTTGACAAAAAGATTGCTTGAAAACAGCAAATTGTGTCATGGGGTGTTTTTCTTCAAAAAACATTATGTCACTTCAACTTTCTCAAGTTCAGTTTTTACTTACTTACAATTCTATGTTGGAGTAACATGCACAGACACACACACATGTCACCAAAACAATAGGTATTTTAAGTTTACTTGGTACACTTCATAAGTATAAGTCGTTTATATTAGTCCTAGAAAGTTACTATTGTCAGAAGCATTTTAGTAATATAAAAGGATACTCGTATCTCATGAAGATGATTCCTCCATTAGAGGAACAAGGAATAAAGATGATCTGTATATTTCAGAGTTCATGCTGGGGGGGGAGAAATTATTTCTATCTTATAACAAAATGTTAGCGAACATTTGTCAATTTATTCCAAACAATGACATACAGTATTACCTCGAACACTCTAATAGAAATACAGCAGTTGCCTGAGTATAGATTGCTGCTTGAGAAGTTGCCTTGTATTTACGCATAATGCTGCTCGGTGTGCTCTATATTTAGAGCTGATGCATTAAGTTGATCAATATGAAAATGTCATTGCCAAATATTATACAATATCAATTTCTTTGACCAGGCAATTGAGATACATCATAGCCTACATGGGTAAATTCATAAATTCTCCATTAGGATAGCAAGACTAGTCAATAAATAAAGCATCCAAAAGACATGGATTCTATTCCTGTTCTTACTACTTAATATCTTTTTTCAACATGAGGACAATGGCTAAAATTTGCTGATCCCTAATTTCCTCTGGAAGGTACATGTAACCTTTCAGTTATTCCTTCATGTCTCTAGAAATCTTTATCAAGCATCTTTTCTGTGCTACGTTATACACATTCTATTCATAGCAATGAGCTAAGGTAAAGGTTAAATAATATATGACTGTATTTTTAAACTCTAAAGTTTCAAGCAAGTGCAAAATTGTTTTATTATAAATCAAAACTAATTTTAAAATTCTAATGTATGTCAGAGTATCTAAAGAAAAATGGGAACGAAGTGTCCTTCCTTGTAGGAAGATTAATTGGGGCATGTATCACCACCTCAAAATGTGGTGGACCTTGGTGGAGTCCCACAGTGAACTACTCAAATTTCTTAAAGGATGAGAAAGTATGTGTTCATATGGAAAGACACACTATTCGGGTGCCTGGGTGGCTCAGATGGTTAAGCATTTGTCTTTAGCTCAGGTCCTGATCTCCGTGTCCTAGGAGCAAGCCCCACATTGGGAATCCCTGCTCAGCAGGGAGTCTGCTTCTCCCTCTCCTTTTGCCTCTCCCCCCTGCTCGTGTTCTCTCTCTCTCAAATAAAATAAAATAACCTTAAAAAATTCAGAAAAAGAAAAATGCACACACATGCACACGTATGCACACATGGACATGCAAAGTGTATATGTGTGTTTCTATATGTATAAATGCATGTGGTTTCTGGTGGGGAGAGGGGCTAGTGGAAAAAGAACAAGCTTTCTCCTCCTCCTCCTTTTCCTACCCATTCTTTCTCTTCTCCTTTTACTTCTGCTCATTCTTGTCCCCCCTTTCCTCTCCTTCTTCTACCTCTTTCAATCACATTTGGATGATTTACTATACATTGTGTTAAGTTTTTAAAATGATGGTGTTTGCTCAATGATGGGATCATGAGATAATTTAATGTATTTGTTTTTATTTTCTGTAACTGTTTATATTAAAAATATCATGTACGTTCTTAAAAATTCTTATTTCATTCAGTCATGGTTATGAACATATGCACATAAGAAAACTTTAAAGCTTTATAGGTCTGAAAGGGTAGAGCAAGGAAAGATGATTCTTGATCAAATTAATGCTTTTCTGGTAAATCAAAATGTAACATTCCCCCCTTGACTTTCTTTTTCATAATTCTGAATTAATTGGCGGAAAATGTTTGAACAGCTTTAAGTCTGTCTTCCACTTCCTAGTTCCTTTCATTCATTCATTTTTCTAGTTTTTCATTTATTTACTTATTTACTTTATATATATATATATAATGAGCATATACCTTGTCTCAGCCAATGTGCTAAGCAATGAGCATAAGAAGATAAAGTATGAAATTTATGCCTCTTAAGAAGCATAAAGAATACTATCATTTAAACTAAAATATCTACAAAGCCTGATAAGCCTTGTGTTGGGGGTATGCTAATTGTAGAGGGATGGGATATGAGAAAGGAGGATATGTAAAATCTGTTTTATGTTGATGTCAGGAAAATCTTAGCAAAGAGGATACACTTCAATAGAGTACTTAAGATATTATGGTAATCAAATGGCATGTGAACGGAGGAAATCATTTCAGCAAAGAAAATTAAAACCATAGCCATAGAAGATTAAAAGGGCCTAGGAGAGAGTGACGTCAATAAGATGGCTGTATAGGAGTTTACAGAGCTCATGGAAGTTCTGAGAATTGTATAGTGATCTAGGTGCACAACAGGGCAATATGACAGAATAGTATAACTCTTGAGGTTAGGACATGAGGCCTTATATAATGTGATAGGGAAGAAAATGGAAAGCTCATTAAGCAGGAAAAGAGTGTTTCAAAATTTGACAAGATAGTAACTTTGTTATTGCTAACTACACTTTTCCTCTAATTATACCTTTTCTCTCTGACTCTTTCTATTTCTTTTTACAAGTCTCTTTTTCAAGATCCTAGAAAGTAGAATTTTTCTTTTCTTTCTTTTCTCTATTTCCTTCTCCCACCAGGTTTAGAATGGGAAGAATTGAGTTAGTAAAAATTCTTAGAAAAATTCAGGGCTATTCTGAAATATCTACCTAACTGAAAATGTATAGACACTCTAATATAACTATTACATTTTAAAGTACATATGGAAACATTTTTATGCTTTTATAGGCATAAAGATATATTTTGAAAAAGTTCACTGAAACGCTCTAATAATGAAACCTGGAAACAACTTAATTAGGATATGGATAAATAAGTCACAGTATATCAATGTTCTAGAAAATATACAGCCCTCTAAAAATTGAGTTAGCTCTGTATGAACTAACAAAGAAATAAAAAAGAGCATTGTGTAAATAATATGCACACCTTGATAAGAATTTTACTAAAACGATGAAATATATATACATAGTTGACCTACCTTCTGTGCAAACATAGAAAAGTATAGAATACATGAAGAGTAAGACAGATGAGTTGCACTTTGAATTTTATATATTCTAGATATTTGAATCTCCTCAACCATATATGATAACATATTTTTAAAATGCCAAATAAGTTAATAAATTTAAATATTTGATTAGGGCTTAATAGAACATTTGGCAAAAATACATATTTTAGTTAAATTTCCACCAATAGCAGAGTCACAAATCTAACATGATTTTTTCAAATTTCTTTCATTCAGTAAAATACTTGCTTCATTAAAAATAAAGCATTTTTGCGTTAATAAAAATAAAAAAAAATAAAGCATTTTGCATTCATCATAATAGAAAGTTAGTTTCTGCTTACTAGGAATTATTTTATTTTTTTAATATTCTTTTTTTTTAAATCATATTTATTTATTTATGTGTGACAGAGAGAGCACAAGCAGGCAGAGAGGCAGAGGGAGAAGTAGGTTCCCTGCTGAGCAAGGAGTCCGATGTGGGACTCCATCCCAGGACCCTGGGATCATGACCTGAGCTGAAGGCAGCTGCTTAACCCACTGAGCCATCCAGGCATCCCTAGGAATTATTTTAGTAATAATCACAAATAATGCATCTCAATTACTAAATTAGTAATTACAATTACATTTTAGTACAAAGAAGGGGGTTGTCTAAAAATATGAAACAATGATTACTCATAGATAGCCATATTTAAGATAAAATGGGAAAAATGAAAGTATGCATTATTTTTTTTTAACTCTGAAAACCTGAATACCTATTCAAATACTAATTCTAAGTACTTATGAAACTATTTCTACTTTGGATATGCTTTGCCAGTTTTTCCTAATGAATCCACATTTTTCCTTTTTCCATAATCATTAATAATATGTGAAAAAAAGTTACTTAAAATGATTTCATTATATACTCCTGCTAAATAAATATACAGAAAGCTTTATAAATAGCTATGATTTATTGAAAGTTAAGCCTCAAATTCCACAACAGGGCAAACTTCCTTAGGATTTTGGATATCATCCTAGAGGGAATGTGAGCTTGATTTTGCTTAATATGTGCTAATTTTATTTTCATTTACTTTTGAGAAAAAATAAAACCTTTACAATTTATGTTTATTGGACATAAATATGAAAATACTACATTTGTTCCACATATAAAAACTCTTGTCAAGTTTGTTTCACTTAACTTGTGAAGTTCACAACTACTTCAAAAAATAGTTGAGTTGTAAAACCTACCATCACCTCCCCCACACACACATTCATACCCCTGAGAATAAATAAGTTGCAGGAAAGCAGTTTAGACTCCAATTAAATCTATTATTCTTTTGAAAGTGATTATTGTCAATGTCTCTGTCTCATCTGTCTCTCTCCTTCTGTGTCTCTGACTCTCTTTTAATCTCCCTCTTACTATTCTTTATATGTATTTTGAAAAAACAAATCATCTGAGACTATAACATAAATTTCAGAATTGGCTGTAAACAGTCCATAAGACTGTGTTTGTATTTGAAATAATCTATCATGCTCATGAAAGAGTCACAGACTTCCCAGTTATGAATTTTCCCTTCACTTCAAAAGGGACTAAAGTTCTAAAATGAACTCTAGTACACCAATTTTATTATTCACTGCTGCCTGCAAGCTAGCTGCAGGTTATTTTAGTTACCAGAAGCTGCACTAATTTGCTATGTCTTTCTATGACTATTTGTAGGTAAAAATTTGTAGGCAGCTGACTCCAGCCAAAGGCAAGCTTTAGGATAGCAACATAATCCCTAAGAGAAAAATGGGAAATAACCTAACTATCTAAACATGAAAAAGAAAGGCACCTTGCCTGACAATTTTTGGAACAAGATAATGGTTTCTGAGAGTGTTCAACGTTTATGAAAAGATAGAAATTAAGATAATGAGTCATTTCCTTACTGTGTATACTTAAAATTTTTCATTGTATGGACATTTCTCTTTTTTCTTTATTTTTGAGCCCAGATGTTTCAAATTATGAATGATTTGTCAGTTTATGCTAAAAAACAAACAAAAAATATGACTAATCAGGGTGCCTGGGTGGCTAAGTCAGATAAGCATGGGACTCAGTTTCAGCTCATGTCATGATCTGGCTCATGGGATCCAGCCTCATGGTGAGGTCCGTGCCCAGTGCATATTCTGCTTGAGATTCTCTTTCTCTCCCTCTGCCCCTTCCTCTGCTCATGCTCTCTCTCTTTCTTTCAAATAAATAAGTAAAAATCTTAAAACAAAATGTGACTAGTCAAAAAAAAAAAAAAAAAAAGGGAGGGGGGGACGTTGTATGCCTGAGTAGCTTAGTCAGTTGAGCATCCAACTCTTAATTTTAGCTCAGGTCATAGACTCAAGGTTGTGAAATCGAGCCCTGTGTTGGTCTCTACAATGGGCATGGAGCCTGCTTAAGATTCTCTCTCCCTCTCCCTTTGCCTCTCCCTCCCACTCTCATCCCATCTTTAAAAAAAAAGAAAAATGTGATTAGTCATTCCCATGAAGAAACTGAAGGGTGCCTGCCTGCCTCAGTTGATAGAGCAAGGACCCTTGATCTCTGCGTCGTGAGTTCAAGACCCATGCTAGGTATGGAGCCTGCTTAAAAACAAAAACAAGCAAGCAAGCAAACAAACAAAGAAACTCACCCATTCCACTAAATTAAACTTAAATTAGTAATTGTGTGCTTAGATAGAGTGGAATCCTAAGACCTCTTTGGACAAAAACTTTCAGACTATCTATTTGCAAACTCGTTAATGTCCTCTGACTTCAAATAAGAGAGACAAGTGACAAGGCATACAATGGAAAGAGCATTATGTAGACGTTGGAAACAAAATGTATTATGTAACCATCCTCAAGTTTCAATGTGGAGACTGGAGTGGCCAGTTGGATTTTCTAATTTAGCTTCTTTGTTGTTTAGGAGATTATTTTTTTGTCAAGTATGGAAATGGAAGAATGTTTGTTGTGGTGGACAGAATAATCACTTCCCAAGATGTCTACATTCTAATCCTTGGAACTGTTAATATGTTAACATGGCACAAAGGACATTGCCAATGTAATTATTCAAGAATCCTGAGATGGGAAGATGAACCTGAGTTATCTGAGTGGGCCCAGCATAATTACAAGGATCCTTATACGAAAAAGTTACAGTTGTAGATGGGATGAGTGACATAGAAAGAGAGGTCGGAGTGATGTGATTTCTAGACAGAGAAAAGAGCTACAAGCAGGTAATGTGGGCGGCATCTTATACATGGTAGAAAAGGCAAAGAAATGGATTCTCCTTGAGAGTCCCCAGAAGCAGTGCACGCAAGGAACCAAATGTATATTTTTATTCACAACATAATCCGTATCTGTATCTATAAACTTGTATCAATAGCAATGTCTGTATACATTCTCAGAATCATATTTTAGAAGGATCTTTTTAAGTTACCTAGTCCATCCTTATCTTCTTACAAAGGAGAAACTGAGCCACAGAGTTCTTTAATTACATTAGGTGAGAATAGGAAAAAATGTTATATCACTCTAAACATTGATGTATTTTTTTCTGACTGCCAGTTTACTGCTTCTTGGCAAAATCTTCTCCTGGTTTATATCACTAGGAAATTGAACTGCATATTTCTGCTCTAATTCACTGTTTGAAATAGCTTTTGACTGAATGTTTTATACTGTGCTCAGCAGAATAAAGAAGGCCAATGACATAAAGAGAGTTCCAGAATTTTGAGGGACTGAGTGAATCGATAATGGTTATGGAATAAAGAACAATATATGAGTAGGGGGATTATATAATTTGTTGTCTAAACTGGGACACTTTTGAGAGTTAACAAAGATGCTATTAATAAGTATGTTGAAACAATAAGGAAAATAGTACTATGAGGCAAAACCGGATACATGTTACCCTCCATGTAACTGAAGTTAACACCTAAAGAAATTTAACAACTTACCAGGCATTGTTTTAAATGCCTTGCATGACATTCTGTTCTGGTTTTGTCAGAACATCTCTATGAGCTCTGACCTTTCCCATTTTAAAGACAAGAAAATTAAGACACAGATGGGTGACACATCTAATTTTGCATTTGAATATTTTTATATGCATAAATATATTTATATTTAAATGTGAAACTGGGATTGAAGCCCTGCCCTGGAGTCCACATCATGAACAAGTATGTAATCCTCTCTCATGTATTCCATGACAATAAGCTGGCATGCATTATCTGAGCCAACTTCAGTATAATGAAGTTAAGTACTGGGAAAAGCAACAACTTTCAAGAACCTTCCCAATTATCAGACCCAATTCTGGCCTAGCCTAGCATCCTCCCTACTCCTTGGAAGCAACAAGTGGTGTGATTCAATTCCCACTTCCCCCTCCCTTATGTCAGTGGACTGAATTAGGGAACTGAGTATATATATACCCAGTTGAAGGCACCAGAGATGTGTGAGTCACTGTCCCACTTTCACCAGGAAGTTGCTAGTGGTAGAGGGGGCAGCTGAACTTCTATTCTACCTCATCAGTCTGCAATGGAGCAGCATGAGTCAGCACCTGCTTTTGGTAGAGTGACATTAGTAGGGCCCAACAGGAAGCTGAACATGCACACCTTTTTTTTTTCTTAATGTTTTAAAAAAGGATTACATAAAGGGATGCCTGGCTGGCTGAGTCAGTCGAGCATGCAACTCTCGTATTTGGGGTCCTGAGTTCAAGCCCCACATTAGGGGTAGAATTTACTTTAAAAAAAGAAAAAAAAAACGATTAAATAGAATCTGGAGTTTAAAACATAATATCAAAAATATCTGGTACATAATAAAAAAAAATTCACTCATTACACAAAGAATTTCACAACTTAATTGAGTAAAGGCAATCAACAGATTATCAAGATGAATCAGAGATTGGAATCATCTGACAAGTACTTGAAAGCAGACATAATAAAAAATATTTAACTTAGCAATTTTTCATTTTCTTAAAAAATAAAGGTAAAAGATTCCAACAATGATTTAGGGAAGTTATGGGAAAAATTTGTACTAATAGAAATGATATATTCAGTAGATGGGCACAATAGTAAAGTAGAGATAGAGGACAGAATCAATGAACTTGAAGACATACAAATATAGTATATTGGACCTGAACAAAAAACAGAAAAATTGGGAAAAAAAAAAAGAATCTCACGTTACCTGGAGAACAACAACAAAAGAGCCTATACTCACAATCATGAGAGTTCCAGAAGGAGAGGAAACAGAGTAGGGACTGAAGAAGCATTGAAAAAATAATGACTGGAAACTTTCCAAATTTGAAAGGAGATATAAAAATAAATACTCAAGAAAGTGAGTAAACCCAAATAGGATAAACCCAAAGACTATGCCAAGACTGATAATTAAACTTCTTAGAGTGAAGAACAAATCAAAATCTCAAAAGCAGAAAAAGAAAAATGGCAGATTTCTTACAGGAGAACAATAATTTAAATGATTATTTAATTAATTATTTAAATTAAATATTTAATTTAATTATATTAAATTAAATTATTTAAATAATTAATTAATTGTTTATTTTATAATTAATTATATATTATATTATATTATATTATATTAATATATTATAATATATTAATATAATATAATAATTAAATTATTTAAATAATTAATTAATTATTTAAATTAAAATAAATTTAAATTTCTCATCTGAAACCATAAAGACCAGAAGAAGAGGGCAAGATTTTTGAAGTGCAGCACAGAAAGAATTACAAATATGAATTCTATATCCAATATTCACATCCTTCAGAGGTAAAAGGTAAGTGAAGAAATTGTGAGTTGAAGAAAAACTAAAAGAATCTGTAATACCCTTAAAGAATGTTTAATGGATCTTCTCTAAACAGAAAAAGAATGATAAAAGAAGGAGATTTGGAGCTTCAAAAATATCCATCTCATTTAGATGGAGTAAATAAAATAAAGTAAAAATAGGGATAAATATGATAACATACTTCTTATGAATTTATTAAATCATATTTAATAGTTGTAATGAAAATAATTACACTATCTGATGAGGTTCTCAATGAATGTTGAGAAAATATTTAAAATAATTGCATTTTAAAGAAAGGGTACGGGGTGCCTGGGTGGCTCCATCAGTTAAGCATCCAACTCCTGGTTTCAGCTCTGGTCATGATCTCAGTATCCTTGGATGAAGCCCCATTTCAGGAACTGGGCTCAGCTTGGAGTTTGCTTGTCCTTCTCCCTCTGCTCCTTCCCCCACCTGCTCTCTCTTTCTTTCTCTCTTTCTCATAAATAAATAAAAAAATATTTTAAAAAAGTAAAGCTGAAAGGGTAAATGGACCTTCATGGTAATGAATTCCTATCCTGCACTCAAAATGTTAAAACATCAATAGTAGTAGACTGTGATAATTTACACATGTATATTGTTTTAACTAAAGTATCTAAGAAAATTAAATAAAATCATATACTTAAAAACATTAAAATTTAAAAACACACACACACACAAAACAAAACAAACAAAAACATTAAAATAAAAACGGTATCCTAAAGTATTTATATAACCCATGGGAAGACAAAAAAGAGAAACGGGAATGAGAAATTCAGTACACCCAAAACGAAAGCAAATAATAAATGGCAGACTTAAGTCACAACACGTCAGCAGTTAAGTTAAATGTAAATGGTCTAAATAAACCAAAAAAAAAAAGATAGAGGTTGACAGAGTGGATGCAAACAAACAAAGACAAAAACCACAAAGCCAACAGTATGCCATCTACATGAAACTAAACTTCAAATGCAATGAAAGTAAAAAGATAATGATATAACAGGCAATATTAATTTAAAACACGAAGGTAAGGCCATGTTAGTATCAAATGAGCAACATTTTTTAAATTAAAAAGTAAAATTTTGTTTCTAAGCATTTTAAAATGCATTGTCAGTCACAAAAATAACATTGTTATATGACAAAAGAAGTATCATTAGATTTTGACATAGCCACAAAATTATTAAAAAGTATTAATGTTTATAAACATAGTCTACTGCCTTCTTTCTGAAATGCTTTCATAATTTCCCTTTCTATTTCTGCTTTACTTGATGAAACTGAAATAAATATGCATTTATACACAAAATAAAAATAAAGAGGAAAACATTTC
Organism: Procyon lotor; assembly: GCA_028646535.1. Taxonomy (NCBI): domain Eukaryota; kingdom Metazoa; phylum Chordata; class Mammalia; order Carnivora; family Procyonidae; genus Procyon; species Procyon lotor. The sequence goes on from CM053607.1 coordinate 12,973,298, forward strand.
GGTTATTACTCTGTGGTAAAAGAAAAATCCCTTCGAAGCAGACATCCTTGATAATGAAAGAAAGCGCTTCCTTGCATTACATTAATCGTGTAAATGAAGGTATGTCTGCTCCACTGCAGAAGAAAAGGAAGAGCTTTTCCCTCATATAGAGGGAGTAGATCGATTGTTTATGCACAAAAATATGATAAGCTTTAGAAGGGAAAGATGTTCAACACCAACCCTAGTGTACCTCAGTTAAAGTTTGAAAACCTTTGGGAGAGGACTGGTTTATCCCTGTCCAGAGGAACTGTCAGGAAAAGATAATGGAGGAATCATAGACAGAAAAGATAATGGAGGAATCATAGATAGCTAGGCCTTCCAATTTACAATTTTGGTTGTGCAACATGAAAGTGGGAAAAAGTTTGTGGGGACGCATGTCATAGGCGAGGGCTGGAAAAGCTCCTTCAGTTCATAGCTCTTTTATTATAGTATCATGATGCTTTTAAAAAGCATTATATGGGGCGCCTAGGTGGCTCAGTGGGTTAAAGCCTCTGCTTTCAGCTCAGGTCATGATCTCAGGGTCTTGGGATCGAGCCCCGCATCAGGCTCTCTGCTCCACAGGGAGCCTGCCTCTCCCTCTCTCTGCCTGCCTCTTGTGATCTCTCTCCTCTCTGTTGAATAAATAAATAAAATCTTTAAATAAATAAAAAGCATTATATTATTTATTATTATATATGTTTATGCATATATAATAAGGTAGGGATTGGACAATATCTACATTTTTAAATGCTATATATATAATCATATATAATTTAAATTAATAATAATTATATATAATAAAATTATTTAAATTTTATATAATTAAACATTTCTATTAACTCTCTTATGGTTTGGGATATGTATGAATACACGTGGTTTGATATATATATGAATAACTTCACATTATTAAATTTAAGACTAAAAATTAGGCATTACAGAAAAGTAGCAATACGATATTTCTCAGACTGCAGCAATGGAAAAAATAATAACCAATTAGACAGAAATCACAAATGAATTGATACTGTTATAATGGTAGAACACTCATCACATAGGTTGATAAAGATAAAAAATAAATTCTAAAATGTAAAATAACCTCTACCTCTGTCCTCCTTTCAACAGCATATTGTTTAACCAGAATATAGAGATAATGCTATTGAGCACACAGATCTTTTTTATAACTCAATGATAATAATTATTTTCATGGCTGTAATTATGATTCTAGCATATTGACTGGCAACAAAATGCCTACTGATTACACAGGTTGGCTAATCAAAAACACTTAGAATATGTATTTAGATTATTGACACTCCTCTCCCTCCTGTTCTTAAAGTTAAAATTAGATGCTACATATTTCTTTTTTTTTTTTAAAGAGAATCTTTTTTTTTTTTTGAAGATTTTATTTATTTGACAGAGAGAAACACAGCGAGAGAGGGAACACAAGCAGAGGGAATGGTAGCAGGAGAAGCAGGCTTCCTGCCGAGCAGAGAGCCCGATGCGGGGCTCGATCCCAGGCCCCTAGGATCTGACCTGGGCCGAAGGCAGACGCTTAACGACTGAGCCACCCAGGCGCCCGATGTTACATATTTCTTCTGTGAGTCTGAGCATGTGTACTTTGTTTCCCTATGTCCCTCCCCTCAGAGTAGTGTGTGTGTGTGTGTGTGTGTGTGTGTGTGTGTGTGTGTGTGTGTTGTATATCTAAATTACTGTTGCATCATATTCAAAAATGAGGACAACTCATTGCTAGCTCATTGTGCCTCACCACATTGGGGAGAAAAAATACATGGCTTTGCAGTTACCAAATTAGTATAATTAAATGATCTTAAAAAAAAAAATAAGGCCCACAAGCTAAAACTCAGAAGTGAGACTGCGGTCTAAAACTCTGTACGTTGCTTATAACTATCAGAGCATCTGCTTTAGTATTGTAAAACGAGAGATTTTACTACTGGACTAACAACTGATGTATTTCTGAAAGAGAGAGAGATCAGTTATTAATTGAATTGATACTTGGCTTATCCTAGTGGCTTTTATTTTCTACGTCCTATTTGGTTATGACCATGAGCAAATAATTTATCCTCTATTCTGCAGCAACCAGAAGAATGTCAGTAATTTATAAAATACAGAAGAGAGTTATATGAGTGATATGATCTGATTTGTTTAGAAGAAGTACTCGCCCCAGATACAACTTGTCCCAGAATAGTAACAATGTTACTGAGTAGGGGGCATTATACAATTGTCTTTCCTTGGGATATTTCCATCCAAGAAATTTTGTGGCAGAAAGGATGGCTAAGGGAGTTAAATATTCTGGCCCTATTATTTTCAGGTATTATATGAGATTTTTACGCATTAATTTCTTTAATCCATATAGCGCAGAGTTATACATGTCCATTTTACAATGACATAATGAGAAAACAGGTGCTTGCCAATGTCAAATCACTTGCCTATGGTCGTTCAGGTGGCTATTAGTGGAGCTCGAATTGTCTTAATCAAATGCCAATCTCTTTTCACATACAACAGAGGTTCCAAAAGTGCATTCTAAAATAAAGGTAGTTAGAAAAGGACAAACGGCTGAATATATAAAATGTACTGCATATATGAATAAGCAAAGATTTCAATCTCCAGCAACGCAGGAATGTTACTTGGAGTATACCTCCCATGAAAATAACCAAAAAGCTCTTTATGGTACATTTTTAAACACCTTTTAAAAACATTGAGAGTTTATATAATTTTAATAAGTTATGGGGCCAAATTTGAAAAGAGGAATCCAGAGAGACACAAATAGTATGTTTCCAGCAGCAAATTTTTGCTCTCTACAAATAACATTTGAAAGCCTTAGAGTAAGTGAGAAAGAAACAAAAGCCCAAGTCTAACATATGGTATAAAGTCTAACAAGAGTTCTCCAGAAGACTAATATCACCAAACTCTACACGGTCAGAGTAAGATGAACCAGATATAAACCAGTGCTATCTTGAATCTCACCACCCGAGTTTGTGTGACCCAGCTAATCTCAAGACCTGAACAGTGTGTAAGGTAGCCCCATTCATGTGGTGACCAGGTAGAAGCAACTTCAAATACTTTATATCTTCAATCTAATCTTACAACATTCTCATAGAATACAATAAAATAAGGCAAAATAAGCTAGAACCAACAGAAACAATATAAAACAAAATAAACCCACAGAGACTGAATATTGAAGTAGATGACAAATATTTCACTGCACAAAAATTTAGAAGAGACACTTAAAATAATTATAGAGAAAAAAACTGTTGGTGTGAGTTTTCCTTTCAGTGTTCATTCTATAAGTCTTCTGAAAGTGAGGACATCTCCATTCTTCATGATGAGCTCAATGTTCAGGCTCTTTTCTTCTTACTGACATCTAATGCTTAAAAATACCTATTTGGAACTCATAATTTATGGAGCTAAATTTAGTGCTTTCTTCTAAAAGCAAAGGCTTAAGACAAACATTTTCTGTGAATAGGAAGGAAGATCACCTGTAATAAATTCCCTGACCAACTCCTATTGTATGAACCAATTTCCACTACTTCTACTTCTGATTTGGGGTTATTTTTGGATTCAAGCCAAAGTAACACTTGCATTTTTGCCAGTAAAGGATATGGGTTACTCACCTTTACAGGGCTTAACTTATTTACACAGTATTTTTATACATTATTTACTGACCTATTGATTGATTGATTGACTTTCTTATTTTTTATTTATGTTTCTGTCATCTATCTATCTATCCATCTACCTACAATCTGTTATTTGTTAGAATTTATATACAGTAAAATGAATAGACTTTAAGTGTTCAATTTATTGAGTTTTCACAAATGTACGCATTCATTTAAACAATATCCAAAAAAATTTCAGAGACCATCGCCTCCTCTCAGATTTTAATCTTATTCAATTTATACAATTTTAGAGCCTAGGATACATAGTCCTTCTTCATAAATGTTCCATATAAATGCGATTAAGATGTTTTCAGGCAACTTTGTGTGTAGTGTTCTATAAATGAAAATTAGATTGCATTGGTTGGTATTGTTGAAATTGTCCATTCTTTGTGTACTAATTATTGAAATTTGAGTGTTAAAATCTCTAATTATAAGTAAACATTCTATTTCTCCATTTAGTTCTGTCAGCCTTTACTCTATGCATTTTGAAGCTCTCTTATTGGGTGTATATACATTTATGATGAATTTACCCATCTCATATCTCATTTTATTTCTAATAATCATCTTGTTTTAAATCCATCTTGTTCTGAATATTTTGTCTGGTGTTACAAAGCTACATCAGGTTTCTTATGCTCAATGTTTTCATAGTATATCCTCCTTTACTTTATTTTTAACCTATTTTTATCTATATACTAAAGTGCATTCATAGTAGACAGCACATAGTTTATTTACTTATTTAAAAGATTTTATTTATTTATTTGACAGAGAGAGAGAGAGAGATCACAAGTAGGCAGAGAGGCAAAGCAGGCTCCCCGCTGAGCAGAGAGCCTGATGCGGGGCTTGATCCCAGGACCTTGAGATCATGACCTGAGCAGAAGGCAGAGGCTTTAACCCACTGAGCCACCCAGGTGCCCCGACAGCACATAGTTTAATCTTCTCTTTTAAATTGTCCACAAATTACTGCCTCTTAACTTTAGTGTGTTATGGGTTGAATTGTTTACTCTCAACAGTACATGTTGGGGTTCTAATAACCCTCAGTACCTTAGGACATGACATTGTCTGGAGAAAAGATCTTCCACAGAGGTAACTGAGTTAAAACGAGATCATTATTAGGATCCCAATTTAACATGATTTGGTGTCCTTCTTTTTAAAAAGGAAAAATTTAGATGCAGACACACATGTGAACATGAAGGCAGTTGCCTGTAAGCCAAGCAGAGAAGTCTGGAGCAGATTCTGCCTCGCAGCCCACCAAAGAAACCATGATTTTGGGCTTCTAGTCTCTAGAAATGGAATAAAATAATCTTCTGTTGTTTAATCTACTGAGTTTGTGGTACTTTTTTATAGTAACTTTAGCACACTGATGCAAGTGTTTTCTACATTTACATTTATTTATCATTGATATGGCTGAGCTGAAGTTTACCATGTTATCTGTTTACTGTTTGAGACATTTATTTTTGTTTGTATTTATTTATTTATTTACTTACTTACTTACTTACTTACTTATTTATGGTTGTTAATCTTCTTTTCTTTCTTTTGCAGTCTTATCATTCGTTAAATGGATATTTTAAATTATTCTCTAGTTTGTTTTAGGCTTTCTGTGCACCTTGCTGTTTGGCTGAGGTTCTTGGATCTTTACATGGTAATTTTTAATCAAAACTTGGAAGGATTGGCAATTATTTATTCAAATATATCACTTCTACCCCATGCTGTCTCTTATCTTTGTTTGACTCCAATATTATAGATGCTTGATGGTTTGATATCATCCCATGTTAGTCTCTTATTTATCTCAGTCCTTTTCCCCTTTTGAGATTGGATATTTCACAGACTCTGATTTCAAGGGCATTTGTAGGTTTTCCAATAGCTGCAATCTGATATTAAGCCTTGCCTGTGAGTTATTGTACACATTGCACTTGTTACTTCTGGAATGTCCATTTTTTATAATTTACTCTTATTGCTTTTCTATCATCATGGCAATCTTTTCCATTAGTCTCAAAATATATTTATAATAGATATCTA
>CM053607.1:12979496-13009704 GCA_028646535.1 Procyon lotor
AAAGGAGATGTTTCTAGAAATATCTTTCTCACCTGATTCCCTAGGAACAATCATGAGGATAAAGAAAAAAAAGTAATCAGACTCTTACCTTGCCCAAATCTAAAACCCCATAGAAAAAGCTACTGAGGGAAGGGAGGAGGAAATGATTAGCATTTATTGAAACCCGTGTAGGGTTTAGTTTTCAAGTTTGTTGTTTTTTTTGTTTGTTTGTTTGTTTGTTTTTTACAAATTGTATCTCTTTCAATCCTTACAAAAATACTTTTAGTGGCAAACAGTACCTTCCATCCAAGTTCTACAAATAGGAGACCCTTTTCTAAATATTCCCCCATACTTCATCAAAATTTGAATCCAGACCTTTGGTATTCCAAAGCCTATTTTTTCCCCTATAATATCCTGCCTTTCTAGAATTAGGACAATTATTTATCATCAGTGTTCAAAAGACACTCTTTTAACCTTACTTTTTTCTGTTGTACTAGTTCTTTATAAGATACTTTCCACAAGCCACTCTCAGGAGAAGTAAATATATACATCCAAAGAATAATCTTTGAAAGTCTTGGGGCTCCTGTGTGGCTCAGTGGGCTAAAGCTCTGCCTTCAGCTCAGGTCATGATCTCAGGGTCCTGGGATTGAGCCCTGCATCAGGCTCTCTGCTCAGCAGGAAGCCTGCTTCCCCCTCTCTCTCTGCCTGCCTCCCTGCCTACTTGTGATCTCTCTTTCTGTCAAATAAATAAAATCTTAAAAAAAAAAGTCTTCCTACTCCTGGTATTCAACAAATAAAATAATATTATTATAAGAAAACACTCAACATTATTTAACTCTAATAGTTTCCCCACATTTAGAAACTCTAAACCTGCTTCTGTTATTAGGAATTAACCTAGGAAGACAGTGTTCTTGGTGATATGGAATAAGGATCTGTTATGGTTCAGGTGACACATAAATCATATTTAAAAAAATACAAAAGAGAATGTCTATACATTGTATTTAAGCAACCTTTTGTGCAAAGCTAAGCTCTACTATGAAATGAATTCTTCATAATCCCATTTGTATTTCTGATTTTTAGAATTCCATATTAGTTGAGGTACATAGCCGATTATTTTTTTAAAGAACTAGGGATAAGAAATATAGGTAGTAAACTTTACATGACTATTTAAAATTCTAGAATGTCCATTCTGAATAGAAATAAAAATAATAAAAGATAACCTAGTTTAAATACCAAGTGAATATATTCAACAATAGAAATGTAAACATAATCATAAGGATGAGTTGCTTCTTATTATGGCCTTTAGCTAAATAGGTACTTAATATCAGTTACAAAAAAATTACTTCTTTGAAGATGAAAGATTCTTTCAGATGGTAATTACATGTTTTAAAAGATTTGGAAAATGGAAGTGTATTTTCTCCTTTTCTAGTGAAGTTTCTACTAAATTCTTGTGATAACAATGTTTTTAGTATAGATCATTTCACTGTCAAACAAAATATCCTTGATTAAACACATGGAAAAAGAGAAGAAAAAGGCATGAAACAAAACCTCTCCATATTCAAGCTGCCACCAATTGCTTTCTTGTCTAATTTGAATTGTGCAGCAACTAATCATATTTTGGCACTTTCTTGCCATCAAAGCATTTCATGAAATTATCCCATTACAATGTTTTTCTCAGAGGCAAAATTAACATAGATGACAGTTCAATTGACATGTTTCTTTTTCTTCTAGTACTGTTGCCAATTAAACAAATTGTACCATATTTTGATTTCATTTTTGTTAATTATTTGTAAAATTGTAGCTGCTGATTTTTTTTTTCTAAAGTTTTAGTTTCTTGGTCAGAACTGAAAATAGTGCCAATCTTGATAAAGTCACCTGAACTTTCTGAGTTCTCTCTAACTTTCTGAGAAAGTCTCCTATAATACTGGGTAAGCAATCATGAAGACTGGTTGTTGGGTTTAAATTTGCTTCTAGTAATTTTCAATTTTTCTTTTACCACTTATATCTCAGTGAGGCAAAGAACTTAATGAATCCTGAGACATCAAATAATGAATGTTTCCACTCAATGTAGAGGTTATTCTCTTTCTACCTTCTTGTTTCAGCTTTAAATTTTTCTTTTAATTAATGGTTCCATAATATAAAGAAGATATTTCTTTATATTATAGCTATATGCATTTGCTATATGCATAGCAAATATGCATATATATATGCATAATTGAAAGAAGAATTACTTTGGCAGGGAAATGAAAAGTACAATATCATGAGCCTTTAATACTTTAAGATAGTGCTTAAGCACTTATAATCAAGTCAAACCATTTCTTTCAGCTCAAACTAAATGAGAGCTTATGTTAGTGTGGGACTTGCTTCCACTACTCATTTTACCTCTGGTCCTGCCCTTCCTCCCTACTTTCCTCCCTCCCTCCCTCCCTTCCTTCCTTCCTTCCTCCCTCCCTTTCTTCCTTCCTTCCTTCCTGCTTTCTTTTTATTTTGTTTCTTCTTAAGAAGACATTTTCTAGAGTGAAACTCCTCTTTCTCATACATTTACTTAATATATTGGCCTTATATTAACTTCCTCTGATGTGCAAGCCACTATTTCATGGCTCAACAAACTTCCTGTAAGGGACCAGAGAGTAAATATTTTAGTTTCTTGCAGGTCATACCGTTTTTTGCCAGCACCGTCACCATAGTGTGAAATGGCAGAGACGACATGCAAATGCAGTGTGGCTGTTTTCCGCGGGAACAGCTGCTATGCCCACCCTGTGGCCCAATCAGAGCTTGCTGTTCCTGCACTAGATCTCTGGATGAAACTTTCTGAGGGCAGGCCTTGTGTCTGTTTTCCTTGCTGTTCTAACCTCAATGCCTGAAAGTGCCTGGTACATAAGTGGTAGTCCACTGATATTCAAATCTGTCGTACGTATACTTAGAATAAAACATTTGGCAAAATGCAATTTTATATGATTGGAAAACACTTGGATCCCATAGAAATAAAAGCTTTCCTGGGTAATTATTTGGCTTGATGATGAATTGCTGTGCCTGGAATGACAGAGCAGAGTCATGTTTTCAATTGACTGGGGTGCCACGCTTCATTTTCATTGTGAATGTGGTTCAAGCAAACAAATTTTCTGGGCTAACTCCTGGATAGACTTCCATACAGGGACATGCTCTTCCCTGTCTGGATTGCATGTGGTTGTCACATTGAGTTATTTCCAGACAGAGATTTCAAGTCTTTCCTCATGTTCGGGTTAAAGATCTCATTCACTTACTAGTCTTGCCATTTTGCCTGTCTTGAAGGCTGTTCTCTCGACGGGATATTTTCACCTTGATCAATGGGCCATAATCCACCTGCGTCTGGTTGCTTGAAGAAGTTATTTTCCTAAATACTAAGCTTAGATCCTACCCATCCTCATACCCCTATACATTGCTCAGTGGAAAGCAGAAAAGAAAATGATCTAGGAAGATGTAACTCACAGTGATGTGGAATCCCCCGCACAAGCAATGGCACCTCCAAGATCTCCTAATGCTAGCGTCGTTTTATATAGGTGCAACTGTGCTCTCATGATCACTTACCATAAAGCAAGAGACAATTGGGCCAAGGTTCCCTCTTGCCTGCTTTTGTGTACAAAAAAATAAATAGAATAGAGCAAATAAAAAAAAAAACAACAGTCTTGCAGCTGGAAGGCAACTTTAAAGAAAAATGATGTTCATAGCTATCCTGCAAGTAGCTGGCAAAGCAGTTTTTACAAAACATATTTAATGTTTACAACCACTTGGAGGCTGGGGAAAGAGTAATACTTTAAAAATATGTTTAATGTTTTGAACCACTCAGTGGCCAAGCAGCAGGTCCTGCTAACATATATTTAATGCTCAGAGTCATTTGGTGGTTAGGAAAAAAGGAACTTCTTGTTAATTTTTAACATTTATTGCTGATCAGTGGCTGCTAAAGTAACTATCAATGCAGCATGGTTTACGTTTAGGGAGTCACTGCGCTCCTACTAAAACAATTCATACACTTCTCTCAAGGCCACACAAAAACTGTCAATAGCATTACCTTTGCGATTGTACCGCTAATAAAAACATAGGAATCAAGCGGAGGAATAAAATGTTCCGACACACACAGTCATAACAGCCTATGGTCCTGAAAACAGCTCTGGCGCGCGGTGCCCTGCGGACACTTCACTGCTGATGCTGCGGGGCGGTGGGGGGATCACCAGGCTTTGCTCCATCTCATCCAAGGTGTTAAAGCAACTCAACAGACTGGAAAGCGAAAGTGCAATCTGATAATTGGTGTTTCTTACAAATCAACAGTTTGTCGCCACAAATTAAGACCGCAGCGTCCCCTACACCGAAGAAAATGTAAATTGGGATACAAAGACCATGAGGTTTTTCCAAGAGACTAGGTGTAGCTTGGTGTAAAACAAGAGTAAATATTGAGCTCCTGTGTCAGAGCGAGGGACTACAGGGGGATAAAAAGGGGACAGGTAATTAGCTAGGACCGCTGTAAGTTAGGCATTCTCCTACCAGTTTCCTGAGAACGATCATCAAATTTTTAACAAGATCCGTCCCCATTTATTGATCGCATTTATCCAGGCATTGGGGTAAGTGTTACACATAAATTTTCTCTTTTACTGCTTGCAGTAACTCTGGGAATTAGGTATTTTTATTCCTCATTTGCAGGTAATGAAACCCAAGCACAATGAGGACAAATAACCTAGGCAAATACTCACAACTAGGAAATCGTAGAGCAGGGATTTGGACTCTTAAGTTTAATACCCACATACTATAATTGAACATGTTACAACAGAGTTCTGTCCTCTGCCTTTCTGTAGAAATATACATATATATGTATATATATATATAATGTGAGAATTTATATATATAATGTGAGAATACAAAAACTACTTTCCAATGTGGAAAAGAAATTTCAGAAACAAATATTTTGGTAAAAATGGCCTTATTAACAACTTCTGAGGTCATCTTTGGCTTCTCATATCAAAATTTGGACTCAGTTCAACAAATTATGAAGGAAATTCAAGTCAAATGAAGGACTGCTGATTTAAACAGTTAACGCATAAGCAAAATACAGCCCAGAGATAATCACTTCTTTTTTTTTTTTTAATTTTATTTGACAGAGAGAAACACAGCGAGAGAGGGAACACAAGCAGAGGGACACAAGCAGAGGGAATGGTAGTGGGAGAAGCAGGCTCCCTGCTGAGCAAGGGACCCGATGCGGGGCTCGATCCCAGGACCCTGGGATCATGACCTGAGCTGAAGGCAGACACTTATCAACTGAGCCACCCAGGCGCCCAGAGATAATCACTTCTAAAAACACATTAAGTTCCTTTAAGAATCAAAGAGAGTCCTTGCTCTTTGCTTATATTCTAGAATCATCTAGTCCCAAAACCTAGCTAGGGTGGGCAAAGGTAGGCTTTTGTGCTGCCAAGGTTATAGGGGTGGGGGCGTAGGACCGGAACAAAATATTGAAGGCCAAGCAGAGTGAGAAAGGAGTCCACACTGAGTTCGGGTGGCATGAGGAAGGCATGTTGTATCTGGGAAATACAGCCTAGTGTGAGGATTCAGAGTCCCGATGAGGTGAACAAAACCTCCACAGTGGGATAGAGAAGATAATGGAAACAGTGCAGATTTTCAAAGTTGTGAGTGGAGTCATCAGGGCCTTTATAAGGTATCTGGAGGCTGAGTGGCAGTAAACGATTGTTTGCATGCAAGGGATTTGATCAAATAACAAAATATATTAAGAAGAACAACAGCCAGATTTCTTAATCTTGGGAAAGAGTTGTAAATTATAAAAGGGTTAAAAAAAAACCTATAATAAATAGTAGTGTTAGATTAGAGTAGGAGGTATTGGCGTGAAATCAAGGTTTTCAGTATATTTAGAATGATACAGAAATAGGAGCACCTGGGTGACTCAGTTGCTTAAGCATCTGCTTTTGGCTCAGGTCATGATCCCAGGGTCCTGGGATCAAGCCCCACATCGGGCTCCCTGCTCATCGAAGAGTCTGCTTCTCCTTTGACCCCTCTCCCGCTCATGCTCTCTTTTTCTCTCTCTTTCTCTGATCAATAAATAAAACCTTTTAAAAAATGATACAGAAATAAATATTATATATAAATATTATACACACACAAATATATTTTTATCTGTGCCGACTGAGAGGGCCTAGGAGCAATGATTTTCCAATAGCAAAGGACACACATAGCCACTAGATCTTGGCTACTAAATATTATTCTCTATGAGAGTGGGAGAGAGCTTCTTGGAGAAATAGTTTCTTCCAGAGCTGAGGAAGGAAAAATGCAAGACAAGTCCCAAATATATTTTGGAGCCAGAAAGTAAGGGAGTATTCAAATAATTAAGAGATAATGTTAAAGTGACACAAAAATCAGCTTAAAGTGTCTTTACTTATATTTTACATTTCAGACTAAAACTGAAATAATTTCAATGTTAAAATCAATAATGATGCTAATACATTAGAACCAATTTAATACAGTAAGAAACATTGAGACTACACAGACACAAACTAATGGATCATTTGAAAATGTGATGAGGACCAGGTTATTTTCCTAGTTTCAAATTACTTTTTGACAAGAAAAAATACCTTTTTTTTTTTAAAGATTTTATTTATTTGACAGAGAGAAACACAGCCAGAGAGAGAACACAAGCAGAGGGAATGGTAGCGGGAGAAGCAGGCTCCCTGCCGAGTAAAGAGCCCGATGCGGGGCTCGATCCCAGGACCCTGGGATCAGGACCTGGGCCAAAGGCAGCCGCTTAACGACTGAGCCACCCATGCACCCTGAAAAAATACCTTTTGACAGAATGTAGTATTTTGTAATAATTACAAAAAGATAAAGACCAACTTTACGGTGGAATCATTGTCTAATGTAAAGTCTCTAAGATGAACCTCAGTTACATCTGCCTCCAACATTCACACCTTTGGCTAATTCTTTTCCCTGGAGAGTAAAATGGGTTTATCAAGTTGATCCTAACAAATAAAATATAGAAGTGACAGGATGTCAATTCTAAGACAGCAACCACATGACTGGGCTTGGAAGTACACCGCCCCACCCCCCAACACACGGGTGAATCTTCAGAAGAAACCACATTTTTTATTGCCAGCTTGACTCTAAATCCACAAGAGGCTTTAATGCAAAGACACCCAGCTAAGCTGACCCCAAATTCATGACCCAGATAAATGAAGAGATAATACATACTTGCAGTCTTAAGCCTCTCAATCCTGTAGTATTCTGTTATGTATAGTAGATAATAGCAATATCCGACCTGGTAGTGGGGTTCTGCTATAACAAACACTTACAAGGTGGTAATGGTTTTGCAGTTAGGCCAGTGTGGCTTGGAGGAGAACATCAATATAAAATGGGTTGAACACAACTCTTTATTGCATGTTGGACTTGGAAGGTGCTGCATGTGAGAAAATGAACGAAAATGAGAACATCTTATTGGACATTAGAAGACCACTGCTATGCAGGGACAGAAAATTTACCAAAACTGTTGCCTGCATTTATTTGAACAGTAGAAAAGGACTCAGGGACTTTCGAACAAAAAGGATCCAGGTCTCGTTGGTTTTGAAGATTACTAATCTTCCCAGATGGCAAATGATGCTAAAATTAAGAAAGGGTTTCTAGGCCAAGATCAAATCCAGAGCATGTGGGAAAGCATGGTCAAAAGATAAAGCCATGGCAGTGACAGTAAAATTTTTTGTTAAGATCTTAGGGAGATCAAGGATGGTTCATTGGCTTACTGTCTAGTCAAACAAATTTTTCTCTTAAGAGATAAATGGGTAAGTATGACTCAAAGATCCTTTCTAGCAAACAATAAGGGTTCTAATTCATGGAAAGGCTTTGTCACTCAGGCACTTCTGTAGGGCCCAAGGTAGAGAGGATTTATCTTGAAGGGATTTTTTTTTTGTCTAATTCAGTGAACCCCCAAAAGATTCATGGGATACCCATACTACTGACAAAATAAAGAGTTCTATATGTAGAAACATCAAAAGTGTGAACTGAAGAAAGAGAGGCAGAGACTGTACAGTGAAAATAGGCCTTTGAACCCTTTGAATTCCATTGGCAGAAAGCCGACCAAGAGAGCTGCTTAGAGGCGAGTACATGCTGCATTGCATAAAAAATGAAGGATAACTCAGAAGGTCGAACCAAGAGCCCAGGAAATATAGTTGGGAGCCATGGGCAAATATTCTCAGAACTTGAACCTAATCAAAGGGTTTTTAATATGTACCAACTAGATTTCAGGAGTGTGCTAGACCAGTAACTCTTTTATTTAGTGCATTTTCCCTCTTTTTTTTTTAACAGAAATATCTACAGAAATCTTCTCATCCCTATCTCATCACTGTGTGTTGGGTGTTGGGGTGGGGGTAAGTAAATGGCTTCTTTAGCATCAAGAGTCTGCAGATCAAGAGGAGATAAATCTAAGGAATCTCATTTGCTCTTGCACTTGGTTTATATGATGAGTTTCTGGACTTTGGACTCATGCAATGAGGGAAAAAGATCTTGGGGTCCTAGAAAGAGGCTGAGTATATTTATTATATGACAGAGCAAAATGAATCATTGGGGTCCAGAGGATAAGGTGATAGAAGGCCCTCAATGATCTTATCTACCTTGTATTCATTCTCTTGGGTAATCCAATTTCCTGAATGTGGGCTAGACTTCTAACAGTTAGAATATGACAGAAATGAGAGGATGTCGCTTTAAATATTGGTTATAAATGCAGACTGTGGCTTTGGTCAGAGATGTTCTTCTCCAGCGGTCTCTTAGATATCTATTCCTGGGGCCGGGCAGCTGCCATGCTGCGAGGCAGCCCTGTTGAAAGGTCTATATAGCAAGAGACTGAGGTGTACAAATCACCACAGGAGTAAGCTTGGAAGCAAATTTCTACCTCCTCCCAATTAACCCTTTAGATCAGATCATAGCCCCAGCTATGGGTACAACCTCTTGGGAGACCTTGAGCCAAAAGTACCCACCCAAGCCACTCCTGGATAACCATGATCCTGTAGGGTAATTAATGCTTGTTGTGTTACGCTGCTAGGCTTCGGCTAATGTATTGTGCAGCAACAAGATGACTAATACACAACATTGGTCAAGTAACAAAAAATTAACATTAATGCTAATGGGACAAATCAAAACCCTGTTCTACCTGATAAGATTCAATAAGATCACAGCGTCATGTCTGTGATGTACCTAACAAAGAAGCCTAACCTGAAGTTCCACATGAGGAAACATCAGGCAGACCCAGTATGAGGGACATTCTAAATAAGTACTGGCCAAGAATCTTCAAACCTGCCACAAAATCAAGAAAAAATAAGGAATTGTTCCAGATTGAAGAAAACTAAAGATATATGGCATTTAAATGCACCACATGATTTTGACCTGGAAAAGTGTGTTATATAAATTATTATTGAAATAACAGATAAAGCATGAACGGGGTCTAAAGGTTAGATCCCAATAATGCATTAATGTTAATTCCTGATTTTAATAATTGCATTTTGGTTATATATAGATAATGTCTTTATTTGTAGAAAGCAGCTAACATTCTGTGTCCAGCTTCCTGGAAAAAATTCTGCTTATAGGGCACAGACAGAGACCAATGAGACTGTTCCTACTCTACCACTTAAGCTGCTCTCTGTGGCCATAGGTAGTTCATATGTTAAGATAATGTATCTGCTTTGCAATTTCTTCATCTGTCTCCCTATGGCGTTTCCGTGAAAGCAAAGAAGTTTGGAAATTTATATAAGTTTCCAAATTATAATAATGGTGTAATAAAGTAATGTTAGGTTAGTCATCATTTTCACTATTTCCTTTGTAGAGTTGAACTATTTAAGTATGCCATGTAGAAAATATTCTGTTTAAAAACCTTCATGGGATGCCTCGGTGGCTCAGTTGGTTAAGCAGCTGCCTTCAGCTCAGGTCATGATCCCAGGGTCCCGGGATCGAGTCCCACATGGGGGTTTGCTCAGCAGGGAGCCTGCTTCTCCTTCTGCCTCTGCCTGCCTCTTTGCCTGCTTGTGTTCTCTCTCTCTGACATAAATAAATAAAATAAAATAAAATAAAAACCTTCAAAAAAACTTCACCAAAAATTACATCTTAGCACTTGTCCCTAAACTTCATGTAAAAAAAAATAGAGTTCATGGAAAAAAATAAAAGGGGACATGTTAATTTTTTAATAAACCAGAAATATAATTCTCTTCAGGTGTAGCTTATTTTATTCAGACTTACACTATTTTTTTTTCCTTGTAAGTCAGTGAATAAGAAATACCTAGTCCTCAGACTTTGTTTTAAACAGGGTCCTGCATCCTTAGGTTTAAAATAAAATAAAATAAAATAAAATAAAATAGTAAGCATTTCAAGATCTTAACCAGCTCATCTGAGATTGAAAGCTAAATTTAAGACCCAAAGACATTTTAGAAGTCACTAAAGGGTATAACTGGTTGCAATTAACTTTGTTCTAAAGAGGCTGGGAGTCATGCCTCCTTTCTGAAATTGAGTTCAGTTTTCAAATAAAAATGAAGAACAGATAGTAAACAATCCTGCATAAAATTATTGTAGTGGTTAAATAATAAAACAGGGAATACAAATCTTGAATTGGATCACCTGGCCCTTAACCATTGCTGAGGAAATGGTAGGTCTTAGTAAAGAAATTGTGATTCACAGTTGGCATTCATAAAACGTGTCATAGAGACTTGGTTATGAGTAGCCCAATCACTGCCTCAGACTGGCTTTGCTCAGGCAGAGGAAGACAATATAAGTACGAATAAGGGTTGAAAGATGTTACACCTGTCAGCTCCCTGGGAGAAGTTAGTGAAACTAAAGCTATACCCATACAAAACTACTGGTATTAAAGAAGGCACGTTACTGTAAGTCATTGCTACTGTAGTGGTCTTAAAGAATTAAGACCACATTCATAATGTCCAAATTTGTCTCCAAGGAGAAAGTCTGAGTTGGGGAATATCTGGATCATTAGGTAATTTCCTCGGGTCAGAGTAAAAGCACTTTATCTATGAATATTACTTTCACAGCATATTGCATGCGGCGCAAGATAGTAACAAAGTGACCTTTCTCTTAAACAATTCATAGATTCACTAGAATTTTCTTCAACTTTCTGGAACAAAATATATTCCATAGTCTGGTAAGTCTTAAATGTTGATTTTCCTCTGAACTCTCTACTCATCTTGCTCAACACCACCGCACAAGTTAATATTCTTTGTTGAGTTTCACTTTAGTTCACTTTTATTCCATGTTTAATTGTTTATCACATTTTCAGACACATGATCTATCATTGCTAACTTGACGTTTGCATAATAAATTGTTTTGATGTCCCAATATTTCTTGTGGGTTTTTTTTGTATTACAAAATAAGCTATTTTACTCCATGTATTTGTAAATTGGTGGCTTCTTCTCCAACAATGTCAATAACAACACTGTCAATTATTGGGAAGGGACAGTTATTTCCTAGAGAACCCTCAAACACAGATACATAAAACTGACAGTGAGATTTGCTGTGACAATAGCTATACTGTCTAACACACTATATGGAGAACTCCATCTGGTCTTGACCAAAAGTAATTTTGATATTCCAAAGAAAATGACACTGAGGCAGGAAGTGCTTAGAAGGGATGCAGGAAAAGAAAGTAGGAAGAGGAGTAATCATTGGACTAAGTGACTTACCACAGGGACCATTTCCATGTGGTAAGAAGGGTGCACTTGGGAATGGAGCTCAGGAGCTCTAAAAACATAAATATGATGCCTGGATGGTGCACAGTAGTTTTTCATTAGCTTTAGACTGGTCATGGAAAAGGAAAAACAACAAGGGCTGTAAGCCTAACAGGGTGTCTTGTGCTTTGGGTTCTGCGTAGAGGCAGGATCTATGGGGAATGGCAAAAGTAGTACAAGGTAGATATTTAATTTCTAATATGTAATTCATAAGTGGTGTTTGTACTTTTCAGTATATATTTGAAAAAAGAATATTATGTAAATGTAGTCCAATAATACCTAGGTGCACCCCTAGCATGCAATATGGTATCACGTTCAAAAGAAATACTCTGCTATTATTATTAAAAAAAAAAAAAGCCGGGAGAGTGCGTTGAAAATCAGCTTATGTATTTACTGGAGTCTCCTGAATAATTGGTGAGAAATTCTAGTAATGTCCTATGGCAAACCATTTAAAGAACTTATTCTTCCTTAGATCTTTCTGATACCTCAACACAGTACAGCAAATTATGTCTCACCTCAATATTGCAAAACCTGGGATCACTTTGTTTTCTCACTTACCTAGCCTGATTTTCCAGATTTATTTCCCTCTTCAGGAGCTAGCTATGAACTCCTTTATATAAGAATTCAGGCTCTGCAGTCCTTCCCTCATCCAAATTGGCACAACAAAAGACCTAATTATTTATCTAATAAGACAGAACTTTCTAATAATGTAGAGGGAGTTAATACACTAAAATGTGTATGTTTGCTTTAAGGACGTTGTTTCTGTAATAGTCACGGAGGGTCATAAATTCATGTAAATATTCCAATTTACATGAAGTAAGCCCTGGATTAAACCATTTAGGTACAAAAGAACATTGTCTTCTTAAAAGCCTTACTTTTTCTCAAAACAATACCTTCATTTTTCTCTCCCAGGAAAATCAAGGCACAATTAAAAAACTAGCTCTCCTCATTTTCGGGGGCTACTTTTTAATAAGATACACTTCTTCCCAATCGTACTTCTAAATTTCTAGCCATCAGCACCATGTTTAAAAAAAAAAAAAAAAAGCAGCTCAAAAAATGTAGCAAGGAAAAAAAAAATGTAGCAATAACCAAGTAACTGATTTTCAGCCTTGTGTCTGAACACTAATGTTTAAGATCTGTGTAAATGACTTTGAGCTGATTTCTCAGGTCATGGAGAGAATATGATCTTTGAATACCTGGTAAGGTCAAAGACACAATTTCAAGTGAATTTGTGGTAAATCCATGTGACAACTCTTAAAGCCACTAACCTGCTTCTGCCTTCGGTGTAGTTTATGCATGTCTGGGTTGGTTGTAGGGCCAGCAGAAGCTCTCCAAGGAATGCCAGACAGGAAAATTAGCAATTGCTCAAGATAGGAGTTTCAAGTTGTAACCTCAGAGGGATGGGTAGCTTTATCTTACAAATGTGCTAGATACCAGAAGCTACTTTGAAGTAGAATGAGGGATTGGCAGTGGAGACTTTAGAATAAAAGTTGTTTAAAATTGTCATTAAAGCTGTTATCCTTAATTCATTGACCCCAATAAACATACCAGAGAACTTTGAAATTTAGGTTGATGTTGATGTGTAAATTCATATCAAATTTAAGTTATTAAGTATGGTAGTGATACTATAGCTAATTGTAAATTCATTCCAATGATGTGCTCACAGTAATACTTGCTTGCTGTTTTGATGGCATGACTACCATGGGTTACTTGTAATCAAAAAGAAAACAATCTCATCCTTCTGGAATCTGTATCTATAGCTACAAAGGATGCGACACACTCTTTTCTGGATCACTTCCAGACACATAAGTGATACATGCTTTGGATGATTTACTTTGAGCCAAGAATTACTATGTGATATTTGTGAGTATGGTAGTTACCTTTAGCACTATGTAGGTATCTGGAATTGTAAAGACAATGGATTTTAGTACAAGTTAAGTTTTATACTTAATTACAAAGGAATTCTGTGGGTTCAAGTAAATGCTAAGATAGGAATATAGTGACAAATGGTGTATATCCCAGATACTTCTGTATCTATTTGTATATTTAGAATGGAGCAGAAAGGACAAAATGAAAATAGAAATGAAAATAATTGTATCATCTATAGTGGAATAATATAATTTTCTGGCTTACAAATAAGGTGTTTACCTCGACCTGAAAAAAAATTAATGTTGGAAAGGCTTCATTGCATCTGACAAAATTTTGATTGACCTACTCACCCACAGGAGACATTTCTGGGACACTAGCAACGTAGGGTCCATCCAAAAACTTTGGCTCATTATCATTAATATCCTGTACTTTGATGATGAATTCTGATTCAGGCTCCAAGGGCTTCCTGGTTTCTATGTCCACAGCCTGAGCACGGAGTGTGTAGAAAGGTTTTTCTTCTCTGTCCAGGCTCCTTATTGCATGGATGTCCCCCGTAGTTTCATCAATGGTAAAAACAGTGCCAGCGCCATCTCCTGAGAGGGTGTATTTAACAGTGCCCTCTCCTTTATCTAAGTCAGAATGGAGCTTTTAGGGGGAGAGAGAAAGAGACAGAGAGACAGGGAACACCATTAAAGGGATGGTTCCATAATAAAAATACTTGCAGTATAATTTTTTATAAGAAAAGTTAAAAGAAAAATCTTATGGTTCTCTTTTCATTGTTTTTCTTCTTTTTTCTTTTTCTTTCTTTTTTTTTTTTACTAACTCTTTGGTTAGTAAAGAGTTAGTAAACTCTTTAACATTTTAAATGTTACAAGCTACTAACTCTTTAACATTTTAAAGACACACAAAAAAGTAGAAAAATGCCTACTAAACATGTATATATACATATATATCCCAGATATTTCACCCTTTACCTTTTAATTTACAGTTGACACTTGAACAATGCAAGGATTAGGACTGTTGGCCCCTGTACAGTTGAAAATCTGTGTATAACTTTTAACTCCAACAAAACTTAACTACAAAATAGCTGTTGCCTGGAAGCCTTACTGATAATACAAACAATAAGTCAATTAACACATATTTTGTATGTTATATGTATTATTCCCTGTATTCTTTTTTTTTTAAGATTTTATTTATCTACTTATTTCAGAGATAGAGAGTGAGCACAAGCAAGGGAAGGGGAAAAAGTGGAGGGAAAGGGAGAGAACCCCAAGCTGACTCCATGTTGAGTGGGGAGCCCGAGGCAGGGCTCAGTCCCAGGACCCCGAGATTGTGACCTAGGCTAAAACCGGCTGAGTCACCCAGGTTCCCCTGTATTCTTACAATAAAGTGAGCTAGATAAGAGAAAATGTTATTAAGGAAACATAAGGAAGAGAAAATATATTTACAGTAATTGTACTATATTTATTGATACCATAAGTTTATGTATTTACGAAAGAAATGCATGTGAGGTTTAACCTCCATGAAGTTTAAGCCCGTATTGTCCAAGGATCAATTGTATTTGACTCATCTCATTTTTGATCACACATCTACCCTTCCATTTGTCCTTCTGTCAATCCATTTTATTTCTCAATGCATTGCAGAGATTGTCTAAGTACAGCCTTCAAATATATGAACATACATAAATACAACTAATTTGATATCTGTATTTATTTCTTTTATACACTTTGGGGATAAAGTTTTCATAAAATGAAATGCATTCATCTTAAGTATACTTGTTTCATTTTAAGTAACTGTTGTAATAAATATAAATGAGCTCATCAATGCCAAATCAGAAACCCTCCTAAAATCCGAAATAAAAAAATCAATGGCCTGAATGTAATTAGACAGAAGGTAAAAAATAACTCAGAAAACATTGAACCTTTTTGTTTAGTTTTGGCACACCAGATGGTTTCAGATATGTGTAGTAGAGTATTTCATTTTAACAGACTGTCTTTCAATGAGTTATTCAATATTACTCAGCCAAATGTTGGTTAGAATCACTGATTATCCTTTCAAATTCACAGAAAAATGGCTTGCTCTAATTCATTGTATATATTTGAAATCTTGTAATATAGAAAGTTTTGAGTTTCTGCTAATTTCTTCAACATATTTATAAATCGCTATATTATAGCATGTAATAAGATACACATAAATAACACAAAATAAATTATCATTGTGTACTATGGGGCAATGTTTTTCAAACTGGAGTCCAAGAATTATTATTTTTTAAAAAGATTTTACTTATTTATTTGACAGAGAGAGTGAACAAGGAGGAGGAGCAGCAGAGGGAAAGGGAGAAGCAGGACTCCTGCTGAGCAAGGAGCTTGACACAGCTTGATCCCAGGACCCCAGGATCATGACCTGAGCCAAAGGTGAACACTTAACTGACTGAGCCACCCAGGTGCTCCTGGAGTCCAAGAATTAATAGAAGATGAACATAGTCTTCGAAATCCATGAAGTATCCAATAATGTACTTATGATATAAACATTACATTATTTATAATTCTCTAAGAATATGTATAATCAGAAACATATATTTTATAAATAATATAAATACACACTCTATTTAAATTATATAGCATATATAGTCTTATAAATACTATTTTTTATTCAGATGCTGATCTAAAATGTTTTAACCTATTCCTGTGCATTTGGGTAGGGTCATCTGATATCAGGGTCCACATTTTTACATTTAAAAGGTCCTTCCAGACAACAGACCAGCCAAAGGAAAAATGTTAAGCATTTAGTGTCCATAGTCATTTGGGCTATGTTTCAAATTTTGCACACAAGCACAGCATTCTTGTAAAATTTTCAGTAAGAATGTGTTCTGTATTTTTTTTTAATATTTCAACCCACACAAAAAAAGCTTTGAAATATTTTAAATTATATAAATATCCTTTTTGCAAATAGGCTTTCTGTATATTAGTATCAATAAAATCAAAACAAAAAAACAAACTCAACAGTGGCTATATCTTTGTTCTCTTTTTAAAATATTTATTTATTTATTTGACAGAGGGAGAGAGATCACAAGTAGGCAGAGGCAGGCAGAGAGAGAGGGGGAAGCAGACTCCCCGCTGAGCAGAGAGCCCTATGAGGGGCTCGATCCCAGGACCCTGAGATCATGACCTGCGCTGAAGGCAGAGGCTTTAACCCACTGAGCCACCCAGGAGCCCCTACATCTTTGTTCTTAAGCTCAACATTCTGGTCTAACTTCAGTAAAATGATATCACCCTTCAAATAAATGTTATTAAAATGAATGTGTTCATTTTGTGAATTTGTATTTACTTCAAAATTTTCTCTGAAAGTCTATTTGTATAAGAACATAACAAAGAATTGATACCTGGGTCAGTGTTATAGTAAAAAGAATAAGAAAACAAAAAGAGGACACACAATTTTGATTTTTCTTTAAAGTTTCTGCCTATTTTACTCAAGTCTAAAAAAAATTGCTATATATGACAAGAGGAAGATTTTTCCCATTTTTTTTTTTTTTACAAAATCTTATGAAGCACAGGAAGTTTCAAGTGTAAAATCAAGCTGTAGATAAATGTTCTTTGAACTTCAAAATTTCAAATTACATATTTCACTCGTACTATTAAAGATATTCAGCACAGTGGGTATTGCTTTTGCTTTAAAATTTATCTAAAGATATGAGACAGGCAAAAGCTCAGTGCAAAAGTAAAGACTTTATAAACTGCCTCCATTTTGCCAATGGCTTTGAGAATATGTGGTAATATTGTGGGAAAGGAATGAAAATTCGAAGAAGGTTTTTACAATGTGATCTAAGTAGAGTTACCAAAAAATCCTCATTTGGCTAAAATCAGAACTGTTTTCTTTTCAAACTGACATAAGAATAGAAAAGCAAATGTGTTTTCAGCTCTATCCAAGATCAAAATTAAATTCAGTTGCTGTTACTCCTTATTCTTCTACCTTTTCCTCCTAATTTGAAGTGGAGTTTTGTAGACAATGAAGCTTCAGAAGAAATATGTGAAAATACGTTAAAATTCTGAACTGAAAATGAAATCGATTGATGTAAAACTTGTGAGAGGATTCGAATTTTTAGAGCAGTTCATTACATGACAATATCTCATAGGAGACCACCTGCAATATTCTGCATTGTCAGGCAAAACTTAAAAGTAGTCAATGTTGATTGAGCTGGCACATGAATACCTTATATTATACCATATATATACCTTAAAGTATAGGCACATGAATATACTGGCACATGAATAACTTATATTATACCTTATATATACCTTAAAGTATAGGTATTTTTTCAACATCACTTCTAATATTAAATAAATGACAGCCTGATGTGGGTATTGTAAACTTTTATCCTTTGTACACTTTCAGTTATACTCAGCATTTGTATATAAATTGCTATAAACAAAAATATATATAACTGAAAGAGTATACATATGAAAATATATTTATATGTATTTTTATATTTATAATATTCCCTGACCATATATACATATAACGTGATATAAAACATCAACACTTTCAATAACACAATACCATAATTATTTTTTAGGATCACTTGAAATTCTTCAAAAACATTTTTTTTTATTTTATTTTTTAAAGATTTTATTTATTTATTTGAGAGAGAGAAAGTGATAGGATGAGAGGAGCGAAGGTGAGAGAGAGAAGCAGACTCCCCATGGAGCTGGGAGCCCGATGTGGGACTCGATCCCGGGACTCCAGGATCATGACCTGGGCCGAAGGCAGCTGCTTAACCAACTGAGCCACCCAGGTGCCCCCAAAAACATTTTTTTTAAAGTAACCTCTACTCCACATGTGCAGCTCAAACTCATGACCTCATGACTGAGAATCACATCCTCTACTGACTGAGCCAGCCAGGTACCCCTTTTCAAAATTATTTTTTAATGTGTGCATTATAGTCACTCATGGAAGTTTGAAGGATTTAATGGGCACTGCTTATCCTTTCACAAACAATATGATGAATAGGTGTGTGGGGGTGCTCTCCTGTTTAGTGGCCTAAAGGGGTAATAATTATCAAGACCAAAAACATTGTAATTTTTATGAATAAAAAATTTTGAAACTTTAATGATTCCAGGAATTGATCTCTGCAGATGAGATTCATTTCTTAAATCTTTTGACAATGAAATTCAGGCTTAGCTAACTATTTCTTAGTGTTATTGAAAGAGGAGAGCAAGGCTAACTCCATTGCGTGCTACAACTGCCATCTTGTGTATAACCCCTACACGACCTGCTCCTCAGAAAGGTC
Source organism: Procyon lotor (assembly GCA_028646535.1). Taxonomy (NCBI): domain Eukaryota; kingdom Metazoa; phylum Chordata; class Mammalia; order Carnivora; family Procyonidae; genus Procyon; species Procyon lotor. The sequence continues at coordinate 12,998,373 of CM053607.1, forward strand.
ACAGAATGTCAGAACATTGCCTAGCCAGTCCTTGAGCTAGTTTGAGTTAGCCGATAGGAATGCGGAACCCCCCTAACCGCCACAGGATGCAAACCCCGCCTTTTGCCCGCCAAACTTGCGACCAGAGTAATAGGCTAGTTCAAACAGTTACTATAGGGTAAATTGTAATTCAATTGGCCACCTGCGTGTGGACCGACATGACTATGCAACTTTCTGTGTGTGTTACAATCTCACTGGCCACCTGCGTGTGGACCAACATGACTATACAACTTTCTGTGTGGCCACTGGCCCCTATAAAACTGTTACGCCCTTTAACCTAGGCGTCCAAGTCCCGACCCTGCTGTGTCGGATATACTTGGGCCAAGCTCGAGCTTGTAAATTAACCCTCAGTGCATTTGCTTTGGTATCGGCTCCGGCTCCTCGGTGGTCTCTCAGATTCTAAATCGGGAGCATTACAGTTATTTGCATAAAGAAGGAGGGAGGGTTTCAGAATGAGGATTCTCCTGACTTGCCTTATCTTTGAGCTGTGTTAACTATGACAAATCACACGATGTCATTTTACACAGGGCCTTAAATACACGTTATATAAAGCTCATAATTCTACAAGGATACAATTATTTTCCTTCACAACAATTTTAAAGAGAAATGTTTCTATTGCAATTATTTTTTTAAGGCTGTTTCTGAGTAGGTGCTCACTGTATTGACTAAAACAACCGACTCCAATAATATCGTTTTTGAGTTATTGACATTTAAAATTTCTCCCAGAAACAGAGTTCCATCAGTGATGGATGTAGAAATTTGCACTGTCCAAGCAGTTGTTTTGTGGAAGTGCTGTTGTTATTTTCAGAATTTTTTCCAAGTCATCTCAGATGGAGCATGAAAATGAGGGGACAAAAGAGGCTTTAAAAAGATACTGAGGACCAGGTTCAGAGTGTAAGCAAATCTAAATTCCAGTGCTTAAAAGTTTTGAGAAAGCTAATTTAACAGTTAAGTGTTTACTAGCATCTCCATGATTATATTTTAGAAACTGCTGCACAAAATAAGGGATCTATTCTTATTTTCTTTGGGTTGAAAATACACATAAAATAGAAAATGCTTTCTGTATTACTGTGTCCAGCAGTGATTTTTATCTTCATTTGCTATTTGCTACCATAGGGGGTGGTTACTAGGCATGGGGTGCATATGAGTTATGTTGGAAGGAGAAATTTCTGATTTTAAAAAGGTAGTTTCTGCCTGAAAATTTGTGTTCAGCAAATACTGGATTTGGTGTACGTACTTGCAAATTACCAATCATGTGCCCACAAGGTACTATGTACATCACTTACTGTTTTAACACTGCCCTCCACATCATTCTTATCAAGATTATGGTTACATATTTTTGTTCCCTGATGGTCTCAGGAGATGAACTAAAATGTGTGGGCACTACACCATCTTCCTTTACCAAGAATATTTTAAATAGAACTTCAAACCAACAGCAAAACTCAAAAAATGATCCAATGAAAACCTATATTCTCACTATCTAGATTAAACAATTATTAACACGGTATTTTGCCTTACTTCTACAGACTTTCTAAAATTGCAAACGTCATAATAATTAACTACTTGATACTGAAGCACCAACTTCATGGAAATAAGGCCCATTTCCTATGTAACCATAATGTCACTATCTAATTTAAGAAAATTACTTAACATACCTATCATCACCTAATAACCAACCCCTATTCAATTTTCCCCACTTGTCTCTTCAAATATTGTTTTTAGTTCTTTCTTTATATTTTGAGCATACATCAAAGCAACTTTCAAACACTGCATTTGGATTTTGTGTCTTTAATTTCTGTAAGTTCAGAAGGACCGTGCATTTTAATATTAACTTATTTACCTATCATTATCTTTTTTCAGGGAACTAGCCTCCCTGCTGAATTTGTCAGCTGGAATAAGAAACTTCCCGAGATGTCCTTTAAGTCTTTACTGTTTTGCCTTAGAATATCTTTTTAGTCTCAAAATATAGATGAGCAAATATGGCAGCATAAAATATGCCCTACTTAATATAGGGATCCTTGTAATATGAGTTCCAACACCTGCCTGTCATCTCTATAAACACTTTCAATGCAAGGGAAAGGTTCCTTGTACAGGATATGCCTCAACAACTTTTGGTGTGATAATGACATGTGAGTTGTAATACTCATTATCAGCTTTCGAATGATTACAAAGCCCATAGAATGGTTTAATATGATGATTCAACAGTTAGTGAATGTGACTCGAAGTATTGTAATTTTTACTTATATACAGGGTCCCTCCGATAAGCTAGCCAAAACCTGCCTGAGAAAATCTTACATGGTTTTCTTTGGCTGAAATAATTTCATTATGGACAAAACAAACTACTTTTGTTATATTCTCCTTGGTGTACTTATGAAATACTCAGTATTCCCTTTTTTGTAGTTGCTTAGTTTCCCATTCTTGCTTAGTCTGTCCTCAGAAACATCTCAGCAACCATTGTATTAGCTACAAAGCCATTAGATTATGTTCAAGGCATTGCTTGTTGACGGGAGCCAAAGATGATCTATAACTCTGCCTGAATAAAGTCATCATGCAAAATTTCTCTCTGAAGCCACGGAAGGTCCAAGAATATTTGACATTCTATTCCATCCTACTCTCTGAGGGGACTCATTTGTTCTTCCTAGCTTGATAGTTGCCAGTTGGGGGGGAGGAAGACCACTTTACAAGGCTGGCCATTCCCTTTAACAGGCCACAGTGGGTTGAGAACTCCCCAGCCTGAGTTACAGACCCAAAGCTCTTTATCATCTGGAATTATTTCACCTTCTATTTAAGGAAGTAGAAATCCATTTCAAAAAGGCCCATACCTCCCCAGAGGTTACATATGGCAGCCAGAGGTACCTCCCCAGAGGTATGCCAAGGCAGAGCAAAGAAGAACCTCCCCAGAGGTATGCCAAGGCAGAGCAAAGAAGAACAAAGACTATATGCAATGCTTGGAAGCAACAGTATCTAATGTGCTAGGATATATTATACATCCTGTTAAAGAAAAAATATCCTTTTCACCCAATGCTCTCTTTCATTTTTCTTTTTCTCCTTGAATATTGCATGTGTGGTTACATATGAGGGGCATCCTAGCTGTTCTTTTAGATTGTCATATTTTACGACTTTAGTTCACCCAGATTACAGTATATCATTTGAGAGTGTCAGAACATATTAATAGGAACTTCTGGAGAAGCTTGAGAGGTCATTGGCGTGGTGCCTGGATTTGGGAGAAAAAATATGGGAGAAGGTTAAAATAATTTCTTCCCTACATTTCCAAAGCCGTAAAACATTTTTCACAAATCCAGGTTATTTAGGTAACAAAACATTTCCTGACAATAACATATTCTTATCAAATTTTCAGTAATGGAAACTGTTTGACATGAAAGTGAACTTATGTATGATTTCAAATGTTTTTGTTGTTGTTGTTGTTGTTGTTTTTGTCTACTTGAGTTTATTCTGCTCTTTAAAAAAAAGAGGAGAGGGATGGAGGGAGAAATAACCCATAAACACTGAACAGGAACCAAGACTCCAAGACCTGGGGTGTACTCCCCCTACCACCGACCTCAATTCTCCTAGAGAGTCCCACCCACCCACCCGATTTTCTTTTCAACAAGACACCCAAATCAGCAGCAAAGGTACCTGGGGTAGTCGCTGAGATTTTCAACACTGGGAATGGGAGGGAGAAAAGTCCAAAAAATAGGAGTTGGGAAGAAGAAGGAAGGGATGACGGTGAGGCTAGGCTCTGGGGGATGGAGTTGGGCCATGAGAGGTGGAAGTGAGTCAGTATGGGGTGTCCCCTGTCCTGACTGCTGCTGCCCACATTCCAGAGAGCCCCATGGTTTGTTCTGCGGCCCATCCCATATTCCCCAAAGGCCTCACAGGCCCAGTTCCAGGTCCTCGAGCTCCTCCTCTAGTGCCCTCCTCCTTGCTGGCTTCTCTGGCTGCTCTTTGCTGGGCTTTGCTTTTCAGAATACTAGATAGATTTGTATGATTTACTCTACTTTCAAAATAAATTCTAAAAGATGAGTTTTAAATAATAATTAACACATTTTTATAGTTAGATGTCAGTCATTAAGTTATTGTTACTTGTTACTATTTCTCTGTGTTATTGCTTTTATTATTAGCCCTTACTGAATACCAGGCATTATGTTATACAACTTAGGAGCTTTATTGAGTTCTCAAACTAATCAGTAATATGTTAGCATGAAAAACAGGATAAATGGACTGTCCGTAATGAAATTCTAATAGTTCAAAATGTAAAATTTAGTTTTCAAAAGCTACATGCTCTATCCTAACTTCTTTGTGTATACATTTAATAACTTTAATAAATCAGACAGACCCAAATTTTACCTCTAATGTAAAACATGGAATGACTGAAATCCATGACCATAAGCATGAAACATTTGGGGTTAGAATTCCAAACCTATGACTTCTTACCTGGATGTTACTATATAAGTTAACCAATTTCTTTGGATGTCAGAATCCTCATACGTAAAATGTGGATTCTAATATTTATATCATAAAATTTGGAGGATACTATAGAGAACTTCATAATGTCTATTTCCCTTCATTTCTCTCCATTTACATTCAAATAAGCCCAGGATAGCAATATTTGTTTCTATTTACATTAATTTATATTCATAGATACAAGAAAACTAATTAGATCCAAAATAATGACAGAAAACACCGTCAAGCTTCTACTTTTTCCAGGCAATTTTCTAAAGGTTTTATACGTCTACAACCATTTTAATACTCAGAACAACCCTATAAGGACATCCCTAATATTACCACCCTCATTTTGCAGATGCATAAAACTGAGTTGGCTCAAGACACAAAGCTAAGCTTCAAATCAGGGAGTCTAACTCCATGAATCCTTAAGACTAACACTTCAACTGAATCAGTTCTCTTTTAATTTGAGCTATACAATGTCATTTCCTCCCTTAACTTTCAAAACTGGGTCTTCCTTAAGAGGAAAAGACAAACAAACATTGAATTTTTGATCAGAGCCACACATACACACTACCCAAGTATTTGTTTTGTAATACTAATACAGTTTGTTTCAGCAAAACCAGGTTGCATTATTATGGACACATTAATAAGAATAGTTTTATTCAAGAACACTTTGTACTGCCTGTTAATGATGGCATTAGGCACTAGAATATAGAACATAACAGTACTTGCTCTCAAGGAGACAGGAGTCCAGTGGAGAATAATTTGGATCATAGCAAAAAAGATACTCATTCAAAACACTGTGTCTTGGGGCACCTACATGGCTCAGTCGATTTCAACCTAAGTGGAATTTGTCCATTCTTGATTTTGGCTCCAATTATGAGATCGAGCCCCACATTGGGCTCCCCACTCAGTGGGGAGTCCTCTTAAGACTCTTTCCCTCTCCTAGTGCCCCTCCCATAGCTTGCTCTCTCGCTCCCTCTTTCTTTTAAATAATCTTTAAATCACAATAAATAATAATTTTTTAAAATACTGTCTTTTTACATTTTTGTGCCTCTCAAACCATACTCTTCTATACAAGTTTTTCAGAAGCATATACTGTATAATTAAGAAGCATGTTATATTTGTATTTTTATTTAAAATGCAAAGTGATATTACATTTATAGCTGGGAATCATCTCAATAATATATTAAGTGTCAATTACATATTTGGAACAATTAATAATCAACCAGGAAAAAGTGAACAAAATTTATTTTAAAAATATAATTTAGTATTATATCAACAAAATATTTCAATGAAAAAGAAGGTTTTTTCCTAAGGTTCTGCACATTGTTTGTACCATAATTTGTTTTGAAACATATAGAAATCCATTATATTAAAATTTTAATGGAATAACTTCATTTCATTAGAGAAATAGTGTGCCTTTTCATGAGAACTAATAATCAAATAAACAGATATATCCAAGTGTATGGAAACATTTAGACATGTGCATATTTGTATATGGCAGAGAAAAAAGACGGAAAGTCAGAATATTTGTATGTGTTTTCATGTGCTCACACATGCACGTTTTTTAAATGAATAAAAGGCCAATAGATATGCATTCTATAAAACAACGCTCTTAAGAACACAAGCTGAAAATTACATTATCTGCTTATTTCAAAGGTGGTTTGAAGGTGACCCATTTTCCGTAGCGTGCATTACTGTGGGGATTGCTTTATGTGTTAAAGCACAAAGCTATCTCATTGAAGTCTTTTATTTCCCTTCCTCACTTTACAATAACTACTTTAAATGGATTTTGAAAGTATAATATCACAAATGCAGAAAAAATAAATCCAAGTACTTAACCAGTTGCTTTCTTTGTATTGTGAGTCAAGCTGTTTCATGTCAATTTTACTGTTAAGAATTCATATCCCTCAGTCTTATGTCCTATAACGGTGTCATAAATATTATTTGCATGATAATTTATACATGAAATATTCATTTTTTGCCCAATAGTATGAAAATGCTAAATTGCAACGTGCTAATGAGAAATAGAAATAGTATCTATTCTGTGCAAGAAATGTAATAAATTGCATCTTGTTTCTAAATACAGGTTAACCAAGAGGTTTTTTTTAAAATCTCTCATTATAAGCACATTAAAGAAGGAATCAGTCTCAGGGTTCACTCGTTTTCCACTAGGGATAACAGGATTCCCAAGAAACTTCGAAAAAGATAATAGTTCCACTTTGACTTTGACTTTAAAAAGAAAAAAAAAATAAGGAAAAGAAAGAAAGAAAGAAAGAAAGAAAGAAAGAGAGAGAGAGAGAGAGAGAGAGAGAGAGAGAAAGAAAGAAAGAAAGAAAGAAAGAAAGAAAGAAAGAAAGAAAGAAAGAAAGAAAGAGAAAGAGGAAGGAAGGAAGGAAGGTAGGAAGGAAGGAAGTTAGGAAGGAAGAAAGGAATAAAGAAATGCAAACGGCTTTCACAGATGCTGGAACCTCAATTTTGACTGCTTTTAGCAAATATATATTATTGGATGTCTGAGAGAAATAAATCAATTTCAAGCTATTGCAGTTTTAAAGGTCAAAGTTATTTTTTTAAAGGAATTCAGGATTTTAAAAGCAGATGCTTAATTTGACATTGAGACCTTAAATGATGAATAAATCTCTCAAAGTTTAATTGCTTTTCAGAAGAAACTGAATTGCTTTGCTATTAAATTTTCCTAATAATTCATGGAACCCATAAAACTGTATGTGTATATGTATGTATAGCACATTTTCCTAAAACTGACATGAATATTATAGATTGTATAGTTGCATTATTTCTAAAATATGAAAAAAAAAGTCTGTTTACTGAGCTCCTTCCCTACTTTTAACAATTTTTTCCCTCTCTAGATATATATTGTTGGTTGCTGATTAGGATAAGCTATATATAGAATTTCTGAGACTAATCAGGGCCCAATCATACTTTATTGTATCATTTTAGATCATAAAACTTGTGCATATTCAATACAGAATTGAATCCATATCAAAACTTAATTCTCAATTTTGGCTGAACTCCAAAATATGGCGTGGTGGGCAGGATTCTACTATATTAACCAAGCCTTCTCTCCCATTAGCATACATTTTCCCTGAATATTCCCCAGGACTGTAAAGACTATGAATTTAATTCTTACGGTTATATTATGTTGGGTGGACCAAACCTACTCATATGAGACCTTTAAAAGCTTAAGAGCTTTTATCCCCCACAGGGGTAGAAAGAGGAAGTTAGAGATGCATAATCCAGCTCACTTAGAAGAAAACAAATGGTCATATTTATAATTGCTGTTACAGAGGGGACACCTGGGTGGGTCAGTGGGTTAAAGTCTCTGCCTTAGGCTCAGGTCCTGATCTCAGGGTCCTGGGATGGAACCCCATATCGGGATCTCGGCTCAGCAGAGAGCCTGCTCGCCCCCTCCCCGTCTGCCTCTCTGCCTGCTTGTGATCTCTCTCTCTGTCAAATAAATAAAATCTTAAAAAAAAAAAAAAAAGAATTGCTGATACAGAAGGGCAACCTTTAGGAGCCGGTGGCAGTCCCACATCACCACTAATAGTATAAAGAGGACCTCAGTTCGACAGCAAGGAAATAAATTCTGCCAACAGTGTGAATGAGCTTAAAAGCTGATTTTCTCTCCCTCGAGAAAGAGCTTGACACCCAGCTGACACCTTGGTTTCAATCTTGTTAGGCCTTGAACACAGGTACCAGATTTCTGCGGCAGAACTATGAGTCTTAAGGTGTTCCATCTGAGGGAATTTGTTGTGCAGCAATGGAAAACGTACTAATAAGTAGAGAAATCTATTATTGTTCATTTTTTTAAAATCATGACTTTTGATTAAAAGGAAATTTTGATTTCTTGGTTATGTGCCTCTACTGACACCAATTCTTTCAGGGTTCTTGAACCCAATGCATAGAGTAGTGTTCCCCCGCATGCAATACCAAGCAATTCTCAAACAGCAACAAGATGTCCAAGAATTCAACTCAGTTCTGACACTATCTGCCTGGAGATATAGCATCAAATTCCAGAAGCTAAGGGCTCAGTCCTACAAGACTACTTCCCCACCCTCACCTCAGACTCCCGTTGCAAGCCCCAGGCTGTTACTATACCTGTGCTTCTGACTGATCCGCTACAGATTGGAGGTTCCAACAGCCAACTCTTTAGAGTCTTTAAATTTGCTAGAGTGGTTCAGGGAACTCAGGGAAACATTTACTCACAGCTACCAGTTTGTTAAGCAATATGGTAAAGGATATGAATCAAGAGCCAAATGAAGAGATATGTAGAGGAGTTATAGCTTTCATGCTCTCTTCAGGGTGCCATTCTCCCCAGTCTCCATGTGTTCAGCAACCCAGAAGCTCTCTTTTTTGGGGGTTATTATGGAGCCATCATGGCATAGTCATGATTGACTAAGTCATTGGCCACTGACTGATTCAGTCTCCAGTCCCTCTCCCCTTCCTTGAGGTCAGGGGATAAGTTTGAAACTTCCAACCCTCCAATCAAACCATTGGTCCTCCTTGCAACCAGACTTTGCCCTTTGGTGGGATCCAAAAGTCATCTTTGTTAATAACAAGACACTCATGTCATCTCAATGGCTTTTCAGCATTTTTAGGAACTGCGGATGAGGATCAAATAGATCTGAGAAATATATATTTCATCATCTGAATGACCAAATATGTATTTCCTATAAATCGTTATGTCACAGTGCCTCAATTTTCTGACACATTATTTAATTCATTTCTTGTTTATTTTTTCCCTGCCTACTCTACCAGTAGAGTATCCCTACTCTACCATTTCTAGTAAATACATCTGCTCCTTCCTTTTTTTAAGTGATGCCATACAAATCCACCCTATGAATCTAGTAATATTGTTAATCACTGCACTTTGTCCCTTTGACCATACTATGGGCAGAGATTGCAGGTCTGGCCAGTGTTAGCATTTGCCTTTCCAGTCAAAGAAGAAGCTGACTGCTAACTAAGATAGTTTCCACCTCCCTCTGAACCCTGGACAACATAAAGAAGTTGCCTTAAGGATAGAAGAAAATTAAGTCTACATACAAAAGGAAATTGACAGAAAGAAGGGAAGGAGAGAGGGAGTCTTTCTGACAACATCACATCAATTCCTGAAATTGCCTGGCCTTTTCCTCATAGAATGAACTCCTAAATCTCTTACTCTGAATTTGCTTTTGTCAATCAAAACAAACAAACAAACAAACAAACAAACAAAATCCAAAGCAAAATTGCCCCCTTTCTTTTTCCAAGTAATAAGCATTTATTGAATACTAATTGTATTCAAGTGCCACAAATTCATCAATCAGTCCTTAAAGATCAATATAGTTAGGGAATTTGTTCTCCATCTAAAGTCATAAAAAAAGGGGGCAGCAGATTTTACTATTGCCACCTCTTCATCTTTTATGCAATTTGACACAACTCTGTCTCTTATATTAGGCCAAAGTGAAATATCTGCCAGTCTGAACTTGGGAATAAGGGAAACCTGAGCAATTGATCTCCTTGTGCTGAGCTCAGGATCCAGGGCAGAGCTTTCATCAAGGAAACTGTTGTGGGAAGTCAAATGAGTTGTGTTGCCTCATTCTGTATAGACACACACATTGTGGCAAAGGTCTCTGCTCCTGCCATTCAAATAATGACAGTTAATTAAACTTTAATCGAATGCATAGACTCATTCATTGTATTATGTTTCATACCAGTATTCTCCAAGCCAGACGTTTTAAGGATTTATCTTTAACACAGAATTTCTTATAATGAGCGCTTAGCTGTTACTCATTATGCAGCATATAGAAGGAAGAAGGGGCATGGTTCGCAGCACCTTCCCAGTCCTCTTCCCCAATACAGAACCACAGGTACACACTGAAAAGTAGCAATCCACACAACGCTTCTGAAATTCTCTGCTTGAACCTCATGATACCACAATTTAACTGCTGCCTAAACCCAATCTCGTACCTTTTTTGGGGGAAAGCACTTTGGGCTGAGCATACTCTTCCTTTAATTCCAAGTTTTGATTCCTCTCACATAAAAAAACACAAATAATGTTGTATTTTAGTTTAAAACAGGCTGCATTTATTGCCTTATAAAATGTTGAGCACTTTTGCTTCCATGATCCCTCTATGCTTGCAGAAAATAACAAGGTTTCCACTCATTTTATATCTTGAAGGCTTCTCTGAGAAGTTGGCATATCATTTGTTGTTTTGAGTACACACTTGCTGCTAATGATGCTTGAAATTTATTGGCTCTGTTCATAGGAAGGAGAATAATAAGGCATTTGAACAGTCAGCTCAGATATATATCAGTTCACATACAAAAAAAAAAAGAAAGAAAAAAAAATGCTGCCTATCTAAGGTGTAAGCTATACCTTCTGTGTCCTAAAACAATTTCTACCATGATTCTTACACTGGCCACTCCAGACCACCGCATAAATCCTTCACTGAAGAAACTGATCACTCTGACTATCTGCCCATTATGTTGCTTATAGGCAAGAATTACACCAAATTATACTTGGGATCAGATATTCCAAAAACATTGTTAGTGTCTTTTGCATTGGTAAGAAGCACATTTAAAAAGAAAAGAAAAGATGGTCTTCAGGCACGGCTTCTGTCATGGCATAAAATCAGGCCTTTGAAACTAGAAAGTACCTTAGAGAACGTTGTTTTAATTGTTTCATTCCACAAACAAGGAAATTGAGAATCAGAAAGGCTAAGTGATTTCCTCAATATTATAGAGCTGGTTAATTACAGAAATCAGAATAGAAACCGGGTTATCCAACTCTGCCCAGAGTTCTTTCCATTATGTGCACTGAAAATATCTGCTGCTATTTTTAGGCAAG
>CM053607.1:13010204-13054828 GCA_028646535.1 Procyon lotor
GTGTCTGCCTTTGGCTCAGGTCATGATCCTGGGGTCCTGGGACGAGCCCCACATCAGGCTTCTTGTTCAGTGGGGAGCCTATTTCTCCCTCTTCCTCTACCTGCTGCTCCCCCTCTGCTTGTGCTTTCTCTCTCTCTCTCTGTGTCAAATAAATAAATAAATAAATAAATAAATAAATAAATAAAATCTTAAAAAAAAAGACCTAATAATTTTTTGTCATAGTTGTAACATCAAGTCACATTAAAATACAAAAACATTTTTTTCTCCAAAATATAGGGAACACCAGCCTACTTATTTGCAATTGTCTAAGTAAAATCTCATTGATATTAATTCTTTACAAAATATTGCCAGGGCCAGCATTTCAAGAAGAAGAATAGTAAATAATTTCTTACATAAAAAAAAAAAAATTGTAGTAGGGTGCTCAGCGAGTTAAGCACCCAGCTCTTGATTTCAGCTCAGGTCATGATCTCAGAGTCCTGGGACTGAGCCCCATGTTGGGCTCTGCACGAAGTTTGCTCAAGAGTCTTTTCTCTTCCTCTTCCCCTACCTCAGCTTAGCTTTCTCTCTTGCTCTCTCTCAAATAAATAAATATTTTAAAAAATCATAACACATAAAGACAATCTATGCTTTTGTGTTATTGGAGTGAACATCTCTGGTGAGCCACAGCTGGTCTCCTGAGAAGTTAATTCACCCTTTAGTACATTACCCAGAACAATATTCTCAGGGGAAGTAAAAAAAGTTCTTCCTTCAAAATAGGACCTACATAAAGAAAGAAAAATCTTATAATCATTGTATGTTATACACATCTAAAACATTGTTTTAAAACATCACATATAGTACATTAAGTACTTGAATAATCTCAAAAGGGGTCTTAAAAGCCTTCTAGTTCCATTCACAGTGCTTAGATCTGAAGTGCCTCTCCCATTTTCAATTTTCAGCTGGACTCTTGCAGGGATTCCTTCACTAAAACAATAGTAGCTCTTGATTTCTTTCTTTCTTTCTTTTTTTTTTTAACAAACTAACTTTTATTTACTATGCTTTCTTAGCTGAGACTCACCAGTTCTTTTTCAGGTATCAATTAATGCAGGCCTATTGTTCCACCGTGAGAAAATCACTATTCAATAATCTCTAGATGCCTTTTTTGTCACATACTTTTATCCTGGTCTTAAAAATGAAGCATGGGCATTTAACAGGCAAACCTGAGGCAGTTTTCTCTAACATTCCTATCGCATCTAATATTATTTGATTCAAAACATGAGTCTAAGAGTAAATAAAAATTGACTTTTTTTTTTTCCAGTTTGGAATACAAACCCATTGAACTATCCCTTCAGGTTTGATGATTCATCAGTTAACACTACACTATTTTCACAAGAAATATGATTTGATCTGAAAAGAACTGCAGCAGCCTGAAACATATATTCCCAGAACGTGTCTCCAAGAGCACCGTAGCCATTAAATGACTTCCATAATGTCTGTGATAAATCTTACTATTAGTGAACAATATCAGTTAAAGGCATCTCTTTGGAACTGCTAGTCTAGCCTACAGGTGCCCAACTGCTGTGGGATTTTCCAGTCATAAACATGGGTAGGTCCGTCTGCCAAGGTTGTTTTTTTTTTTTTTTTTTTTTTTTTTTCCCAAAGCAGTCAACTCAGCAATAGTTTAAGGCTTCCTTTTAAATTTATTTTTATTTTAAATTTAATTTACTATTGTTTTTATGTAGATAAGACTTTATGTAGATAGACTACCATTTAAAAACATAGCCTTTGGAGTTAAACTGCCTGAGTTTGGTGTTATGACCTTAAAGAACATAGTTAACTTCTTTTCTACAAAATGAGAATAACAGTCACAGCTCTGGTGATTAAATAGCAAAAGCAAAGAAATGAGTGCAGTGTAAAAATTAAGCCCCATTAAGCATTAGCTATTATTTTCCTTCTAACCACTTGTGTCTACATTCATGTCTCCATTGTTATCTGAGCTGATCTGTTTTTTTGCTATTAGAACCAAGGCTTGGTCATGATTAAACCCTTCCCTTCTGTTTCTTCTTATGCTTACTGTTCTGTTCTTTTATGCTCGTATTTAATAGCCTGAGCCAACATCTCTGTGTCCTCTATAAATGCCACATGGAATATTGAGACTGGATCTGCCTGATATCAAATGATTTCTGCAGACAAAATAAATGAAAGGGTATGCGTAAGTCTCAAAGAGAGCAGGAAGACTAGACACAGGTGGGCACTTGACCTGGTTAACTTAGACCAAAAAGCAAGGGGCTGATTCTTGATTCTTGCTGTAGCATCTCAGAATCAGTTTCTCCTTCTAAGGAGACTCCTTAGACTCCTTCTAAGTGTAAGGTGACATAATTATTCCAACTTCAGTCACAATGTACCTGTTTTACTGGTTGGAAATGATTGCAACTAGCAGGAGGACTCTCCCATCTCTGCCATGTAGAAGCAGCAAAGATAATCACATTTAATCTTTAAGTGATGTCCGGAATAACGCCAAAATATTTCTCCTGCCATACCTAGAAATATAGTCAATATGCAATTCATTTTACTGTATTCTTCAGCTATAAAAGTACATTCACACGCTACTGAATATCTACTTGGCTTAAAACAAAACCTGCCATAGTTCTTAAAATCAGCAGATTGTTTACTCAGAATCGTTTACTTACATTTCCAGAAAAAAAAGTAATCAGGATTTCATTGACATTCAGTTTTCTTTCTCCTGAATATCTTACTGAGTCATTGAAAATCATTATTGATTACTTGAATTTTGAGAAAAATGGGAAGTCTTCTAATAATTTTTTATCTACTGCATGCAAAATACTGTGCTCACTCTAAAATTTCTCCCATGTTATAAGTTAGAAAAGAAATGTCAAGAGATGTTCAGTAACTTGCCCAATCCTATGTAGCCAAAAGGTAGGGAGTACAAATGCAGGTGTGAATGACTCCATAATTTCCACTTTTCACCTTTAATTGTTGCAGCTTTCAGTCTGTGATTACTCTAGTAAGTATTTCAGTAAATGACTAAATCATGAAAGACAGTGAAATATGCTGTCTTTGATGCCCTTGAGGCTACATGAACTAATCCTTTTAGCAATCTCTTTAGTGATATCCTAGCCTTTTGGGATCCGATTGCAAAGTTGTTAATGAGTACGACAGTCACTGCTAGTGGTCTATCCAATATCCATCTCCTTTCTCCTTATTAATAGAATCCTTCCATATTAATAGAATCTATTATCAATGGGCTGTGTCTTGGCTAGCAGTATGTCTATTTAAAATGCCCACCTCTCTGTAATAATTTGGAGCCAAGGTAGATGTGGGATTCCACCCAGGCCAGTGAGGTAAACTTGAAGGACATGTTTGGGGGTTTTAGGAAAATTTTTTTAAATAGACAGACTCATCGGTATATAGTTTTGCTGTTTTTCTGTCATCTGCCCAATATTTTCCTTCATCTTTTCCCTATCTTGCTGATACGAAGACTAAGCACACAGAAACTACATTACGAACCTGGAGAAGAAAGCAGAAAGCTTCATATGAAGAACTGTAAAATCAAAAGGCCATTTTTGATGCTATCTTGGAATTGCTATACCAGATCCAAGAAGTCCAATTCTGGGCTTCTTTTGACACAAGAAAAATAAATCTCTACTTATTTAAGAGATTATCATTAGATTTCTATTCCATGCATTCTAACTTAGCAGATATTTTTCTTCCTGCAATAGCATTTATGTTTGTAAAAATTATTTACAATTTATGGTAAGAATCACAACTATGTAAAACATATTCTTAAACTGATTTAATTTGCTCTATAAATTCTTAAACTGATTTAATTTACCCTATAAGTATTCAATTGATAGAGCATGAAAAATAAACATTTTTGATTGAGATATTTTTGTTGTATTTTTTCCTAAATAAATATCTTATGTAAAGAAAACATTATCATCAACTGTCTAATAAATAATGAAACCACCAGCTTGTAAAGAATTTTAAAAGACAAGAAAATTTAAGAGGAAATCTGCATTTAAAATACAGGGCTACCTACTTTGTTGCAAAACAGATAAGACTCAAAGCTTGTATTTTATAATACAATTTTCATCGTTTAACTATATTTCCTAACAATATATAAGATATATATTTTAACATATATTTTAAATATAAGATAATTAGTTCTTTATTGGCCTTATTCTCCATATTCATTTTACTATTGAGTTAAAATCCAATCAAACCAATTACCAATTGTCTATTTTTAAGTTGTACATTTGAGTATCTGAAAGTAATATGTTTGGGTGAAAGTAGTATTTTAGGTGCAAACATGAAGATTATTTCAATACATAATATTATATGAAATTGGCCATAATCTTTTAGATATCTTCATTAGCCAGGATACACATCATGAAATAAAATATTTTAGTAGCCTGAGGAGACAAAATCCAGTGTGCACAGTAATACTGAAAATAATCAATATAACAAACATTTATATAAGCTCAGATTTCCTGACTAAAGTATGATTCTCTGACAATAGTCTCAAAATAGATACAAATAGAAGCACTTGCTTATTGAATGCTCTAAGAAAAAGTTTGGAATGCATTTATAACTTACGGATATTGGCCTAATTGGCCTTGTTTTGAATATTATAAAACTGTACTTTCAAAAGTAATGGAGCTGAAGAAAAATATTTGAACAAAAATAAGCTTTTGATTTAGTGTATATATGCCTAAAAAGTGAATATTTTTCATTTTAATGATACCTGTGTGGTTACTATAACATGAGTGTTAAAAGGCCTTACTGGCAGTCAAAAAATGGAATTTGTTTTTGTATATTTATGAATAACCTTTGCCTTATATAATATATAACATTTTCAGGATGATGCATGTATATTAAATGTTTATAAAAAGAACTGTAATCTTTACATTTTCTCCAAGTATTCATGTGAATAATATTTGATTTGGGGAGAGAATCAGAGGTGTATTTAACTGGAATTAGTAAGTGCAGTTAGCTTTCATTGTTAATTAAAATGTGATTTTTTTTTTTGCACTGCTGTCCCATTGTCAAAGTAACTGAAACAATTTTTTTTTTTTTTAAAAGAGAGAACAGGGTGGGGTGGTGGGGGGTGGTCAGGAGCAGCAGAGGAAGAGAATCCCAAACAGGCTTGATGCCCAATACAGAGCCCCTGCAGGGCTATCTCATGACCCTGAGATCATGACCCAGGCCAAAATCAAGAGTCAGACACCCAACCAACTGAGCCACACAAGCACCCCAAAGTAACTGAAACAATCTTAAAAGCCAATCATTAACATGCAAAGTAAATACTCCATTTATAGATCTAGCAGGCTAGAAGCTAACAATTTGATTCAAGTATGGGTCTATTACATAAGGAAAACTAAGAAGAAAATGTCAGAATAAATATTATTATTGGGAATCAAGTTTTGAAATGGCTTCAACTGCATTCACAGTGGGTCACCCTTCTGAACCCTACAGGAAAGAATCATTTCACTGAATAATCTCAGTGTTGCATTGACAGGGCTCACAAAATGGGTAATTAACATATACTTAAATAAGGAGAACTACTTTACTAAAACATGGAAAATAAGTGTGGAGTTGACAAATGAAGAAATAATTTGGATAGTAAATCAGAGAATCAGGACTTGATTTTCTAGAAAAGTATTGTCCAACCAGCTCAAAGTCAGAGCAACGGCTCTAGGATATAGCAACTTTAGTTCTTCTCTACCCATTCAAAGAAACACAAATTTTCCCTAGTTGCACAAGGTACATGAGAATACATTTTAGTTTATTTTATTTCTAATAAAAGAGTTTACCCCTACAGACTTCTGTATATATCAAAATATAAGCAATCTTACATTACCTGGTAAATCTGCTTAAAGCTCTGCCCAATCCTTCCATGGAGCTCTTATGTCTTTGCTGTGTTTCTCTCTATTGACTACACATCACATTATACCTCCACTGCTCATACACAAGACATTCTCATCGCTGGACTGTGAACTTCCTAAAGCTTCTTAAAGAAAATATTTCCCACCATTTCTCTTCATTCTGTGTACATAATTTTTTGTTCGTTTGTTTGTCTCTGAGAAAATAAATGAATGAACGCATGGCCAGTAGGCATGGGAAAAATAAAAGATTTACTTTTACTCTAAACCAAATTCCAGAAAGATATTTAGTTCCTTTTTGAGATATGATACGTAAAGCTGCAGCCTCTATTAAAACATTTTTGGTTCAGGATGATCTCTTTTTCTCTCTTCTTCTTCCCAGAACCTCGAAGTAGTAATTTAGCTCTAGAAATCACAGTGATTCACTAAGTAGAACGAGGGTGGCCCCGTGCTGAAAAACCCCTCAAATTCCAGATCCTGCTGCAACATACTTATCTTTGTATCAGTGAATGAGCACTACAAACGTCCTCATCCCATTGCCAGCCACTCCATTTTCCCTTCCTTTCTTCCTCCTATTCTTTACTTCCCCATGTTTAATATCAAACTGAGAACATATGGTCCTGCATTTTCATAAGACATCTGTCAAAAGTTAATCCTTCTGTCACTGTTTTTGTGACAACTGTCAAAACCAATTGTGAAGCCAACTCTTGGTGGGTCCAGTCCACAAACAGAACACAACTGGAGAAAGTGTGGGACTGTGCATATCGTTGGCAGTATAAACGCCTCCTATTTCCCTTAGGAAAAGCTAAATCCTTGCAATGACCTTCAATTCCCTCTGTTATCTGACCCTCACAGCCCATTCTTATTTCTCTGCTCCTATGACTCCCCGCTTGCTCCCAGGAGTCTAAGCACACTACCCTGCATCTCATGGAACTTGAAGTGGCTGTTCCCTTGCCTAGAGTGCTGTTCCCAGATATCCACATAGCTGGTTCTCACTTCCTCCAGTCCATATTATCACACAAAAAATCTACGTGCATTTGCCAACCCTATGTTCACGTATACCACACTCTGAATTTCTGATCCAACTCTGGCCTACTTGTTTTTCTTAAATAACAGTGGTTCCTTTCCAAGATACTATGTAACACTTTTTACATGATAACAAAGTGTTGTTCATTGTTTGTTCACCCTGCTAGACCTTAATTTCCAAGAGAACAGAAGATTTTGTCTGTTTTTATACCTAAATGTGCCCCAAACCCAGAACAGTGCCTTGCTCACTGGGATTATTTAATACTTTTTGAAGTGATGAATACACCTATGATCCATACTCCAAGTTTCTGTCTAAGTAACCTAAAATTGTGCATCTACTCAACTTGTTCTCCTATTCTCTCTCATGGTTATTTAAAACCTATTCAGCTCACTAAGAATCTCCATTCCCTTCCCTTCATCTGAGCACATTTGTAAGGTTATCCATGTGCTCATACTGGTTTAATCCAATGGAAACCATTGCAGCACTCTTTATACCCCCCTTTAATGATGTTGATCATTTTCTCCTTGGAACAGTCTTTCTTTGCCTTCCGAGACACCACACTGACCTAAGTTTCCTTCTATCCGTCTGATGCTCTCATTGGTTCCCTCTGCAGCCCTATCATCCTTTCCCACCTACTGGATAACTTATGCCTGTGTTTTTGCCCACCTTTTCTTCTTAATAGAAATGCTTTCTCAGGACATCATTCACTTTACTTCGATCCTTATTAAAAGGCTTAAATGACCCTCTCATCTCAACTTCGTTTTTAAGTTCCAGTCTGTTGAACATAAATATTACTCACAATGTAAATGTGACAACACTGAGGTATTGAATCATATGTCTCAAGGCTTTAGTTAGTTGACCTATGGATGTAATATTTACAAAGTAAGGAATGAGAGATTGGGCTTTGAGTCAGATACTGGTTTGAGGCTCTATCCTTTATTACCTACATTAGTTTTCTTATCTTTTCTATTCCTCAATGTCCTCATCTGTATAATGTGATCACCAATAGTAAGTTAGCACATCACTAGCACATGGGGTTATTAAAATAGATAAAGCATGCAAAGGGCTTGCACAGTAACGAGTTTGCATTAATCCCTCAGTGAAGGGTCTCTGCTATTATTATTGGTATTAGTATCATTATATGTTGCATTCTCTAGCCTTATTTAATACTGGAAAAAATTGGTCTGTGAATCATAAGCTCATATGAAGAACAGAAACAGCCTCAACAACTTGTTGCATTCAAATTTAGTATTTTAGAAAAATCTCTATTCTTAGATCTATTAGGAAAAATCTAATGAGATGAGGTATATAGAGATAAATAAGAAACCAATAACGGTAATAAGAGACAAAGCCTAGATTCAGTCTTCTCATGCATTAATATAAAATGAAGATGATACACACAGACCACAAAATAGTAATCATTTCCTCTGCCATCCCTACTTTGGAAAAATGAGACATTTTAGTGTTTGCATCAACTAGTATGTAAAATCTAGAGCTGAGAAAATGATCTTTTCTGACTCATAAATACTTTCATAAATACTTTTCTTTTTTTAATGTTACTGGTAGGTTGAGAGTATCTTTACAGAGCTACACATTGAAAATACTGAAGATGACCTGGGCAGCTGGGAGAAGATAACTGGTAAATTAGAAATTCCTCCTCAATTTCTTTCATTTACACCAGCTCACGTAGTAGCCAGGCTGTAGAGTAAGTGTGGGCTTGTTTCCAACACCTGTTGGATAGATTGGGATGTCAGGCTGTGGCTCTTCTAGATTTTTAGCATTGTTGATGTTTTTTATTCATGTTCAATTGCCAAGGAAATGTTTATGTGTGCATGTGTATGTGAGTATGTGTGTGGTGAGAGAGAGGAAGATAGAAAGAGAGGCAGGGAAAGCCAGAATGATAAAAAGGGGCTAATATGGAATTTGTATTCATTCAAAGGCAAGCCCCGTGAAGGCGGGAGGTTTTTCATTTTCTTCACTGCTGTGTTCCCAACATTGCTGTGTCCTCACAGTTCCCTGGTGCTTTATGTGCACACAACATATATTGTGGACTATGTGGTAGAAATGATAATGGAAGGAGTTAGTTATTAAAGCACTTAGAACTCTGTCCATCATGTCATATATAAACTCTTTAAATATATATATATTTATATTACAATAAATAAATATTTTATAAATAATACAAATTAATTATAATTATATATAATTATATAAATTATATATATATAATTTATCTGAGAGAGAGCACAAGCAGGAGGAGTGGCAGAGGAAGAGAGAGAAGCAGGCTGACTGCCAAGCAGGGAGCCCAATGTGGGACTCAATCTCAGGACCTGAGATCATGACCTGGGCCAAAGGCAGATGCTTAACCAACTGAGCCACCCAGGAGCCTGAACTCTTTAAAATGAGCTTTCAATATTAAAACTCTCAAGTTTCACAACCACTGCAGGTTTGAGCACACACTTTGTTTTTTTTGTAAACTTACTCCAGGTGATGTGTTTGTGTTTTGTGATGTTTCTGTTAGGAACTGATATCCTTAGAACTTTATCAGAGAATTTTCAAGGCCTGAGCTTAAGGAATATTCCTCAACACGTGATTTAGGGTTGCATCTCCCAGGTATCTGGGATCACTTCCAACCTGAGACCATTTTTTAAACTATGTTTTAACTTGGAATTTTCTAGGACCACTACTCAACGTGAAAGAGAGAGTCCAAGGATCAAAATTCTGTGGGGAGCCTTCTCTTCCCTTCTCTGCCCAGGGCAATTTCTAAGATAAGCTTGGTTATCTTCCATCTCCTTCTATGGGGTGGAACTTTCTTAATTTATGAAAGTCTTACCCTTATTCTGGGTTACTGATCTAGGTTACTGACCTTGCTGGGACATTGGAACCAACGTCCTTATCTTCTATCTCATGCCTATGTGTAGCCTGTTAAATCAGATTCAAGGCTAAAGGGACATGATGGCCATGAAAGTGTGCCATTCAGGTCTCCTTCAACAGAATCTGATGCAGGAAGCTGAGATGACTGATTGACCTCACACTTGCTCTCTTGATGTCACACCGTGTAGGCCATACTTCCCCCAGGCTGTTCCCAGATAAAAGCTAAGCAAGACAGGATTGCCAGTGCCAAAACAAAAACAAAAACAAAAACAAAACAAAAAAGCAAACACACATAAAAAAACAACTACAACTACTAGTGCCAGCTCTTTCTTGCAGAATGTGGGCTCCTAGGACTCTAGGACTCTAGCGCTCTCCAACTGTCTAAACAATGATACTTTTTTTTTTAGAACTGTGCTGTCATATTAGGGTCTCTCCACACATGATTTTTCCTTCACAGCTGTCAGAACTGCATCACCATCCAGAGGCTCTTTTCTCTTCTCTGGCACCTTCTGCTTGATCCCTTGCATGTCTTTTCTCCCAAAAACTCTTGTCCATGCGATCATATCTTGGTGGTTAGAACAGACACAAGTTGCAAATGCTATTCTAGGACAAGTGTAACTCTCCAGAGCAACATTACTTGCTGATTCTCTTTCCAAGCATGTACCTGAAAGCAACATCAATCAACGACATGAGGTAAAAAAAAGTAAGTAATAAAAATATTTTATTTTTAATGTGAGGTGTTCTAGGAGGGAGGTTTTTGTTTCTGTTACTGCCAGAAATGAAAGTTAACCCCATCTTTTCCTTATCAATTAAAAATAATTAAGTAGGCGCTTTGCCTAAGAACATTAAATGTATTAGTGCTAAGTTCTTTTTTATCTTGAATATTCCTTTTTTACATTTTTTAAACTATTACTTTACCATCATAATAGAGGGT
Source organism: Procyon lotor (assembly GCA_028646535.1). Lineage (NCBI taxonomy): Eukaryota > Metazoa > Chordata > Mammalia > Carnivora > Procyonidae > Procyon > Procyon lotor. Next base: position 13,020,922 of record CM053607.1, read on the forward strand.
GGGTCAGTATTGGCTTAACATTTTCGGAAATTGCAGTGATGTGTATATGTGAATACATCTTAAGCTAATAAAATTAGTTGTTTGAAAAATTATCTCTTCCTCTTCACCCTTTTCCATGCTAGTTTTCACATAAACATCAAGATCTTTTTCTCTTTTTTCCTCTGACCATAAGAAGGTTGGACTAAATACTGACGGCCATTAACCTTTTAACTACATGTATTTCATGAGATTTGGATTTAACCAGGGTTGACTTAGCAAGGCTTTTATTCTGGGTGAGTGCCCTATTTCACCCAAATCATGAGTGCTCTTTGCTTCACGGAACTCTACCGCTTCTGTTCCCAGAACCAATTATATCTTAGCTAATCTCTTGCCCCTGTAATTCTCCTTGATAGTTTTAGTAATAAAATGTGCAACCTTCTCATGCATTATCACTCCCACTTTCTGTTTCTTCCATTCATAAAGATACAGCATTGTCTGTTTCCAGCTTATTACGAAGTCACTATTCTCAGTTGTGCCCAATAACGAAATTTCCCTTACTCTAGGTTAGCAACACTCTCAGTCTTTTATGTATTACTTATTTTAACTGTATTTCTATTATTTATTATTTAGCTATATTCTATTATTATTTGACTTATTTAGCTGTAATTCTCTCTTAATGTACTATCTAAAATGATATGTATATCATTTCTACATATATAAACACGTAGGGCATATAGAAATGGACACACATATAAATGGGTGTCCATTTCCTCATAGGAAAAATACAAAATATTGTGTCTTTTTGCTTCAGAATTTTAGGGTCTACTCCCCATTCCTTCATGTTCTAAAATCTATGAGGAGGTGAAGGTGTAACTGTTTTCAGTCCTCCCAAATCCAGGTTTATCTGACACCAGCCACCTCCCATGCCCTTTAAGTTCAACCTAAGAGGATCAAAGTCTTATACCTGAGGTGCACCGATAGAGAAGTTTGCCTCTTGGGTCTGTTTCCAAAAAAGGTTGGTGATGACATCGCCAAGGCAACTGGTGATTGGAAGGGTTTGAGCATTATAGAGACCCTAGCCACACAGAACAGACAGGCCCAGACTGAAGTGGTAGCTTCTGCTTTTGCCCTGATTATCAAAGCCCTCAAAGAACCACCAAAAGACAGAAAGAAGCAGAAAAACATTAAATACTGTGGAAATAGCACTTATCAAAAGTAACTGTCAACATTGCCCCACAGATGCAGCACTGACTTTAGCCAGAGAACTCTCTGGAACCATTAAAGAGATCCTGGAGACTGCCCGATCTGGGGGCTGCCATGTTGATGGCGGCCACTCTTGTGACATCATAGATGACATCAATAGTGGTGCAGTGGAATGCTCAGCTGGTTAAGAACTACAAAGAAAAATTTTTCAATAAAGGATGACTTGACAGCCAAAAAAACCCAAAAAACAAACAAAACAAAACAAAACGTAAAGTCTTTGAGGGAATGTTTGCTATTGAGGAATTTTTGAAGCTTTACTAGGAGCAGAGTAAAGTGACCTTTGATACACAAATGTGTACTTACCAGGTCCTGGATTATCTTTTAAATATATGATTTACAATTAACTCACAATAAAGACCCTCTGAACTTTAGTTCCTTTTCAGGGGGAAATAACCACAAGAATGCTTCCATTCAGTACATATGGAAAGGTCAATGAAGATAAACAGCATTTAAGAAGGATTTCTGGAAAAACAGCAGGCCCACCATTTCCTCTGGATGTTGGAAATTCTTCCTTAGATTAAGCAAGACTAGCCTAAAGGATTAATCCTCTAACACATAAAATCGAGATCTTATAGAAATGCTTTTGCAAAATGCCTTTACAAAGATCCAAAGGAAGGACATTACAAGAAAATGCTCTTTAAAATTTAACAGATCTTTTTACTCTAAGGATTTTTTTTTGACTGTAAGGATATTGTTGGTGGCCATTTTGTTTCATTACTGGGTAGCTTCCTCAAAAAGCCTAATGGAAGATATTTTATCTATCTCAAAGGAACAGTTTGTCTTTCTACTGAGCAAGACCAATGTGTGTGTGTGTGTGTGTGTGTGTGTGTGTGTGTGTGTGTGTTTAACTTCTGGAAAGTCTGATCATGCAACTGTGTTATATTTTCCATATGCAGATAAATAGGAAACTTAAAGCCTCACATGAAACCACTTCTGGAAAGTAATTCTTTCTGACTTGAATTTTGTATACTAACTCAGTCCTGGGTTCCATAGAATTTTTCTTACTCTAATTTCCCTCCTTACTGATGTCCTCATCCAATTAATTTTATTTTATTCCATTCTGTTAAACTATTTGTAACTATAAGACACATTATCCTTTCTTGAAAAAATATAAAATAAGCAAATATGCCAACAAAGATTAATACTTTATATACAATTCAAATCTCATTATTTCACATACTATCAAAGGGCAATATATGCTTACCATATATTTGCTTAACAAATTTAAAAAGCTAGAGTTTGGAAAACACAGCCAGTTCTTCAAATATCTTTTATTTTAAAGGACTACTGAAGTTTATAGTCCTGGCTGGTTTTTATCTCAATAAAGTCAACTCTATTATCAAAGTACAGATTAATGGTTTAAAAATTAATTGCATTCAGGGGCACCTGAGTGGTGCAATAGGTTAAGTGTCTGACTCTTGGCCTCAGCTCGGGTTGTGATCTTCGAATCAAGAGATTGAGACCCCTGCCAGGCTCCGCACTCAGCTTAAGTTTCTCTCCCCCTCTTCCTTGCCCACTCTCCATCACTCTCTCTCTCTAAAATAAATAATGTATCTCATATATCTAAATAAATATATCAAATATATAAAATATATTATGTATATTTATATATTATATATAATATATAATAACATAATATTATATAATATGTATATATAATATAATATATTATATTATATAATGTAAATATATAAATATATAATATATAATTATTATATTATATATAATATAATAATAACATATGTATATATGTTATATGTTATATAATATATATATTATATATAATATATAAATATGTATAAATAAATATATTTTATATATATCAAATAAATAAAGCTTTAAAAATTAATTGCATTCAAAATTTACATATGTGATTATGTAATTAAAATACGCATTATATTTTAGAGTTATTATTTTAATTATTAAAAATCAGTCCACAAATCTAGAGATATTTGAAAATGTATGTTGTTGGAACTTCTGTTTAACCAACAAATGCTACACAGGGTCTCCAATGACATGTAAATTCCCTTTTTCATGGTTTGCATTGTATTTTTAAATGAGAGAGAGAGAGAGAGAAATAAAAAGAGAGAGATGGAAGATTTTAATATTTTACTATAATACAGTTTTCAAACAACTAAAAAGGTTGGTAGAATAGAAAACTTGCATTATAAAAGTGACAAGGAGAATGAATGATTTCTGATATGAAAGAGAAAAAAGATGAATTAATATATTTTTAATTTCAATTGAATTTAAGTGAAATGAAATAGCTAATAATTGTGTCTCCAGCTTACAAATTAAATTTCTTCTATTTTTAAGAGAGTCAAATTTGTTTGACTTTCGGTTGATAGCTAGTTATAGGTGAAAAGCTTTCATCCTGATGATTTACAGAACTGCTGAAATATCCATGTGTAATTCTGTAGAGAATCGTAAATGGACTCTAGTAGTATAAAAAGTATGAAAGATGTTTCTGTACCTTTAATACATTGTATTTACTTGGTGGGGTTATAAAACAATCAAAAACAGAGAATTGGGAGCCTGAAAACCTTGATTTCAGTTTAGCCTCTGTTACTTACTGGATATTTGACCTAGAGTAGGTTATTTCATTACTTTCTCTGTGGAGCATGAAAATAACAATATTCTCCCTTTTTCATGTGGATTATTGTAAAACCAAAATAAAACAGTGTATATGAAAGTTTAACTGTAACTTGGGTTTCAGTTATTTAAAGCTATTTACTAAGTGAAACTTGATCTTAGAGGAATACAACAAATTTCATCTCTTTATTTGATAGAGATGAATTCACATGGAAATTTTGCCACAATGCACACCAAATTCCAAGATGTCAGGAGAGGTGGCCACACTAAATGGATATGTCCAAATACAGAGTGAAGGATCTAAGTGTTTAAGAGCTTATATTAGATCCAGAGGATTATGCATGTTTCTTAAATGCCAATGTTCCATAACACATGAGATGCTTAAGAATCTCTATTACTATGTCTGCTCATATTGACTGTGGAATAGCATCCATAAAAGGAATGCAGGTTAAGTTCCCCTTTCTTAACTATTTTTAGTGTAAGGCACCAAAACAAGCAAACAAACAAACAACACTTCTAGTTATAAGAGCCTCTGAGAGAGGGCTTTTAACATTCCATTGATTTTTTTCAAAGGCTGATTGATTTTTACATTAAGGTAATAAAGCCTTTAGTGCATGATCCAGATGCCTTTTGTAAATTGCATTTTAATTTCCTCTTATTTTAATATGCTTCTTTTTTCAGCATTGGCTTCTAAAAAGAATCATGAAGAAAGAAAAGAGAAGGGATTCTATATCTTGAGAAAGGAACTGCCTTAATCATGTGCAGATAAAATAAAGGCAGAGCTCCGGTCTCATATTTGTTTGGGATATCCCATAATACCACTTATGTCTGGATAACAGCGAAGGCTCAATGAGTCCATGTTCATTTAAATATATAGATATTCAGGATACATTTTTGGAGACACACATACAAAATCTATCTCAGTTATATTTAGTGACTTTGTACATCTGGAATTTATAAAGGATGTGTATATGTATTCATGCTTGTGCACATTATTCCATGAGTGTATAATGAAGGTTGATAAGTAAATCTTTCCAATAATGGAACAGGTTAGAATAACTGACTCATGAGGAGCCTAGGTGGCTTGGTTGGTTAAGTGCCTGCCCTCTGCTCGGGTCATGATCCCAGGGTCCTGGGATTGAGTCCTACCTTGGGCTCCCTGCTTAGTGAGGAGCCTGCTTCTCCCTTTCCCTCTGCCCCTCCCCGCTGCTCATGGTTTCTTGCTCTCCTTCTCACTCTCTCTCTCAAATAAGTAAATAAAAATCTTAAAAAGAAAAACTGACTCACTTAAGGTAGGTCAGGTCACGCTTGTGCTACCTGTGAATGAATCAATTTTAAATGACAGCATAAGATAGAGTCATCCTACTATGTAAACAGAAGAATAGGTAAAAAATAATTCACAATCTAAGAAAGTTTAAATCATTAATAATGTCATAATTTGTCTTCCAGGTTACCTGTCCTATCTGGTCTGCCACAAATCATTTAACTTAAAAACATTACAGTAAACACATTATGACTATTTTCAGATTCTCATGGTACAACCCTTAAAGTATGTCTGTGTTTGATAGTATTAGATTTCAGCAGAAAAAAATATATATGAGACATGTACTTCAAAACATAGCATATTTCTGCAGAATATTTCAAATTTTAAATATGCATATAAAAGACCCAAGTGATGTATCTGAAGCAGAAATCCTATAAATATAAGCGTATTCATGAATATCTTGATAACCTTCCCTGTAACTGTAAGGAAGTAAAAATAATGGGAAATTTCCCAAAGACTTAAAGCAGGAAATAAACGAGAGGAGTGTTTATGCAACCATTAATTGTAAATCAATCTGTTTAATTTTTTCACTGTTGATTTTATTTAATTAGGAGATGACATAGGCTAACTTTGCAGTTAAGCATCATTGCAAAGAGAAAGGAGGGTTTTGACATACTGTGTTTTTCCTGTTATAGAAACATTTACTCCGTGAGTGGTTAGTACACATTTTTATGTTGCATACTTTTGTTCTGAAAGTAATACTTTCAAATTTCAGAACACAATAGCTTATCACAAAGTGGAGCTATACATATTGCACCATTCCTTTTAAAATTAGTGCTAACATAGCATGAGGGAAATGTAATTCAACTAGAGAAATGAAAATTTACATTTTTTATGTCTGAAACTGAACACTGATTCTCTGAAAATCATTTGCATTAATAAAATCTGTCAAAATGTGTTGAGAATATGCAACATTTAGACAAATGTCACCATTATCTCTTGCTCAGACATGGTTTGAGGCCTGTGTTCATCATGTTCTTTATTATATCATCCATGCATATTAAGACTACAAATGACTTTCAGCTACTTAAATATATAATCATGATATAATGTCTGTGGCTTTATAGAGTTCCAGCATAATGTTGCATATGTTCTTCTTCTTGACTTACTGTGTTCTTTTACAGTGAAGTACTGTGAAGGATACTTACACCAGAGATTTCTGGAGCAAATAAATGGCATATATTCGTTCAGCTTACAATATCATATTGAATGTTCATAGATGGTCAAAAAAAGAAAAGCTGATAAACTTCGTTGAAAATAAAGTTTTCAACTTTATTTTATTATAGTAGGAAAAGGGTATTTTCCTACTCTATGCCTGAAATATGTAATTTGTTTTTTAAAGGTAAGTGGACTTAGGAATTTGCATAATATTCATCTATGTGGTAGAGATCCATCAGTATCTCATTATGTAAGACAGTGTCAAATATATATATATATATATATATATACATAAAATATATATATATACATACATACATAAAATTCATACTGAATAAACAAGCAAAAATTTGCTAGTTTTGTTATAAATTATATATAAATCATATATATATATATGATTTGCTATTAAGCAATGGCCATTGATAATAGCTATACTGAATCAGATGAATTATGAAAATCATTGTTTCGAAATTGCCATTCACTGATATTTTGAGATCGCCGAGTCAGTTCCAAAATGGAAGAAGCCATGAGAGTTTCCTCAGATTACAGTATGTGATCTTTCTGGGTGGCCAATGATAACAGAGATGCCCTTGTTTAAAAATGTAAACAGGTCACTTCTATGAGTGGTTGTGTGTGGGTGTAGACTTGTATAAGCCAAATATTTTGTAATTTTTGCTCTCTCCCTTTATAGAAACATTTGTATGAGATATTTCAAGTTCCTTAGCTGATAACCTTCATGCACTGTAGGGATATCTTACACAGCAATATTTGGTTTTATCCATTCCACTTCAGTGATTTCTACTCTTCTTGAAGTGAACCTTTGCACTTATATAGACAACTCTGAATGACATGTCATTGTGTTAGTCAAAGAAGTCAGTATTTTTCTTCAGTAACTGGAGTTATTGAAACTACACTTACTGATCTTGTTTACTTTCTATGCTAGACTCCTCTGCCAAGCTATATCAGTTTCTATGCAAATTGCCTCAGCCCCTTCCAAAGGAAGATCCTAGCCTCTATTTCCACTCGATGACCCTCCATCACCAACTGAATCTAACTGGATCAAGAATGGACAACCTAGACCTAAGTTGCCTTGCTTTGGCCTTAGCCTCCTTCGTTTTGTTTCTCTCCTTTTTTCCTGCACCCTACCTTTTTATAACGCTTTTTCCTTTGAACCTTGACTTATACACAACCCTGAATGCTTATAGAAATAGCTCTAATAAAAACTGTCCTGAGAGTGTTTGGAAAAAGACCAAACCAATGATCCAAAACAAGAAACATCAAAAACTACAAAAATCCAATTGTTCCAACTACAACTATAGTAGCAGTTAAAGATGAAGAAAAAAAAAAAAACCTGCAACCTGTGCTAGACCATGAGGCCACATACCCTCTTCTCTCCTTACTCAATGAAAACTCATGCCCAGTTGCAGAGGGAATTATCTGGTCTCCAGATGCTCCTCACTGTGCATCAGCTGAATAAAGTCTTTATAATCCCCATTTGAGTAATAACTTTTTTTTTAAATTTTCAAAATGATTCTATTTTTTGTGAATTTTGGACAAGAGCATAAACAGACAAATTTCAGGAAATGTCCTTCTATTGAATAAAGCAGATGTAACCTTTGGGGTGAAGAATGTCACACAGAGAAGTAAATAAAAGGCAAGGGTTAAAGGAAGGGACTGAGAATGAGCAGATGCAGGGATTACTGAGGCTGGTATGATTTTTTTTTTATTGCTTTGCCTTTTATCATTATTTGACCAGGTTATCTGTTTTTCTTGGATAGTAAAAAAGTAGTGTTATTCCAATAAATATCTTTGCTTTCCTTGACTGAGCAAGTTTGAAGTGCTTTGATTTTTAAATCCAAAAGTAATACACACAGTTTTGAAAACCTAAATTGTCTCCTCTTTCCTCTCTATGATAAAGATTGATGAGAGTGTACCCTAAAAATGCCTTATGAGAGCTCAGCCCAAAAAGACCATTACACGCATGTTTATTGCTCTACCATTTCAAAACACTTGCTGTTAATAAATCATAACAATCTGTAAGAAAGGTTACATGATCTCCCTTGCATTAATGAGGATGAACTAGGTAAATGTAACCCAAAAAACAGTATACATTCCATGACGAGAGTGATATTCCCTATTTGGGTCACTGTAACTTGAGCACATGTTGGATCTTAATAATATTTGTTGAATGAATGAATATATTAACAAATATACAAGGATATGCACAAATATTCTTGAGATTAGAAACTAGACTGAATTGAAGTGAGACTATGCTTCTCGTTAGACATTATGTAAGTAGGCAAGGAACTCTCTTTATGATCATCATATGGAGATCACTGAAATATATTTTTATAGATTCATTTATTTATTTGAGAGAGAGAAGTGGAGGAGGGGCAGATGTAGAGGGAAACAAGCAGACTCCCTGCAGAGCAGGGAGAGCTTGATGCATGGCTGGATCCCAGGACCTAGAGATCATAACCTGAGCTGAAATCAAGGGTTGGATGCTTAACCGACTGAGCCACCCTGGCATCTCCACTGAAATAGTTTTTTTCCAAAGTATCTTCCACACAGCTAAAACTTTCAAGTCTTAGGAAACCAGTGAATCAGTGTTAACATTTATTGAAATATGATCTACTGGACACTAGTGCTACTGGTAGTGTTAACACACAAAAATGTTTCAATGATCTACTGAAAAGAGAAATAATTCAATGTTTCCAGATTTTATCATTTTGATATATCGTTTTATATATAATAATATGTATAATCGTATATGTGTGTGTGTGTGTGTGTATACACATTTTGTGTATGTATATATACATATATATATATCCTGCCCTAACATGCTACAGTCTTGTTTTGTATTTTGGAGAAAGACCTACAACTAAGATATTTTTACCTTCCTATACCTTCTGTTTAGGTGGGGGATGAAGAAGTAAAAATACATATATACTAAAGAGCATACTTAATAAATTTAAAGAATTGTTAAGAAATGTTTGTGCTAAGTGTCAGAGCATGTGTCCGTGGCTCATGGTTTTGATCATTAGAACTGTACCATTTATTAAGCAGAGAAAATGATGCATAACATTTCAGACAAAAAGCAACAACAACAACAACAGCACATACATGGGCACTTAGAATAGAAAGATTGGGATAATCTTCTGGGAGCACAAAACAGTTTGATCTGATGTGAGTTTCAATTACATTTAGAGTTGGAAGATTAAGGAAACTAATAGTAACACACTATGGGATAATGACTGTATAAAAGAGTGCCTTAACAAAATACCACAAACTGGGTGGTGTATATAACAGAAATTTATTTCTCACAATTGTAGGGGTTCAGAAGTACAAGATCAAGGTTGCATCAGATTCATTTCCTAGTAAGAACTCTGTTGGCACATTCTATGCAATATATCTAAAATGAATTATGTCATTAGATAAAATTATAGATGGGATTAAAGCTTGTGTACCATCCATTATCATGTGTAATCAATAAACGATTTAATTGTCTCTTGAAAAAAAAAAAGAACTCTTAGTCTGGCTGCCTTCTTGCTACATCTTTACATGGTCTTCCTCAGTGTGTGTGTACTTGGAGAGTGCTCTCTCTCTTTCTCTCTCTCTCCTTATAAAGTCACCAATCCTGTAGGATTAGAGCCACTCCTCCTTACAACCTCATTTAATCCAAATTAGCTCCTAAAGATCCTATCTCCAAATATAATTATAGGCTATAAAAGTATTTGGATTTGGGGGAGCATACAATTCAAACCATAGCACTAGGATTCTGATAAGGTCCTGACATGAAGTGTTTATTTAAATAATCTTAAAGTTTCTATGTGGTAGGTACTATTACCATCTCTATTTTAAGTGCTCTCTTGTTATTTTGGGCTGGGGGTGGTATTATTCTCAGAGAAAGAAGAGAAGAAATGGGATCTGTCAGAGGCGAAAATATGAATCAAGCAGTCAAAGGTGTGAGCAAAGCAGATGACTGCAGCAAAGAACCGAGACAACAAGATGCCTTGAGAAGGTGGAAATGTACAGACTCACATTCCATATATATATTCTAAATATATACCATGATTCCAAATATATATACCATATCCCATGGTATATATTTGTGAAAATCAGACTATAACAAAGCTTTTAAGAATGGTTTACATGCATCTTTCCTTGATACAGAGAAAGAGAAAGAGTCACCCTTACATCATGTACAGAAGTAGTAAGAGGAAATTGAAACCCTTTACCCAAAATGGCCACTTTGTTCCTGTGGCCTAGTCAGAAATGCTGATGCAAGCCTCAGAAGTGGGTCTGCCCCAGGAGCCAGTATTTAAAGCTGCTAAACTAATGGCCCAGAGAGCTGTGACCAAGGACTTCTCAGTGATCCTTCTCAAGATCTCATTTTATCAAGAGAGAAAATCACATGCCACGGGGAAAAATGTGAGTAAAAAGAGCAATACACTGGAGAATAAGAAATAAAAACGTCACTCAAATTGAATACAGGAGCGAATGGCCTCCGATAAGTGAAAAAAATTCTATCGATTGTGTTGGCTTGATCAATCTTAAGTGCAGCTAGACAATTCGGCTCTGTCATTGGAGCAAGTAGTGACAATAAGTTTGTGGCTAATTCACTTAGACATCTTATTATGGATATAGTATCAGTTTATTAAATCATGAATGAAATTGGTAGAGCCAGGCATTGGATTCAGTTATTTTTCTCTTTTAAGTAATCTCTAAATATTGAAGCTTATAGAGAATTTTTCTACCCTATAGTTTGCTTAGTCACACTACACAACTGATTCAATCTAAAAGCCAAATCCTAGAAGTCACCTTTGGTCTTTCTCTTCTTTTGATTCCCCAAGTGTAAATTACTACCAGTACATACTGTTTGATTTGCATCCAAATAATATATGAACTTGATATTTTTGTCTTTAGCTCCATTCCTATAATAAATAAACACTCATGTACATTATATCCAAAGTACTACTAAATAATCCAACTAGTCTCTTCCCTTCCAGTCTAACCAATCTTCAAATAATAATTTCAAGCAGCAACTAGATGAATTTTTAAAAAAATAGTAGTCAGGTCAAATTGCACCCTCATTCATTCCCTTCCATAAGTTTTAAAACTACATATTGCATAGGATCAAAATTCCTTGTTGTGCACAGTATGCATGATCTACTCTTGACTTCTGTGATTCCATCTTGTTCCATTATCCCTAATACTTCCAACCACCCTTAATATTCGTTTTCTATTGAAATTAAGATATTGTATGAATCAGGCCTTTGCATACACTTTTCTACTTTGTAAGACTGCCTCTTTCAGCACACTATTGAACTTTCTAAAGGATGTACTCTACTTGGGTACCATCCATTTCAATATTGTATTAGTTTTTAATTATATAGATCATAGTTTGCTTAATAATTAGCCCATGGAAGTACTCAAAAATACATACTGAATAAACAAGTAAAAATTTGCTAGTTTTGTTATAAATTCCAATGACTAGGACAAGGTCTCTGGACTTATGAAGCTTTCACTTTCCATGATTTTTTTTTTAAGATTTTATTTATTTATTTGATAGAGAGAGAGATCACAATTAGCCAGAGAGGCAGGCAGAGAGAGAGGGGGAAGCAGGTTCCCTGCTGAGCAGAGAGCCCAATGCGGGTCTCGATCCCAGGATCCTGAGATCATGTTCTGAGCCGAAGGCAGAGGCCTTAACCCACTGAGCCACCCAGGCGCCTCTCACTCTCCATGATTTGTATAAACAGCTTTCTACAAAGCTAGATGGAATAAACACCATATGAAAAGCATGCTATTATGCAAGTTAAAGTGGAGAAGAAATTAAAGGTACTAAAGACAAAATATTTTTTCAGAAGCATATTAAAAATAGGCTTGTGTAATCTGTGCTAATAAATTAAGTTGTAAATATAGGAGGTTAAAAACAACAAAAGTTTTACTTATGCTGAGTTAGCAAATTTCTAGAGCATTATAGAACAGAATTCTCCCTGCAGTAATTTAATATGGAATCTATTTTGGCTCTGCCTTCCTATCACATGCTTTTCAGGTTAACTGATGCATGGGAATAAATGAGTGAAGAGTCACTGGACAGTTCTTAAGTGTATCACTCCCACTGGCAGGTCATTGGCCCAAGTAGTCATGTGACCTGTATCATGTGATACAGTCACCCATGATTTGCATATGTTCCAACTGGTCTGGGTAGGTAATTTTTGAGTAGTGAGGAGAGGCAAATTTATTAACTAAATGGGGGGTCAAGGGTGATTAAGATTTTTGTGAATGAAAATATAATGCTACTATCTTCAAAATTACATTATGCAGTGGCTACTGTACAGAAGATAATTATCCACTTTACTTGCATAATATGTTATAGTGTTTTGTTCCCTTTTCTTCCAGATTGTTTCACCTAATACATCACAATAATCCTTTAGGTCTGCAATATAAAACTGCTTTTGCCTCTTTGGCTCCACTTTAGATAAAAAATAGCAGACAATAATCCTCAATTTAAGAAATCATTTGCATTTTCTCACTTAAAAGGACACAGAATGCTTTTTAAAAATCTAGTAAAAATAAAACTACTCATCTTCAGCAGTATAACTTTAAAACTCCATTGTGTAAACAAGCATATTTAAATTAAGACACAGAAAATCCAAATGCATGCACTGCCTTGTGCCATCTTACATTATTCTAGATGGAGTTTTTTGAACTTTTTATTGGAGATTTATATCAATTATTTTATGTTATCCTTATAAAAATCCAGCTGAACAATGGAAAGAAGCATGTATATACTGAGTAAATACTTTTCAACAGTTCTGCCAATTTAATTGATTCCAGGTCAAAAATCAAACAAATAACCCAGTGATCTAGTTATGAAGATTGAGGATAACACAGAAACAAAAACAAAACACTACCACAACAGATCTGACTAATCACGCAAATATGAAAAAAGAAAGAAAAAAATCACTATCAATTTTAAGTTTTCATTTCTTTGAATTTGGAATTCTCAAAATCTGGAATTTATAGAATTAGTAACCCATGGCTAACCTTGGCTAACAGAGAATACAACTTTCTTAACCCAAGGAATTTTCTTTCTTGACTCTATATTTATTAATAGATAAATTTCATGGAAAGATGGGTAAACAAAACAATATATATTATGGTCATAAATGTTACATATATTTAAATCTATAGTATAGTATATTTTTTATGCTATATAAAAAGTATGTATTACAATTACTGATATCAAACATGGGAGAAATTTCTGGAACCTAAGAAAATGAAAGAATGGTGTTACTGCATTATGTAGTATAATGACTCCTACTATCTGTTAAGTACAAAGGATTCAATTTTGAGAAAGGTGATCCTGTTCCTTGCCTATTCGGACCTTGCATCTCAAGAAAAAGAGTGATGTATAAAGAGGAAGAACTTTCAGTGCGGACCTTGCATCTCAAGAAAAAGAGTGATGTATAAAGAGGAAGAACTTTCAGTGCAGAGTGCTTAAGAGTAGAAGTTCAAAGTGCAGTGGGACACAAAGGACAGCTGTGTAGATTTGCCATGATAGGTCAGAGGAGAACAAACAATAGTTAAGAAAATGGGGACAGTTTCCCCAAAGTCTTTCTGTTGCTAAAATACATATTTTTACCATATGCTGAGAGACTATATACATATCTTATTTAAAAACAAAAACAAAAAAATGTAAGGCTTAGTCAGACTATTATTTTACATTTTCAATGACAGAGTGATGATTTTATAATGAGTATAAATATAGGAATTTTGGAAATGTATTTTTTGGCCAAATGCACTGTGATACCTAAATTCTGTAAGTAAAAATGTAGCTGTAATTTATACGCTCCAGTAAATTTTCTCACAATGTGGTCTCAGCATTATAAGGGTGAAACAAGATTGGAAACAAGTCTATTGTCCCAAATGTGGTTTCACCGCAATTGTTTAGATTCATGTTTGAACTCTTTCACACCAACTGCCTAGCCCATGGTTTTCTATTATCTCAATTTTGTCAGAATCAATAGACTTAAAATCTTCTCCCAAAATGTTGCAGAACAGTGTTATTCGTAGAGAGGCATTTATATGAAGTCTCTTATTTTTGTGTCAATTTTAGAACGACAAGTTCTCTATAAACACCGGTTTGGATCTGCCCTGAATAGAGATATCTACTATGATGTTACTGGTTATCTAAAAAAGAAAAAAAAAGCTTCTGTAAGAATTCTAATCCAATAATAATAATAACATAATTATTATTATTATGACCATTGGAATACTAGTATTATTCCAGTATCATTACGTATAACAGTTACCCTGCAGGCAAAAATAACAGAGATAGATATTGAAACCTGAGGATGAAGGAGGAGGGGAAATTACTTGGATTCAGATAAAATAGTCCTTACAAGTTAATAAAGTGGCAAGAAAAACTCTCAACTTCGCACCCAGTATAGCTCAGTTGGGCCCATGCTGAGTTCCTTCTCACAGAACTCTCACATCCTCTTTGTAGCACTTAGCACAGTTTGTAATTATAAATATGTGTGATGCTTTCATTAATAACATTGTCTTTCCCAGCTCCTATCAATGGAATATGAATATTTTTCTACCAGCCTGGAACATTGTAAATCCTCAATATATATTTAAATAAAGTTGTTGAGTGAAATATTAGAAAATTATTTTATCAGTAATAGAATTTTGTTATTTCTCTAGAAGGAAAATGACTCACTTTTGTTGTTGTTGTTGTTGTAAGGTAAAATAATATGTCATGTGGTGTAGAAGGAAAGAATATACCGCAGTAAGACACCTACATACACATGACCTGTAGAGATCCCATGACAAGGTTAAGATTCCTGTTCTTTCTGGCTTTACGCTGCAACAAAGACATTGTATTTTCTAGTCTCATTTTTTATGTAGAAAGGACATTATTCACAGTCTGGCTAAGATAAAGTAAGCCTTATAGAAAATCAAACTTTCATAGTTGGAAAGATATTTTACTTTGGAGGAGGTGTTCAGGAAAAGAAAAATAAGTCAGTTGTCAATTTTCCAAAAAAGCCACAAAAATGGTTTGTAAAAACAAAATATTAAAGTTATATTGGAGTCTAGATTGTCACTCTTAATAGAGATAACTTTAATAATCTAAAACTTCTCATTGTTCTAAATAGGCGAATGATATCACATGGTTCATATAAACTTCTCCTACCTACTCATGTAAAATTATTCACAAGCATCCTAGCATCTGGTTAGACAACATCCTGATGGCTAAAAAGGTTGGGCTTCATTCTCTATGTTTTGGAAACACTGGAATGGAATAGAAAACTGGAATGACTTGGAATTGCAGTGTTTTCCCCTCCGGCACAGAAAGACCCAGTCAAGTGACAGAATAAAGTAGAAAGACCATGGTATTAGTCATCAGCAGATCAAGGGGAAAGAACCAATTTATATAAATTATTAGAACCATTAACCTTGAGTCGGTAAGTTAATTTTTCTGGTCTTAGCCATATTAGATGACATAATATGAACTGCCTTACCAACATCCAATCTTAGAGAGAGCAGTAACGAACATGAAGTATGCTAACATGCTGTGAGAACTGTAAAGAACTATGTAATATTTATTGGTTTATTATTTAATACAATGAGAACAGCAAATGTAATAGGGCTAAAATGTATCTAAAAACTAAATTACCAACAGAAAATCAGAAAATTAGATAATCAATCATTAAGCATTCTAGATCTGACCTCAACTTAGAATTGAATGTTGATAAAAAAAAGGTTGTTTTTTTTTAATAAAAAGAATTACTTCTTCCCTCCCCCCATTTACAACACACACACACACACACACACACACACACACACACACACACTAACCAGAAAAAGATTCTTTTAAAAATCTGGTCTTGATTTAACATTACAAAAAACTAAAACCTTTCAAAAATTCTAAAGAGAAATTTGACCACTGTTTCAACTCTTCAATATATTTATGACAGCTGTTCAGCTATACAAATGCCAGCTGCCAGAACTCATTAGGATTATATGAGAATCCCTTTTTGAATCCACAGAAATCCATTGATTGATTCTGAGCATCTACCACTCCTATCAAGTAAGGTTAAACGAGAAACAACTACCTACTCCTGGATAGAGGCAGCTGGCACTGACATATAAGGACCATTAACTGGCTTCTATTACACATTTGTGGGGGGGAAAAAGTACTTTAGATGGTATGATTGGTGCACTGAACTAATAACGGAAATGCTTTTTTCCTGTGGCTTACTGCTTATCAATTGATGCATGTGCTCTTGCAGGAGGAAACTATCAATTTTTTGAGCCTTGGCTTACTACTCCACCCTGCACATATTGCTTATAGTGATTGAATGCTTTGATTTGAATGCATATAACTTGTTGAAGATGAAAGCAGTGGGTAAGTGCATACTGGTGCATCCAGGGACTATAGGCAGAACTGCTGGACAATACAGGTTTCATTTCCAATATGGTGTGAAAATGACCAGGTGATGAGAAGGAACCTTGTCAAAATCAGGAAATGGAGCCCATTTCAGAAAGTCATTAAATGGGAAAATATTTTCTCTAATGAAGAATCATTCATGGAAAAACAGAGAGCTAGTGTTCTGTTGGGCTTAGCTTAGTTTTTTGTTTTCCAAGAGATATTTTGGAATAATTACTACATGCAGATTTTTTAGAGCTATGACATTGTTAATGAGCCTTATGGATACAGGGCATATATCTTTGTCATCTGGAAAGAAAAAATATATATTATTAGCCTTTAGGGGCTGTAAAATTTAATCAAGTTTTAATTGATGTTTTAAGGCCCTGTAAAATTTCCTTTAATCAAGATTTCACATGAAAATTTTTTAATAATAGATTTTTGTAAACTAGTGTCTCTCAGCCAAAGACATCAAAAGGCAGCTTTGAGATAACTGTGTCTGGATTTAATAAAGTTATTTTTCCAAACTAAAATGATTTTATTTTTGATTACTTATGAAATGAATATTGATTTTGGAGGGTATGTGAGAAAAATTATTTATCTGTGGTTCACATTTGTAATTTTTGTGGACAAACTCTAAAAAAGAATTGAGAGAAGTGAGAATATGGAAAGACCTTAATTTGGGAAGTAGGATCAGCACAAGTATATCATATATTAGCGCAGACATAAACTATGAAAGTTCCTGGAAAATCAAAACCCAGTGTGGTACGCACTCTCCCTTCTGAAGAAGCCCACATTCTAATCACTGGAAGTAGTGACTATACCTGACATGGGAAAAGGGTTTTTGCAGATATGATTATCTTGAGACGGGGAGATTATCCTAGATTATCAGAGTGGGCTCAATGTAATCACAAGATTCCTTAAGAGAGTCAAAGAAGGAGATCTGACTATGAAACTGTAGAATCAGAATAATATAACCTGAGAAAGACCCTTCAGGCTACTGGTGGCTTCGAAGATGGAAGATAGCATCCATAAACTACGGGATGCCAGCAATCCCTAAAATCTGGAAAACAGAAGGGAAACGGATTATCCCTAGAGTTTCCAAACAACATGTAGTTCTTCCAGTACCTTGATTGAGACTCAGGTCAGACTTCTGACTTCACAAAACTATAAAATATTCACTTTGTACTATTTAAAGCCCCTAAATTTATCGTAATTTGTTACAGCAGCCACAGGAAACTAATACACTCAGTGAATCTACTGGTATTAGAAAGCAGTCTTGCCAGTGTCAATGTAACATCATGCCAACACGGAATTACAAAATTAGAAACAATATTGAGAAAATGATTGGCTGTTTACTTGTTCAAATAGTGTAGCTATTCTGACTACACTGATAATCAAACCAACAATCCGGACAACTATAAAAACAAATGGCCATTTGAATAGTTTGACAAGTTTTATAGATAAGTACATGATCTACTTAATCAAAATGTTTATTTTACATCCTCATGGCAATTTAGCATCGGTTAATCCAAAGTAACTAAGCAATCAAGCAGTTCCAATCAAGTGGGAAGAGCTCTGAAACCAAAATCCAAAGATTTCTATCTTCATTTAGACTGATAGTTACTAGGTTTATAAACTTGGGAAGGTCATTTAACTTTCTTAGCTGTGTATTGTTTGTTTGTTTGCTTGCTTCCTTGCTTATTTTGTTTTCATTTAATCTGTCATGTGACTGTATTACCTTAAAGAATCAAAAGCTAAAATATGTATGAAAAGGGCATTGGTGTGGTGGCACATGTTTAAAAGATACTAACCATCATAGTGTGACACAGTTTCACACTAAATCTGATTTACAAAATCATCTGCATTCAAAGAAAATTATTCCTTATGGTTCACTCTCTTTTACTGTTTCTTTTACTTTTGGAGGTAGAAAAGTGTTTTCACCTTGGAAATATCTTCCAAAAATTGGAGAACATCACCTCATTTTTCTCATGCTTATTCAAGAAGGTGCTAGCAATCCACTTGGTTAAATGTTGAAATCCCACCTGCTCAGATGCTAAAGCAAAGAAGAGATGATGTTTGAGAGTCTCTTTAGGAACAGCTGCTCACCGAAGCCCCTTCTTAACTTTCAGCTGGCATTTCCCCCAACAACCTATAGCCTAAATCCTGAAAATATACACTACTCACGCACAGTCCACAGATTTTTCCGCTCAATGGGGTCCAACATTTCAGCAACCTGTTCCAAATTTGTATGTCTATATAGTACATACAAATATCAGTGAAAGTTTGAAAGCTGAGTCCTTATACTCTTTGCCCCAGCTATTCACCAAACATTTATGTCTTTGTGCCAAGAACTCAGTCAGTTTGCAGATGTTTGTTTCTACTCCAGTTTTTAACTGCCCCCTCTGTTCTGTTGATTTCCAAATGCATATTTCCAAGTCTGACCAAACTCCAAAGTCCAGTTAACACATTGAACTTCTCATGGGTCATCATGTCCAACCCAATGTATCTAATATTATTCTCATCATCTCATTCATATTTTAACAACTCAACAGCCTTCTAGCATTTTCTCTTTTTACTGATGACAGGATAAATTTGTATGAAGTATTTACACTGAATGCCTCTGAGCTATAACCAGTATGATAAAAAATGTTGTAGCATATAACAGATATTTTGTTTTAGAGTTCATCCATATCATCACCTTCCTCTGAGAGACTTCGAATTTGCCTCTCTATAAATATCCTTCTGGGGAGGGTTGTTAGTTGGGATGGCTTTGTTTTCAGGAGTAATCATATGGCACAGACTAGATAAATCATTGCACCCCATTCTCCCTGGACACACATTGGCCATGCATTGGGTATGAGAGAGAACCTAGATTTGGCAAGGAAGGCATCTCTTTCCTCTTTCATCATAAGTCTGTAAAAATAAATATATGATGAACATATGTGCTTATTGTTTTCAATTTGTAGAGACATAGATCTAACAGAATGAAGTTGTATAGTATAAGAACAAAACAAAACTAGGAAAAGTAGACGTGAAGACTCAAAAAGAAGTCAAGAGATTACTGATGATGCTAGTACATTCTTAATAGTTCATGCTTTGAGCACAATAAATTCCTCTTTTGGGAAGGATTTCAGTTACATACTGGTCATTTGACACTAAAATGTGCTAATGGTGCCAGTGGAATAGGAAATGTGTTTTTAGTTTAAAATCTAGTCATCAGTGCCTGGGTGGCTCAGCTGGTTAAGTGTCTGCCTTTAGCTCCAGTCATGATCCGGGGTCCTGGGACTGAGTCCCATCTCAAGCTTCCTGCTCAACAGGGAGTCTGCTTTTCCCTCTCCCTCTGCTGCTCTCTCTCTATGTCAAATAAATAAATAAAATATTTTTAAAAATAAAATAAAATCTAGTCATATTTTTTTTCTTGGTAAAGGAATAATCTATTGATCTGAGAGAACAACAAAGCCAAAGAGGGAAAACACTGAATACCTAAGATAGGGAATTGAAGAGACTGAAGAAAGGGAGAGACAGAAGAAGAAAGGGAGGGATGGAGAGAATGAAAAAGAGAGACAGGAAGAAATAGAAGGGAGACATTAAGAGTAGAATGAAGGAGAGAGAGAGAGTATGCACATATTACCATATGAAGCATTTAGGTTAACATGGTAAAGAGCTAGCCCAAATTTTGCAGAGCATAAAAAACAAACAAAATAAAAAGCTTTTATAGAAAGTATAGAAAAAAGTTTCAGAACCACTTTGCCATAGAGTTCATTCTGAGAATAACATTAAGGACCATGAAAAAAGTAAATGGCAACCCAGCATAGAACTGTAGTCTATGTAACAATGAAAATCTGCATATCTAGGAGAAAGATAAATCTATTAATATTCTAAACAGAAACTAAAATAATTTTCCATTATTTATGAGTTATACCTCATGAAGTATACAATTTATAGTTTGTTGCTTTTATTTATGCTTGAATTAACTCTATAGTAATTTGCATATAATTCTCATTACAGAGTATGGATTCAATCATTGTCAACAAAATTCTTAGGTTGGTTTAGTAAATTTATGAATTAAATATCCCTGGCTGGTATTGATACATACATATGCTGGAGTTGATATATACATATGCTGAGGATTAGTGGCCTGTATCTATCACCCACACAAGTTGGGGCACCAGAATTTAGAAACTCCTGCAAAATGATTTTTTAAAAATTATTTCTATCGATTGAGCTTCATGTCATTGCACCACTACACACCAAATTATGTCACCCAGTAGTAATTTTGAGTCCTCCTCCTTCTTCCTTGCCCAAGTTCAGCTCCCTCACAGGTTGATTTAAATACTGAGTTCCAGAGCACCTGGGTGGCTCAGTTGTTGAGCATCTGCCTTCGGCTCAGGTCAAGATCCCAGGGTCCTAGGATGGGGACCCACATCGAGCACGGAGCCTACTTCTCCCTCTCCCTCTGCCTGCTGTTCCCTCTATTTGTGCTGGCTCTCTCTCTCTGCCAAATAAATAAAATTAGAAAGAAAGAAAGAAAGAAAGAAAGAAAGAAAGAAAGAAAGAAAGAAAGAAAGAAAGAAAGAAAGAAAGAAAGAAAGAAAGAAAAAGAAATACTGAGTTCCTATTACCAAAAATTAAGGTCAGTTATTACCTACTATGTAAAGCCACCCTGGGGTTTGTATAACAACCTCTTCCTCCTAACCTACCTTCCCAACTCCCTTGTCCACATCACCACTGTATTGAAGTTAACCACCCAGTTCTGTAACTGCTCACATCTGTAACTTAGATTTGTATAATAATGATCGACAGTTAGCATTGTGCTTATATAATTTCAAATATAATTTTCAAATATGTTTGAGTGTGAACTCCTTATTGTGTGTCCAATGTCTAACATACAACCTGACATGCAGTACAAGTTGATGTATATTTGCTTAGATAAATTACATAAATTTAGTGATTCACTGACTAGTAGTATTGCGATTTTCTAACAGAAAGATTGAGTTAAACTTTCTGTTGTTCATCTCAGCAGCTAAACACTCCTCAACAACATTCCACACATTTTCTACTTACTATATCAGTTCATCTGCTATCTAATTATCACCCTCTTAAGCTGCACACACCTGGAATTAAGTTGGTATTGGATTACTGTGACAATTGCAAACTCTTTTCCATAGGACATTATGAGCAACTGAGGAAATTACAGTCTGTTCTCAATACTTGGTTTCCTGTGGAGAATTTCTGAAAGAGCTGACAATTTGGAAACTAAAATTCCCTGTTGAGAGTTCAACCACAAAACCAACAAATATTGCAAGATCCGCAATCTGCCCCATGTGCACTGATCTTAACATTAATACGTAAGAAACTGTTACCACCACTGTTCTTATTGAACTCTATGGCAAATTTTCTCAAAGTGTGATTATCGTTGACATCTACATCTGATTTATGAGGGTTTCTTGTTAAAAATGTAGATGCCCATATCCTAACCCAAGACTTACTCATGCTCTGTTAGGCAGGAATCAGAGAGACTGCTTTCCTTATTCTTGTAACAGTTAACTCCACATAATGATAATAAACCTTACATGATTCTTGCTTTAGGTAAAGAAGAGATCAAATAAAATCTGACAGCTACTGCAGACATGAATGACTCCTCCTGAAGGTGGATCCACATTAAGAAGGTGCCTCCCACTGCCCGACTCATGGTATTATTTGAACTCTCTTACATAGGCTACACTTAATAATTAAGCCTGTAGTTAATATTTTTCTTTACTATGACAAAGTCAAGTCTGGGAGAAACTCATCTAGATTCTAAGCAAAAATCTCCTAAAAAAAAAAAAAAAAAAAACTTATCGACTTCCATTTTTAATGAAACAAAATATTTTTATTCTATAATTATCCAATATCACTATACATAGTATAGTATAAAGAATATACAATTGGGAAGACATAGATGATTCTATGTCAACTTTCTGGTTGTTGTTAAATAGACCAAATCAACATGGCTCATTTCAAAAAGGCAGGGGGCTTATCCCTGGTTAATTTACTCCACTTACAAGAGCAGTGTACCTTGGCTGCCCTATAGCATTTCTCTAAGTGTTATTTTGTCATCTCTGTAATAATAATACACGTGTGACAAGGCATAAATTATTACTGTAAAAAAAGCTTCTGTTCTTTTCCTCTATTACCCTCCAAAGATGAGGGAGGCCTGGATCACTTCATTCATTTCTCTTCCTTTGGTCTTTATGTTTGACCCTGAAGTAGGAAACCATTTCTTGGGCACTTGTGATGCCTAATCAGACAAAAAGAGGGTGAGAGGAAATAGTGGGCACGAAGAAGAGCTGGAAAACATTTCTCAGTGATTGGGAAGGGTGTGGTTTGAAAAAAGATATTTTGGGAGAAACACATAGATGATTTTAGAAAGAAACTTGTAGGACTTTTTTAAAAAATATATATATCACTTTGGGGGCTTGTGTTCATTGTCTCCAAGAACAGAAAGTAAAAGATTTGAATTCTATGAAATTTCTCTTATCACATCGAATATTTTCTTTTAACTGCAGTTCTGTCCTGGGATTTAAACACGTAGGTCATAGCTTCACACATTTCATAACCCTGTGGTTACAAATCTTGTGAGGAGTCAAGGAAGTGATGGATGAAGTGACCTCAGCACTTTGCTCTGCCTAGGTAAAGCACAAGTAAAAATCAACAATGCCATCTATTAAATTTTATTTTTCTTTGATTTTTTTCATCTCCCATCATCTGGTTTAAAGTATGTTTCTGCTACATCATTCCCACAAACCCTCACAACAATGAAGGAATAGGAGTCTTGTTTTATTTTACAATTCATTGGTTTCACTTCAATAAACATAACTGGCAGCTGAAAACTATGTGTGATTATCTTCTGCTTTCAGCCAGTGTTTGTGAATATTTTCTTGGGAATTGTTCCCCTATGAACGATCCCACCCTGCCTCCCTCGGGCCTTCCTTCCATTCACAAAGGCACACAACTGGCGGTGGAGAGGGGCAGACCAGAAATTTAATTTTTGACATTTTTTTGTGTGTACAGAAATTGAGGCGATATTTTTGCTTGCTTGTTTCACCACTTTCCTTTCTAAGGAGACAAGAAAATAACAAATTTTACTGATTTTGTTTTGATTTGCATGATTTGTTTTTCCTTAACCAATAAATTGTATTCAAAACTTGTTTTGACAAATGGTATATTTGTTTGGTGTTTTCCACATCACTTTCCTTGTCAGGCTTTGTGGAATCTTTAATAAACATTTATTACACTTGTTAAATTTATCTTGAATTTGTTGGAGCATGAGAATTAGTTTCAATTTAATTTTATTTTTTTAAAGATTTTATTTATTTATTTGACAGAGAGAGATCACAAGTAGGCAGAGAGGCAGGCAGAGAGAGAGGGGGAAGCAAGCTGCCCACTGAGCAGGGAGTCCAATGCGGGGCTTGATCCCAGGACCCCAGGATCATGACCTGAGCTGAAGGCAGAGGCTTTAACCCACTGAGCCACCCAGGAGCCCCGAGAATTAGTTTTTAAATACTCTATCACATAAGTAAGCAAAATAAAATAAAATAATAAAATAAAATAGCAACAAATTAACTGCATAAGTTCCAATGAGAGGACTATTCAAAACAGAGCTCAAACCTCTTAGAAATATATCATTGTATATTTTGCCATCTAAAATTTATGTAGTAAAATGTTTACACTTGCATCATTTTAAAATACTTGAAGAAGGTTTTCCTATCTCCAATACATTTATTTAATGATTATATTTTCAGTTTGCTTTTTGTTTAAGAAATAAGAGAATCTTTGGGGCACCTGGGTGGCTCAGTGGGTTAAAGCCTCTGCCTTCGGCTCATGTCATGATCTCAGGGTCCTGGGATAGAGCCCCGCATTGGGCTCTCTGCTCAGCAGGGAGCTTGCTTCCTCCTCTCTCTCTGCCTGCCTCTCTGCCTCTCTGCCTACTTGTGATCTCTCTCTCTCTCTGTCAAATAAATAAATAAAATCTTTAAAAAAAAAAAAAGAAATATGAGAATCTTCTTAAAAAAATCATCCCAGATAAATGAAGAAGGATATCTGAAGTACCACTCTCCATTTCTGATTCATCTAGAAAAAAATGAGTGGTGACTTCTAATAAGCCTTGCTCCAAACCTCTTCATTTCCACTGAAATATAAACTCCCTTGGATGTTCTTTATCCAATAATTGAGTAATTGTGATAACCTTCTTCAGGGACTGAATTAACATACGTCTTAAGTTATAGCCCATTCAACAGCATCTCTTTATCTCCTTGAAAGCGACATCATGAGAATGAGTAATGTGTGCTATGCTATGTGCCTTCCTAGGGCTTTTCACCAACAGCTTTGTTTCATTTGGGAGCTTGCTTTACTCTCTGTTAACATGCTTTATGTGTCAGAAAGCATTTTAAGCACCGTCAAATGTCAAATGTTAAACCGGAAGGCACACCTCCCCTCCACCACAGTGACTACAATTCTGGCTTCACAGTCAGGGAGACTTACTTTTGGACCCCAGCTCTCCAATTTTATAAGTTACCTGTGACAAAGGACTGAACTTCACTCCTACTCTCTGTGCCTCAATATGCAAAAAACCAACAGTACTCCCCTCTTGGGTGTGTGGAGAGAATGAATGAGGAATAATTCCAAAATACTTTCCACACAGAAATCAGAAAATATTAAATGATGAGTGAAATTCTTGTTAATATTATATCTCTCCTCTTGTATTTGCTCTATTATCCCATACCTCCCAAGTTCTCAACTGTATCCCATTCTTATCATTCCTGAGCCTGAACCAAAGCATAGTCTCCAATGCCTTTGTCCTTATCTCTCTCTTTTTTATTTTTTAAAGATTTATTTATTTTAAAGATTTTATTTCTTTATTTGTCAGAGAGAGAGAGAGCATAAGCAGGCAGAGTGGCAGGCAATGGGAGAGGGGGAAGCAGGCTCCCTGCTGAGCAAGGAGCCCGATGTGGGACTCGACGCCAGAACCTGGGATCATGACCTGAGCCGAAGGCAGCCGCTTAACCAACTGAGCCACGCAGGCATCCCATATTTAGTTTATTTTAGATAGATAGAGCTTGAGTGGGAGAGGCAGAGGGAGAGGGAAAGAGATTCTTAAGCCGAATCTGGGCTGAATGTGGAGCCCCACATGAGACTCAATACGAGGACAATGAGATCACAACCTGAGCCAAAACCAAGTGTGAGTCACTCAACCAACTGCACCACCCAGGCACTCCAGTCCTTCTCTCTTTTACACCAAAATTATTTTATAGCTGGTAAGAATAATTTTCCACTGCTACTGAAAATTACCTCGTGCTGGAGTAGTTTCCAAAAGTATCAGGGTAATCAAATTGGGCTAGAACTTGGAGGACTTAAACTCATTATTTTAAAAATTCTTGTCCTTTACGTGGTTGTGATCGTCTATCATAATGTAGTTTTTGCAAATACTGTCCACATTGGTCAAGGACACTTTTTATTCTTCTTTTGTACTTTACCTAAAAGCTACAATATAGGTCACTTGAGCTAAACACCAGAAATCCTACTCCTTCAAAAAACTTTTCTAGAATTGCCATCTTCATTCCATTATCTCTTATTCCAACTTTATTTACTCAAATTCTATGAGTTGGAGATAATTCATAGAGCTGGAGGAACCTGCCACCTTATAGTTAAATTATCTCCCACCATAATATTAGTAGGTGTCAGGTAGAGTTTTAACTTTTATGCACTTTACACTAGAAAAATTCCAACTAGAAACTTTCAAATTAGTTTTCTGCTTTCCCAGAAGAAAACTAGGATTTACCTTTAGACAAACTTTGTCTTAATTCTAGAAAGAACAAATACAATGGTGTAGTTCAGTTATGCAGCTGTGCAGTATAGAACTTCACCACTGGCGGAAAGGCAAAGTTTTCTAACAAAACATTTTGCTTTGGCAAGGTCTGCCCAAGTCTTAGCTGATACTGATTGTTAAATTTAGATTGAACTTTTCTTCTACTTATTCCATCTAAAAGTTCATAAAAAAAGAAAAAAAAAGAATACTTTTCTAGTAGTAATGTAGAGGCTATTAATGTGATTAAGTACGTCCAAGGTATGAAGAGCCCTTGATCAAGGCCAAATGGACATAAGACTAAAGGTGCCCCTAAGAGAAAAATCAGCATAATGATCAGGAAAATTCTGTGTCAAAGCCAATAGTAGGCCAAGGGAGAATGATGTTATTTTAGGCCTAGAATGCAGCTGATTCTAGATGCTCTGCCAATCAACTGCAATGGGCATGCCCCGGGCAAAATAGCTGTGTGTACCTGTGTGATTTAATAGAGTCATAACAATGTGGTCATAGCCTCTGAGGCCCAGGCAGTTCTCTAAATGATGTACACACTAAGGTAGCCATATAATTTGTCATCCAACAAGAACACTTTTGAAAATAAAAATGGGTGCTATTAATAATTTTTCTCTGACATCAGGCATAACCCTAAACCCAAGTGGATTATTGCTTTGCATCACAAGGAGAAACCTTGGCCTTTAGAGTCAGCAGAGACCTGCTTCCCAGGCCAGGTCGTCCTGGGACAAAGACATTATTGCAGCCCGCGCACCTCTCCCTGCAGAAGCAGCTGCACGGGCTGCTGACTCATGACACGTGCAGATCACATGGGAAGGACTGGACATCCCAGTCAGTTGGTACATGGAGACTTGTTTTCTTATAATCACGAAATAGCAAGTAAGAATCATCGGATTTTGTAGGTCTGGATTTTTGAAACCTGGTACTTAAGGGGAGTATACGGAAACCTGTAATTTTTATTCCTGACAATATTCTCTCTGCCCTAGCTCACATTTTACTCATCCTAAAATTCTCACAATCCCAGCTTTTATCCGTTTATCTAAATCTTCTTTGTTCTTCAAAATTCTCACCCATTTAGCATCGTGTGTTGAGAGCATTCCTAATTATTTTTCTATAAGCAATTATTTTACTTAATTGAACTGGAATATTTCCCTATTAAGTTACATAATTATTAATGTAATAGCTACTCTTGATCATTGTTTGATCCAAAAAATTTCACTTAGTAGTATGTGTTCATAGCCATTAATAAAGGCATCACCTTGAAAATACAAATAAGATTCCCTTTGAAAACAGACTGAATAGTAAAAATTAGATAACTACTTCTTAAATATATTCAATGTCCCACATAACAACTAAAGTTTGATACTTAATCAGAGATTGTATGTTACAGAACAATCTAATCAGTGGGGAAAAAAATAGAAATATTCTTGACAAATTAATGAGTGCATGTTTGCACATATTAATAAAAGTATATGTCATAACTAATACTTCTAAACTTTGAATTTAAACATTGGCATTTTAAAATATGAAATCTAGATTTCTTCCATGAAATGCACAGTTTAAAAATTTACATAAAATTACTATGCTGGACACCTGAAAGCTTGCACAAACATCCTGTGTATATCCAGTTAAGTGAATACAGTGGCACTACATGAAAGCAATTGCAGCTTTAAGGAAAACATTCAGTGTTCTAACTCGTAGACAGTTGTGAAACAAATAGTGTTCTGGGAGGGGCTGCCTGGCTCAGTCTGTGGAGCATGGGACTCTTGATCTCAGGGTTGTGAGTTTGAGCCCCATGAGCACAGAAATTAATTTTTTTTTCCGATCATAATCATGTAGTGGATAATGAAAATATTTTAAATATTTCCCTATTTGATGCTCAAAATATTTTAATCAAAGCAAAAAAATTAATGGAGGGTTATTTTTGAATCATTTCTTCTTATCTGCTTTATTTTCAAAGTACACTTTTCCTTGTGTATTAATTTATTATTATTATTATTATTGATTAATTGATTGATTTTGCTTTTTAAAGCTACCATACTGGTCCTTTGGGGATGGCCTCAAAAGTTAAAACAGTAGCTGACATGGTCAATACAACTGTAATTCCATCATTCATAATACCAATTCCTTGTTTAGTGTCTAAGTCTATTCAGCAGAAAGTTATATTTAGAGTTCTTTAAATATCATGGGAAAATACCATTGTCTTCTTTTAATGCCCAGCACTTTGAAAACAACATTATGAATTACAATCTGAAATTCTTTATAATAAATGGCCTAAAATACCATAACATAAATCTCAGGTCATTTCAAAATTCAGTAGCACTGAATACTTTGTCAAATAAAGAGAAATGAAATTTTATATAACCCTCCACTTTTTATCACAATAAATCACTGTTTGTGATAGAAAAAGTCATTGTGACATTTTAATCACAGAGTGAGAACCATCGGTATAATTATGAGGCTATTCCCCCCAAAAATTATTCACACCAACGGCTGAAAAATAAGTTATCTCCTATCATCTAGATAAGAAAAATACATAAGTATACTGCAAAGGTTATACTTACTGAGAAGATAGTAAATTTGTGAGATTAACATCATTAAGAGCTGGAATTAGACTTGAGTTCCATCCTTCTTTATATTTATAATTCTAAGTCCAGATTTAGAATGAAAGAGGATACGTGCTCTGAGGGGAACGATATTTTTTTAAGTTGCTTGAAAAAAGAGAGGGAGAAAGAGAAGGAGCCATCATTTGACTACTGGAAAAGCAATTCAGTTCACTTGCCGAAGTATTTTAAATTGTCTCTAACTTTGTTACCACATTACGTGGTGTCAGTTTAGTAAGGCAACGTACTATAAGCATTGGGAGACAATTTTTCATCATTTCTCACAGCCCTGTGGGTCTTGCAGGAAAGCACTAGATGCCCTTTTTTCCAAGATTGTATTTTCAAGAATGTATATATAGCGAATAACTTTGAAAAGTTGAGATAGTGTCTTCTTCCAAAGTAAAGGACAGACATGCTTACTACCTAGTAAAACAGGTAACGTCTCCCTCCCAAATAAATGGCAGGCATTATCAGAGTTCCTCTCGATAAATAAAACCCATGGAAAGTGCTGGCATCCATCTGGGTCTCTTTTGCCCCCATGGAACATCCGGCAACGGGAACTGAGTCAATTATTCAGATGCACATGCTGCTTGCTGTGCTGGGAGCAATAATGTCCCTTTTCTCTGACCCAGCCATCTGAAGTCTTCTAACATCCATGTTAGAAGATCCCCCACATCTCCCATGTGGGAGAATAACAGTTTTGTTTTGTTTTCTACAATTTCATTTCTTTATTTGTCAGAGAGAGAGCACAAGCAGGTGAACAGCAAACAGAGGGAGAAACAGGCTCCCCACTGAGCCAGGAGCCCACTGCAGGACTTGATCCCAGGACCCTGGGATCATGACCTGAGCCGAAGGCACTTGCCCAACCAACTGAGCCACCCAGGCGCCCCAAGACTAACAATTCTTGAAGGTTGACATAAAACAACAATAAGAAGCAACAGCATGCTTTAATCGGTGTTGACTATGCATTAAAAGTCTAAAGTGTTACACTGATATAAACTCTACAGAAAATCTCCTTTATGCAATCTCTATAGGAAATTCAGTAGTAGAAAAGATATACTTTTATCATAGCAATTTCATATGTTATTTCTATTGACTAAATGTCAGCAGAAATGAATTACATGGTGCCTCGTGAACAATGAAATATATATAGATGGTACTTTTTATGACAGTGGTTTCTCCTTTCTCAGAGTTAAGAAAGAGGAATGATCCTCCCATACATACAGATTATGTTAAAAGTGTACCAAAATAATCCATTTATATTTTAAGTGTATGTTTGAGTGGCATAACTTTTTTGTGTGATATATATTCACAAATTTAATGTTGTTAGAAGAGAAGAACATTAAATTTGAAATCTTTATTATTCAGATCACTCTGTAGTCCTATTTTTTTGTTATCTGTTCATACGGTGGCCTTCCCTGGCACTTCTCCAATCATTCCATTGGGTCCTAGGTCTTATCACCTGATATAATAGGCAAATTGCACGGGTTCATCAACATTAGCCACAGAGAGAGCACTGTTTCCCAAAGAATCCAACTAGTATTTTATAGAAAAAATATGTCTAAACATATGCGTACATACACATACATGCACACATAATGAACTGTACTGTGAAATTTGGGACAAATGTATTTAGGGTCTTTCTGATGAAAATATAATCTGGGTGTATGATGTCACACTATATTATTAGTCATATGAATGGACACACGTGTGCTTAAGTAGTTTCATGTGGATCATTATTAAAAGAGCTGGAATTAGAACCAAAGTCTTCTAACTCTTCATCCTAACTGTTAATTAATTATATCAGGCTACATTCACATATAATACAAAGAAATGGTTAAAAGAAACAGGAGGATAGAAAGATAATTAGAGGGAGGGTGGAAAGACAGCAGCAGGAGGAAGGGGAGAAGCAAAGGACAAGAAAGAAAAAAGGAAAAAAAAAACAAAGTGAGTGTCAAATCTTCATGCTGTCTATGCTATTTTTCAAATTCTGTGTTTAGGGATTTGTATATTGATTTAAAGATAGCTGAATTTAATTCAAGGTCCTGTCAATTCAATTAAAGTAAACACATTAAACCTTTATGGCACAGCTATTATGAACAACTAGTATGCTAAAAGCAAAAAATAAATTGTAAAGGAGAGAGAAGAACTGAAATACAATGGGCATTAACTGTTTGATAAGAACTTTAGTGTATTGTGTTATTTATTTGTTCAGATTCCATGTCAATTTTCCTTTTAAATGTATGTAATCACAACCAAGATGACTGTTTCAAACACAGCTTCATTTTTTGAGAGAAACTATAACACTAGAGATACATATAAGAACCAAGATGTGCAATAAAATATGAGGTTAACCTAAAAAGGCTTTAAAAAAGCCCGAGAACAGCTCCTTCTGGTTTTATGCTACAGAAAGACCAGGTAGCTAATGCTCCTTTGATTAGCATCAAGGTTAAGCCATTTGACAGCAGAATGGATTAGAAACAAGATCTTGATTTAGAGTACTTCAATAGACTGCAAGGTTCTCAGGTATGTAAGTGAGGCAAGAGTCAAGAGGATGCATTCAGTTTCGTATAAAGATTGGGTTAATATTATGAACATTGACTCTCAAGTGAACAAGAATTACTCTGGTATCAAAAGCTCAAATTTTAGGAGTAAATTGCACCATGAAAATAGGATTCTCAAAAAGCTACACAACAATAAATAAGTAAATAAATAAGCAAACAAACAAACTACAAGACCCAAGAGCCAGATAGATTAGATAAAATGTTGAGCCAAGAAAACATCTTTTAAATACGTTAGTATAGCTCTATGATATAATTTACATTTTTATTGAGTGCAGAGGGTTATATACATGAAATGAAATATCATCCTAGTATTTTATTAGCTTATTCTTTTAAATATTCTGTTTGTTTAGGAGAAATTCTGGATAGACAAATTATTTTTGCAATGTAATTAGATGTATTTTAACAAGCTATCGTGCTATCTCTTCTTGTTTTTTTATTATTCCTTATTTTACTAATCCAAAACCAAATTTTACATATAACTGAAAAAAAAGAAAAGAAATTCGATTGCCATTGCCTTGACTTGTATTTGCAACTCTTCCCTGAATCTCCAGCTTGCTGGCCTATCTTGAAGATTTTGGACTTGAATCTCCACAGTCATGGGGAAGCAATTCCTTAAAATAAAATTCTCTCTCTCTTTGTTTCTCCATATATACATAAATATATATGCATATGCATATAAATACACACACACACATATCCTGTTGGTTTTGTTTATTTGGAGAACCCTAATAGAGTGCCAATCAGATCAAACCCAGCCTATAAATAAGGCGTAGCTCAATCTCTTTCAACTATACTTTTGAAATCTATTGGCTGTACCCATTCCTTTCTTCTTTCTTTAAGGTCTGAAGAAAATCATTTAAACCTTTTTGACAAAGGTCACCTCTGGCTCACTGACAAAACCAGAGGAGGCTTTTTCAGTCATTATTTAATTGACCTGTGAATTTCAACACTTTCATTTCTTACTCCCAAAACTTTCAGTTTATTTTCCATTGCACTATTTAATAAATATTAATAAATATTATATAGTTTTGCTTCTTATTACATAGATCTCCCTAATTCTTCTTCACTTGCTTTTCAATTAAAAGTCAGTGTTTACATACCTCCTCTGTAATTTTTCCTAGGGTGTGTTACCCATTTGTGTGATTTTGACTACCACCTGTATACCATTTACTCCTATATCTGTATCCCTACCATAGGCTTCTTTTGAGAACTCTAGATTAACATATCTAAGTATCCATGAGATACTTCACCTGGGTACATCTAAGGAGGACTGCCAGGGTGACTCAGTTGGTTAAGTAGCTGGCTCTTGATTTCGGCTCAGGTCATGATTGCAGGACCCTGGGAGGGAGCCCCAGCACCAGGCTCCATGCTCAGCGGGGAGTCTTCTTAAGGATTCTCGCTCTTTCTTCCTCTCCTTCTGTTCTCTCCCTACTGTCTTTCTCTAAAATAAATAAATCTTAAAAAAAAATAAAAGTAACTATGGATATACAATGTCTAACATGATCATTGTGTTTCTTACTCTAGTTCCAGACCTATTCTGGATACTAGGAAAACAAAGTGAGAAATCTGAGTCACTCATTTTACTTCTCCCACTATTTAATTCTCTACATGCAATTATCCACTAATGTTTTGTCTTATCCTTTATATGCCCATGACTGACAGATCTTCAAATATTTCATAATACGTCCACCTTTCAAATTTTTAATTCTAATATCCCATTACCTTCATTACTTCCTGGACAAGCTTACTGTAACCTTCACCTATATGTTCTCCCTGTCTCCATGCATGTCTCCCCACCTCCAGTGAGTCTTTCAAACGGCACTCTTAGTGCTCATTCTACAACTGCAACTCTGTCCATGTGAATCCTCAGGCAAGACATCTTTGTGGATCATGAGACCTTTAAGAACAAATAAAACTATAATACCACAAGGCGCTACAGTTAATAATACTCTGTTGAATATTTGATAGTTGCTAAGAGAGTAAATCTTTTTTTTTAAGATTTTATTTACTGGGGCGCCTGGGTGGCTCAGTGGGTTAAAGCCTCTGTTTTCAGCTCAGGTCATGATCTCAGTGTCCTGGGATCGAGCCCCGCATCAGGCTCTTTGCTCAGCAGGGAGCCTGCTTCCCCCT
>CM053607.1:13062522-13105294 GCA_028646535.1 Procyon lotor
GCTGGGGGGGTGGGGATGTGTGTGTGTGTGGGGGGGACACTTGTTCAGTTTTTTTTTTTTTTTAATCTCATAAATCTAAGGAAGTGATAAAATATTATTTCCCAAAAATTCCATACAAATAATGAAATTATATGAAATGTAAATGATGAAACTGGGATCTATATATCAAACAGATTTATACTAATATTGTGAGTCAGGGATTATCAAACATTTTCTGTAGAGAATCTGATAAAGTATTTTTGGCTTTGGGTGGCGAAGTCAGTTAAGCCTCTGATTCTTGTTTTCAGCTCAGGGTTGTGATCTCAGGGTCCTAAGGTCCAGCCCTGCATTGGCTCTCCACTCAAGGGGAAGCTTACTCGAGATTCTTCTCTCTCTCTCTCCCCTTCCCTACCCCTTCCCCTCCTTCACCCACACACATGCTCTCTTGCTCTCACTCTCTATCTCTCTCAATAAATAAATAAAATCTTTAAAAAATAAATTTTTGGTTTTGTGGGCCTTAAGGTCTTTGTCATAAGTACCCAATATTGACACCGTAGCCTGGAAGAACTCATCAGCAATATGTAACTAAATAGGTGTGGCTGTGTTTCAATAGGACTATATTTACAAACCCAGGCAGTAAGCAAGATTTGGCCAGCAGGTCATAGCTTGCTGACCTCTAAAACCTGAAGATTTTGAAATAGTACTTCTCAACAGGTATAGAAGAAAGGTATTTTTAGCTACCTGATAATTGGATGTGAATGTTAGACTTTCCACATCAAGAAAATCATTGTTGAGGCGCCTGGGTGGCTCAGTGGGTTGAGCCTCTGCCTTCAGCTCACATTGTGATCTCAGGGTCCTGGGATCAAGCCCCATATCAGGCTCTCTGCTCAGCAGGGAGCCTGCTTCCCCCTCTGCCTGCCTCTCTGCCTACTTGTGATCTCTTTCTCTCTGTCAAATAAATAAATAAAATCTTAAAAAAAAAAGAAAAGAAAAAGAAAGAAAACCATTGTTTTCTTAATTCTCTTTCAAATATACGAAATGTTTGAAACAAACAAACAAACTTTGGAACCTATATTAAGACATTGTGATGCCCATGAAGCATCCTCCAGCTGTAACATTTATTCTTCGTAATTGAGATATGAGCTTTCAAATAATGTCCCTTGATTGCTTTGAAAGGATAGATACCCTTCAACATAGAATAGAAAACATACCACATCCCAGTGTGAGGAATAGACACTAATCTGCACTGCCCTACATCATTAGAGGCTCTGAAGTAACATCCCTAGTGTGACTTATGCATGTTCCCTGCTCTCATGATTAATGAATACTGTATTTCAGCAGATGCCTGCTCTGACTCTTAGCACTTAGAGACAGCAGATGGGTGATGGAGAAAGTAAAACAATAGCCCTAATTCTGTGACAGCTTCTGAGCTTGGATCTTGATGGATCTGGTCTCAAAGCAGCAGATCTAACAATATTTCTACCTTTTTTTTTTTTCCCTCTCTTTATTATTCCTTTTCTTCTTTCACCCTGTCTCTTTCTCTCTTAGGACTTGTCATGCTCTTAAAATAGGTGAAAAATATGTTACCATGAACTCTAGGGGATGATGCGAGTGGTTTTCATTGTTTCAGCTAACCGAATAATGAGGGCAGGGGGTAGCTTAGCACTTAGGCTGCTGCTCTCTAGCACAGATTTTCTCAAGTGATAAACAAACTGCCCTCTATTTGCTGGTGTGAACACATAGATGAATATTGACTTGGACAGGTGCTGAGCTTTCCTTTAATTTCATAAATTGTACTGCATTCCCTCTCTGCTGCCAGCAGAGTCCTTATCGCTTCTTATGCCGTTACCTGTTTCTTGCTTATTAAACAATTAATAAGATTCAGAAACTAGATTGCTTTATAAATTAATAAATCTATTCAAAAATCTGGATAATTCTAAGCTTTCAAACTCACTGATTCTGAATTGAAGGTTATGTATAGAAAGCAGTAAAAATAACAGTATTTCTATTTCTCATTCGATTGGAAGGTCATATTTTCCATTAATTTCATGTAACATTTCAGATTGAATGTTTATCCAAATGCAACATCAGTGATATAAAAGTATATGGAACAATGGTGCCTTGTAAGTAAAGGAAGTCACACCTGCTTGTCAAGTCAGGTTTTTGGCAATAAACATAAATTTGTCAAGCTACTGCACTTTGCATCATTATGGTTTAGAAGAAAAATCAATAATGCATTTGTAGGGGCAGCTTTCATTGAAATGAAACAAAGAAATAGTCCCTGGTGAAGTCGCACTTTAGGTGAACTCACAACGGAATATTATGAGAAAATTTAATGGCAAGCCTACCGCTTTATAGATTGAGAATCTAATCAGTCAATCCTAGAAACCCTGCAAGTAAATAGATATAGCAGTGCATTATAGTGGGTATAGCATACAAAATAGATATTTATTTGTTATTTTTGTAAATATATTAAAATGCTTATAAAAAGTTTGGCTTTCTAATAACTGCTGCCAACGTCTTTGTGGATGTTTGAAACAGATCATATAAAAATTACTATTGTCATAAATGGTTTGGGATGTAAGCTTGGGGAATGTTCATTTTTATTATATTACCCAGTTTTTGTCAAGTATTATTTGGGAAAGGATCTTGTTTCATTTGGAGTCAGATTAAATGAGGAGGGAAAGAGAAATGGTCGGAGGAAGAAAATGAAGTTAAAAGTTAGCTTTATGGGACGCCTGGGTGGTTCAGTTGGTTAAGCAGCTGCCTTCGGCTCAGGTCATGATCCTAAGGTCCTGGGATCGAGTCCCACATCGGGCTCCTTGCTCAGTAGGGAGCCTGCTTCTTAAAAAAAAAAAAAAAAAAAAAAAAAGTTAGCTTTATTATTAGGGCTGCCATGGAAGAAAGTGTATCCTGAAAGCCTTTACGACCAACATCTGTCTTGATAGGTCCAGAAATATGTGTATTTCAAACATTAGCTTTTATTGCTAAATTGTCTACCCAAGTACGTGCAAGATTTGTACTCCCACCCAAAGTACATGAGAACTTGTAGCTCCTTATCCTCTAAAATCTGTTTCTAAACTTTTTGATCTTTAATCTAATAATAGATGAAAGAAATATATAAAGTTGTTTTAATTTCAATTTCAAAATTATCTCAGAGACTTCTTTTTTTTTCTTGACATTTTGTATATTTTTTGAAGCTTTACATTTATGTAACAAAATCAGCATTTATTAGGTATACTTCCTTTTTTTCCCCAAATATGTTTATTTTATTTTTTTCAGTGTTACAAGATTTATTGTTCATGCACCAGAGACTTCTTATCTTACATTATATGTAAGGCGTTTGGTTTCCATTTATAATTAACTGTTCTTCTTTTTGTTAATTTTTTAATGAGGCATTATTAATTTCCCAGGGCTGCCTTAACAATGTACCACAAACTGGGTGGCTTAACCAGTAAATTTGTTGTCTCACATTTCTGAAGACTTGAAGTCTGAGATTAAGGTGTCAGCAAGGTTAGCGTCTGTGGAGGATTATAAAGGAGAATCTATTCTTTGCTTCCTTCCCAGCTTCTGGAAGACACTGGAGTTCCTAAGGGCTTAGCGATGATATTCTCTCTGTGTGTTCACAATACTTTCCCTCAGTATGTGTGTGTCTCTCTCTCTCTGTACCCAAATTTCCCCCCTTTTTATTATAAGAACACCACCTATGTTGTCCTACCTTAATGACCTCATTTTAACTTGACTGACTTTTGTGAAGAGCATACAATCCAACCCATTACAGGACAACATTCCCCTTTCTTTTTAAATTTTAAGAGCTTTTCATATCCTATATAATATTCATCAGATGAATATTTCAAGGTTAGAATATGCTTTTTAATGTTTAGGGGAATTATTATAACAGCAGAAATTTCTTTTTTTAAAGATTTTATTTATTTGAGAGAGAGAGAGAAAACAAGTTGGGGGGGTGGGCAGTGGAAGAGGGAGAAGCAGACTCCGCGAAGAGTAAGGAGTTCAATGTGGGGCTTGATCCCAGGACTCCAGGATCATGAGTTGAGCCAAAGGCAGACACTTAACCAACTGAAGCACCCAGGTGCCCCAAAACAGCTGAAATTTCTAATTTTCATGGTTGAATTTGTTAATTTTTTTTTTTTTTTAAGATTTTATTTATTTATTTTACAGAGCGAGAGATCGCAAGGAAGCAGAGAGAAAGGCGGGGAGGAGGGGGGACGCAGAAAGCAGGCTCCCTGCCGAGCAAAGAGCCTGATGTGGGCCTTGATCCCAGGACCCTGAGATCATGACTTGAGCCGAAGGCAGAGGCTTTAACCCACTGAGCCACCCAGGCACCCCTGTTATTCTTTCTATTAAGATTTCTGGGTGTTGTGTCTGTTTCCTGATGTTTCACCTAGTATTCTCATTTCCCTCTTATGTAAATTGTCGACCCTCTTGGAATCTATTTCGACATACAGAGTGAGGTAGGTAATCAGCCATATTTTAGAATGTCTGATATCTTTCATTAACTAACACAGTTAATAATGTTATAATACAGTAAGAGTTAATGTTTATTGCATTTGACTATATTCTGAACACTCTTAAAAAACATCATGCAATTATTTAATGCATATGAAAATCTTACTTTTTTCTTTTCAATATCCATATTTAATAATGAGGAAATTAAGATACAGTGGGATTCAGCCTGCCTATCCTAAGGCCTCCACACTTCCACTAGCCTGAGTTGACAAAAAAATCCAAGAGTTCTTTATGTTCCAGAAAAAGAATGCCTCTGCCACAGTTTGCACTAAAAAACACTATGTATCTATAGATGATAACTTTGTATGTCTATGTATCTCTCTCCTACTCCTCCAGGTATGCCACACTGTGGCCATGTGGTATAAGAGGCATCACTATTGAGGTTATATGCATATTAATAGAAATAAAATCCTGAAATGAGAGAACTGAATATCTCATAAGCAAGCCTTCTGGAGAAACTCAGATAGTAGGAGAGGCAATAAGGAGAGTTTCTCCTATTTATTTGCCCTGGACTTGGGATTTGTAGTCCTGGCTTTTTCCTTTTCTCTCAGACGCCCACCGTACTGAGTCCCAGTCTGCTATAAGCCAAGTTCAAGTGCATGACGTATTCAAAACTAGCCTCTAGGATATGCCACAGTACCATATTTCTATTCTTTTTGAAATAGATCTACTTTAGAGGCTTAAAACTTTGAGCTAATTGATAGGTACTGGGCTATCTTCAATACAAAGAGCCTCAATTCCATGTGATACCAAAAGGAAAGATTAATTACCTCAGTTAAATGGAGGAAAATTATATTTCTAAATCTTAATATATATAACAATAGTTCCCAAGAAATTCATAATAATTAGCAAGAAGAAGATATGAAACAAAGGAAGTAGGTGATAATATAAAGGGTACTGATCTTAATTAGTGAATGTATATCAACTATGACCTGTTTTTCCCATAAGGATATATACACGAAGATTTTAATCACTATGCTGTTCATAGATAAGTAAACGGAAGTGGGCCCATAGCTGTTCATCACCACAGCAACAGGGATATAAAATGTGCTACAGGTAAAAGATATTATAAAGCAATCAGAAGTAATGAACTAGATTTATATGCAGCAACATAGCTAGATCTCACAACTGTAGTGTTGAGTGAAAAGCATGAAACAGAAAAAAAAATTTAACAAAAATAAAATTTCTGCAATGTAAGAATCAAGAATAATCAAACTAATACCACTATTTCAATGACAGTATCTAAGGCAAAGTATGGAAAGAAGATTGTAAGGACACACATAGCATACTCTAGCAAAAGTATTTCTATACACATGGAGGCATGGTAGAGGGGTGAAGGGAAATCATATAAAGAATGAGAGGTATTACGTCAAGCCATAATGCTAGTGAGTCATAACCTGAAGCATAAGGCCAACTCAGTTTTGTACACCTGGGGTCTGACAGAGAGCAAAGCAGCTAGAAACTCATCATGTGGGCAACTCCAACACTTAGAGATGGAGAGATTTTATTGCCTAAGAAATGTCATCCTGAGTGATAACACAGGTGACAAAAGGTGACAGGGTGTAGAAGACTTCTCTGTTAAGATAGTAGGCTCATAATGAATTTGGAAAGGCTATGGAACGTTAATTATTTTTTTTTCAGTAAGTCCTTAGAGAACATGAAAGTTTTATACATTAGTAGTATATTAGTTTTAAAAGCATAAACACATCACTGACTAGAGATAATTATCTTTAGATTTTGGAATGTAACATTTGAACAAAGTTTATAAATTTTACCAAGCAATTAACAGAGTATCTTGAATCAAATACTTGATAAAAAAGAAGCATTAAAATGTGTGGAAAATTACTCCCTGCTTTGGAAGGAGCTGATTATCATACTTCACATTACTGTTTGTGATATTTGAATTTTAGGAGGATAAATCTTCATCCTCTCTTGTGCTTCTGCACATCTTGCAAATGAGGCACTGATTGCCCTTTTGGATCATCTTTTCAAGGGTGGAAGATAGAGATGGGGTATTTTCCTGGAGCAAAGGGCATATCTATTTACAGTCTTGGGAGACAGAGATGATATCTCCCTCCAGAACAAAACTTAGTGCCCATAATAAATGATCCTAGTTTTCTAATTCAACTCACTGCATGTGCAGCTGTCATTTGGTTCTTTTCTCATTGCCTAATGAATTTCAAGGTTCAGGGAATGGCACAAGAAAATCCTGATACAATGGCTACTACCATCAATGCGAGTAACAAAGTACATTGTCTCTGACCCGTGAAACTCATATCTTCTACCTGCATCCATGAAACCGTGGCAGGCTAACTTGTTAGCTTACAAGCAGGATAAGACCTCATAGAGTTCTTAACAGTAATCAAGGGGGAAAAAAGAATGGACACACTGAATTCTTAACGTTTGAGTTTGTGCCTACATCACAAACCTGTACTTGTTAACCAAGCTGAAAGCTCTCAGAACACTTTTGTTTTTTGGTTTCTACGGAAGCTTCATTACATAGGCTTTATTGATGTAATCATTGGTCATTGGCAATTGATTCAATGTCTAGTCACTCTCTTCTCCCTAGAGGTTGGGAGGTGGGGTGGGGTGGGGTGGGACTAAAATTGTCAATCCTCTGATCATGTGGTTGGTTTTCCTGGCAACCAGCCCCCATCCGTATGTGTGTCCAAAAGTCAATACATTAACATAAGAAGAGGTACCTTTATGGCTCTCATCACAGAAAATTCAAAGGGTTTTGACAGCTGTGATCCAAGAATTGTGGACAAAGTTTTGGTCATCTAGATGATCAAATATATATTACCTAAAATTCACAGTATCATAGTGGGTGATGGAAGTTACCCACTGTCCTTTACCCATGATCTCTTTTCAAGTAATACCACTGTGGAGGTAATAATCAGGCTATCTCTAAATGTGTATTTAATTGTCAAATTAGTTTTTTTTTTTAAGATTTATTTATTTTGAGAGAGAGAGAGAGAGAGAGAGAGAGAGCACATGTGGCAGGAGGCAGGTAGGAGCAAAGGGGGAGGGAGACAGAGAATCTCAAGCAAAGTCCCTACTGAGGAACCTGATGCAGGGCTTGATCCCAAGAGCATGAGATAATGACTTGAACTGAAATCAAGAGCTAGTGTTTAACCAACTGAGCCACCCAGGCACCCCTGTCAAATTAGTTTCTAAGATAACAGTACTGAAATGACAAAATAACACTGATAAAATGGAGTTATACAAAAGAAATATATAACTTTAAAAATTACCCTTTATTCTATAATAAATGAAATCTAAAAAGGTGAGGTAAGAGGAATGTGGATCATATACAGCTCCTTTCCCATTTTCTCAGAGCCCAGCCCTTTAGGCTATGATCATAAATCCAGGAACATTCTCTATACTTTGCTGAATAATTCAATTGAGTTTCACTATGTATTTGGCACTCTTGGTTACAAGTGAATTTTTCATTTACATAATCACATTCTGCCCACTCGAATATTCCCTGTGCAGTTGCACTTTTATATAATATACTTGTTCACCATCTGTCTTCAATTTTGGTCAAGAGATGCTTCATATTTTCCAACACTTTGTGTTGTAATTGTGCCACCCCAAAAGTCATTTTTGTTAATACACGTCTTGTTTATGTACTGTCAGCAAGACACTTTACGCTCTTACTGGCTTAAAGATATCAATCCTGCCTTTGGAAGCTCTATATTCATCATTAGAAACAAAGAGAAAGTTCCTGCAAAGCCATCAAACTTATTTGAAACGTCAAATGTATAAATACACATGCAAGTACTATATTTGTATAGTACTAAAGTATAAAAGCACAAAAGAACTGTTTGGAATAAATGCCTTTGCCTATGTAAACATACATGTAAGTGCCAGAATTATATAGATTTCAATTCAAGATTTCATTTCAAGGTTACAGTGAGATATAAAGATAACTAATACTGCTCATATTATTTAATTTGTTTTTCTTTAGGTCATTCCCTATATGATTATAAAGTATTAATGTATTTAGAGATCATTCAAGAGTATCAGCTAGTTTAAGCCTCCCTGTGATTTCTTTTTTTAGGTAATGTGAAAAGAAAATTTAATGTACATATTAGGCTAAAGTTTTTTATTCTTAAAAAAGAAAAAAAGTAGACTTTAACTCAACTGAAGTACTTGGTCTAGCTTTTCCTAAAAGGCACTCTGATTTGAGAATTTCTGTTATGCCTGTGAGGATTTCCCGTCAGGAGAAGGGTCTGTTCTTTTTGATACATTCACATGTGTATATATACACACACTTGCATGCTTTTCTTTCTTTTTCTTTCTCTCTTTCTCTCTTTCTCTCTTTCCTTCTTTCCTTCCTTCCTTCCTTCCTCCCTCCCTCCCTCCCTCCTTTCTTTCTTTCTTTCTTTCTTTCTTTCTTTCTTTCTTTCTTTCTTTCCCTCCCTCCCTCCCTCCCTCCCTCCCTCCCTCCCTTCCTTCCTTCCTTCCTTCCTTCCTTCCTTCCTTCCTTCCTCCCTCCCTCCCTTCCTCCCTCCCTCCCCTCCTTCTTTCTTTTTGTATATTTCTCTTTCTTAATTTTAGCATATTTCTTTTTCTTAATTTCTCACTCTTGCAACATTACAAGAAACTATAGATTCAGTTATATTCTCTAACTTTTCTGATTTTCTAATTTTTCTGTTACATCAGTTACTAACCTAAAAACGAACTAACTTAAACAAAAAGGTTGAGAGAGTTATCCATACCTTACTCTCAAAGATTAATTGTATGGTCTATCATACAATTATCATATCATACAATCATATCATTATCATATCATACAATCTCCTTCTTCTCCCTCTTCTTAATTCTTGACTATATTGAAAAACGTAAATACTATGATATTTGATCTCCAAGCTGAGCAAACTTAATCAAATTATATATCAGAATAATTAAACAAGTTTGCTAGCAGTGGTGTCAGGGAAGCATATAGTTTAGGGGTCAAAGTAAAATTTTGAAGTTAAAATCTGGATTTGATTACCCATTCCATAACTTTCTGGCTGTGTAATTTCATGCATATTCTCTATCATTTCTCAGTAAATCTCCCTAAACATCCATTTATTGTTAAAGAAACAATTTAATAGAACTTTTTACCTCATAGAAACATGAGATAATATACATAAGAAATCAGCATAGTGAGCTTTCACTAAAGGCTAACAGTGGTTATTTAATATTAAAATTAAATTATGACCAAAGAAGCAGTTATTCAGACATCAAAACAGAATAAGCCCACATTCTCTCTGCTTTTTTCTGTTTTCTTTATTATAATGTCCTCTGAGATCATGCAGGGGTCATTCTTATTTTAATACTCTTTCAGTACTTTTTGCTTTCTTACAGACTTTTCTCCCTGAGGGGAGGAGAAGATTCCGATCTAAAAGAACAAATACCCAGATGTATCGCTGTTTGATATTTATCACCAGTTTTCAGCACTATCTCTCCTTTGCTTAATATTTATGATATGAAGTGTTATATATTGTCTCTTAAGAATACTTCAATAAAACCAAGAACATATATACAAAAATGCAAATACTGAGCTCTAATGTCATATTGGTATGTTTTTTTCCCCTCTATTTCCCTATTAAATGATATATTTTCACTTTAGAAACTTTAGAAACATAGCAAGGAGGAGAACATATCAATCTACAAATCATTCCTATAATCTCACTGTCCAGAGTATCCAATGCTAACATTTCACAGAATGTACTATTCTAGATTTTTAGATATTATTTTAATAAATGTAATTTCTTATGTATTTTAGTCTGGTTTAACTTGTGCACCATTACTTAAGAGATAGTATTTTGGAACAAAGAAGAATTTGATAAAATATTTTTATCTAGATTTTTGTGGATTTTAAAAATTAAAGGGATTATTTTTCTAGGATACTATTTTTTTTTTATAGCTGAATAAATTGAGTCACCAATGAGAGTATGGGCACAGACACTTGTGAGAGAAAGAAAAAAAAAATCTTAAAGCTCTGAATTGTGGTTTTCCTTCCACTGTCCTTAAGCTTTGGAGAGAGGGGAGGGCAAGGAAGAAAGAGAAGAGAGAGACAGTGACAACAGAGAGAGAGAGAGAGAGAGAT
The DNA here is from genome assembly GCA_028646535.1 of Procyon lotor. Lineage (NCBI taxonomy): Eukaryota > Metazoa > Chordata > Mammalia > Carnivora > Procyonidae > Procyon > Procyon lotor. The sequence goes on from CM053607.1 coordinate 13,073,129, forward strand.
ATTGTTTTGTATCAAGAATAAATAAAGACTATACCATCATGTTAAACAATGTGCAAAAAGGTAATTGTAGGTAGTATGGTGCAACATCCTTTAGACACAGCTTTTTGGGTTCTTAGCCTGCATGACCTCACCATAGTTCATAACCTAACTCTCCTTCTCTTTTGTTTGGCTTATTTGGTGATGCACTTAAGGATGATTTAGAAGGACCCTATCAGCAACTCTCCCTGGCTTCAGACAGAGGTACTTGGAGCGTCTGTGTATGTGTGTGTGTATATGTGTCTATATTTTAAAGATTTATTTATTCATTTGGGAGACAGACGGAGAAAAAACATGCACAGGCATGAGGAGGGAAAGAGGGAAAGAATGTTCAAGTTGACTCCCCACTGATTGCCAAGTCCTATGTAGAGCTTGATCCCAGAACCCTTGAGATCATGACCCTAGCAGAAACCAACAGTCTGACCCACTGAGCCACCCAGGCCCCCCTGAGTGTGTTTGGAAAGCAAAAGGGAAAAGTTTGATGTTCCTCCCCTCAAACACTGCATCAGGTGGCATCTCTAGTGGCTGGCTCCAGTATCCAAAGAGAAGCCTTGAGCTTTGGAAATAGTACATCCCTCCCTTGGTCCCTTTAGGTCACAAGAGTAGTAGCTTTTCCTTAGTCTTCTTTATTGTTCCCAGTTGGCTTCTCAGTGAGATTCTGTCCTCTGTTATCAATTCTCTGCATTGCATTACCTGTTTCGCATGTTGTAAATGTCTTTTTGTTTTCCTGGTTAGAGTGTGAATGATGTACAATTTAAATCTTCCTCTCTATGTTATTCCTACATAATATAAAATATCATTTTCTGTATGATCATTTCCTAGTTACATAAAAATGTATCTTTAGTCTTTACTCAAGGCATATCTTACTTTGCCTTTGATCAGGCCTTAGAGCTTTAGATAACTGTTTGTATCTATAAAGTCCATCTAAATATAGAAAATAGTCACAGGGGACTACATTTCTAAATAAAATGACTGTAAAGGTGATTTCTTAGATTGGTAAACACTTTGCTTACTATAGTGAAAACTAAAAAACAAACAAATTGAAACATGAACCTTCCAAAATTGTTTCAAAAAAATAAAGTAGCAAAAGGGTCAGTGTGTTTGTGTGTATGTGTGTGTACATTGTTGCTCAACTTGGGGGAATAGCAGTGCCATGGTTTCCATATAAGGAATTTGTATGTGTATCAGTAGTCTACTTGAAGACACCTTCTATCAGTTTCTTTCTTCCTCTTGGCCCACATTAGGAAAAAAAAAAAAAGACAAAAAAACCTCAGGATATTAGTAAATCGCATGCCATCTCTCTCTTAAAGGGAGAAAACAAGTGAAAGTTCAAATCACCTTCCTTTGTGAATAAGAAATAAAATGATTCCCAGAGAAAACAACCCAGTGGATTTGAAAACAAAAAGGTGAAGATTTTGAATCATTACCTGCTTGTTGCAGAGACTGCAAATCTCTGGGGAACAATCTTGAGGCTAACAATCCAGGAACAAAGAGATTTAAAGTTTACATCTTGGTTTCAGCCAGTAAATCCCAGGGTAATCTACATTCTCTTTTAACCACCCAGATAAACACTCTTTTATTTACATAGATGCTATTTGATAGCATTCAAACAATATCAAGTCTTAATGTTCGTGATAATATTGACAACATGACTTTCAGTTATCTCCTAGGACTGCCTTTTATACACAGACTTTGTAGCACTATGCATTTTAACCACAAGAGCACACTGTCTCTTTCTAACAGTTATGTTTATGGAATACAGCTTTGTTCTTGGATGATTTAATTTCATTTTAGAAACTGTCATTTATTTTTAATGTTTTTAGAACATTTGCATAGCTACAAACATATATTTCCACTCAGCTTCAAAAATATATATGATAATAAGATCAGAACCTGCATTATAAAAACAGGAGCTAAAAAAGGTGTTACGCAGCCATCAACTGCTGTGCGACACTGTTTTTTGTTTTTTGCTTTTTATTGGCTCTATTTCTGTTTGTATCTTCCATTCATAAGATATCAAGTTCAGTTTATATACATTGGCAATAGTATTAGGATGATACATGGTTTTCTTTGATTGACTGATTAGAAACGCAGCAAATTTGATATCAGGGCTGGTACCATTTGCTTTTTATTGATATTGTAACCATGGGTTGGGACTGGGATAAGCACAATTTTGGCCCTCATGATTTTGACCCTTTGATGTCATAGGCATGAGCAAGTTACCTTGCATGGCAAAAGGGATTTTGCAGATATAAGGCTACTGATCAGTTAACTTTAAAATAGGAAGATTACCCTGGATTAAGATCACACATGTTCTTAACAACAGACCTTTCTTCTCACCTTAGAGCAAAAGAGAAAGTCTGAAAGATGTGGCAGAAGCTTAAGCCAGAGAGATTCAAAGCATCAGAGTCCCACATGCCTTTGATGCCATGTAAATGGAAAGGGGACATGTGTCAAGAGAATGGGGACATCAGTCCTACAACTGCAAGGGACCAACTGCTGCCAACAACCAGTGAGTTTAGGGAAAGAATTTGAGTCCGAGAGAAGTGCAGCCTGGACAATACCTCGACATTATTGCAGTGATGCCTGAAGCAGAATGTCAGCACACGGTGATAGATTCTGTCCTCCAAGACTGTGGGATAACGAGTGTTCTTGCGGCTGCTACACTTGGTGAGAATTTGTCATGGCAGCAACAGAGAACTAATACGGTGACTGACACCAGGTCCACTCAGCTCTGCTGGAGCACCTGCAACTCTTATTTTTGATGTTAGTGGATATTTCCATCCTTACAGCTCTTTAAGATTTGATTGATGTTTGTTTTGTTTTGCTTTGTTTTCTTTCCATTAAGAAAGAAGTCAACAGAGAAGCACAATGCTATGGTTGAGTGTGAGATAGGGGTTACGAGGTCAGATTCTAGGTCTGGCTCTGCCCTGCTTCTGTCTGTAAACTCACTCATGTCTGGTAGCCTCTCTGGGACACTGTTTAATTACCAGCACACAATAAAAGGAAACCCTAATTTTCATGTGGGTGTTAGCATGCTACAATTCTAGGAAATATTTATTGAGATGCTCGTATATACTATTTTTTTTCTAGAAGCTCTGAAGGATATGAAAGAAGTTTAAGACAGAGCCAGTTTCTACAATTTATTTACTTGAAGTGACCTAAATAAATACATAAAAATGCTTAATGAATGAGAGTATAAAATCAAGTTATGGAATGTGTGCTTAGAATCCAAGGACTATTCTATTCCCTAAGAAAGTACATCACTGTTATGGGTTATTGGCCCTTGATTTAAAAAGCTGGACATAACCCAGTTTTAAAACGATGAGTAAAAATGTTATTCACTTTAGGGGCGCCTGGGTGGCTCAGCCGTTAAGCGTCTGCCTTCGGCTCAGGTCATGATCCCAGGGTCCTGGGATCGAGCCCCACATCGGGCTCCCTGCTCCACGGGAAGCCTGCTTCTCCCGCTACCATTCCCTCTGCTTGTGTTCCCTCTCTCGCTGTGTTTCTCTCTGTCAAATAAATAAAATCTTAAAAAAAAAATGTTATTCACTTTAAATCCATAAATGTTAATGAAGCACTTAGTGTTGAGCAACATAAGAACAACAAAGATAAGTGAGGCAAAACCCCTAATCTTGAGGAGGTTACAGTATGAGAGGTAGACATATATGCACACTAATGAGTATAAAAGTTGTAACAGTAATGCCAATAATCACAAATTCTCTTCACTGAGTACTTTTAGCATACCAAAATTACGTATATTACATTATTTAACTTTCTAATAATTCAATGCATTTAAGTACCATCCTTACTACTGTTTCATAGCTAGCAAACTGCAACACTAGTAATCTCAATAATTTGTCTATAGTCATATATCTAGAAAATGCGGGAGAAATGATTCATAGTTAGGGACCTCAACTCAGAACTATGCAGAATCAAACCATTGTCTTGTAGCTTTTTCAATTCTTTCTTAAAGCCTAGGTCAACTATGTTTATTTATCTAGTTTATGTACTTGGATGTACAAAGTCATAAATACTTCAAAACTAAATTTATAATTTTTCAACTTAAACTTAGTCTTCCTTTACTGATTCCTATTCACGCACATGGTACTTCCATCTAGAAGCTGTGCACGCCACAAACCACTTAAATTAAGTTTAAGTGAATCATTCTTTACCACTCTCTCTCCCACAAAATACCATTTCAATCTATCACCCAGTCTGTTTATTTCACTTCTATATATCTCAGGTCCATTTATTAACCCAAGCTCTACAACCACTATCTCACTAGAAGTCACAATTATGTCTTGTGATTCTGGCCTAGTTGACTATACATACACCACTTCACAATTAAAGCATTGGCAGTGGATTCCTGATGCAAATGCACTCAAAAACTGAAAATTGTTAAGACTGACTTCAAAGACTCCAGTTATGCATTTCGTCTCTTTACTTACATGCCTTTCAAAAATAAAACAGTATAAAACTTTTTTATTAGAATTTCTACCTTTTTTATTCTCTAGGATCTTAAAATGTCAAGGAACTTTCATCATTATACTTTCAAACAATATTCTATCTCTTTTTCTGGCTTTTCCACAAACTTTCTTCTACTTTATATTCAAACTTTTCTCTTTTCCACCCTCTCTTATATCATTATCTCAGAACATGTCACATGCAGCTTCTTTAAGGAATGTAGTACTCCAACCATCCTAATTGCTTTTCTCACTATAACAAAGAGAGGACTGAACATTTGGTATGTGTATGGGGGAAATGGGTATGAATTAGCTTAACAGGTCACATGCAAATGTTTTGTGTTGAGGAGTTACAAGAGAATTCATAAAATTGAGTTTTGACAGTGAAAATGATGAGAAGAGGAACAGCCAGAATGAGAACATAGAAATAAGATTGCCTTTTCACTTCTTTTGTACATCCCTTGGGTTCTAATCAATACTATAAACACAGAGACAATGAAATGTATCAGATATAGATCAGGATGTTAGGAGGAAGGCAAATACTAGATGTTGCTCAATTTCAAATCCCCTCTCTTCTTGGTATGAGATTGGGAGCATTTCTTTCTTTTTTTTTTTTTTTTTGCATTTATTTATTTTCTGCCTTCAGTTTACCCATATCACCAGAGAACCGTGCCATATTGGGTACCACTAAATCTTCTATTTCTTAAGTTGCATTGAAAGGAGCACTTGACTTTGAATGAATAAATTAGAGGTTCTTATTGCAGTACTTTATGTCTTCACAGCCACAAGGACTACAGATCTCCACAAAGTATTTATGCAGTGATTTTCTTTTTATTCACTCACACAAAGTAGAGCCAATATTTATGGGGGAAAATGGAAATGTGATATACGTTCTAATTTTAAAATGGCTATAACTTCAAATACATATCAGAGTCCCTGAGTTGCTTGGAGGTTACAGATTATCATGGTTAAACATTGGTATTATTCTCAAAATAAAGGATGCTAATAAAAATTCCATTAAAGGGAAGACCAATTTGCATTTGAACAGGAAAATTCTATTTCACAAAGACAAAGGTTGCTTTTCTGAGAGCAAAGCTAAGATGTAGCAAACTTACCTTGCTGTCTCTTATTGATTATTTTTGCACCCCTAGGAAATCACGGGGAAAAAGTCTCGGATAGTTTATTTCCTTTAGTTTTGTACAGCACTGAGTCATCATTTTCTTTTCTGGTAGTTAAAACTCCCAGTGATGCTATTTTCTTATGGATCCAAATTCTCAGAGGTTAAACATCTTTTTATTGTATATCGTCATAGTTGTGTTGGACTATGTAAACACAAAGTTAATTTTTGCCTTGACAGCAGGATTGAGAACTAAGAAGAATATCATGACAGGCAAAACAAATATACATATTCAGTGGAACTTAAATTAGCCAGGTGCTCTTCAAAGCATAGGCACATGCCAAAATGCCTCAAGAATAAAGGGGCAACATTTTATGAGTGGTTTAAGTATTTTATATATGAGGAAAATTATATCTGAGGTTCTTACAGTATTTCACTATTCAAGTTCACAAGCAAAAATAAATTAAAAAAAATAAATAAGCAGAAATAAACCACTCTAATAAAATGCTATCTTGACATATTTTTATTAAAAATACAAAAGAATGTTTTCATGGATTTTAGAAGATTTATTATCTTAATGAATAAACATATTTTACTTGTTCTTTAATATAGATAAATGTGAAGAAATTAGTGTAAAAAGGAAATAATTTATGAAAGGTAATCAGATATAATAGCTTCCTGCATGGTTTTGTTTACTTTTCTTTCATTAGATTGATTGTTTTGACTGTAAAAGGATCTTGGAATCCAAATGGGATGAAATGTACTTTTATCCTACTCCTCAGGTGTCATTCCCCTTATTCAATTGATCATACCAGTTCTATACTTTAAATGCACAGTTTTTTTTTTAATCAAATGCAATAACTTTATAGTCATGAGCTTATTTTTCTTTTCTGGACAATCCCAAAAGAGATTACAGAAGAAAAAGTATTTAGAGACAGAAAACTGCTTTAAAATATTTTGTTAATTGACTAGCAAAGATATGATATATAATTCTATTTTTGAGGTGGCAATTATCATAGAATTATAAAATTATCACAGCAAAACACTGGGTTTACATTTCACCTAACCCCAAACTGTGAATTGAAACTTTATAGCTATATTGTGGGCAACCTCCCCCTGCCCAACACACACAGTTTTCCATTTATGACTGGAACAAAAATTCATTGAGATATCTCAGATTTAAGATGTTTATTGGGCATAGAAATGATTGATTTTTCTTTACCTGGTTTAAAAATTGGGAAAAAAAATACTTCTGGTTTCTGATTCCTTAAGTGAAGAGCTTGGAAGCCACCACCCTGACCAAACAACAAGTAAAGAAAGGAACAGACTGAAAAATCTAGAACTCCTCTTGGATCTATAAAATCTGAGAGGACACAGGGCAAACTGCTGCCCACAAAACTGGAAAGACAGGTGAATACAGGGAGTCACAGCTTACCATAAGCAGAAACCTCCCCAGGAAACAGTGCCAGCATAAGAAAACCTGAACGGTAATTGACTAACTATGGTGTCTCAGTATGGACAAGCCTGAGAGTTAAAAACTTCAAAGGGGATACAGTCCCCACACAATGTTGTGACATTTACCTTCAGGAGCATCGCCAGTTTCCCACAGAAAACATCTAAGAAAAATCTCCTCAGAGCTCCAGCAGGGGGAACGGAAGAGGAACAATTTTAAAATATGCCAGCGTACTCTGTTCTTCTTAAAAAACATCTGCCCAGAGAAAACACCAGAGCCTAATCTACTGGGATATTATCAGAGTCTAACTTACATGGGAAAGGGAATTGCTCGACTCCAGCTGGCTCTGGTCCTTCATGTGTCTACTCTAGCCATCCAGTACCTTCTAAAGGGAGAAAAAAACTGGGAAACACTTGTGGAGTTCAGACTCCAGAGACTTAGGCTGACTAAAAGATTGAGACCTAATCAGAAGACTATAGAATGCTTCTTCTCCCCGTCGATCTCCCACCTAACCAGCACATTGCTAAAAGTCTATTTATAGCATTACCTTTTATCCAGTACCTCATGTCTGGCTCTCAAGAAATTATTACAACTCAGACCAAATGGCAAAAAACACAATTTGATGAGACAGAGCAAGTACCAGAATCAGACATGACAAGGATGTTGAAATTACTGAATTGGGATTCAAAACTATGATTAATATGCAAAGGACTCTAATAAATAAAGTAAACAGCATGTAAGAACAGAAGGGCAATGTAAGCAGAGAGACAGAAATTCTTAAAAAAAGAAGCAAAAAGAAATGCTAGAGATAAAAACAAAACCCGAACCAAAAACTGTGGCAGATATCTGTGGCAGATATGAGGATTGCCCTTGATGGGCTCATTAGTAGACTGGATATGGCTGAGAAAAGAAACTCTGAGTTAGAGAATATATATCAACAGAATCTTACAACTGAAGAGCAAAAAGAACAAAATCTGAAAAAAACAGAAGAGAATATCCGAGGACTATGGGAAAACTATAAGACATATAACACACGTGTAATAGGGATACCAGAAGGAAAAGAAGAGAGAAAGGAAGAGAAGAATATTTGAAGTAAGAATGACTAAAGATTTTCTCAAATCGATGTCAGATACTAAACATCAGATTTAGGAGAGTCAGAATGAAGAGTGAAGTGAAACATTTAGTGTTAAGAGAAAATAACCCACCAACCTAAATTCTGCACCCTATAAAATTTTCTTTCAAAAGTGAAGAAAAAATTAAGAAGTTTATCAGAAAAACAAAAATGGAGGGATCTGTTGCCAATAGTCTTGTCTTGCCAGAGATGTTAAAAGAAGTTCTTTAGAGAAGGAAAAATAAAATAGCTCAGAAATTCAGAACTACATAAAGTAAGGAAGAGCATTAAAGACATGCAGGTAAATTAAAAACTTTTCTTTTTTTTAAGCTGAGCTAAAAGATAACACTTTGTTCAAAATAAAATTACCAAGAATGAATTATATTATGTGTACATGGGAAATAAAGGATAATGATGATACAAGTGATGGAAGGAGAAATTAGATTTATTTTGTAATTACAAGGTGCTTGATGTCATCAACAATATCAGTCCACTGGACACAAGAGCGACTTTTTCATCAAGAACAGCAGAGTAGGGGCACCCTTATTCTTAAAACCTCTGCTTTCAGCTCAGGTCATAATCTCAGGGTCCTGAAATCAAGCTCTGCATAGGGCTCTCTGCTTAGCAGGGAGCCTGCTTCCCTCTCTCTCTCTGCCTGCCTCTCTGCCTAACTGCGATCTCTCTCTGTCAAATAAATAAAATAAAATGAAATAAAATCTTTAAAAAAAGAATAGCAGAATATACATTCTTCCTAAGCTGGTATAAAACATTTACCAAGATGGACCATGTTCTAGTCCATGAAACACTTTAGTAAATTTAAAGGAATAGAAATCATACAATGTCTATTCTAAGACAATAGTGTAATGAGATTAGAACTCAGTTAACAGGTTAAAAACTGGTGGAAAATTCTAAAGTAAGTGGAGACCAAACACATCCCTGAATAACACATGGGTCAGAGAAGAAATTACAGGAGACATTTTAAAAATACTTTGAAATGCATGAAAATTAAAACACAACCTTTTAAAATGTGTGGGATGAGGCAAAAGCAGTGCTTAGAAGGAAATTTATGACATTGAATGCCTATGTTAGAAAAGAAGAAAAATCTAAAATTAGTTATCTATGTTTCTACCCTAGGAAACCAGAAAAAGAAGAGTAAATTAAAACCAAATTAAACAGATAAGAAGAAATAATGAAAATTAAGAAAGAAATCAATAAATTGAAATCAGGAAATAAATAGAGAAAATCACTGAAACCAACATCTAGTTCTTGCGGGGAAAAAAATCAAAATCAATAAGCCTCTAGCCTGGGTAACTAAGAAAAAAAAGGAGGACACAAATAACTAATATCAGAAATCAAAGAGGGAACATAGCTACAGATCCCATGGACATTAGTAAGATAATAAGGAAATATTATGAATAGTCTATGCCCACAAATTCAATAATCCATGTGAAATGGACCAATTCCTTGAAGCATATAATGTGCTAAAACTCATGCAAGAAGAAATGGGCAATCTGAATAGACCTGTATCTATTAGAAATTCAATCAATAATTAATAACCTTCTAAAACAGAAAGTAATAGGCCCAATGGCTTCACTAGTGAACTCTATCAAACCTTTAAGGAAGAAATTGTCAATTTTCTCCACTCTCTTTCAGAGGATGGAAGCATAAGGAGTACTACCTATCTCATTGGATAAAGCCAATGTTATCCTACATCATTTGTCATCAGGGAAATGCAAATTAAAATGGCAATGAGGGGGGCGCCTGGGTGGCTCAGTCGTTGAGCGTCTGCCTTCGGCTCAGGTCATGATCCCAGGGTCCTGGGATCGAGCCCCACATCGGGCTCTCTGCTCCGCAGGAAGCCTGCTTCTCCCGCTAGCATTCCCTCTGCTAGTGTTCCCTCTCTCGTTGTGTTTCTCTCTGTCAAATAAATAAAATCTTTAAAAAAAAAAAAATGGCAATGAGGTACTATTGTGCCACTATTAGAATGGTCACAATCCAGAACACTGACAATACCAAATGTTGATGAGGATGTGGAACAACAGAAACTCTCATTCACTGGTGGTAGGATCCAAAAACATGGAAGTTTGGCAGTTTCTTATAAATCTATACACACTCTTATCAGACTTTCCAACAATTGTGTTCTTGATATGTACCCAAAGGAGTTGAAAATTTATGCCCAAACAGAGACCTACTCATGGATGTTTATAGCAGCTTGGTTCATAACTACTAAAAATTGGAAGCAATCCAAATGTCATTAAGCAGATGAATGGATAAATAAATTGTGGCACAGAGACAATGGAATATTATTCAGCACTACAAAGAAAGGAGCTATCATGCCATAAAAAGGCATAGAAGAAACATAAATTCATATTTCTAAGTAAAAGATTCCAATCTGAAAATGTAACTTACTATATGATTTCAAATATATTACATACTGGAAAAATAAAAACTATGGAGACAGTAAAAAGATCAGCAGTTGCCAGGGATTAGAGGATGGGGATGGGGATGGATTATTTTTAGGGTAGTGAAAATATGCTGTAGGATGCTATAATGACGGATACGTGTCATTATACATTTGTCCAAATTCAGAGGACCCTTAACACCAAGATTATACTACAAAGTAAACTATGGACTTTGGTTGGTAACAATGTGTCAATGTAGGTTTATCAAGTGTAACAAATATGCCACTCCAGTTGGAGATGTTAATCATGGGAAAGGTCAGGCATGAGTGGGGGTGGGGAGTATATGGGAAATCTCTGTACCTACCCCTCAATTTTGATGTGAATCTAAAACTGCTCTGAAAAATTAAAAGCTTAATTAAAATGCAAACCCCAAAAACCTTTAAATAAAAAAAATGCATTGCTTTTGCTTCTTGCTCTGTGTTAAGTGATTTTCACAGAGATTTCACAATGCATCCATTGAATGAGGTCCTCTTATCATCCTAATTTTAAAGATGAGGATACAAATATTTAGAAAGTCTTTATAATCTGGACAAGGCCATCCATGGAATGAATGGCCACTTTCTCTTATGCCAAACTGGAGCATTTAAACAATAAGCTACATTATTTATTTCCCTTGATTTCTTCAATTGTTTTAATTTTTACAATATTTTGAACTTGTCACCAATTTACCTCTTTAGATTTATACATATCCTTGCCATCTCATTACACTGTCCTTCTAAACTTTGATCTCTTTATCCATGGTTTTCATATTTTATTTGATGTTATTAAAAGCAAAAATTGGCACAATTTGGCTTCTTGGACTGCGTTCTTGTAAAACAGAGTCTGTCTTCTTTTTTGTTGCTATGCTGTTTTTCTTTGTTTCTATTTAGTTAGTTAATATATAGATTCTATTCTCTATTTTTTTTATTTTATCTTTTTGAAAGTCATCTTCCCCTGGGTGTGATCTTTACTTGGATGAAGTTCTATATAAGCCTGTTCTTTACTCACGGAAGGGGCATTCTCTTTGTTTTCCATCCTTATCACTGTAGGTGCTGTGGGACTATTCCCCTCAGAACAACCCATTCTGAGATATTTATTCTGATCTTCAGCTAAGCCGGTAACTAAGATGTGGCCCTGTGATGGCATCATTAGCAATTACTCTATATTTTTCTCTCCAAATGAAAAAAAAAAAAAAAAGTAAAGCCAAATAAAAATAAAAGTACATTTAAAAGGGTGTCTTGAATGTTTCCGTGGGAGGTTTATATTTCTAGTTGCTGCCAGATGTGTGGGTAATTTTTTGAAGTGTTTATATTTTAGTTATATCTTTAGTTCTAGATTTTAATTCTGATATAGCCATACTATTTTTGTTTGTTTTGGTTTGGTCTGGTTTGGTTTTGCCCTGTTCAGCCATTTCTTTGTTGGTTTTCATCCCAGCTGAATCAGTGGCTTATCTTAGACTTTGTTCAATTTCTACTAACAATTTCTTTTTTTTTTTTTTTTTTTTGAGATTTTATTTATTTATTTGTCAGAGAGAGAGAGTGAGAGAGTGAGCACACATGAGAAGGAGGAGCGCAGGCAGAGGGAAAAACAGTCTCCCCACTGAGCAGGGACCCTGATGCGGGACTCAGTCCCAGGACCCTGGGATCATGATCTGAGCCAAAGGCAGATGCTTAACCGACTGAGCCACCCAGGCACCCCTCTACTAACAATTTCTGTGAGGATCTCCATCACTTTTCTGTCCTGGACCAGAGGCTCCTCTGTATTCATTCTGAAATGAGTTTTAGGTAACCCATCCCTGATCATCACCTCATTGCCAGCACGCCTCACCCTATCCTCAGTTCAAGAACATCAGTGTTTGTGAGCGTTCTTCTCACTTTCTGCCAAACTACGTCCCTCTCTGCAAGGAGAAGTCCTGCATTGATTTCTTGAATCCTCTTTTAAATGATTCCAAGATTATACTGGATTTGAATGATACTTCTTGAACTCTACGATGAGAATTGGGACTTCCCTGGTTTCAGCTCTCACTGCAATTAAAAACAAGAACAACAATAATGACAAAAAACCAAAAACGTAACTACTGTTCATTTCATTCTGATTCTGAAACAAATTGCACGGGCGGCTTTTATATTATCATTTTTCCAGAATTTACATTTTAGTAAAGCCTGTCTAGAATTAAAGTATGGATAGAACTGAGTATATAAAAGTAGACACTTATTTCTCTATATTAAAATAATGGATTTCATTCTCCAAAAACTTCAAGTTGCTCCTTAGTGCTAAGTGAAGCACTTAGGGAAATGCATTCAGCCATTCTGGTTGCCGGGACACTAGATTATATTAAAGGCAACCTGGAGCCATCAGCTCTCTAAGTGGCCCTTCCATCCTATAGAGACATAAAAACTAATGTGCTCTACTCTGCACCCACTTTCTACCATTAGGTATTATGAGGCACTAAGAAAAAGCTACGGGCTGCATCACATCTTTCTTTGGTTTGAGATTAAAGGAGTGGCAGAAATTCTATACCTTCTGTGAAGGGCATCAGTCTACATTTCTCAAGGTTGTGCAAATTGTATTGAAATCATCCAGTTTATCTCGCCTATAAATAGCTTGGATCTATTTTGAGTAAAATATGAAAAGCAATAAATATCAAGAAAAATTGTACTATATAAATTTCAAGTTCTTTGCCATTGAGTATTTCTTGTGTATCTTTGACACACTTCCGGAATTCATTCTGTTCATGAAGTGGGCAATTATTCTATTAGTGAATATAGTTGCAGGGTCTCTCATTTCTTCAGCCTCACCCCTGCCTCTACTCCAGCCACCTGCAGAAGTGGTAAATGCATCCAGAAGACTGGTTAGAGGCTTTGCAAGTGCCAAACTGTTAATTGTCAAGATCTTAAGAAAATGACCATTTTCTGTTATTATGCCCAGTGCAATATAAAATGGCTATTAAACAGGTTGCCTAATGTTGCCTACACATTGATTCATTCCAGTGTTAAAAGATGTGCCAAGGGAAAAACAAAATTCAATCAAAGAAAGAAAGAACAAAAGAACATGTGTTAAAAGAGGGACTTCTGGCTAATTTTACAGGGAAGGATAAAAATTCTCAAAATGTGTGTATGTGGGTAGGGGTATTGCATATTCATAACACTCCATAGAGATTCTTTCTAAGCTTATCAAAAGTGACTATATTGTGCTTTTCAAATAAGCACATGTAAAGGGGATACTACAAAAAGGGAGAAAGATGTAAGAAATAAATGAAAGAAGAAAGTAGGTGAAAAAGAAATAATTAAATGGAAAAGTATTGTGGGAGAAATAGTATTCAAAGAAGAAATCCAAGGGTGACTTTAATGTATTTTGAACCACAGAACATTAACTGTAATCTAATTTTTCTTCCCTTAGGACCATAAAGCTGAGCAATATTCATGTCTTTCATAATTTCCATGCACTCTAAAACTTCAAATTCATTCATACACCTTCAGAATCTATGAATCTGCAATTAATCTTAGAACTGGTAAACTTCATATTATGTGAAGATGATGTCCTGTGTTGTGGGGTATGCCATCATCTCTCTTCCGATGGAAGGCAGCAGTATTATATGCAATCCAGGGAAAAGCTTTAAATGAGATATTATGAAGGTAATATAAGCAGTCATTGTATGTGTGAATCTTGGTTTACTAGAAGAATTAGATATGCAGTCAATAAGATATGACTAAAAATGTCTAATATAATGACCTCACATTACCATTTTGTATGTATAACATGCTATCCCTACTGGGACATTTTATGAAAGGTATAGGTTACGACCTACTGTTCATTACACTTAGTTTCTGAGGTGCCGGAGATTGATAGAGGAGCCAAAGTGTATTATTGCTCTTCACTGGACCTTTGCATTTATTAGTCACAAGTCTAATGCTAATAGGATCTGCTCTTTTGTTGGATTGATGTTCAGGGTTAGATGGGCAGATGAGCTCTTGATCTTGACCAGAAATTATTTGCCCACTGCCAATTAGAAGAGGAAAAGGGCAAGGTGGAGGTTGAACTTTAATAGATGCTAAGAGAGCATGCTAAAACTCAGTAAGATAATGCAGTCTATTCTTAAATTGACAAATTTACATAGTGAAGAGACTTTTTATGATTGTCAACCAAACAAAATGTAATCCTATAAGAAATGGTCCACCCAGTTTTTCCTTCCTTCGTTTCTTTGTTCCTTCATTCCTTCCTTCCTTCCTCCCTCCCTCCCTCTCTCTTCCCTTCCTGCCTCTTCTCTTCTCTCCTCTCCTCTCCTCTCCTCTCCTCTCCTTTCCTCGCCTTTCCTTTCTTACTCATAGGACATAAAGTTATTTCTGTTAAATGTAGATATTATTTTATGCATTTAAAAAATATCTCTCCTGTCCTACACAAATGACAAAAAGGAAAATGTGTCACGCAATCATATTTAACACATGATCCTTCAGGATAAGCAAATATGTCATCCTATAAATAACCTTCACTATAAACATAAGTTTAATATTAGGATAAAAGATAAATAATAGAAATGAAATGGAGTAGTATTTTCTAAAATTATACCAATTCTTCCAAGATAACTTCTCAACAAGGAATATTCCTGATTTCTCCTTCTATCTCACTGAGAATCACAGTCCTTGAAATTTACAGGAGCTGTTAGTACTTACAAATAATAATTACTTTTGAACAAAAGCAGTTAAGACTGCTTTTTACTTTTTTCTAAACTAAATTTTCTAAAGTATGCTCTTAGGAAATCAGAAGTATGCACATTTGCATATCTGGTTATCTTATTTTGACTATCTTCTCTGTGTAAAGGTGAACTTTGAGATACATGAGGTATAATTTTTGTCCTCAAATTGTTAGTTAGCATGCTGTAGAGATAGCAACCTGTGCACAAATGATGAGAATGTAGGCTCTAAATGACAAGTGACAAAAAAGTTTACACTGTAAAATCTTGAGACGATAAGGAATCATAACTTCCAACTTGGAGGGAGCAAAGATTTTGTAATGAAGTTCTAAGAGGAAAGAATCATATGACTGATATGAATGAATTATACATGCATCATATATATTTATTACAACAAAGCTGGAAAGGAGGGCAGAAGAGAAGGCAGCGTATCGAAGTAAGAACTGTAAGGTTTTTGTATGTGCCAGACTGGCTCACTTTTACTACTTGTGTGACCAAAATAGGTTATGCAAAACTTCTGAGCTTCCATATCTTCATCTGTAAAATGGACATAACAAGTCCAACTTCGCAGAACTGCTGAGAAGGTGAAATGCAGTCTTGTGTGCGAAATGCAGTCTTGTGTGCAAAATGCTAGGCAAAATGGCCTACATTAAGCACTCTATATATTACACATAATTTTTATGCTTTTGCTGAATATTATCATCATTCCTGGTAGTAACAAAAATCCTCAAAAACTACAAACTTGAGCAAGCTCTGGGCAAAATTATCTCAATGGGCTTATTTCAAAGCGTGCTTGGAAAGTCATCTGTGGGAAATGAAATTGACAAAAGTTCTGGTTGAAATGAAAATTAGAAGGTCTTTGAATGTTAGAATGAGGACACTGGGCATGTTTTATTTTCTATCCATTCCTGGCCTTGGGGGCATGCATGGTGTTTTTCAGTTCTCAAGAAATATTCATTTAGCTGCTTTTATTTGATTTAAATTAGATTTTCTGGTAGCCATTGAGGGGTTGGCTCCATGGGTTAAGTGGCTGCCTTTGGCTCAGGTCGTGATCCCAGAGTCCTGGAATCAAGCCCACAGTCTGGCTCCCTGCTCAGGAGGGAGTCTGTCTCTCCCTCTGCCCTTCCCCACTCTCATGCTCTTTCTGTCAAATAAATAAAATCTTAAAAAAAAAAAAGTTCCTGATAGCCTTTGAAAATTGGCAAGCAGATAAGAGATGTAACCTGAGCTGTGCATTAATGGTATTATTACTTAGCAGCAATGTGTAGGATAAATTAGAGAAAAGTGGAGTACTATTATGATTAAAACTAATCATAAATGTAATGTATCAGAATGATTACAGATATATGGTGGATATGAGAGATATATTCAAGGAAATATACTAAGATTTCACTAAAATGAGTGGCATGATAGATACAAAAGAGGAGGCATCGAGTAATATTCTGAAAATGAAATCTAAGGTTCCAAGTGTCTTGGGTAGAAGACAGAAGATACAGTACATTACATCTGAGATACAGTGAGTTTGTGAAACAATGTCAAATCACCACGTTTTACCAGTTGGACGACCTCAAGAAAAGGCTAAAGATAAATAGTTAGAAAGCATTAGCACAGAGGTAAATGTAAAGAATGTGAGACAGAAACCTTTGGTAAAAGCTTGGATTCAGAGAGGAGTTTGAAGAGTCAAACAAAAGCATCATGAAAAAGCAATACCGGACAGTTGAAGGAACAAAAAATCTGAAGTGCTTTTTTTTTTTTTTTTAAAGATTTTATTTTTATTTATTTGATACAGAGAGAGAGATCACAATAGGCAGAGAGGCAGGCAGAGAGAGGGGGAAGCAGGCTTCCCGCCGAGCAGAAAGCCTGGTGCTGGGCTTGATCCCAGGACCCTGAGATCATGACCTGAGCCAAAGGCAGAGGCTTTAATCCACTGAGCCACCCAGGCGCCCCCAAAAATCTGAAGTTCTGAACCTGAGATTTTCAATCAAGAGTAGGAAAGATTCTCAAGAGACAAAACAAAACAAGACAGAACAAGAACAACCATGAACAAACCAAAAGTGGGGACATCTGGGTGGCTCAGTCAGTTAAGCATCTGTCTGTCTTCAGCTTAGGGCCCTGGGATCAAGTCCAGTGTTGGGCTCACTCCTCAGTGGGGAGCCTGTTTTCCCTTTCCCTCTGCTGCTCCCCCTGTTTGTGCTCTCTTTTCCTAACTCTTAAATAAATTAATAAATAAACAAACAAACAAATAAATAAAATCTTTAAAAAAACCCAAAAACAAGCAATTACTGAAAAAGTTGAGGATCTTTGGGTGCCTGGGCGGCTCAGTCATTAAGCATCTGCTTTTGGGTCAGGGCATGATCCCAGGGACCTGGGATTGAGCCCTGCATTGGGCTCACTGATCAGCTGGAAGCACGGTTCTCCCTCTCCCACTCCCCATACTTGTGTTCCCTCTCTCGCTGTGTCTTTCTCTGTGAAATAAATAAATAAAATCTTAAAAAAAAACCTGAGGATCTTTGGAGAATCTGGCTTAATAGTGACTTTTTTCTCGTAATAAGTTTCAATAAAAACATAGAAATGGATGTTAGAACGCAAGAGATGGGATGAATTCTGGAAGCAGACATAATAAATGTTAACTATTATTTTAAGAAATTTATACAGAAAAAGCAAAAAAGGTAGGATGAGAGCTTAAAAATAAAGCTTTTGTTTATTTTTATTTTTTCATCTGAGGGAAAATGTTTTTATACTCAAAAACTTGAGTACAAAAAGCAAAAGGTAGATAAATTGAAGCAGACTTAGGTTTTAATCCCAGATCCCACTAGACATCACTGAGGGTTAGTAGACTCATATATAAATATAAGTCCCTCCATGTTTGTCTTTAAAAAATTTAATTTAATGTCTGGATTTAATTAAAAATAATAATTTAGTGTGGTATAATTCACATACATTAAGCTTTATATTTAATTACTTTTATGAATTTCAAAAAAGGCTACTCCCTAGTAAAGACTTCTACAGTTAAGATAAAGAATTTTTCTACCACTGAAAAAAGTTCTTTTGTGCCCTCATTGTCCTGGTCCCTGACCACAGGCAACCACTGACCTAGATTCTGTTACTATAGATAAGATTTATCTTCTCTAAATTATATATAAGCAATATCATAAGTATTAGTTGTTTCTGGTTTCTTTTTCTCAGCAAATGCTTGTGAAATTGATCTATATCACTGAGTTTATGAATCATCAATTCCTTATTATTTCTGAATGTATTTCATTGCAGGAATAATATCCATTTAATTCATCCATTTCATCCAATTTATTCATTCAGTTGTTGATGGATATTTGAGGGTTTTCTACTTTGGGGCTAATATTAATAGAGCTACTATGAACATTCTTGCACAAATCTCTGTGTAGATATATGTTCTGAGAGCTTGTATATGAAAGTTAAAAAAAAAAATCACTATCTGAGAAAATTGGAAAAGCAGGCATCTGGAGTCCAGCATTGGCTACTATATTTAGATGGAATGCTAGTTTTCCAATTTGTTAGAAGCCGCTACCATATTTATATACATACAAAACATTTCACCAAGAATTAGGTATTTAAGCTCTTCAGACAACTAATTGTGTGGCCCTGATTATAGTCCTGACCCAACTTAATAGATAGTTGATGGGATAGGATAAACTGGTTTCAGCTGTTAGTATCAGCAGTTTACCTTCTGCTTGCCTGTCTCAAAATGGTCATAGGATTTTAGAACCTAAACAGCAATATTCCTCTCCTGAGTGATTAAAGGGCTCTACTCCTACTATTCTAGGTCATCTGCTTCCTTGGTGAGAAAGAAAGATCCTGAGCCTGGCTCTTTTCTCTCGGCCAAATTTCATTTGTAAGGGACTATTTCTATGGTAGCATGTGGGAGTATTTTTCCATCTGTTTCATGTAACTAAAAGAAGCACCCTCAAATTTTTCAGGCCCAAGGAAAGAAGAATTCATCTACTGATTCCTTTCAATTTACAGAAATATTTATTGGGTGACAAGTCCTTCCGGAGGAGAAGATCCGGCCCACTATCAAGAAATACTGAAACCCCAGATCCTTTACTGGTTCTCTACTACAGCAGTGGGGAGTTTGGGTTATTTTGAAAGGTATTATAAACTGCCCCTTTTTCTTAAAGAGAGATGGGCATAATGAGGTGGCAAAAAGCTATGGAAAAGAGAATTTAAACCATTCCTTACAAAAATGTAAAACGTGTATCTCCATGGTGGGCCTGCCTACAAAATTTTTGTAGGGTATGTTGCCTTTAAGAACTTTTCTTCCACTACTGCTTCAATTAACACATCTAGATAGATAGATAGATAGATAGATAGATAGATAGATAGATAGGATGAATGGATAGATAGACACACACATACTCACACAGACATTGAAGACCTTGATTGGAAGTGTTACAACCCCACTGGATTGTTGAGTCCAAGCCCCTTCTAGAGGCATCTGACAGTTTGGTTGGGAGGGGAAAAATGAAAAGGGGAAATCTTCTGAAGGGAGAAGATAAAATTTTCTGAAGTGGAAGAGAGAAAAGAGAGCTTGGGGGACAGCCCCGCAAACAGGGAGCTAAACCTAGGAAATAGGGTACAGCCATGAGGTGATTTTAATGTGGTGTTGACATAATCTTTTCAATTTCAAGTGGTTTTGCTTTTGGCTTCTTATTTTTATTTCCCAGACTTCAGTGACCTCTGGTACACAGCAGCCTTGTGCAAAGAGGTATCATGTGTAAACAGGTGAGGAAAAGCAACAAATTCAGTGTGGACAACGGGAGGAAGGCAGCAGATAGTAGTTGTTTAAGGCAAATAGTAGTGAAGAAGTGCCAGATTACAACCAGGTCAAAGAAGCAAAGTCCCATGGAGGACTGACACGTGGGGTCAGATACAAGAAAAATGGAAACATAAGCCTCGATCCAGACAAGACTCTTTTTTCTCAAATACTCTGAAAGAAGAAAACCACTGAAAAAAAGGGAGAATGGCAGGTATGTGGGTTATATGTTTACACGTGGCCTTTCATTGAACTTGGCTATGCAACTCAAGGATTCCTTCCAGCTACCAATCACGCCAAATTCTGTGGATTTGGAATTGCCTCATATTGCCTGCTTGTATAGTAAGGCTCCATGTTTTGCTCAAAGGCTCTATGGTATTGATCGAATATGCTTTATTTTCACCCATTGCAAGTTTCCTTCTAGAAACAAATATCCTTTCCAGGAAATATTCTATCTCATTTTCAAAACCTATAGAACTCTGAAATCATGGTATTCATTTGAATCCTTTGGCAATCATCCCAAACACGCAAACGGCAATCTGGCCTAAAGAGTTAGAGGTTGATTATATTCACTATAAAGTTGTTCTGCAGATTTGTAAGAAATGAGTGAAAGGATTCTGGTTATTTAATATTTCCGAAGGGGCTTCTTCATTCTCAATAGTATCTTATAAGTAGAAGGTATCAGTGTCTTCAAAAGAATCACATGACTTGGCAAGTTTGTCTTGGGAGAGTAGGGTTTAGTCAGACAGTAGAGAGTGGTCATTAGTGAATTCTCATATTTATCTATCAATTTCAACTTGTAGCTCATACATTGCCCTAAATCCACTTCAGAAATTTATGGGAAAATTTTGGCACTTTTGACACTTCAGAAACTAGTTAAGATAAATTGAAGCCTATGAGGCAGAGAAGGTAAAACAGACTCTTATTTGTAATTCAGTCCAAATTAAGTATTTTTAGTTACATACTCCAAGCTAGTTCCTAACTTTTTTTAAAGACTTTTAACTAGTAAATCTTAAATAAAATGATAATGTATAAATTCCATCATCAGAACAAAGGCCATCCCTATACATGAAATTACCCACAATTACGGTACTGACAGAAAAGAGACGGTTTGATTTGAATTAATAAAAGTGTCAAGTTATTCATATTATATGGGATTGTCCTAGTCTGTTTGGGCCGCCATGTCAAAAATGCCAAAGACTGAGAGGCTTAAACAACAAACATCTATTTCTCATAGATCCGGAGGTTGGGAAGTCCAAGATAAAGGCACTTGCAGACTTGGTATCTGGTGAGGGGTTATATACTAATTCATAGACCACTGTCTTCTGGCATTGTCCTTCCAGAGGGAAAGGGAGAACTCTTGTGTCTCTTCTTCTATGACTCATTCATGAGGACTCCATCTTGATGACCTCATACCTTCACAAATGCCTCATCCTCAAATACCATCATATTGGAGATTAGCTTTCAACATAAGATTTTTTGGGGGAAATGATATTCAGTCCATTGCAGGGTTTATACATGAGTATCTTTGCACATACATATAACCGAATGTACACCCATGTGATTATAAAAACAAGTAAAATAAAGCATGCTAGTCTGCCTAATCAGCTTATTTAACTCAGCATAAAATATTGTTAATTATTTTAACAATATCTTGTGGGGCACCTGGGTGGCTCAGTGGGTTAAAGCCTCTGCCTTCAGCTCAGGTCATGATCTCAGGGTCGTGGAATTGAGCCCCTCATCGGGCTCTCTGCTCAGCTCTCTGCTTCCTTCCCCGTCTCTCTCTGCTTGCCTCTCTGCCTACTTGTGATCTTTCTCTCTCTGTCAAATAAATAAATAAAGTATTAAAAAAAATCTTGTTATATCAAAATAATGTTAATTATTTAATCGTGTTAATATTTATTAATTACTAATTGTTAATTGTTAATATATTGATTAACTAGAGAGCTAATTTCCTTTTGATTATTCATATCCACAGGTAAGGTTTTCAGATTGATTTGAAATGGAAGACTGGCTTAAGATGAGGACAATCATTTCCTGAATAGCTGTGTCAACAGTGTGACAGCTTATATGGAGAAAACTAAGAAAGAATAGTCAAATATAGAAATAATTATATAGTACTGGGTGTTATACTGGACTGACTAATCATTGAACATTATCTCAAAAACCAATGTTGTACTATACCTTGGCTAACTGAATTTAAATAATAAAAAATGCAAAAAAAAAAAGAGAAATAATTATATAGAGCAAGTATGATCTGATTTCCTTAACTTCAGATAACCCTTTGTCTTATTGTGGGAGTTTACAGTTAATTTCCAATAATCCACAAAGTTGGCTTGAACAATTTGACATTGTGGTGCCTTCAGATTTCATGAACAGGAAGATGACAGGATTCCACATACTGCTTCTAACATGCATAAAAAGAGTGTCCAGACGCACTACTTTGGAGGAAGAATGAGGCTAAAAATGTTGACCTGTGGACTATTAGCTTGCCATAAACATGACTAATAGTCAATAGCACTGGTTTCACCTTGCAGGACTCATTCTGAGAACCCCACAGCTCATCCCTGTTGCAATAAAATGTTTTCTAAAATGAAGGGGGTGCAGTTGGGGGACCCAACGGAATTGCTGAGAAGGGGAGTGTGATAGGAACTTTTGTCACTGTTGGAAAGTGAGTGAGCTGTGACATTGAGTGGGCTGTGACATTGACTGAAATAGATTCACTCAGGGAGGCAAGTTAGATATATCTTTGATCTTTTTATAAGCAGCTAGATAGAAAAAAAAATATTAAGCAGCAGGAAAGGAGGGACAAGATAAAAGAAAGTGTCTTCTCTTTCTTTCTCTCTCTCTCTCTCTCTCTCTCTTTTTAATTCTTACAATGTCCTGATTCTTCAGCTGAAAGCTTTAAATATTTTGTAACTACTTTCTTTGGAAACTGTCATCTTATAGTAATTTTGTATGTATTGAGCCTCTAACGCTATAGATGCTTTATAAAGCTATGATGTAAATTTATTTCTCTCCATAATCCCTGTCACTTTCCCTGTATCCACATAAAAAGCAAGAGATGTAACATTTCCTTATTAATTACAGCAACAGCAAGCTGGCTGTCAGAGTCAAACCCCAACACGCTCCCCCACCAAGCTGCAGAGCTTCAGCCATTTACTCATTAAGCTTACGATGATGATGGAGTTTTTAAAACCTCCTGTTTGTAATGGACAGTAGGCCTTAAAAATCTATCATAAATTGCTCAGTTGAGGAAATCAAATGGCAAAGAGAGTGATCCAGCCTAAGAGCAAACAAATCGCACCATAAAAGAAAGTTGGGTCTTTAACTGGGCTTTCATTTCACAGAGAATGCTACAGCAGCTCTGCGACTCGAAGGGGATGCCGTGGGGTTGTTTAACTGAGAATGCTTATACACAGCAGAGGGGCTGAACACAGGAAAGGAAAAATTAAAACTGAACCAGGACAAAAGAATAAAAGCACCCCAAAGTGCTTTTTGTTTTGGTTTTAAAGTAATAGGGTACAGCAGGGTAAAAATGACTAAATCAACTATTTTTAAAGCCTATTTTCCTTAACACCTTAATAACAAGCTACATAGTTATGAAAGCATATTTCCAGATGAACACAAATCCCTTTAAAGATCTAAGCATATAAAGTAATTTTCTTTCCCATCTAGTAAGCAATTTTTTAAATGCATGTAGATTTTGATATTTTTCATTCATGCATTCGAGTAATATTAATGAGTACCTAGTATAGTCCAGCTTTTTCTCCTAAGTACTTTGGAGTACAAGGATGAACTCAACAGAAAACTGTCCTCTGCTAAAGGAGGGCGATAGCAAACAAAACAAAACAAAACAAAACCCAAAACCAAACAACAACAACAACAAAACCCAAACAAAAACCCAATATATATATAATACATAGGTAAATTAAATAAATAGTGTATTTGAAAAGGATAAATTGTGAAAAAAATAGGAAAAATAAAGCATTAGGTAAAAGGGCCTGGGAGGGCAGGTGTGATGCTCAGAGAGGAGAAGGAGGATGCAAGTTGAACTAGGAGGAAAGATGTTGGTAGTCACATTTGGAAAATGAGGGAGTTGGCAACAGAGACACTTAGAGGGAGAAGAGTTTTCCAAGAGGAGTCATCACCTTAAAACATGGAACTTGCTGGCCAAAGTGTGCCTCCCAGATTTACTCAAGAGAGGCTCACGTAAACATGGAGAGCAGAGGAGCAGCTAGCTGTGTGGTGTCCCCATATGAAACAGCTCTGATATGGGTCAGGGCTCATCAAAGTCTAATCACATCACTCCACAACAATTACATTCACCAAACACCTTTTTTTTTTAAGATTTTATTTATTTATTTATTTATTTATTTATTTATTTATTTATTTATTTATCCGGCAGAGAGAGAGAGAGCAGAAGTAGGCAGAGCAGCAGGCAGAGGGAGAGGGAGAAGCAGGCTCTCTGTTGAGCAGGAAGCCCAACGTGGGGCTCGATCCCAGGACCCTGGGATCATGACCTGAGCCAAAGGCAGACACTCAACCGACTGAGCCACCCAGACGCCCCCACCAAACTCTTTTTTAAAGGCTGATATTTGGTACTCAAAGTATCAGTGTAAAGAAGGACTTGTCTATTTGTGCACGTGCTTATGTCCATTTCCAATTATATATACATGATAATAATATAGAGAGCTAATCTGCCCACTGATGATATATGACTACTTTATTCATATTCACCGAAGAATTTTTCTACCATGGTGGTATCATATTAATCAGTTACTTTTAGTTTTAAATCCCAGGAGCCAGCGTTACCTAAGTACTGTATTTATGGAGTTGAAGAGAAAAAAATACACTGGAAAGATAAACAAAAACTGGAGAAAAATCTGCTCTTGGGATGCAGATGGTATCATTTGGATGCTAAAATCTTATCCAGGTAGGACGAACTGACTCTGGAATTGTTTGCAAGGACAAAAAATGGCCAATAATATGACATGAGCTTACCCAACTAAAGAAAAAAATCAGAATTTTATAAATCATTCCAAAATCTACGCATTTGTTAGTCTTAATTATGTACATCACTATATGAAACTCTCCTTAACCTGACCTTCCAGTATAATTTGCAAAGTATACTTGCTATTTCTAAAAGCTTCTTACAACTGAGAACTGGCTTTACAACTTCTCTAAGCTATGACAATACATATCTTACGAATTTTCGGCTTTGTTCTCATATTTTGCATATTAATTATCATTCAAATTTTAGTTTTTTAGTTCTAAAGTTCTAGATGGCCCAGTGTGTATGACTGTGCATGTAAATTACATTAGACAAGATCATAAAATTGGTAGAATACTGAATCTTTCCTTTGGTTTTTTGGTTCTCCTAGGACTGATATCCATTCATACATTCTTCTTTATCCTTCTTCCTCTCTCTCCCTCCCACTCTCTATTCTCTCTCACACCCACCCCTCTCTCTCCCTCCGCCTCCACTCCCCTCCCTCTCTCTCCACCCCAGCCCCAACCCTGGCAGTCTGAGTGTTGCTTTAGGACATTTACTAAATATACTACTGTGTATTTCTCAGTGATTACGGACAATTAGATTCAATGACTGTTCTCCTTTATTATAAGTTCCCCTTAACACTTGTGATTTTAATTGTAGAAAATAACCATGCACATTCATGGATGTGTGCTCCTCTCAATCTGTCTCATCAATTTCCCAGGAGCAATTGGTGCAATTTAAATCTTCACCTAACTATTCTCCTTCCATAGTAATTGGTGGCATCTATTTTTAAAGTAAGGTTGGTTCTTGTCCTGTTATTTTATTTTGGTAATTTATTGAGAACCCATTGCCCAAAACAGGCTCATGGGTGCTATAAATAAAGTAGTCTAATAATTGCTTGAACAAAACTGGGCTCGATGGACAGGCAATGAACTCACATTAAGGTTAGGTTAGAGTTGTATCTGTAATTTCTCTAAGTAACTTCTGTTTTCTCTTTATATACTAGTGTGCATTTTATAAAATGATAGTTTTGAAAGATACCAGCTATTTTATTTAAACAGAGAAATAGAATTTGAGGGATATTTTTTAAGTTATAGATTTAAATTAAAAAAAAATAAATAAATATGTGTTGGTGGAAAAATTATTCATATGGAAGCAATGAGATTTCCACTGTAGAGCTGGAGATATTTCACATTTTAAAAGCTTGCTCCCTTTGTGGTAACTTTTATTTGCTATTTAAATTCAACTTAACCTTCCCTGTCCTCTAATACTAAAAATAGTGCCTGCGGTCTTTTATTGTTTCCATGCACAATTTAAACAAAATAATTTAGTGTTTTAGCTTGGCTCAGGAATTGTGAGTTCTAAAGGTTGCTCATTTACAAAATGCCTTATGTAACTCATCTGCAATGTGCAAGTTTTGGAAATATGAAGAAAAGTATGAACATTTTATTATACTTAATTTTATAATACACACTATAAGGAGATTAAAAACAATTATACTTACAAGCCAATTCTGAACTGATACATTTAAATGTTTTTTATATGTAGATTCATTTAATTGTTTTTTATGTTAGTGAAAATATTAGTTTCTTTTCCTTCTTAAAAACTGTTCCTAAATGGTTATATTGCTGTTTTAAAATAAATTAAACTTGGGAAAATTAAAACAAAATGAAAATAATGTATTTCTTTTATATTTAGCAAAAAGTTCTTTACTTCATTGTCTTTGAATTCAATGGAATCCTTTTTCAAATTAACACATCAACTGTATGTTTATATATGAGTAAGATCAAACAGATTTTGAGCCATTTCTATAAGATCTTAATTTTTTTTTTTTTTAAAGATTTATTTATTTGACAGTGAGAAACACAGCGAGAGAGGGAACACAAGCAGAGGGAGTGGTAGTGGGAGAAGCAGACTTCCTGTGGAGCAGGGAGCCTGATGCAGGGCTCGATCCCAGGACCCTGGGATCATGACCTGAGCCGAAGGCAGACGCTTAACGACTGAGCCACCCAGGCGCCCCTATAAGATCTTAATTTTAATACCCATGCAGACAAAAGCTGAAATTTAATATTTTGTTCCACTGTCAATATTTGACATGACAAATCCCTTATTTTCAATTATTGACTTATAAATATGTAGGATGCATCTATGCATACAGAGAGACCAGATATCAATGGAAATCTTGTCAATTAACAAATGTTGTTCATCTTAATATCCACCATAAACTGAAATCCTATAGACAAAATAGATAATCAGATACTCTTTTCAACTTTTCTTCTAAAACTTTGAAGTTTCGGTAAAATTGGTGTCATCTGCTTTCCCCCCTAATATTAATTACTCCTCTCCATTAAAAAACTAATAATAATTCTGGAGGGTTAACAACACCGATTTATTTATTTGATCCTTATGATTTATGTAATTATCAAAGCAGTCTTCATATTAAACAAAAGCAAAAAGACTTCATTAACCAGTTCACATGCGCTTTTTTGTAGATGAGTATTCACAGCAGATACCCACTCATCAATTGGCAAAATAAGCATCTGTAGTAAAGAAGAGCCCGGTGCTTCAATTGTAAGAAGTCTGCAGGAAGCATGTGTGTTGCAGAACCTTGTGATAAGGCATCTGCAGTAACTGTCTACATCATGTTTCCATTTAGCTGGTGTCATCACTCTGTGTCACTTTCATCCATTCCACAATTTGCACGTAAAGAAAGCAAACCACAACAGCTCTTTAAATTCTGAAAATGTATGGTAAACTGTCAGTTTGCCTTCCATAAAGTTGTTTATCTCAGGATTTTACTTGGCACACAATTTCTCAGTAAATGTAGCCCTCTTTCCCAAATGCAATGGAAATCCCATTGATCAATGGGGATTACAGTGCTTATCAACATCAAAATGGAGACAGCTTAATTTCTTAGATTAGCATTTGGCTCAAACCAGCAAAGGTTTCCTAAGAACTTACTATTAATTTATTTGAAAGTATCCAATTTCTTTATCTTCCTCCCATCAGCCCGAAATATAAGCCAAGGGCACATGGCTGCATCTTAATCACGTATGAGCTTGAGAGCCATCCATTGAAAGCCTGTCTCAGTTCATAGATATGAGAGATTGTAATATTTTAACATTTCCTACTGCCAAGTCGTTAAGCAATAAAATGATCTTGGCACTTTTCTGTCAGTTCATCATGAAGAACTACTTTAGTTTTGCTTGGTCTCTTGATGAAACAAATGGAAGGCAGCTGCACCAAACGGCCTTTCAGAAACATGTTGCCAAACAAATCCCTGGTTCTTTCACCCCTTTACATGGCTAATTGAGATGGTTTGAAGCAGAGAAACCTACAAATATATCAGCATAGAAAAATCAAGGCTTCACTATTAGTGATTAAAATCATAAAACTATCAGCTCATAATTCTAGCATCATTCTCGCATCTGGCATTACCTTTATCCAAGATAATTATGTGATGATTTCTTACCTAAAGGTATATGTTGCACACTTTAGCATACTTATCACACTACATATATTAAATTAAATACATATAACTGCTTATTTATATTTTAATTTATATTCATTTTATATTTAATTATATTTTAAAAGTTTGACCACACAAGTAATGCCAAAAGGTACACTGATGGATAATTTCAAAGAGAGAAGTGTATAAAGTAAAAAAGGTATAATTCCATTTTCACATACGTCCAATCTGATATTTTGATATATATTTTTAGGATATTCTCTGCGTGTGCATGTGTGTGTCTATGTGTATTTTTGTGTGTGCATATATAAGCTAGGAATTTTATTCTGCAAACTTGGAGCAAACATCAACACATTTCTTTATTAGTGTTAACATTTTTAATAAAATTGGATCAGATCTTAAGTCCCTAATATGCTATTATATGAACTAACAACTCTCCTCTCATCTCAGAGGAGTCTAAAAGCCACAAAAGTCTTTTTAAATTTTTATTTTAATCCCAGAATTAACATACACTGTCATATTAGATTCAGGTGTATGATATAGTGATTCAACAATTCTAAGCATTACTCAGTACTCATCATGATGACTGAACTATTAATCTCCTTTACCTATTCTACTCATTCACCCCCACTCACCTCCCCTCTAGTATCCACCAGTTTGTTCTCTGTAGTTAAGAGTCTGCTTTTTTTTTGTTTGTTTGTCTCTTTATTCTGTTGTTTGTTTGTTCCTTAAATTCCACATATGAGAGAAATCATATAGTATTTGTCTTTCTTTTACAGACAAAAGTCCCCAAAGTCTTGACCAGAACAGAATATTTTTGGGAGAGACTCCTGGGAGAGC
Source organism: Procyon lotor (assembly GCA_028646535.1). Taxonomy (NCBI): domain Eukaryota; kingdom Metazoa; phylum Chordata; class Mammalia; order Carnivora; family Procyonidae; genus Procyon; species Procyon lotor. The sequence goes on from CM053607.1 coordinate 13,102,537, forward strand.
CCCCCAGGCTTGGAACCCACAAGTCACTAAGGACAGGCTCTCCAGGCAAACTTACATCATCCTGTGAACTGGCTGCCAATTCATGGATACATGTGCTATACAGATTATACTTTCTCTTGCTTCAGAGAATTGGCACGAGCTCTTCCCTTGGCCCGCCCACCTCATGCTCCAGCACTTTCATCCAGCCAACTCTCCCTTATCATTCATCTCAGCTTGAAAGCACACAGCTTTCTTATGGAGGCCTTCTTTATCAACCCAGATGAAGTTAGGGACTGTCCTTCTAGAAGGCAACATGACACTTGTATATCTACTTTTTAACACTTCTAGACACTTGTTTTTGCTGAATCTCCACTTCCCTACTAAACCATGATCTGCATGAGAGCAGGGTATAGTGCCATACATTTATTCCTTAACTGAACAGACATTTATTGAACATCAACTATGGTAAAGCAATGTGCTGGCTGGTAAGGATAGAATCATATATTCCAATGGCATGATTCTCTCTTTGTCATTGACCTTACCTTTGAGACAGATGTGAAAAAAATTTACACCACTTAATTAGAATGGTAGTAACATCTTAGAAGGGGCAGTGTATAGTGCCCATGTGAGTATAGGGAGCAAATCTGATAAGAGAGATGGATATTTAGGGACATGCTCAAGAAGAAGTCACATTTAAATTGAGACCTGAAGAGTAAATAGGACTTTATCAGGAGAAGCTTAGTTCCTTAGTCAACTGGAAGGTATGTGAAGGAAAGAGCTCAGGGAGCAACAGGTGATGGATAGATATTGAAGAACAACAGTAGACTTAGGCCAGGCTGGTCAGCAAAGTATTTATGTCATCCTCGTGTATGCTGATCTTCTCTGTATCACTCCAATTTTACTATATACGCTGCTGAAGTGAGTGCAGCAAGGTTTTTATATTGAATATTTTCATCTTTTCCCAAAGAATATTGGGAAGCTATTAAGCAGTTTTAAGGAAGTCACTGATATGAATAAATCTGCAACTAGAATATCAATAATGATGAATTGGGTCAAGACAGTGAAAATAAAGAGAGTAGAATTGGAAAATATTTTGGAGTTAGAAATGGGAGTACTTAGTGGTTGACTGAATATGAAATGAAGGCCCTGGGTCAAGGAAGATAAAGTAAAAAATAATAATAAAAGCAACATGTAACACCCATATAGTATTTGTTAGCATCTATTATTATTTTAAGTGTTTCACATGAATTTGTTTATTTTGCACACTAACCGTATGACGTAGTACTGTTATTATTCCAATAGCACAGATAACAGAAGGGAAGTGCAGAGATATTAAATAACATGCCCAAAGTAACATTAGTCACTTTGCCATTTAGTAGAACTGGTATTGAAGGTCTAGTGGTTTGGCTCTAGAATTTATCAGCCCAGGTTTTGTGGAACGAGAAACTTAGTGGATGGTAGTGACATAAATGGAAGCAGAGAACACTGGAGAAGTGAGTCAGGGTTAAAGTATAAGACTTGAGTTTGGGTATGCTGAACTTGAGATTCCTTCTATTATGTGCAAGTGGAGGTGATAGGTCTGGAATTCTTTTTAAAGATTTTATTTACTTATTTGTCAGAGAGAGAGAGAGAGAGCATGAGCGAGCACAGGGGGTGGGGGGCAGCAGGCAGAGGGAGAAGCAGGATCCCTGATGAGTAAGGAGCAGGACAGGGGACTCAATCCCACCTGAGCTGAAGGCAGATGCTTAACCTACTGAGCCACTCAGGCATCCTGATAGTTCTGACAGTTTAAAGTGGAATGTAAGCAGGAGATATCATTCTGGGAATCATCATGGCACAGATGACAACTAAAGCCATGGGACAATCCAGAGTTACACAATGCAGTACAAGAAGATAAAGTCTATGCTGTGTTGAAGAGGGACTGACATCGGACTCTGAGAAGGAATTCCCTACTGAGTAGTAGGAAAACAAAAACAAAGACAAAAAACAAGGGAAAAAGCTAACAATGAGCCAAAGGAAGACCATTGTCAAGGAAAGGACCATCAGCTGGTACATTGTAGGTTCTAAAAATATTTATTGACTTATTAATTGTTCATTAAGCCACACTTGAACCTCCATATATTTTCACTAGTGTGTCCTCAGATCACTTCTGTTGATACATAAACCTATGGCTGTGATCTGTAAGAGGTCAGTTCCTTTACCTTAGTAAGAGCAAAATTTTAGGAAATAATGAGCTATTTTCTCTAGAAACATAGTATGTTCTTTCTGTATCCACTAACTGATTCAGAAATATATTTGATTTCTAAGATCTAAATAGCAGCAAATCATGAAAATCACATCTATTGACTAAAGTCCAATACAGTTCCAAAAAATAAGCAGATTTAAGTTAATGTTAATCTTATAAAACTAATATTTGAAAAGGATCTCTGATTTATGGCATTGGCAGGTTTTACCATTTTAGTTAATATACTACTAATGATAATGGCAATATTTACAATTTTATATGCAAGTATAATGGAGACAAAGACATAAACTCTTTCAATTATTTTGTCCTCATAGTCGATGCCCCATGGTCCAAAATTTAATTAAATTTTTTTGCATTAATGGTAAAATGGAAAATTGGGATTGAAGTGTGAAGTGTATTTGTTACAAAGAGGCATCAGCTACATATTGAATTTTAACCAGTTATAAGGCTCTACTTCTTTAGATTAATTACTAAGAATTATATAAATATTTTTCCTCGACTTACAACATTTTCATAAGGTAAAAGTAGCAATCT
>CM053607.1:13105794-13133780 GCA_028646535.1 Procyon lotor
TATTTGATCTGATTATGAGATATTTGTAAAATTAGCTTAAGTAAAAATTTTAAACATATACTTTAATGTTTTATCTAGATTCCTAGAAAAAATTGATTACAAACACAGCTAAGAAAAAGAAAAATCCTCATAACTTAACAGTGTATTTTATCATATAGTATCCAATGTTTTGTAAATATAGAGACATATATATATGTATATATATATATATATATATATTTTTTTTTTTTTTTTTCCCCTTCAATTATCCACTCTTTCCTGTGCCACCATTTTATTTCTTTCCTCCATGTCATCCTTACAAGTTTTTGAACAATGCTGAGGCTTGGTCTATATTTCTTTAAAATTTATAGAACTCGTTCATTATTTCTAATCTAAGAATTAATTGGCAAACTGTTGACTTTTCCTTATAAACATATGAGGTCACCTCTCATCCTCTTCCACATTGCACATTAGGGACACATTAAGGCAGGCCACCACCCTCTCTCACTTGAATTACTACAGTAGCTTCCTAAATTGTCTCCTGCTGTTTACCTTAAAGCAATTTCTTCCTACTAAAGTCAGTAATTATTTAAAAATGTAAAGCAGATTATGTTCTCTCCTGCTTGCCATCCTCTACTGGGATACAATCATACTTGGAATAAGAGATTTGGCAATTTTTCATGGTAGCTAAAGGAATATAAGATCCAGGAAGGTTGTGTCTGTGTCTCTGGATTTGATTGCTTTCTTTCCCCTTTGCCTCCTATGCTCTAGTTCTGCTGATCTTCTCCCTGTTTCTGTAACAGGTAAGGCTCCTAACAGTGCCTTTTCTTTGTCCTCTGCCAGGAAAATCCTTTCTCAAATCAGTTTATTAAAGCCTGTCCCAAATACCCTCTTTAAAAAAGCCTATCACTTATTCATTTTGCTCTAGCTTTCATCTTGTTATCAGTTCTTACTATCACATGTATCTAATTTCCTTTCAAAGAATTTTTTCTTGCTAGAATGCAAGCGCCTTGAAATCAGGCTCTTTTTCTTTGTCTTTTCTTTTTTTTCCCCTTCCCTTCCCTTCCCTTTCCTTTCCCTTTCTTTCTTTTCTTTCTTTCTTTCTTTCTTTCTTTCTTTCTTTCTTTCTTTCTTTCTTTCTTTCTTTCTTTCTTTCTTTCTTTCTTTCTTTCTCTCTCTCTCTCTCTCTCTCTTTCTTTCTTTCTTTCTTTTTCTTTTTTTCTTTCTTTTTTGTTATTATACACATCCTATTGTGATGAATGATCACTAAAGACTTCTGATTGTCTTATCTTGTGACTGTTTTTACTGCTATTCTTTAATTAAAAAAATGGGAAACTTTTCACATTTTAGGCTAATAATTTTGGACTTCTTTATCAAGTAAAATATAAAATTAGAAACAGATATTATTTTATTCAAATGGTAATCATTTATATTCAAATTACCTTCATTCAGATGGTAATCATTTTTTACTTTTCTTATTATGTATGCATTGGAGTGTCAATTGAAATTATTGTGTTATTCAAGTTTCATGAAATTTATAGCTTATGCAATTTTTCAGTACTATCCGGTCAAATAAACTATATATACATATTTTTAAATCAAACCAGATTATGGCAACCTTGTAAAATTTAACTGAATTTCCAAGTAGAAAGTCTATGTTTGTATTATAAAAAGAGGAATAAAATATTAGAGCTGACTTGAAGCAGAGAAGTTGCTAAGATTCTAAGAAGCTCAAATTCTTTAAAGAGTTGAAGGATTCTGGGAACATGGTTATCTATCTATCTATCTATTTATTTATTATTTTTTAAGTAATCTCTTTCTACAACATGGGGTTCAAATGTGCTACCCTGAGATCTAGAGTTGCAGCTCTACTGGCTGAACCAGCCAGGTGCCCTGGGAACATGATAATTCAAATTCAATTTTTTGTAGTGCCTGGGTGTCTCAGTTAGTGAAGCATCTACCTTCGGTGCAGGGTCCTGGGATTAAGCCCCACATCAGACTCTCTGCTCAGTGGAGAGTCTGCTTCTCCCTCTGCCTCTGCCTCCCCCTGCTAGTGCTCTCTCTCTCTCTCTCTGTCAAATAAATAAAATCTTAAAAAATTTAAAATAAATTCAATTTTCTTCAACCCCATGTCAAGGGAGTCATCTTTTGTGGGAAAATGGTTTTTTACCATTAGGGATAAAATCATATATTAAAATCATTAATATACAATTATGTAAAAATACTTACATATGCATGTATATAAGTATACATACACAGTATATAAAATTAAGTTATCAAAATTTGTCCAAGGTTGTAAACTAGATATTAGAGAATCGACGATGGTATCACATTTCCTTTTCATTAGTCTCTGTTCTTTCCATTAGATTTTTCAGCTTATTCATGAGGGAGGTGTCTGATTATTTACTAAAATACTAAAAATGATGGTGACTCAGCCCATCACCTTGATTCCAAAAAGTACTGAACAAATTCACATTGATTCCAAATAAGTAAAACTAAATTAGTTATTCCTATTGTGATATTTCTACCCATGATGTGTTGTTATAGATAGCTATTCTCGAACTCTTCCTAAAAATAAATATACTTAGCCATCCATTTCTTAGACCATTTAGATATGCATCGGTATAGAGACAAAGGAAGAAGGGGAGAGGAATGGTGGCTAAATCCACATAAATAGATTCAGTCAAGTATTTCATTTCTAACGCAGTACAAACTAGAGCAGAAAGTACTTTGTTGAACCAACAGAGTGTCCAGGCAGTCACATAGTAGGGTTACAACGGGTATGGAATAAACATTTTTTTGACAGAATGAAATAATGTGTTGATGAAGGAATAAATTATCTAACTCAGAGATGAGCAGGGGAAGGGAAGATCTAAGAGTTGAGACTAAAAGTATAGAAGTTTCTGAAGCACAACATCGCTCAGAAATTCAATCTGAATATATTCCGATTCAGTGCATTTCAACAGACACACAGTGATTGCCAACCTATTTTCATCATACAAACAAAACAAAACAAAACAAAACAAAACAAAACAAAACAAAACAAAATTTTAAAAACCCTCCTACCATTTATACATTTTTCAAACGTGAAAATGTGCCTGAACTATACAGTGCATATTTTACTCAAATATGATTCCAGTGGCTGCAAATAATTTTAATGACATGCAAAACATTCAATATATTTTAACACTAGAATTCCAATCAATATCGGTTAATGGACTAAGCAGCAACCCCAAAACACGTTTGAAGTACTCTTAACGGCCACTGTAATGCATATTCTCCCGTTAATGGTATTGAAGTTTTTAATCTTGCAGCAATGTGAATGAAATACATATGATGTACCTTATATTAAGAATTCAAGTGAAAGTCCCTGTAACATCACCTTAAAAATATTAATCTGCTATTGAGAGAGCCAGAAAAGCATTCTTGTGATTGGTATTCTCATGTTTTCCTTCATACAGTTAGTATTATATTTTCAATTTTCCATACAATTTAACAACAGATTGAATAAAGGACTTAGAGAGTTTAGCACAAAATGAATATATGTATTTGGGTAATTTTTTAAAAGAAGGCATAGACACAATAACTGGATAACAAAAAGTTATTTGTAACTTTTCATCCTATGGCCCTCATTCAATTATGTTTATCTCCTTTTCCCATTATTATAGACCTTCAGCTACCTCAATTGAGGGAAGGGGGCATGGCAAACTAGTACCTTGAAAGAGTCAGTCATGTGTGAGAGGGAGATATGTATGTGTTTTTATTCAACTACATTTTAAAACACTGAAAATGCCCCTAAATTAATGTTTACTTTTAACATTTCTTAATATAGATAAAAGCTAATTATGTATTCACAGTGGGAAGATAGGTGGTTTTGCTCTTATAATAAAGCAGTGCTGAGATAGGTCCTTCCTTGAACAGTTACATCATCTTTCCTTTGTATCACTTGAAAACAACAACCTCCTGGGAGGCTGTGAATTTTCTATTTACACACCCACATAAACAGGCCAAGATCATAAGAAATAGGGCTAGCTTAGCCATAACCTCAGGGAGGTCCAGAAATGATGTTTACTGCAAATGGGTATGTATAATAAATATATCTATAGGTACATTTTTACAATATTATTTCTCCAAATGTGTTTTTATGGAAACTCAACTATGTTCAAACAGTGTTAGTCTCTCAGAAATTCATCTATTGTAAAAATTAGGTAGTGTCTTATGCCCATGTTTGTTACTACTTGTTATTCTGTACCCTACTTTTACTCCAACAAAAATCTTTCAATCAAATTTAATTCCAGGGCCATTTTCTTAGTGAACCAATGCCATGCCATGAACAATTGCCAGTTTCTTTTTATCTCAAGGAGCAGGGTAGGCATGTGTCCTCAACTTTTCACCCAGTCAATAATACTTGTCGATTCTCTTTTGATGATGTCTGTTTTCTACCCCCCCCCATTCATCATTCAAATCTAAGGTAAACTATTAATGAAGTGGAGTGGGCAGAAGTCCCATCTGCCCTGTCAAGCACAAAGAGGGAACTGTAGTTACCATGATTTGCTCTATCAAGAAAAAAAATAAAAATAACCGCTAGAAACAGGCATTGATTATTCATGACCAGTACTTAATCTTTTGTAGAGATTTTTTTTTTTTTAAGATTTATTTTATTTGAAAGAGAGAGAGAACCTGTAGGTGTGCAAGCCACGGCAGCGGGGAGGGGCAGAGTCTTAAGCAGACTCTGAGTTTGGAGCCCAGCGCTGATCTCACAACCCTGAGCTCATGACCTGAGCTGAAACCAACCCATATGCTCAAGTCACTGCACAAACCAGACACCCCTAGAAATTAATATGGATAGCACTTATCAGGCAGTAATAAGGATATCAATGTTATGATCTTGGAGATGCATGATTTCTGGTTTTCCATCCAGGCTGTCTCATACTCCTGATTTCTACCCTCACTTACCCATATCATGTTCTTCTCCCCTGCTCTTTGATTTCCTAACTGGTGTATCAGCTCCTTTGGGATTTTGTTCCTATACAGCTCTCTTTTCATCGCCACCACCTACAAATCTAGCAAGTACTTAAAGCCTTGTCTTGTGACTCGAAGTATGATGCTTGCTTGGATTTCCTTATGTCAACTGCCTACACCTTTGAGCCTCATCCATCTGTCACTACTGCTACTTCTATAACTAAAAACTACCATTTATTAAGCATTTGCTGCATTTCAGACATCATTTTAGGTTCTTTACTTACATTGTCTCACCCTCACAGCTTTCTGAGTTGTACATTATGTATGGCCTCTTTCTATATTCTTTCACTGAAATTATCATGGATTTTGGTTTGGTTTTATTTACTTTCACTTATTTTATCTTTTCTAACTTTATTGAGATATAACTGACACATCACATTGTGTAAGTTTCAGGTGTATATGTGTTGATTCGATACATTTAAAAATAGCAAAGTAATTACCACCATAGTTCTAAGAGTTTCAGAAATGACTATTATCACACAGCAGAGATAGAAATGCATTTGAGGATGTCTGTATTAGTTTCCTAGAACTGCCATAATAAACTACCACAAATTTGGTGGCTTTAAATAACAGAAATGTATTTTCCCACAGTTCCCGAAGTCTAGTATCAAGGTGTCAGCAAAGTTGGTTCCTTCTGTAGGCTCTTAAGGAAAGCCTTTCTTTCTTTCTTTCTTTCTTTCTTTCTTTCTTTCTTTCTTTCTTTCTTTCTTTCTTTCTTTCTTTCTTTCTTTCTTTCTTTCTTTCTTCCTTTCCTTCTTTTTTTTAAGATTTTATTTATTTGAGAGAGAGAATAAGAAAGAAAAAGAGAGCACAAGCAGGGGAGGGACAGAGAGGGAGGGAGAAGCAGATGCCCTGCTGAGTAGGGAGCCAGATGCTGGGCTTGATCCCAGAACCCTGGCAGACACTTCACTCACTGAGCCTGAGGTCATTAGTCTGTTCCATGTTTCTCTTCTAGCTTCTGGTGATTGCCAGCAATTATCAGTGTTCCTTGGTTTATAGCATCACCACTCCAATATCTAACCTACTGTCATGTGGCCTTCTCCCTGTTCTGGCTCTGCCATGTCTCTGTGTCCAAATACTCCTCTCTCTTTTTTTTTTTTAAAGACACTAATTATTGGGGCACCTGGGTGGCTCAGTGGGTTAAAGCCTCTGCCTTCGGCTCAGGTTATGGTCTCAGGGTCTTGGGATTGAGCCCCACATCAGGCTCTCTGCTCAGCAGGGAGCCTGCTTCCCCCTCTCTCTCTCCCTGTCTCTCTGCCTAATTGTGATCCCTCTCTGTCAAATAAATAAATTTTTTTTTTTTTAAAAGACGTCTCAGGGCACCTGGGTGACTCAGTGAGTTTAAGCCTCTGCCTTTCCCTCAGGCCATGATCTCAGGGTCCTGGGATCGAGCCCCGCATCGGGCTCTCTGCTCAGTGGGACCCTGCTTCCCCCTCTCTCTCTGCCTGCCTCTCTGCCTGCTTGTGATCTCTCTCTGTGTCAAATAAATAAAACAAAAATCTTTAAAAAAAAAAGATGTCTCAATTTAAAAACAAAAGACACTAATTATCAAATTGAGGACCCACCCTAATCCAGTATGACCTTATATTAATATTATTACATCTACAAATAACCTTCTTTCCAAATAAAGTCACTTCACAGGTACCAGGAATTCAGACATGAACACATCTTTAGGGGTGACAAAATTCAACCCAACACAATGTCTGACTTCAAATTGCATGCTCCATTATAGTATGCTCCTACAAACTATGCTCTACAACTTTACTGGATATCTCCCCTTTAAAGTCCTGCCATGGTCTCCACCATAATGCTTCTTACATTAATTTCATGTGCCTTGTCCTGTTTTTTCAAGACCCAATTTCAAGCCATCTTTAACAAGAATTTGGAAAAAAAAATAATCCCATATTATACAGTCACTCAGCTAACCCAAAATAAGCAATTTTTCCATGACTGTCTAGTTCTATTGTTTCTTTTTTCTTGTGACCTCTAGGAAACTCTCTGACTCGAGTTTCAGTAGATTGTCTATATCTACTACACTTCTGATTTGATGATCTCCAAACTCAATAGACTGCAAGTCAGTAAGTGAACAAAACCACTTTGTTTAATTTTAGATAATTCATTTATAAATTAATTTATTCAATAAATCTTTTATTCAAATACATAGAACATATACACAAAAACACATACATGTATGCACACACATACATACACACACATACACAGCAATCACTCTTGACTTAAAACCTTAGAGATACCCTTATCTCTTCATATTTATATCTATTATCAACTCAATTATGAATATTTTCTGTTTATAAATTTTTTTTGTAATATTTGTTCTCTTCATTCTTTCTTGATATGCTTGGTTTCCCTGTCTCCTTGGCTTTCTAACCTGACAAATATCATTAATTATTCACAGTGTTAGTTAATATTTACTACATATTTAAAACGCATTTGTTTTACTATTTTATATGTAGCAATCTTTTTTTTTTTTAAAGATTTTATTTGTTTATTTGACAGAGAGAGAGAGCTCACAAGTAGGCAGAGAGAGGGGAGGAAGCAGGCTCCACACTGAGCAGAAAGCCCAATGCGGGGCTCGATCCCAGGACCCTGAGATCATGACCCGAGCCAAAGGCAGAAGCTTTAACCCACTGAGCCACCCAGGCACCCCTATATGTAGCAATCTTGCCTTCTGAAAAGAAATTAAGCCCCTCATAGTCAAGTACATAAAATACAGTTATGGTTGTTACATCCCACCATACTATGCATTCGGTACTCAATAACTGTTAATATACATGGCAAACATAACTTAAATGTATATAATTTATATATAGCTATACTTGTCATTAGTTATCAGAGACTACTGTAGCATTTTAAGAACTTAAGAAGACTAAAATCTCTTCTAGGTACGGAGCGGCCAAGAGAAACTCAATTAGTCTTTTTCATTAGCAAATTATAGATAAAAACCTTTTTAGGCATAAGTGTTAGGGCAGACACAGCTGTGCTTAGTTAGATCTTCTAATAGAGTTGTACCCTTGCTAGTTAGCAAAAAAGTGTACCCCCTACCCAGACAAATCAGAAAAACAGACTGGCCGTAGGAAGCTCAAGCATGTGGCGTGGTGATGGGAGCAGAGATGGCAGTTTAACCTGAAAGGCTCCTTTCACAGGATGCCATTGTGCAGTGTACACCCTGACCAACCACACAGGATGTTCCTGGCTTTAACTCCAAGAATAGAAGTTACTTGGAGTTACTTATTTACTTATTTAGTAAGGAAATGTGCTTTTAAAACTTTGCATAAATATTTAACGTGTGTTAAAGTTTTACTGCATTTTAGTGCCTTATGTGACTTAATCCACTTAGTATTTATTCCTGTATGAATCTTTACATGCACACACCCATTTTACTCATGTGGAAACCAAGGCACAGATAGGTTAAATAAGTTGCCAGAGGTCACACAGCCTTTAAATGGTGGTTTTGGTTTCAAATATATGCAAATAGTAAAACACTATTCATGAATACTATACTGTCTCTAAACCAATGAAAGGAATTCTGAGGAAGGGAATGAAAATAAATGTAAGAACTTGGTGCTACTGAAAAAGGAATGATAAGCAATAAATAGGAGACATCAAGTCAAGGAACTCACTTTGGGAAATAATGGCTCAGAGCATCATAGGCCTGGATAGTATTTACTTTTTTTTTTTTTTTTTTAATATGAAGTTCAGAAACTGTTCCATGAGTTTTAACCTTCTGAACAGTTTTTATATTAGACTAAAATCATTTCTCCAAAGTTTAAATCATAGAAGGGGTTGGGTCTTTGTTTTGCTTTGCTTTTTCCCACTACTACTAATTTTGGTTTCCAAGTAGTCAAACAGTAATTCCCAAATTAAAAGCTTCTTAGACCTTAGCTAAAATACATAACATTAGAAGACTGTAATTTTCCTGATTGTAGAGAAAATTATTTTAAAAGTAATTTTCTCCTCAGAAGCCATTCCACGAGTAAAGATTAAATATGCGGAGAGACTGATTTAGTTTAAAAAAAAGGGGGGGAAATAGCTTTTAAAGGAGTGTAACTGAAAATAGTTTAAGTCAATATATTTAATTACTAGGATTTTGTTATATACTCTTTAACCACATAAAAAGACTTGAAAAATAACATGTTTCCAGTTCATACAGCACCTGATCTGATAGTCTCAACTTTTAAAAACACATAACTATGAACAAAAAGGTTTTAACAGGGCAAAGAGATTGCTCTTGCATTTTTGGAAAAATAGCACAATATTCCATTTCAATTTCATAAGTACGTTTCTATTGTCAGAGAAAGAAGCAAGCACACAGTTAACTCCATGTTACTGCATAAGAACACTAATTTATAGGCTAACGGTATGGCAAGACTTTCCTACAGCATTCTGGAGTTTCTATCTTGCCTGACCCTTCTCCCAAGGGATTTGATCCCTCTGGTAGGAGGAACTATGCCTACATGCTGGGCTCCAGAGAGAAGGAAGCCCTAAGAAGTTTCCAGGCCTACCCTCTTTTGTTTACTTCCCTCGTTGAAAAAATTAAAACGTCTATTATTTGTTAATTACCTATCATGTGGCAGGTAATGTGCTGGATATTTAGGCCTCATTCATTTCCTAAAAAAAGAAAATTTGTTAGTCTATCTCTGTTTTATAGAAATGTGAAACAATATGGGTGTCAGGATGAAGTATCTTGTCTAAGGCCATAATGTCAAAGAAGAAATTTATATTCACCTTTAAATTTAATGTGCAGATGAATCACCTTCTGTTCTTGACAAAATGAAGATGCTGATTTAGAAGGAGAAATTCTGCATCTCCAACAAGAGGTGATGTTTTTATTCCAGTTACAGTTTTCACTGCTTGTTTTCCTATTAGAATCTGTAACTTGTGCCCTGGGCTCTTAAGTCCTATGAAGTCCTGAAAGGAGAGGTAAGTATGTGTTCTCCCATCAAAGGGCTTAGTTTTACATTCTGGAGTTGACATTTAGTATCCATTTTCACCTGTAGAGAGTCACTTAAACCCTCCAAGACTCAGTTTCTTCATCTGTAAGGTGGGGGTTATAGTAGATTCCTCTCCCACTGAAGCGGTAAAGACCAAATTAGAATATCCATTATAGATAGGGACATAGTACCCTGAACATAGTAAATGTTCCCTATAAATTAACTGATACTTTTCATTTAAGAAATGGCTTAGGGGCACCTGGGTGGCTCAGTGGGTTAAAGCCTCTGCCTTTGGCTCAGGTCATGATCTCAGGGTCCTGGGATGGAGCCCCACATGCATCGGGCTCCCTGCTCAACGTGGAGCCTGCTTCCCCCTCTCCCCCTGCCTGCCTCTCTGCCTACTTGTGATCTGCCTCTCTCTGTCAAATAAATAAATAAAATCTTAAAGAAAAAATGGCTTAGAAAATTCAAGAAATAGAGCCCCTCACTGAACTTCCTCAATCTACATAACATTGGATTGTCTATTGTTATGTAAAATGGAGGTCTTCCCCTCAGGGTCTCACAACGCTGAAATTAAAGTGTTCAAAGATGTCACCACCTGGAGGCTTGACTAAGGAAATATCTGCTTCTATACATCCACTCAGACTGTTGGAATGAAAAAAACTCATTTTCTTATTGTTGTTGTGTGGGACTGAGATCCCTGCTGTCTTGCTGTCAACTGGCCTGACATTCTCCAGAGGCTGGTTTTAGGTTACACCATGTGTTCTCAGCAATGAAGAACCTTTCTCATATTGAATCTTTACCACATATCAAATCTCTCTGATCCCCCTTTTGCTTCCAACCAGAGAATACTCTTTGCTTTTAAAGGGCTTATGTGATTAAATCATGCCCTATGTTAAGGTCAATTATGCCATATACTATGGGCAAATTATGAGATTAAATCTATCCTCATCGAGGTGCCCAGGAATATGCAAAGTGGACCACAGTGAGGGGGAAATCTTGGGATCTAAGTCAGATTATTGATTACCATAAACATAAAGGGGCTGCTATATAACTGAAGAGCTGAACACTTTTAATTCCCAGGGAAAAAATAAAAATTGTAACTTGATCCAAAATATTAGGAAACATACATAGTCAGAAATTCAGTTTTAATCAGATATAAAGATCGCTTACCATATAACCACAGCATTAATAATTAAGAACCCTTTATATTTTAGAGGAACAGTGATTTTCTTGGGATGATATATTTTGTGCAGGTTTGAGGTCTGGAGCAGATCCCTGAAGATAGGAGGTTTTAAAGCACTCAAAAATCTTTCAAAATAAAGTTGAAAGTTTTACAGAGGGAAAGGCATTGATATCAAATAAGAAATATTACCTAAGCATCATTAGTGTGTTTAAGGAAATATACTTCCCTACAATAGGAGGATACAAAGGCAATACTGGTTAAAAAAGATTTACAGACATGAGCTGCATGCACTTGTTTTATGGACTAGAACATTTTTTCTGCCTCCTAGAATTGGAGAATATGCAACGACTCATTCTGCCTTATGGGCATTTCAGAGCTTTTAATCTAATAAAACCTATATGTCAGCCGGTAGCATGTCAAGGTCTCATTACCCTGCTTCCTCGGTGCTTGATGTGGATGGTTTAGTCCCTGCACAAATGTACCCCTTGGGGTTCCCTGAGGTGGAGCTGTGCAGGTTTGCATCTTTACTTACTGACAAAAAAGGGAAAAAAAAGGTAGCATTAAATATTCAATTCCCGGTTTCACTTACGTATTCACTAAGAATGATGAAAATGGAGATTATGTGGCATGGCCTCAGAATTGTGTGCAAGCATGCTCTTTACTTTATATGCCTCATCAGGATCTCCTTTCCAGCTGCATTCAGTAGACAAGCGTGCTCCCTCTTTGCCATAACATCACCTGAGCTTACTCAGAGATAGCTTGCAAACAAGTTGAGCTTAAGTGGTTCAACTCATAAAAGGAAGGTAAATTTAAATTGTACCTTAATGGGGAAAAACTATATGGCAGAGAGAATTGACAGAGACTTTTCAAATACAATTTAGTGAATGTGATTTTTATTATTGAATGGCATTTACCTTTGAAGACTTATTCAACTGGAAAAAATAATAAATGTTAGGGGGTCCTTCTTTGGGTACTTTCTCTTATGGTCACATCTACCAATGTTTAAGGAAAAAAAATAAATAATGGAGTATTTTCTGTCTTTAATCTAAATTGTGAGGAGAAAAATTGTAAAAGACCACGTGCATAATATAATCTGGATGAGGAATAAAGGTGATCAAAATATATGTACTCTTTACATAAGATACAAAGTAGCTGACTGAGTTTTGCCAGTGTTTTGAAATTTAAAATCGTTAAAGACAAACACTCCAATGAGCACTAGAGAATTGAGAAGTTTTAAAGTAAAAGTATAACTGCACTTAATCTCACACTGTCTTCTTAGCCTTTTTGACATTTTAATTGCTGTCCCATTTTTCACTAGGATGGCAAGCGTTTTTTACATATGCATAATGTAGCTTGTGTTAATGTGTATCGATTAAAGTATAGATAGGGATGCCATGTTGTTGGAATTTTCCCTATCATGTCTGAACATCTGAACATCCCTATTACTGAACATCTCTCTCTCCCTTTTTTGTTTCCTTTTTTAAAATGGAGAAAAGAAAACATGTTTTTAATATGTCTCTATGCTATATGAACCCTAGTATTAATAGACGAAAAAGGCAGTTTAACAAAAGAAAGATGAGAAAGTATCTTTCTTACAAACTTGTCTTTCATTTCTGCATGGGAGACATTGCAGAAAAATCAATAGCTTCCTTTAAGTCAAGTGATCTAGTTGCTCCTGAGAAATTTACATCTCCCTGACAGGCAGTTTGTAAGGTCTGGTTCACCTGGGTCACAGGAGTCAGCATAATTTGCATCTTGAGCAATTTCTCTCTTTCCCTTTACCTGTTCCATGAGGAAGGAAGATTGAACCTGGTCATAAAGAGGAGCTCAATATGTCTCAACTGAGAAGAGTAATTTCGTGGGTGTTCCTAGAGTTCAAGAATATTATATAATGATAATATTTTCTCACAGATTCTCAGACCTATATATACATCAGGAAATGAAAGTAACATACACAGAGGCATATCTGATGCATTTGACCTGACATTCACCAAATAAAATTGAATCGTCCCACCAAGGTCATTGGCGAAATATGATCTTAAGATGGATATACAGATCATTTGTAAACAAATATACAAGAGAGAGAGATATTTAGGGTACAACTCATATATATGAAATATATCTGCTGTATTTTATTCCAACCTTTAAAATGTATAAGGTCTAAATGTCGAATAAATGTTTATATTATTATATGACAATAAATATCTATCTAGGATATATTTTCCTAATTTGTGCAATAGCTTAGTTTAAATATAAGTAAATACCAAGGAGGCATTGCTGAAATATTTGTGAATCAGAAATAAATTCAATGGCATTAATTACAATTAAGGCTTTAGTATACTTATTTGAATCTCACCTAAAATTAAATGTGAATCTCTTTGGACAACAAACCAAATAAATATGTGGCACAGAATCTAAGATCCACTCTATTCCAGTGGTTTCTCTCCAGGATAAATATTAAAATGAGATTCAAGTAAACTAATGTTTATACTGTGTTCATGAAAACTAATGTTTAGATATAAATAAAAAAAAATTATTACAACTTACTATATTGTATTCAAAGTAATATTTTGAGCCTGATCTATAAAATAGAGGAAGACTACAACTTTACAAGGGATTCTTTTATGTCAGTTTCATAGTTTTCCTCTTTGCAATTTGGGATGAATTTCCTTTAAAAAAAAAAAAAAGACCACATTATTTAGGCACCTACATTCATCTAGGAAAGTCTACTTAGTACCATTAAACTTGAACACCAATAACCCTGACTTAGCTATGTTTCCTGGAAGCAACCCATTGTACCTTGCAAAAATGTTCAGCTATATTATTGGTCATGGGCACCATTTGGAGAGGAAAATGGCTTTATCTATTTCTTCCATACATCCTCTCCTCAGTATTTTTGGATATAACAGAATAAATAATACTTACTGAGCATTTATCACATTGTCATTTTAAGGGATGCACATATATTTTCAGTTGGTCTACAGCAAGCCATTCTGAGGTTGGTGTAACACAGCTGCCTTTTATTGAAGTATACATTCACAAAGACCTTATAGTCACATAATGAGAGATTAAATTTCCCACAGGAGCAAATAAAAAGCTGACTGAGTGTTTTCTTTAGAAATACAGTGATAATCCAGCTTCAATGAGAGTATTTCTAAATCTAGTGTCTGCTGCGCTACATGTGCTGGCTTGTTTTCCATTATTTCCCAGCATCAGCCCTTGTAAACTCAATTTTAATATCATGATTACAGAGTATACTCTTCTGGGTTGCATGTTCACAATGCCTATTAAAATAAAAGTATACATATAGACACTATCACAAATATATATTCTGATACACTTAACTGATTTGCTATCTATTCACAAACTAGCCTTAATTGCTGCTTTTGTTATACAATATGCTATTGCTTCATAAAAGAATAAAGGGAAGATTTATAACGATGTCCTCTCAGTTTTGAAATGTTGTGACTCTTCATAATAGCTTTACTTGCAGTATTTCAAAGTGTACATGTAAAATGAAACTTCATTATTTAAAAATTTGTTCACAGTTATATTGCTGGCATTGGCTTCCCTAAGCTTTTGAATATACAAATTCTCTAAACGGTTTCCCGGAGCAAATTTTGGAGCAGTGGTGAATGTGAGAGAGAAAATAGAGGGAGGATGGTATATGTAAGGAGTTAATAGGCTTTGATTAATATAACTGGAGGAAAAAAAAAGCGCTGCTACCTTAAAGAAAAGAGATTTTCAAGAAAATTACACCCATGCACCATTTTCTGATTAAAATGATGAAATTTTCTTAACAGAAATATGTATAATCATAGGCATATCTTCATTATCTTAATAGGTTTTATCATAGAAAACTAGTCATTTTCATCATGGAGATAGTTGGATAATTAATTATCACATTCAATGTTGAAAAGCAGTATTTTCTCTCTTTTCTGCCTCTTTGTATACCACTGTCAAAACATCCTGTCTTGTCCTCTCTCTCCTCCAGCCTTGTTATTGAATGGCATACATTGACAGCTTCGTTCTCTTTCAGTTGATTTATTACTAGGTCCCTACCTTGCACAGATCAAGTTTATAAAGTAAAAAAATGACTATTTTTTAAAGTTTATTTCAAGTTAATTTGAATGAAATCTCATAAATCTTTTAACTGATAAGTAATACTGTCTAAATACCTTGAGGTCCATAAGAAACTTGAATTATTGACCCTCAATCCTTACGTTTTATACGGAAATACTTTTGAAAGAAAATAAATGACTTTCGACTGAGAATAAACTAATCTAAAAATCATCATTCACCCTTAATACTCATATACATTTAATGGCATGAGACAAACATATGGATGAAAAAATGAAGACCTCAATTTGTTTCAATTAGACACATTCAATCAGCAGGAGAAAACACATACAGAAATGGATACAGTTTGTGGGACAATGTGTTAGAATTTCTTTGTTTATATTCTGGGGCTGCCGGTCACATGAATGATTTTAAGCAT
Source organism: Procyon lotor (assembly GCA_028646535.1). NCBI lineage: Eukaryota > Metazoa > Chordata > Mammalia > Carnivora > Procyonidae > Procyon > Procyon lotor. Next base: position 13,121,432 of record CM053607.1, read on the forward strand.
CAGAATATATAAACGCCAATCAAGTAAATTACTCATGGAGAGCCAATGCCTTGCTGAAAGAAAGATACCCAAGGGAGTTAGAATGACCTTACCCTGCCAAACCAAAGCAGATTGAAAAGTTTAATGCCACGGACAGATTTTGACAGTGGTAATGGTATTGGTGTCCTTGGTTTGCTCATACTCTGGGGAGTTATAACTTTAAAAGCTTTGATTTTTGTTTATCACGACAAGTTCTTCAAATATATGGCTCTTTAGACTCAATGGCTCTGGCATGCCCCATTTCTCTTCCGTAGGTCTGGAATCAACCATAAGAAAATAAAACGTGGCCATATTTTTAGAAGACATCACTTAAATCTTTAATTCTACTTTGGAACATATAAATATTATGAATTTATAGTGCTATAAATAGATAATGATATCACGATGAAAGTTAGATTTTCTCATTTTATGTAGGTTTGGATATTTTCTTTTATGAAGTATTCTGATATGACTCCTCTGGGTCTGGTTTCATTAATGACATTACAGTTAAGCTTTAAAAATCCATATTCCATTTCTAATAGCTTTCCTCTGGCCCATGAATATATATCTGACCCAAAGGGTGACATCAACCTTTACTTTCTCAATCATATTGATTTTCTTCAATCTCTCCTCACAACACCATCATTAAAATGGATAGTTTCTCATTGTTCTAAAAGTCACTATTTTCCTCCCAATACATTTAAATGCCACTTATGGCAGCTGAACAAGAACAAGAGAATCCTCATGGCACTAAGGTGGGAAGCTGAGGACAGTCAGAGGAGGGTGGAAGCATTTTTCTTTTTCTTTTTTTTTTTTAACGTATTCATTGTGGGTGCCGCACCAAGAGCATCTTTGTTCTGATTAAGTGTACCTCCTAACTTTATGGGATGATAGTGCTGTATGTTTAGATGCCTGGAAATGCATAGACATTGCTGTATGTTTACATTCATCCAGTCATGCTTGCTGTATATTTATAAGCATGGAGATGGCATGTCTCTTTGTAAGTGCGCAGCAATTTTGAATGGATGGCAAATTAAAGTTTTGTGATTCTTCTCTTCATGTCTCATCTCCCATTATTACACTACCTGTCTCCACTGAGAGCGCCCATTTTCTTCTGAATTCTGTTTCATAGTTAGAGCTCAATTCTCTAATTATACAGTGATAGACTTGGCTATCTGGAGCTACTTGAAGAGGTCATTTAATTTTAAAACAATTTATTCAGCATGCGTTACAGAATCAAAGGCAGATGGATACAGATTTATGGCAATATTAATGCTTATTTCTCTCCCATGTCCTTTTCATTCCTTCAAAATCAAAAGCAAATGAGCAAAAATTGGCTCTTGTTTGTGTGCTTTTTTCCTTTCCAACTTCTTTCCATCCTGACTCTCCTTGCAGCTAGCTCTCAAATACAGACACATATTATTTGTGTTACACATGATTCAAGTACTGTTTTGAGTTATGTGGTACAAACCCTGATATATGTCATATATAAAAATAAAGGGTCTAATACATTCCTTCAAAGAATAATCAAGGTAAATAATGTGCGCATGGGGCATACACTGCACAAATAAATACCACAAAGAGACAGCAGTCCTTGCTGCGAGGCACACATCTTCCCTGCTGACCTCCCATTGACAATAACTACACTCCACTAAGGAAGAATAAGGCTCCTTTCTTATGTCAGACAAAAATAAAGTACTGCTACTTTGTATGCATTTTATTTTCCCTCTTTCTGTTTGCCCCTCTGTCTATCTGCCCCCCAGTTTCTATTTCTCTTGTCTAAATCAGACTATTTCCCTTTCCACATGTTTATGTCTGTCTGTCTGTCTTCCCCTTTTCCTGTCCATTCTGTCTTTCTGTCTTTCTGTCTGTCTGTCTGTCTCTCTCTCTGCATCTTTCTGTTGTGTCTCTCTTTGGCTCTCAATCTCACTCTACTTCTGTTTTTTTCCTCTTTGCCTCTATTTCTTTTTCATCTCTCTTGCTCTGTACACACACATACACACACCCTTTCATATTTCCTCATTTTTACTTTATCCTCTTCTCATATTTATAAATATATAGAGATCTATAATTTACACTTTGTAGGTTAAACTCATTACCGTTCTGCTCCCTTGCAGAGTAAAATATCAATCACACTAACCCACTTACTGAGTCAAAGTTCTCTCTTATAGACGACAAACCTCCTAAAAGCCTGAAAATGAAAAATCTTATCCATAATGATGAAAGCGTGCATTAGATTTGCATAGAGCCTTTTCCGTCAAACTGCTATACAGCCCATTTAGACCTCTGACTTCAAGAATGCATACAGAATTGTTTAACACAATGACCTTGACCAATCTCACAGTCAAGTCTGATTCTGAGAAAATAACACCTGAAACAAAATTTGCATCTGGTGTTCCTTAAAGTCTAAATTATACCCATGATAGGCAGTGTTTTTCAGGACTCAATCTGTGCCCATATTATATGGTATAGGGGGAATGAGGAAAAATAAATGATTGAGGAATGCATATTCCTGACTAAACACAATATTAATTATATGTAAGGTAGCATTTTATATTCTGTGTCACATATTTATCTCTCTGAGTTATTTGCATTTTACACTTTGGTAAATTGGAGTTTTTAAGAAAGCAGATTAACTTGCTTGACATCATTAGAAAGTGGTATGTTTGGGATTCAACTCCAGAGCCAGGAGTACTATAAATATACTTTTCTCTCCTTATTACTACCTCTTTCATCAGCCCATCTCCAATGCTCCCAAATTTCTATAAGGGTTTCATTTTTTTGTTGTATAACTTTATAGCTTATTAAAAATATTCTTAAAACTGGAATAACTGGGGTGGCTGGGTGGCTCAGTCAGTTGAGCATCTGACTGGGTTTTGCCTCAGGTCATGATGGCTTGGGTCATGACCTATAGGTTGTGGGACTCCCCTAGCTGGGCGTCATGCTCAGCTGGGAGTCTGCTTCATGTTCTCACCCTCAGCCCCTCCCTCCACTCATGCACAGGCATGCACACGCTCTCTCTTTCTCTCAAATAAATAAATAAATGAGCAAATAAATAAATATTAAAAAACAAAAAACAAAAAAACTGGAGGGGTGCCTGGGTGGCTCAGTCAGTTAGGCATCGGTCTTTGACTCAGGTCATGATCCCGTGGTCCTGGGCTAGCACTTTACCTGGGGCTCCCTGCTCAGCAATGGTCTGCTTCTCCCTCTCTCTCTGCTCCTCCCCCTGCTCATGCTCTCTTTCTCTCTATCTCTCTCAAATAAATAAATAAAAATCTTAAAAAAAAAAACAACAAAAACTTGAGCAACCCACTAAGCTTTCATTTGTTATTGCAATCATTGGATTAATGAGTTTATTAGTAACTTTTCCCAAAAGCTCACGAATAGCAAATTCTGAATGGGTGAAATGCATATCTGAATAACATATATATAAGGTCAGAAACCCAAGAGTCATCAAAAAATAGTAAAACCATTGTTTTTTGGGGGTCGTGGGGATGATAACAGCCAGACTCGCTTCTCCTGAAGATAATTCATTGAGGACACTGGTATCCAAACGTGAAAAGGAGTAATATGATTAAAACCAAAATTTAAGTGGCTCTGATTTTCTAGGGATATCGGTGCTGGAGAACCGAATATATTGAATGATTCAACTGGTTTCCTACATTCCATTTCGACTGACATTTGCTGAATATCTAATAGCTGGATTCTGTTAGGCAATTTCAGTTCTCTGAAAATTTTAAGCCTAAATTGTAGATATAATTGACCTCAATTAAATAAATGACTAACTGGAGCTAGGAGGGTTGTTTTGTGTTCAGAGTTGGAGAGGTGAGAGGTGGTAAGTAAAATGAAAATATACATGTTTCTTTTTTAATCAGTACTTTCCACCAAATCATCATTCTTCCCAAATACTCCTGGACTGACTTTTCTGTATTGAGGGAATACATTTAGTTGAACATTGTATAATCTACCCTCTGGCAGTAAAATCACTAATTCACTGAATCTGAGAACTGGTGGCACATCCCTTACGATAACAATAACCTTAATAGTAAGATACTTTTTTCTAACCTTCGATTAGATTGAATCATAAAATTAACACTTATTTTTTTCATTGTCAGTAGCAACTGTTAATTAAAATTTTAATTAACCAGCAGTCTAAGTCATTAGAATTCATGAGAATCTCAAATCAAAATGTTAGTAGATACACGCTTAGCAATAGGTGCTGTCAGGTACACACACTCTTGTCCTTGTGAGTTTTAACAGTTAAAGTTAGAGATCTTTACATAGTATTAAAAAGAAAATAATTTAAGAATGCTTAGTCCAAGAACTAGCATGGTGCAGTAAACAGCATCCTTGACCTTTGCATTCATTCCTGGCTCCATGCTGAAACAATCATTCAGGCTTTGCAAATAGTTCACTGGTTCTGTGTATCAGTATCGTTATCTCTAACACGGAGATAATAACTCTGACCTACCACAGAGGGATCTGCAATGATTAATTGGATAATGTCTGTTAAGTGCTTCCAGCTACTTAAAATAAATGTGATATATGACTGTTAAGCGTTGTTCTCGTAAGATGTTGCTTCAGCGTAATATCAGTGACTGACTGCTCCATGATTATGAACAAAATTATTTCCTCTGATAATATGTGTACAAACACTTGTGGATTTAAAAATATATCCTATGGAATAGACTTTCTGAATAAGTGAAAGCAATGGACAGCATTCTCTACTGTATAGTATACACATTCAGTTGCATGGGTAATAGTGCTTCCTCTCTGCCAGGCACTTTTACACGTACTTTGTTTTTACAATAATTCTGCATGTCCATGCCGTTTGTTAATTTTGTACATGGGGAACCTTGGACACTGACATTTAAATGACCTTCCCAAAGCCACACAGCTGGTGAGTGGTAGAACTGACACACAATCCTTGGAGAAATTACTTCAGACCACCCAGGCTTAACCACTCCATTGTACTGTATACCTTTTCTGTTTATATTCACATTATGTGCATTTATGTATTGCTCAAGAAAGGGGAACAATCTGGTTATATACTATTTGCTTATCTATCCCATTGTGGAGAAACTCCGCAAAATTAGTCTGGGAAGAGCCACCAGAGACAAAAACTTAAGGAGGGATTATAGTCTAAGAAGGCAAGAATGGGAGTCAGAATGAAACAGACTGAGCTTCCTTTTCCATGTGAAGTTTGCCATTTATTTCCTAATCTTTGGGTAAAATAGTGTAATCTTGATGTCCCAAAGTTTTTAAATGCATAAAAAAGAGAAAATGTTATATGAAGTTATTTTAAGGTATCCAGTAAAGGAATAGATCTTTTCTTCTTTAATCTTTCATCATCTAGGATAATTTGGGATGTAAATAAAAATAAAACCTCAAAACAGTATGTTTAAAACCATAAAATACATTATCTCTCAAAACAAGAAATTCAGCGATAAGTCCTTTAATTTAATTTTCAATTCCTTATCTTAACATCCTCATTAAAGAGCTAGACCCTATGTTCCTTTCCTATATACCTCCCACGTTGGCTTGACTATTCTTCCTTGGAACCTCTGGCTACATGAATGAATGTGGTTCATGAACATAATTATTCTCTTAAAAGGATGAAAGGGAATGTTTATTGGTTAGATAATAGTATAGAGTTTGGAATTATCCTCATACTTTATTGAATGTACTTCCTTTTTACTTTCCCATACTTATTATTCCTAATGTGAGAGTGAATATATTTAACTGCTGTTAATTTTAAACATGTCTCAATGCACATTTTATGTAACAAAATGATAGAAAATTTTAGTCCATTAGGTTCTGTGGCACTGAATTAAACTAAATTTTCTCCTAATTCTATGACTCTACAATCCATCTTTCTTCAAGCTCAATGCAGACAGTACCCAGGATTTAATAATCGGACCCAATGACATTTATGTTTGATGTGCATGTTCTTCTGCATGTCATATTAAAATGTGGAGTTTAATATCACACATACACACAGGACAAAAACAAAACAAAACATTCTACCTAAACTGTTCGTTTCCAGGCTCTGCTCTCTAATATATATATAATTACATTTTGATTTTCCAATTTTTATTTAGCAAGTTTTAGTGATGCATGTGTGTATATGCAAATACACACATAGATACCTATCTTACTGCTGGAATGGACTTTAGGGAATATTTTTTTTTTTTTTTTTAAGATTTTATTTATTTATTTGTCAGAGAGAAGGCGGGGGGAGAGAGAGAGAGCACAAGTAGGAGAGAGGCAGGCAGAGGCAGAGGGAGAAGCAGGCTCCCCACCAGCAAGGAGCCTGATATGGGACTCGATCCCAGGACCCTGGGATCATGACCTGAGCTGAAGGCAGCTGCTTAACCAACTGAGCCACCCAGGTGTCCCGACTTTAGGGAATCTTAAGCCTAATGCTCTACAATAGTTACATCAAATCTTTTAAAGAATTGCTTGATTTTCACAACATCAGTTAACAATTCTTTTCTGTGAGATGGCAAGATATCATTTGTACTGCTTTTATTATACTGAGAGTCTGCTGTGTGCTGTAGCTATTCATATAATTATATTGTTACTCCTACTAGACTATAAAAATAAAGACACAACTAACATTTACATAATGTATAATTTCCTCAGTATTTTCCATGGTACAATAATTTTTTTGCAGCACTAATAGGTATCATATGATAAAGGACTTCAGTTAAATAAATCTAGAGAATTCTAGTTTAAACAAAATTGTTGAGCCCATAAAAGTTAATATGCAACATGCCACTCCAAGTGGAATGCAGATAGTATGCTGCGTTTCCCAAGTTATTTGACCAGGAATCACATTTTTTTTTTTTTTTGCTGCTGTTGAATTCATAGCAAGGCTAGTGCTCCATGAAATACATTACAGAAGTGATGATGAAATAATTTGCAATTCACAAAATACATATTCATTTATTTATTAACTTGCAATTCATAAAAAATATAGATTTATTTATTTTCACTGAATATTTAAGGTAGTTAGATCAATAATCTATACTACTTTCGGTCTACAGATGAAGAAGTTGAAGTTAAAAATAGGTTTAATTACAAAATCAAAACTAAAATGGTCTCCAACTTCAACTAAATCCTGCAGTTCCTTCATTACATTGCTCTAAACACATGCATAAGAGTCCGTTTTCTTTGTATTTCTTTCAGCACCTAGGACAGCATCTTGTACCTTGAAATTATTAAAAAAATATTCCTCCAAATTTCATTTGATTTACTAGTAAATTATTATTGGAGCAAGAAATATGCAAGCAAGAAGCATTACTATGTGTCTAATATTTTGTTCACATATTAATATAACAAAATTATTGTATTTAATTAGTTCACGATCTGCAGCATTTCCAAAAGCTTATTGAGAAAAGAATTAAGTTCTGTCTTCCTTTCTATCAAAACTGCAAGTCTAGAATTTAGTGAGAAATCAGATGTAAATCATGAATTGGAAAATCTGTTTTGACATAGCTCTATATAAGAAATGGGATGATTAATCCAGACCATAATGAATATAAATGGAGTTCTACCTGTTCTATTAAGTGAACCACAGGAATTAGTCAATACCATTTGTCTTAAGGACAAGTAAAGATTGAACCAAAGTAAATTTCAAAAGGCTATATTAATGTGGATTTGTAATTAACAAGAGCCCCTACGCTTTGGTCATAAATAATAAAAAAATATGAAAAGTATGTTTTATATACACATAACCACATATATACCTGATACCAACTCACTTTGCAAAGCTGGAAGCTTTAATAAAATATCATAAATTGTATTAATTATGAAATAAATTTTACCATTTATGAATATAAGACACTGGGAACAATCTCAATGCTCTAATGACTTTATTTAGTTTATTAGTCTTCCCTTCTCTCTATAAATGTTATTGTTATAAATGGTCTATATCTAATTACCTAGAGTTAAATTGAAAATTTCAACTAAATATTGATTAATTTAAATATGTACTAACTGATCTATCATTTCATATAAAAATTATGTCTTAATTAGACATCTCAGATAAAAGACAAAAAGCCTTGGCTTTGGGAATTATATAGAAAATAAGCTCATCTCTTTTATTTTAGGTTGAATAGACTCTCTTTTCACTGGCTTAACAACTGTCAATATTTTCCTACCCATTATGTGATAGCACCAATTAGGAAAATATAAAGTACAGCCAAATTTTCCGTCTGCACAAGTAGTGAACAATTTATTCAATGTCAGATTTGGGAGAAAAACATGTTTATAATACAAACAAAAATTTTGTAGCTTTTCCTAGGTCTATTAGGTTACTGTGGTAAATTCTGGAGTAACACAGAAGTTTAGGATCAAAGGGAAAGTTGATATAAAAATAGGTGGAAAGCCTAAGGACGGGACAAAATAGGTATATATTTGTTTGTCTATTTCCTAAATTTGAGTTTTGCTAAATATCAGAATAAAAAGTCAATTTTTGTAACAAAATTAAAGAGAATTTGGTGTTAATTTTTGAAGAAAATGCAGTGAAGGATTTGTAAGTTGAATGAAAAGGAATTAATAAAGGCGGCATTTATGCAGGTCAAATTTCAATGGGAAGTGAAAATGCCAGTGGGAGAATGAAGTCTAATCAGAATGGGAAAAGACAAATCTGGATGCTCTGATGGGCTCCTTTTCTTTACCCTATCAGTGATTCAGCAAGCAAGTGCTCCAGCAATTCTGAACCACCTGAAGAAAAAGCAACATGGTACCAGATGCAGAGCTCAGAGCTTTCTCCCTTTAACTGGGCCACTTCCTTGACCAGGAAGCACAAATCTTACTATAGTTTCTAAATGTTTTGGTCCCTCCCCAAAATATCTGTAGGCCATTATCAGAGTGGTCTCTCTGCTGCAGTCTTTCCTGCAGTGATTTCAGCCCAGCTGTATTTGATTTTAATATGTCTTTATGGATTGCTGAGAGACTGGGGGGACATATCCTACTTCTTGGCTTATATATTTTTTCCAAATAATTGTATACATTTTACACACACACACACACACACACACACACACACACACACACACACCTCTGTCTTAAAGTGCTAGTGGTATATCTGTGGCCTCCGTAGTATAAGACAACAGTCTTATACCTAAATGTAGCAACAAAATCTTGACATTTCATGCTAAATGAAAGACTTCAAACCATATAAATTCCTTCACTGTTTTCTTCCCTTCTTTTCCTTCTGAAAATCTGTTCCAAGGTAAGTTTTTACTTATTATTATATAATATTTTAGTCAATATGTTTTAGGAAACAGTCATTCCTATACTTGAAGTAGTATGTTTGGATGGTCACAGATACTAAGTGACACTCTCTGTTTAATTAGAGCGTATTTTGTTCTCTTCCTGGCTTGCTCATTCAAATGACCAGCAGCTTAGTTTCTCATATGAGATGCTAACTGCCACTTTTTTTTTTCCCCTTCCTTATTTCTTCTAGTAGCAGGTCTGGTTGGTGCTATCTCAAATACTTTCTTGCCACTTCCACTTGGCTCCATCTCATCTTACAAATACCCTTTTCCAAGTTATCATCCCTTTCTGCCTTGACTGCCATCCTACCTGGTCTCCTTGCTTTTATTTTCCCTCTCATCAAACCAAACCTCATCCACGGGGAAGCCAAAGCAATCAATTAGTCAAACCATACCATTCCTTGTATACCAGGAAGAAAATCAACTAAGAGTCCCTGTAGGATCTGCTGTTTTCTACCTCTTCCACTTCACAATCTACCATCCCCCCTGTTTCTCTCAATATCCTCAAGCAATATTTCTCTGGAACACTCTTTCCCTGGATATCTTCCCTCAGATCTTGACTCAAATGCCATCTTATCAAAAAAGACCTCCCTCACCACTGAATCTTACACACAGGCACCTATCTATTCATTCTCTATCCCCTTATTCTAACTTTTGTTTTTATTCTACAGTATTTATAATAACCTATGTTTTCATATTTATTGCTTCACGGAGTATAAATGCTGTAAAACAAGAATCTGACTTTCTAGTTTATTACCACATCTTCAGAATTTAGTGCACTGCAGCTCTGAATGAATATTCATTAATAAAATGTTTACATAAATCACATGGTCACAGCCAAATCAACAAATCCCCAAATTGTGTATTTCTCTAGAATCTATTTTCTTTTACACAGAAATGGCTTTGCTTTGTTGTTGTTATTAACTGTATCTATTTTTAAAAGCTTTTATTTATTCAAGAGAGGGAGAGAGAGAGAGAGAGAGAGAGAGAGAGAGAGAGCACAAGCAGGGGAAGGGGCAGAGGGAGAGTGATAAGCAGACTCCCCAGTGAGCAAGGATCCCAACACAGGGCTGGATCCCAGAATCCCGGGACCATGACTTGAACCAAAAGATAGACACTTAACCAACTGAGCCACCCAGTTGCCCCATTGTATTTATTTTTTTGAATAACATGAGAGTATATTAGAAAAACAAGAGAAAACCTCTCCTAATTTGTGCATGGGAATCACATTTGTAGTACTTTGCCTCCAGGGGAGAGGAGGATGAATCCCAAGCTGAAATTGTATAGCACAATAAGCAGATATAGCATCGACCTAGAAAATTCCATGAATTCCTTGAAAGTCCAACTATTCACAGAAAATCCATATTCAAGTGCAGACTTTAATTTGGAGTTAGTTTTCTGTTGGATCTGTATATAGCTTTGAAAGTGATTAAAGCTATATACAGATTGATTTCTGCATTTAGAAATTAATCACACACATGGCTGGATTATAGTCGTCATGACTGCTGTCCTAGAGCAACCTTGCTCTGTGAGACTGAAAAAAAAGTGAGAAAAACCACCCACCTACCACATAGCCAAACACTTACAGACAAACTACCTATACAGGGGTTGCTTCACATGTTCTTTTCTCTAAAACCATTATCTAGAATTTTTTTTTTCTGTTAGCTTTTCCAACTCTTTCTACACTTTTTAAATAGGAAAGATTATTTTAACTTATAAAATTGTGCCTAGCATTAATAAACATAGCTCTGTCAACCCTTAATTCTGAAAATAAAATAACATTTCACTATCTTCAAATTATTAAAAAAAAAGGCAATGTTGGTATCACTACTGATAGTGAAAGAAAGGAAATGATTTCACTCCTGTACCCTTTTCTAGCTACATCTTTTTGCTGTGGCTTGTTTTCACAGCCTGTTCCACGAACACCAAAATGTAACTGCAAATATTCAAGGCTTTCTTTCATCTTTGTAGGTTTAATTTGTCATTCCCCTATGCATATCTAAATTTTAAGGCCTCTCTTTTTCTGGCTAATTTCTATTCAGATTTCAAATCAAAGACCAAAGTTCAACTCCTCCAGATGGATGGGCACCTTCTCCAAATGAAAAATTTCTATAAGAGAGAAGAGTCAACCTAAACACCATGGATGTCCTGAGATATTGATCTAATCACATATGCATTAAAGCTTTTCTTGGGTTACTCTGATACATTATTTTTATAGAGGATATAATTTATCCTCAAAATTATATCTATATCTATGAATAGTAATACTTTTTACAGGAAATTTCTTTTTTTTTTTTTTTAAAGATTTTTCCCATTTATTTGAGAGAGAGAGAGAGAACATGAGAGGGGAGAAGGTCAGAGGGAGAAGTAGGCTCCCCGCAGAGCTGGGAGCCTGATATGGGACTCGATCCCGGGACTCCGGGATCATGACCTGAGCTGAAGGCAGTCGCTTAACCAACTGAGCCACCCAGGTGCCCCCAGGAAATTTCTTTTTAAATGCATATTTATTTTGGATGTTCATAAGCATTTTTTTTTCTTTTATAAGCAGCACTTCAAAGCAATGGCATCTTGTTCCTACATCTTTGTGAATTTCTCTGATTGTTTCCTTTAGATTCTTAGAAATGGCTGGATACATGTGTCAACATTTAACATACTTTGTCAAGTTGCCACTTGGAAAGTTTGTACCCATTCTTACACTTATGATAGCCCACGGGGGCACCCTTCGTTCCCAAATACTACACATTTTGGGTTTAATGAATTGTTTTAACTTCACAATACTCAGACACAGCCTATGTTGTTTTACGGGTCTTTTATACGAATAGAATGATGGAAAATAGAAAAGAAAGTCTTAACATCATTATGAGTTTGGGATTATAGGACTTTCCCTTTTTCGTATATATATCTACTTTCAAATTTGATTTAATGAATAGATTACACTTTATTTTTTTTAGATTTTATTTATTTGGGTGAGAGAAATCAGGCATGCAAGAGAGCAGGAGTGGGGGTCGAAGGGCAGAGGGAGAGGGAGAAACAGACTCCCTGCTGAG
>CM053607.1:13134280-13167181 GCA_028646535.1 Procyon lotor
GTGGCATTCTTAGCTTGAAATTAGCAGAGACCCTGGGGGTCAAGGCTGTAGATAGGGCCAGGGGTAAAGATCCTGATTAAGTCTGAAACCTAGAGCACCTAAGAGTTCTCTAAGAGAGAACTAAGAACCTAAGAGAATACATATGGTATGCCAGCAAAATGTGGGGGCCTGGGCCCTCCAGTTCATACAATAATCCCATCTACACCAGCAGTGTGCTTGCTATAAGCCAAGAACTTTCTTAAACTCATTTACTATGGCATCTCAATAGAGAACCACCGCTGAGGTCATGAGTATTATCTGTATGCTAGAGAAAAAAAATTAAAGAAAACTGCCTAAAGCTGCACAGGTAGTAAAAGTCATGGAGTCAGACTGAAATCTCCATCTGTTGAACTGTAAAGCCATTATTTTAATTTCACGTCACTGCACCTTTCAGCTGTACTCTGCAGTCCTGGCCACGCTTCCTGGTGACCCCATTAAGGTTGGGAAAGGCAAAGGAAAAACAATTATTGTTTTTTCTTTGAGCAATCACTATGCATCAGGTACTATCATGGGTACTTCCCCACACTTTATCTCATTTAATTCTCAAAACAACCAACGATGAAATATTCAAATGTGCAAATTTATGCCTTTTACACACAAAGCAGGAAAAAGCCCTCTGACTCTCACTCTGTGGCCACCAGATTTGTTCCTTGTGAGGATTTCTCTTCTTCCATAATTCTCGGCAAAATGATGAATGATCTACCAGCTTTTTCCATTTCTTTCTTGTTTCTGAATTTAGCTTATCATTAGGGAATAAAAGTCTGGGGATAAAATGCTCACTCCTTTTTCTGCATGGTATCTCTCTCCCCTTCTCTCTTTCTCTCTCACACACATACACTCAATCACATTTTCCCAGCATTAACCTATTACTAATAACGAAAAAGAAGTATTCTTCCACCACAGGATTCAATTCTAGGCGCCTAGATGAGATTAAATAAGAACACAAATAAGAACATGCCACAACTCACTTTGCATATTATATTACAGAAGCCCCGGGGAAATCCTGAATGTGTGTGTGTATATATATGTATATATGTATTTAAATGAATAAAAGTACGTATATACATATATATATGTGTGTGTATGTATATATACCTATACTTTTATATACATAGGCTCTATGTAAATATACATATATTTTTAAGGAAAAAATAGAATTTTCTCTATTACTATTTGTAGTGCTCCATTCTAAGAGCAGCTGGTAGGCAAGCCACATCTACAGTCACCTGAATTGACCTCAAGTAGGTGGAAGACTTTTACACAGCTTCCAAAATCTCCTTGCATGTTCCCATAAAAATGGATACCCAAAAAGGGAACAAGGAGATTTACTCCAACCCGCAGATCGAGCTTGAACCATTCCTAATAGAGCCTAGGTTAGGTTTCTCTGCACTCGTTCCCTTGCTCCTCTGTTCTGTCTTCTCCCTCAGGGTTAAGTACCAGTGAGTTTGGAACACACTGAGTTTGGGACACACTGGGTCTTCTCTTGGTTTATCTCATACAATAGACCTTTCCTCTTTTTTTGGTGTTCTAATACCTCTAATATTTGGTGTTCAGAGCACGTCCGTCTCATTTTCTCAGCGCCAATCTGATGACAATGCACCATGACAATATATGGATTAGTAAGAAACAGCTAGTTGAATTTCTTTCTTTCTTTCTTTCTTTTTTTTTTTTTTTTAAGATTCATTCATTTTAGAGACAGAGAGAGACAAAGAAAGAGCACGAGCAGGGGGAGGGGCAGAGGGAGAGAGAGAAAATCTCAAGCAGACTCCCCACTGTGCACCGAGCCCCACCTGGAGCTGGATCCCAGGACCCTGAGAACATGATCCCAGTGAAAATCAAGAATGAGACGCTTAACCCCCCTGATCTACTCAGGTGCCCCACTAGTTGCATTCTAACCCTAGGGCCTTTAGCACCCCAAGTTAAAGGGCAGAAATAACACTGGGAAGCACATATTTTGTCATAGAGCTCCAAGGAGATGCTTAAGACTAGGATGAGAAGTAGATTTCAGCAGCATTAATTGAGGTCTGTTTAGGCAACTCTCCTGTTTTATTCTAAATTGGTCTTTTATTGCTTTTTATGAAATCGTGTATCAGGAAAGAGCCTTTAATGCAGCCCTCATTTAAAATTATGATGTTGTTATCACTTTTTGCTAAAATACACCTGTACAGTAAAAAGTCTGGGGCAATTATGTCATTTCTGCTTTAAACTCTCCCAAGATGTTCACCTCATACACAAAATCATTACACTTAAAATTTATAAACTATCAAAAAAACCATGAATTTTCTGATTTATAGATCTGAACGCTTCTTGCAGGCAATTCTTGTACACTTCTTCATTTCTTTTCTTTCTTTTTCTTTTTAAGATTTTATTTATTTATTTGTCAGAGAGAGAGAGCACAAGCAGGCAGAGAGGCAGGCAGAGGCAGAGGGAGAAGCAGGCTCCCTGCTGAGCAAGGAGCCCGATGTGGGACTCGATCCCAGGACCCTGGGATCATGACCTGAGCTGAAGGCAGCTGCTTAACCCACTGAGCCACCCAGGTGCCCCATCTTCATTTCTTTTCTTATGTATCTGTGTATGATCAGCCTGAAGACCATAAAAGACTTTGCATGGCACTCTTCACTTATAAATTGGTAGGATAAAATTTATTATGATAAAAATAACCCAATAAAATAAGTATTATTTCTGTCACAATAAAAATCAGTGTAAAAAAAAATCAGTCTCAATCATATTTGAAAAGAAAAAATACAAGATTATTTATAATCACAAAATTCTTAGCTAAGCATACAGAATAATTTTTTTAACTTTTTTAAATCACACTATCTATGTGTCTATGTACCTGTCTACCTTCCTACTTATCCATGTAATCACCATCCACATGAAAGTGCCCATTTCTAGCACCTTAGAAGACTCCCTTTTTTACCCCTTCTCAGTTAATTCCCCCAAAGAAAAGCACTCATAATGTTGCCTAAGTAAATAATGCTACAACATTACTATTCTTTTACTTGTACTTTCTATATAATTAATCTCTTAAATGTTTTTATTTATTCATTTGAGAGAGAAAGAGAACGAGTGGGGAGGAGGGCAGAGGGAGAGGGAGAAGGAGACTTCCTGCTGAGCAGAGAGCTTAATGCTGGTTGGATTCCAGGACCCCAAATGAGGACCTGAGCAGAAGGCAGACGCTTAACTGACTGAGCCACCCAGGTGCCCTCATTGTATATAATTATTAACAAGGTGGAAATTGGCTTCAAATGCGTCTTGCACACCAAATGAACACCTTTTATGAACATGAAATATAGATGGTAGTTATGTTATCTGACAATTTACCCAGTGGAAAACCCTACGAACAGGCATTCATGACATTCTTCAATATTTTTATTTTTATATGGGAATCATAACTAACACCAAAAGACCATAGTGTCTAACACACTGTTTCTGCTTTTTAAATTATGTCTGGCAACCTAAATGCTGAGCGTTTTGCATTTGCATGTGTTGTTATGCTTCTTGTCAGACTTAGTTTTGTAGCTGCAGGACCTATGGAAATTCTACTTTTTATTACTACCTCACTATAAGAATTCTGCTATATCCAGCAAGGACTTTATACCCAAGTCTCAAGGCTGATTTTTTTGACCATATCTTTCCCTTTTATTGGTGATGGCTCCATGAGAACAAAACTGTTTTTACTCCTAGAATTTCCTCTTGGAATGCAAAACCTATTTAACATTTCAGTGAGTACAACACTAACAGGATCACCCTCTTTACCAACTCTCAAAATTTTGAAATGTTTACCAACCCTGAGAAGGTTTAATTTTCTTGGAAGGCAAGCAGAGAGGAAAATAGGGCCTAATTTTTGTTATTTGGTATGGATCAGAGGAAAGAGAATGAATGGTCCTTCAATGACCTCAAGTGGCAACGTGTCCAAAGGGGACACTAGAGAGGTGCGTGAACCCACACACTAACTGTATAGGAAGCAATGAAGCAGCAACGACTGGTTACCATTGATAAATTTAGGGGGTTCTCCTATAGAAGAAGAATTTTATCTTACTTATTGATTTGCTAATTAATTTATAATCCCACTTTTTAGAACCAGCTGAAGATACTCAAGAATCGATATTTGATTTATATGGCTCTGAGGAGTATGGTACCTACGAATAGAGAACTTGGCCTAAAGTGGAGGGAATTTTTCCCAGTGAGGTTCCTCCAAAGACGAATGAATGACTTTGAGAAGCAAAACATTTTAACATTACTGCTGTTACTCAAACCAATCACCAAACATCTTGAGCAGAATAGTGCTACGAAAGACACACAAATAAAAGACCGTAAAGGGACTCTAGGTCTATAGGTGTGTAGCTACTTCATCATGAGAGGCAGATAACCCAAGAGTCTATAAAAACTCGACTAAGAAGGGTCTAGAAGGAAGTAATGGGTAATAGGGGCTGGTAGCTTCATAAGTTGGTATGTTACTCAAGACCAAGAGTAATCATCGTGTAATCATCATTACACGACAGGCTTTACTTCTTTGAAGGAATCAGTGTAACACTTTTATTACTTTGCCTAAGAGTTTTTATGGTAACTTTGCATTCATTGCTGCTAAACTGTACTGGGCTCCTCTCCCCATGTCTGCTGATCAGAGCATAAATAGGTCTGCTTTTTGTTGGGGGGGGATTTTTTTTTCCCTAAAATATCTTAAAAATAAATTGGCTTATCATCTAGTAAGAAAAAATCCCAATGTCTAATTATACTTCTGAGTAAATTATAGAATTGTGGGATATTAAACCTGTTTACTCTTCTTTTTTTTCTGACAAGAGATATTTCTCTATTATCTTAATATTATGTTCCTCTTTAGACACTAGTTGCAACATTTATCTTGGTATTATGTTTTTCTCTGCCTTTCAGATGTTTGCCTTTGGGGGCACTGATAAAAAACATTATATTTGGTGGATCTGCATTAAAAATCACTTCTTTTCCTGACAAGCTATTTAAAATGTCATTTGTGCTTGTTGAAGGCTTTTAGAAAAATCCAGAGACCTAGACCCAGATGACCTAAACTGTTTCTTCAAGGGCTGTGATTTCTTTTTGAGGATTATGGTTCCAAGGAAGATTGCTTCTAAGTATCTGCAAAAGAAATATTTTCCAGAATTAATGCTGTTGTTTATATTGATTTTTAGAGCATTTCACTTCACCTCATCTAAAGGACAAGTAATAAAGTACAGTTTAATTATGGTAATATTAAATATAACAGCGTAATCATTCCTTAAACATGAGACACCAAAGAATATCTATTCAGGATGTGCTTTTTGACTATTGATTCTCCAGGGTAGGCCATTTCTATTGTTTTTTCTGCCAATTATTTTCCTCTAAAGATCAGAAACCCTAAGAATAAGAGTTTGTGTAATTTCCCTCCACTAAATATCACCTAGTTATGAAATAAGAAGCTGTAAGAGTGATATTTTTAAAGAGAATGGACTTTTGAGTTAAAATATGCATGTTCATTGATCACAAATGGATGAGAAATGTCACCCAGTTATTACACAGAAAGGTGCTGATTGAAAATAGGTGACCTTTACCAAACGTGTGTGAACAATTTTTACTGTTCATTAAAGGATAAGCTATCTGCATAGTCCATAAGGTGGATAAAATGGATGAAATGCATTAAACAAATTTTCAGTGGTTCCAGGCATGACAAATTTTTGAATTAACTTAATTGTTACCATATTTTTTTGTTTTTTGACATTTCGTAAAGGTGACATAGAGGAATATAATTCCATTCAGAATGGCAGGAATTTAACTGTCCAAGGGGAATGGAGAAGCTTATGAAGAAATGACTGTTTTTGAATTCAGAGAATCACATTACCTGTCCTTTTCCAATTGATTTGTATAAGTTAGTGTCTGTCACTGGGAATCCAGTAGTGAATGAAACAGTCAGAAAGCCTGCCATCAGAGTTTGGAATTTAGCATTATTACATGATGTGATGAGTTTCTGTGATTAGAGAGAAAGCGGCATCGAGTGTGTTATGGAAATTAATAGAAGGGCATTTTAACTAGATGGGTAAGGGCCAAAAACTATTAGGATTAAGTGACATTTTCAGTTCTAAGGGCCCAGAGATTAAGCCAGGCAAAAAGTCAACCTAATATGCCATGCAGAAAACATGAAATCTCAGCAATAAGAAAACAAAAGATGTCTGAAACATAAACTGGTAGAGGTTAGGCAAGACTAGAGCAGATGGAACCCCTCCTGAAGGTTTGAATTGCATTACAAGGGAAGCCTTTACCACAGGGATAATAAGATCAAGTTTTATTTAGGGAGGTCAATATTCTGGCAGTAAGGGGCATTACTTCATGAAAGGAAAGTATAACATAAGCAAGTAACTGATGAAGGAGGTGTGAACCGCGGAGAGGCAAAGGTGAAAATCCATGTGAGAGAGATTTAGATGGCAGAATTGAAAGAACTAGATTGGCTATGTTGGGTGTGAGAAGTGGAAAGGCAAAGATGAGAGCTGGGTATTTAATGTGACCCATTGGATAGGTTACAGGGTCATTTAGTGAGATGGTGCAGAGAGAACAGAAAGGTCTGGGGGTCAAGATGGGAAGATGTTTTCATCCTTCTTTCTCTCCCTTCCTCCATTTCTTCCTTCTTTCTTTCCTTCCTATAAATATGTTATGGGTACTAACTATATCGTAGTCTGTAATCTAGGTCCTGAGGCTTCAGCAGTGAACAAAATCAGGTTTTTATCTTTACAGAGCTTATAGTCCCATTGAAGAACCCATTATCGGCAATAAGTGTTAAATATCTGATGAAGAGTAAAGAGAAAGAAAGGGAAGATGTGCTTTTTAGGTAAAATGGTTAAGAGAAAACTTCTGTGATTAAGGATATGTCCCATTTAATTTCAGCCACAGTTCACAACAACAAAGTACTGCATAGAAGAGGCAGAGTTTCTGCCGTAGTAACACTCAACCTCCTATTTTTAAAATAAAAGGGTCAAAATGTTATCCTCCTAAGAATGTGAGCGACATTGAGCTTGAATAGTTCATTTTGAGTTTGATTATTCAGGGGTAGAGGCAAAAATATGGCCTTTTCTTTTAGATTACAATTTGGAGGAAAGAGAATGTGAACATTTTTCCATGTCAGTATTAGCGGATATGGCCATCCATAGTCTGCCATGTTTCCTAAACTCTGAAATGGAAACGAGTTCACCTAATCATGTCATAGAGTCCCTGGAAGTTACAAATGGATACAGAGTTGGCCAAATTCAACCTCCTTCAACCCCTTATTTGGTTTCAACATCTGAACTTTCACTTATCCTTGGTGCAGTATTTTAAGAGTATCTCTCTCCCTTGAGTCTCACCAAAAAAGATTTTCTCCTCTGGTGTATTTTTGTTTTGTTTTTAATTTTGGCCTGAAATATATCTATATCTATATCTATATCTATATCTATATCTATATCTATATCTATATCTATATCTATATCTATATCTATCTATATCTATCTATATAGATACATACACATACACACACACACACACATATATATACACATACATATATACCTGAGATATATATACATATATATGTATATATATATATATATATATATATATGAAAAATAAAATGCAAGATTCAGAATAGAGCATCAATATACCTGTCTCTCCCTTTCTCAACTGCCTTAATGGGTCCCACAATTTCTGGGAGGTTTAAACTCCTCACAAGGCAAATACGAAGTTTCCTCTTCTTATACATACAGCATCACATTGTCATGCTATAAGAAACTAATGTGGTCCTGGAAGGTGGTAGGAATTCTCTCATCATAGCTCTGCGTTTTGGCACATAATATAACTTCTATTAGGAGCTCACCATCCTGCCTCTTGTTCTGTCTGTTGAAGTGCAAGTTATCTTTCAATTTATAGCTCAGATAACTTCTCAGATGTTTCTCGTGTTCTTATGTTAAGTCAGTAGGTACTCTGTGATTAATAATACCCTGTACATATAGTCCATGATTGTACACCAGAGAATATTGTAACTGCCCTTTCTCTTGTCTGTCACCCCACCCCTTCCCCCACTAATAGGCAGAATACATCATGAACTCATTATGCTCATCAACATATGTCCCTAGCATCCAGCAGAGTGACACTTAAGAGGAACACAATAATGATTGAGTAAATTAGGTGGATTAAATGTAAGCCTTCTGAGAAATATGCTTGAATCTTAGAGTCCTAAGCAAAAGCACAGCTATGGTTATTTAGGTACACAGACCACATAATTTATTGATTCATTTGGAAAATTCATGCATTCTTTGTTCAACAGATATGTTCTGAGAATCTGCTCTGTACTGGGCACCATTCTAGGCACTGGGTTGCAGCTATGAATAAAAGAAACAAAAACCCTGCCTTTGCAGACATTACATTCTAATGTTTAATGTGTGAGGGGAGACAAATATTAGTCAAATAAGTTAACAAGTGTAAGCTTCATGCAACGTTAAATATTCCAGAAGAAAAAAATATAGAGGATTAATAGGGAAGTCAAAGGGCAGGTTTGTAATTTAAAGATGATAACATCAACTATCCATAATTTTTGTGTATAGTAATGAAATATGAGATTTCCCTTAGTGTTTTGTAGATTTGAGCAATAAAAAGAAAATGTGGCAGTTGGAAATAGAGAGAAAAAAATGTTAAATAGAAGAGAGAGAGATGAAATCAATATCCTTGCTGTTACAGTTTAGGGAGAGAAAAAAGTGGAACTGACAAATAATGAAGCCCAGGACTGCATTCCCAGGATGAAGAGAACTGAAATGCTGTCCAAGAAGTCAGAATTTTCTGGTAAGTTTGGAACTTCGATATGGAGTTATCCTAGGTGGTGCTAAAGCCAAAAATTTTTACACATTGGCCAGTAGAGTTGGAAAGCAACAATTCCCCCCACCCCGCCCCCGCAAATTACCTTAAATGAAAATAATTAAATGCTGGCAATGCTTACCTAAATATGTTGCTTTCCAAAAGCACCCAATTATTCTATTTCCAGAGTGGGTCAATAGAAATCCACAATAGACTAAAAAATGTTTCTCAATTCTGACCTGGCTCAGAACTTCCCATCACCCTTCTGCAAAGGAAAGAGTTTCTTGAGAGGTTTCATCAACATTTGACCCAGATAAGTTGAGCTGTAAGTCATATCTTACGTTTGGTTCTTGAAAATTTACCCACCTGGGCAACCACAGGGCAGATTGGGGCCAGAATGAGAACACCATTTCTCACCCATCAGCAGCACTGATATCCCTGGGAGGTTATTAGAAACACACAGCATCAGGCACTATTCCAGAACCATTTGACCAAGACCCTCAGATAATATAAATGCCCATTCAAGTTTGGAGTTGCTGATCTATAGCAGTAATCTCAACTTTGTTGGAATATTAGATTTACCCAGGAAATTGTTTAAAACCCAGTGATTAGGCCACATTCCTATATATTCTGATTTTATCAGACTAACCTTCATATGTCAAAACTGTGGTTCCTTGGTTCTTTCTCAGACCTACTAAATCAATATTCCAGATGTGAGACCCAGGAAGCTGCTGTTTTAAGACACATAGTCATCGATTCCTATATATGCCAAAATACAAGAATGTGTGACTTGGAGGATGGAAAACAATGAATTCCTTTGCAAAACTACAGTTTCGCTATGCTTATTACTTGAATCAACTGTATCAATTGATGCAAAGTTTGGAATATTTTTGCATGTTTTTGCAAAATTTAACATTTATAATTAGAAGATTGAAATCCCATAGTAAAATATGGATGAGTTCATGGAGAAGAGGAAATGAGCCTGAATCTATTTGGAAATACACATTTAGATAATTATCTTCAAAACATTTAAAAAATATTCCACCAAATATTTATTATGCTTATAATAAAAAAAATCATACAACATGAATTAGTTTTTCTTTTAAACAAGGAGTCAGTTAACTTCTATAAGAGATAAAATAGCAAAATTTTCAACGTTGCAGCCTCTACAATATCTTTATGCTCTACTATTCAGCTCTGGTTTTGTGTATGCAAACAACCATTGACAAAAATAGGTTTTCTATAAACCATCCACTGAATTACTTTCTTTCAAGAAACATCCACTCATCTGTCTAAATCCAGTAGAAAAAAATTACATGTTTCAAAAATTCAAAGAGTGGTATGAACACTGTGTCAAGAAATGGTTCCAGGAGTTTCTGGTAAGGTCCAGGTATGCATTGTTGCTAAGGAGAGATAATATCCCTAATTTCCCCTCCTTGACAGATAAAGTGAGGGACTAATCACAAGGTTTCTTGTTTATAATAATTATCATTTTAGATCACCTGAGCCATTATATTATATCAATTATTTCCTTCACTTCACACAACAGTGCTATGGGATTACAGTACTATCATTAGATGATCAATTTTAAAAATCACAAAAAAAACAAAGTTTAGATACTTTCGTTGATTTCCCCAAGGTCACAGAACTAGGAAGTAAGTAGCTTCAGTGGGCATTTGAACCTAGGTAGTTGAATCTAGAACTTGTGCTTACAGCCACTACACATTCCGGCCCTTAATCTATATTCTAACAAGAGAGACCATGAACACCTCTGATGTTGGGCCAGGTATAATCTTTGCGTTTGTAAGAAATAAAGATTCTTACAAACAAAGATTCTTACAAAGATTCACTCAGTTTAAGTTGGCAAATGGGACTGCAACTAGTGAGAAAAATGTAGAAAAAAAAGGAAAAAGTCTGACCACTCCACAGTGTGTCTAAAATACCACTCAGGACACCCAGACTTGTTGCCCCTCTACAAGTGAATACCCCTTCTTTCTTGTGCTCAGCCACTGTGAGTCAGCAAATGCGTCTCTTCTAACTGACCTAAGGGAATTAACCTCTTCTTTCCTTCCTAACAACCTCATGACTTCAGCTTCTTCATGGTTTCTGCAGACTACCATCTCTATGTTTTCCAACGTCTGCTCTTGGCCACCAACTGCTGTAATCTATATGTACTTCATAGTGAAGGTCACCAGATCAGGTGTTGGTCATCTAATAGAGAGCATCCTATACTGGCATAATTCTTATGTAATCCACACGGTAGCCATTGGCCATTCTAGAAATGATTGTCTTACATCTCTGGTCAAATCTACTGTGCCTAGTGGGGCCTAGACAGACAGTCCTATTTTCTGGATAGGAGACCTATGGATTGTGAACATAACAAACTCCTTTGCAATACCATTTTTTTTTACAGATCATGTTCATTCCTTTGAAATAGTAATAGAGGGGATTATCTATATATACTTCATTTTTCTGTTATTCTTACATGCAACTAGGATACGCCAATCACTTGCCAAAGAAACTAGAGAATGGAAAGTAAATTGGCTGGAAGTTGGATATTATACATACATATATTTATCAATCCTGCTTCTAATCATTATTGAATTCATTATTCACAGTATTTGTTATATTTTTAAATGTTTGAGAACATGTTGGATCCTAAAAAATGATGATATCTTATAACTATGCTACATAACTTCCAGTTACCATCACAATATGTCCTTGGATATCACAGCTAATCATAATAGATTTTCCAGGTCAATCCTAATTTTGTACAATCTCTTCTTTTTTGTCATTGACTGGACACAATTTTGGTTTGGATAATATTGTCACAAAGCATAATTAGCTATAGCAAATCTCTGTGTACACATGGGAAGATTTCTATAGAGTCAATAGAACAGACTTCTGTACATTTAAATATTAATTTTTTAGTCCACTTTCTGACATTCAATTCCAACTGATAGTTTCTTTATCTTTTCTAATATTCTGAATATCTTTTGCCATAAACATGAGTTCTCCTTAACTTCCTTTTAATCTTATTTCAAATAAGTGGCATTGAATTTATATCACACTTTATAATTTGATTTTATTCTGAGAATATGTCTACTCCTTCTGATACTAAATTTCAGTGCTGATTATCCATAGAGTAGAGAGCTTTATCTGTTCATGATAATCAGAACCAGCATGATGCAAAGACTTGTGCACTGACTTCTTCTAGAACCAAAAAGAACAAAGTATATGCTTGTTTCAAAGAGTGGCAGCTATGGAACTTATAAAGTCATTTATTTTGAGTAAGCCAAGAGTTAAACTATTTTGAAGATGATATAATTAAGCTATACTATCCTATAAATCATTTAAAAATATTCATGAGTGTCATATCAAATACTGGAAAGGGTTACCACATACTAGGTGATAAGAAAGTTAGAGCACAAATATTAGGAGATTTAATCACAGCCCAATCTGAGTGTGAAACACAAGTCCACTAACTATGGTCTGCCCTTGCCTCAATTACCTATCTTCTTCCAGCCCCCATCTCCTCTTTGGAGAATTGGGGTAAATAACCCCGATGTCATCGTTTTGACTTAATGATTAGAAAACCATACATACAAAGTTTGTATTCCAAACTTTGTATTCTAAATTCTAAATACCAAAAGCTGTTTGGTATTTAGAAAACCTGTAAGATACTGCCTCTCCCCATTGTATTTTATTGAAACTACCACATACTGAAAAGCAGGTTATAAAGCATTAGGAAAGTTTTAACAGACTTTTTGTTTAAATTTTGAAACATCTACTCTAAGTGAATATATCCTATAAGATGCTTTCTCATCTCACTGAAGGAATAAATTACTGTCAAATGAATGAAGAATGGGATTCAATATAGAATCTAGAGGTAAGGTGCCACTTGGGGATAATATAATAAGTGAAGAAAAACAAAAGGGAAATCTGATCGAGGAGTCAGGTGTTATAGTTCCTAATTCTCAAGGTGCTATAGCTCCTAATTCTCAGTTGTACCCAAGATTTTCTCCATTATTCTTTTCAGTCTGTATAATGCAAATCAAGACAACATCTACAATGATAAAGCCCCTTTAAAAACTAGGTATAACTTCTTGAATAAGAACTACAACTGCCTTTTTTTTTAGACTTAAATATTTCATTATACACTACTTTCATATACATCAAGAAAGTACATCCAACAAAAGTTCATTGGTAGGATACCACCATCAGTTTTGAACTTGGCACAAGGTAGTCCATAAAACAGAGGTAATTTAAGCAATGTACAGGATTGGTAAGAGCAAATGTGGCTTTATTTGGTTAATGTTGCCTCTTTCTGTTTATCAGTGTTGCTAAAAATAATAAATGAATGAATGAATGAATGAATGAATGAATGAATGGAAGAAGCAGCCCCAAACCCAGTAACAATTACTGTAGTCAACACATTTCTCTTAGCTATCAAATCAGTTGAGAAACCAGCTCCCTGGAGATAAAGAGAGAGAATTCTCAGTGCAACAGAGATAGATAAATGTCCTCAGGCTTTGGCTAAAAACATACAGACACTCAGCAAATACATGTTAGTCCCTATGGGTATCCTGAAAATATTTTATTCCTGTGAGAGAAGCAATAACATCAACATCAGCCTGAAAAAGCTCTCTGGAGAATTTAAGAAGGATAGTCAATTAAGATAAAGAGTGTTTTGACATCTTTATAAAATGTTACATCTCAGGATACCCATAGGAGGAAGGTGGAATCATCATTTCATGAAATATGAGTGCTCATTCTATAAGTCTTTATATGAAAGCAGCTAGATATTTATTAGATATTTAGATTGTGTCTTGGCATAAGAGATTATTTATTGAAATTCAATTTGTGTATTATAATGATTTATACCTATACTTTAAATAATGTTTCATTATTTGAAAATCATTTTGAAGTATTACATTATAACAAGGTAAGTTGTTGCTATTATTTACTCACATGCTTAGGGTGCTAATCAATCCATCATATATAATTATAGTGATATATTATTTTATTAATCTTGATTTCATAGAAATTTACCATAATATGGGATAAGACCATTAGCGTATATGTGCAAAGTAAAGTAGAAAAGAAAAAGTTCAGATAATTAAACCTGACTTTGAAAAAAAGTACTTCCATTCTCTCTAGATGTTCTTTTTTTTTTTTTTTTAAAGATTTTATTTATTTATTTGACAGAGAGAGATCGCAAATAGGCACAGAAGCAGGCAGAGAGAGAGGGGGAAGCAAGCTCCTTGCTGAGCAGAGAGCCCGATGCAGGGCTCGATCCCAGGACCCTGAGATCATGACCTGAGCTGAAGGCAGAGGCTTTAACCCACTGAGCCACCCAGTCGCCCCTTTCTCTCTAGATGTTCTTAACAAACTTGTGACAAAAATAGGTGTAGAAGAAATAATGCGGACTAATTTATCCTAATTACCTAGATAATTGCCTAAAATATGTACAATCAAGCTTAACCTCAGTTCACTTGAGTTTGAAAACAAAGAGCAACCTCAAACATAAAAGCCAAGGTTTCAAGAAACACCTGAACGTAATCTCTTACTGAAGAATTCTCCTTTCAAAAATAAGCATTTTAGAAAGAAGTTAATTTTTCTTTACTTTCCTTTTTATTAATCTACCTCAAAACAGACATCTATCTCTTGTATAAGAACTATAAATCATATCAGCAGTATATTAATTCATTTTGGTTTATTTTTTAAACAGCTACATCAGAAACTTTATCATTTATATTTTAATTCCTAAATGGACACTATTGAAACATTCAGGGATTAGCTCTAAATCCTTTAACCCAGAGGGAGCCCAGGAACATTGATAAAGTAGAAAGCTGCACAAAATCTCAACTCTCATTTGCAAATTTTCTTTCCATCTGATTTAACTTTGAAGCTTTTCGACTCAGAGATTTTACCATATGACATCAACAAAACACTTCAATCAAAATCAAGTTACCTTAGCGCGGCGCAGTTCTCTAGATTACTAAAAAGGTAAAAGGAGAAATTAACTCTCTTTTCATTATTTCCCTTTATTTTCTCTTGATGCAAGGCAGCATGTTTGTATTTCAAAAGAAATTGCCTTGAAATATCATTATCCCCAAATGCCGGTTTTCATTCTAGGACACTTGCTTATAAACTAAGCCTTTTTCTGACATAAACAGTGACTTGCTGCAGTGCAGAATGCCAGTTTAGTCGGTTAGAACTTTCAATGCAGAAATTCAGTGCGATGCAGTTCAGATCTAGCACCACTTACCTTAATTGAAATATTCTCTGTGAACGAGGTGAGGAATCAGTCAAATCAACCGTGAATGGGGTGGGGAGATCGAAGTTTTCAATCAACACTCTCCAAGTGGCTGCCTGCGGTGCGTCTTTTTCCTGTTTATGTTGAGCCCCTCACTGTCTACGAGGACAAAAAGATAAGCTGAAATCCTCAGAGGTTCCAGTGAGTAAATGAGGACTAAGCGATGTTTCCTAACGGGAGATCCTCCGCGAGCATGCTGCGTTTGGTGGCTCCCTAACTGCTGTGATAGGCTCCTGTCAGGTCCCCGGAGCCGGGCGATAATCATTGACCTGATTAGCGGGGAACACTCCCCGTGCGCACGCAACACACGCGGAGGGTCGGTGGGTCTCCTGGGAACTGGAAAAAGCTCCAAGGCCACTTGGGAATCTTGTCTTTTCCAGCCTAATGGATGAACTACAACTATGACTCTAATTTGCAAGGAGATTAGCCACAATGTTAAGCCATCGGAGGACTTAAACAAATGTGCTTTCTCCTGCTGTTTTGCAAGGTGCATTCCCGTTGGAGATCAGGTACAGGGAAACAATTAAGAGCCTGATAGAGCTGATTTGGAAGAAAAGCCTAAAGCTGCATGTTGAAACAATGTGATAAAAGAGATAGCTGCATTTGTCTTTGCTCCAAGCCTGGTACATACTTCAGCCTATGTCTATGTAAAATGAATTTAGAGGTTTATCCAAGCTTTCCAGAGTGCCACTCTCTGATTTATTAAAAGTATTCATGCTAAATAAGCTTGTTTGGCAGTTTCTTACAGATGTGAACACTCAAACCAAGGCATGGAGAATAGGGCATTGCTTATATCGTTTTTCAGATAGCATTTTAAGTTAACAACAGACTTACAGACATGTTTGCATTATATTATTAACCTGTGTAACAGGAGAATACAACATTACACCGAACTGAATCATCTCTTCTATTAACAGTTGAAGTAGTGATTTCTAAAACAGAAACCAACAAGAATAGGAGAGAATCTAAAATGCCAAACATTTTCATATAGTCACGTGCCATTAGCAACCCTGCTTATACTTACCCACTGACCACCTAAGAAGTTCAGCATCTCGGACTTTAAAAGTTACCACTTCCCTGAAGAGATCTAATTTCTCCAAAAGGTCACATAACTCAACGCGGAAGCCCCAAATGGTTAATTTTTGACAGCCCTCACTTCTATAGGAGAAAATTATTCAAATAACATAAAAAGAACAGATGAAAAAAGTCATTTGCATGTCTTGAGGGTGAGAAAAATCTCATTGCCAGGGAGAAAACTGACAAATGTCCTCTCACAATGGTACTGCGTGATATGTTCAGCATTTCTGCTTTTCCAAGTAGGTTTCACTAGGGACATATGGCATTCCCTTGATGTGTGTGTGTGTAAGACAGACAGAAGGGGGGCTGCATTTGCATCATAATGTTTTAATATTAACATATATCTTAGGAAAATGTCAAATTTCAATAAAGGGATGCACAAAGCATTATGGAGAATTTGTTTCCCAAATAATTTTTTTTAAAAGATTGCATTAAAATGCAAGCTCTTTGATTCAACTTACTGGACAAAATAAAACCTCAGTGTAACTGAGTTGCTATAATGGGATAGACACTTGAACTTAAAACAGAAGAACTGGTGAGAAGCCCCGGGACAAGGGCTGAGCCTGTGTCCCTAGCAGAGGAGGACTCTTGCTCCCTCCGCTGGTGGAGGGAGAGAGCTGAAGGCAAAGAAACCCAGTCGATACACTTCAGGAGAGGGAGAGTAACTTCTGCAGCTGCTAAGCAGGAAATCCATTATCCAATTATAGACTGGCCTTAGAGTGTTCTAGTAGAAAAGAGGCTGCTTAAATCAAAATTGATGCACATAAATTGTAAATAAATAGTCAACAGGAAACATAGCTGCAAATTCTTCTGTAAGGATCCTGACTAGTTGTTAACACAGCCCTTGGAAATGAAAATCTGATGGATTCCAAGGTTCTCGTGTTTGGGTGGTCATGCAACTAAAGCACTCTGTTCTCATATTGGTCTAAGGCTCATTCTAAAGACCTTAAATAGTGACCTCTTAAAACTTTTTAATTAAGATAGTGCTTATTTTTGTGAACCCTATCCACTCGTAATTATTGTCACTACTAACTTAAAATGCTATTTGAAAAACTACGCAAGCAATGCTATAACAAGCGTAGTCTAAGTTAAGCTAACTTTGTGCCATTGTAGACGGTTTCTATCTGGAAAGCCCCGGCTGCATACGTTTGCGCTGATGCTATTTCTAAATGACTGGTCTTCTTGTTCTCATAGGTTCCAGGTGTCTTTCACCTTAAACTTTTCTACAGGGAATATGAATGTCTCTCCAGTAGTCTTTTAAACAAATAATTGATTTTATGCAGAGTAGCATGAGTAGCAAAGTAAAATAATACCCTTCAATGGGGAATGTGGAGAAGATAGAGCAGTCATACTTATAAAGTATAATAAATGCTTGAAATGGGTCACACATTCTGCATGCACTTTAACTGTTGGTGCTGCCCATGAAATCCTTAGAACAATTCTATTAAGCAGACATTACTATTATTTTTAAATTTTTTATTAATTAAGCTAAGATTCTGGAAGCTTACTAAATTTATCAGTGCCGCACAGCCAGTACAGAGCAAATCTAAAATTAAAACTCAGGTCACTTTAATAGTAAAATCTTCATGCTTAGAAATTTCCAAACATTAAAACCAACAACAACAAAAAATAACTGCTTCTAAAAGAATAGGAAACTTTTCTTGTTTTTATAATGTGAAAAAATGCATTTGTATCTTTAAAAAAGTATGTATTGTAACTGATAAGATATTATACTATAAAAGTTTGGTCATAGTAAATAGTTATATATCTTCTAGTGGAAAAAGAAATCCAACAACAAAAAACTTCTTTAGCCTAAAAAATAAATGATCTAGCACCTCCAAATGGCATTTCATTAAGCACACACACACATACACACACACACACACACACACACACACACACACACACACACATCCCTTTTACAATTCATTCTCCCTCTTCTTCAAAACTTGTAATTAATATTTTTTAAACAGGAAAAAGACCCTACCCTAATACGTGTCTATGTCAAAAACATTTACTTAGACAGTCGGCCAAAATTTTGATGATTTCTGATATTTCAGTTCTCCAGCAGAAGTAATGTAACGGCAAAACTCATAGGAATTGTGGACCTGAGAAATTCATTTCTAGTATGTTTTTGCATTATCTAGAAGTTTCTTAAACTGCACTTGAACTCCACCATTTCATATGGTCTGCTGAAATTATCAGACACATCCATAATCTCACAGAGAAATGTTGTGACCACACTTTTTCAAGGCTTTTAATAAAAATTCTGTCTAAAAGAAAAGAATGATGATAACTCAAATTAATTCAGTCCTTAAACTTTGCCAAGAAGTCTCCCACCTATTATCTCATTTGATTTTTACGGGAATCTTTTGATATAAATTATGAGAAGTGTTTTATTCATATTTTAATGATGGGGAATTGGGAATAAAAAGAGCCAAGTAATTGTCCTTTGGTCTCTGATACTTAGCAGAAAATCTGATGTCTTCCTTTCCAGACAAGGGTTATTGTTCCCTACCATATCTCAACAGTACCTTTGTCTGAGTCATGTTGCAGTCAATAAAGACTCAAACAGATACCGAAATGGAAGTCACTCTTTCTTCATTTACTTGGGTTTGCACTAAAGAGTGACAACTGAGATTATCGTGTAATAAAGGCAAAACATAGTCTAAACTGGGAAGAAGGTTGTGATTGATACATACAGGAATTTCTCCACTTAGATTTTTCATATTTTTCTCATATAATAACAGTTAAGCTCAATAAAGCATTCTTGACTATTCCCATATTAAGATGATTGTGTAGATATTGGTCTTAGGATTCTTATATGAATCTCATCTTCCTTTCTATGGACTTTGGATTCAAATATTACCTCCCTACATCTTTCTTGGTGATTTAATAATCAGGAGAAAGGAAATCTCAGAACATGAGTGTGAATTGTTTTAAATTTTTAAAATAAATAAATACGTAAAGCAACCAAGCAGCCTAACAAAGTGATAACAAATTGATTTCAGCAGCAGCCCTGAGATAATACTAACACAGGAATGATTGCTGAATACTATTATTCTCATATATTATACATAACATTCTCATATAATATACCTATTTCTGCTTATGTGTGAGGATGGGGGTGGAATGGCTGAATTTAACAGCCTTAAGACTCAACCAAGTATCAGAAAGCTTGGACGATAGTCAAAATTCTGGCACCACTAGCTTTATAACCTGGAGCCATTCAATAAAGCTTCCAGTTCATGGGGCACCTGGGTGGCTCCATTGGTTGAGTGTCTGACTCTTGATTTTGGCTCAGGTCATGATCTCAGGGTCATCATATCGATCCCCCGTCAGGCTCTACACTTAGCTCAGAGTCTGCTTGAGATTCTTTCTGTCTCCCTCTGGCTCTCCCCTCCCCACTCTCTCTCTCTTTCTCTTTCCCTCTCGTTCTCTAAAATAAAGAAATAAATCTTAAAAAAATAAAAAAAAAAAAAACAATAAGAAGCTTCCAGTTAAAAAATTCACTAGAAAATGTGAGGAAATTAGGATATATTATCTGTAACATTTCAGTCAGCTATTTAAATTATGCTATGTGGCTAATAATTTGGGATATCCTTTCTACTTAATTCAGAAATAATCAGGCAGCCAACAAGAAAAGTTTATAAATAAATACACGTTTTCTCCCCTCTCCCACCCTGTCATACCCCTAACAGCTTTATTTTATTCTATAAACGACATTATGGGAAAATATTTTGTTTTCATAGCTCAAGCAACTTAAAAATCAGCCAGGAGTCATTGATTTGAAAGTGCACATGGAGTACATAAAAAAAGTTGCTATTTATTTTATTTTTTTTAGTAACTATAATACTTCTCTTTTAAAGGACATTGTTATTACATTTCATCTAAAATGGATCCTTAGCTTATTTAATTAAATGACTGAGAATTAAATTTGGAAACATAATTGAAAAATGGACATACAACATTAATATATTTCGTATTTTTAAAATCACATTTACACTTCAGTATGAAGTTATTTTAAAGAGAAACAAACAAGCACAGTACACAATTAAAAGGAAACAAATGGTTTTCAGTAGACACGATTACTTGGTATTTTACCCCTTTCCTGTTAGCTCAGATTTATTTTACTTTGTATCTCGTAGATATGATTATTAAGTGTAAACAAAATGAAGTAAATAATATATACAGCCTCAAGATTGTTAAGAGCCAATTCATATCAAATTCACTTAAAACCACTGAAAATTCATGATGTCTAGAATTATGACTAAAACTTCCAAACCACACACATTTTTAGCAATGATTAAAACACAAGTTATTAAAGAAATGCACATAAAATACTACATAATTAACAGTTTGCTTAACAGAAAAAAGAAAGGTGTGTGTTTCTTTCCTTATTAAGCAGATATTTTGACCCTCTGTGGAGAGTTAGAAAGCAGGAAAGTTCCAGAGATTGTAAAGTTATAGAAGGTAGAAAGATCTGGAACCAGTGAAGTGAAAAACAATATCAGATTAATTTGCTGTTCACTAAAAACTAGAACTACAAAAAAATCCTAATTTACACGTACCTCTTAATTCGAAACTATCTATTTAAATTGTTTAAAGTCATTTCTGCTACCGTGCATCTATTAACACAGTTAAAATTAAAAAGAAAAAAAAATCTTAACAATACCAAGTATAGACAATAATGCAGAACATCTATAACCCTCACATACTGCTCATGGGAATATAAAATGGTACCACCACTTTGGAAAACATTTAGGTAGTTTCTTAGAAAGTTAAATATAAGCCTATTGTGTGATGCAACTATCTCATTTCAAAGTATTTACCCCAAAGAAGAGAAAGCATATGTCCATTCAAAGACTGATATACAGCTGATTCACTCTATTCATCATAGCAAAAAACTACAAACGATCCAAAGTACCAACAAGTACACTCATAAAGTGAAATACTACTCATAAAGTGAAATACTA
This sequence comes from Procyon lotor, assembly GCA_028646535.1. Lineage (NCBI taxonomy): Eukaryota > Metazoa > Chordata > Mammalia > Carnivora > Procyonidae > Procyon > Procyon lotor. Next base: position 13,155,515 of record CM053607.1, read on the forward strand.
CTCATAAAGTGAAATACTACTAATCAACTAAAAAGAACAAACTACTTATATACTCAAAAATCACGAGGTCTTTGTGCTGACTGAAAAGAGCCAGACACAAATAGGACCCAAGTAACTGGTGTATAATTCCACTTATGAAAACTTTTAAAATATGGAAATTAAACCCAAGTGACAGAAGGCAGCAAAGTGATTGATGGAGGATGAGGGTACAGCAAGGGATGATAAAAGGGTGATGAAAATGTGCCATATCTTGATTACGGTGGCAGTTTCACAGTTGTACACATCCGTCAAAACTCATCTAATTTGCACTTTAAATACGTGCAGCTTACTTTATATGTTACACTTCAATAAAGTTGCAAAACTACACATCTTTCTCAATTTTTCTTTAATAGAACATGATGTAATTAAACTGCTAATGCTATATTGTATCCATAATAAGAAGCTGATGTGCATGCCTTTAACTGTTTCCTATTTTCCAAAGAAGCCATATTTAAGATGGAATAAAACCACCTACTTTATATTTCTAACAGTTTCTTTAATTGTGCACAGCATTCCTCATTCAATCACGGTTTAAGACAACTTTAAACTTAATGTCCTAGTACCTATCCGGATAATAGTTCAGTAAAATTTTATCTAGGGAAATAAAGTACCATTCCATTTCAAACAATGGCTACTGTGAAATGCTTAATTACTTCTTGATACACATATATTATTGTCCATTTATTTCTAACTTCTCTTTAATGTGAAGTCTTACCATAGCATATCTTCTGTATCTATGCCACAGCAGGTGACTCTGTGTTACAGAAAAATAATTGGGCTTTCTCAGGCTCTCACTGCATTTGACAGGCCTTAAGCTGAAAATACTTTCTATAGCATCATAAAGCTGATATGGGTACATAGTGGCTCTAAAAGGATCTCCCTCTTACTCTTATTTACTTATTTACTAAATTGGACTTTTTCTTTGGGTTTCATGGCGACTCCATTAACTTCTGAATACCGTGTCTCCTTCCCGCTCTCAGTTACGCTGACTGCAATATGCAGTTTCCTCTCATGTCAACTTGTTCTTTTTCACTCTCGGCAAAAAGTCAATAATTTGCCACAACGTAAAGAATAGGTAACTTCTATCTGCCTTGCTGACTCTATTTTCCTTATTAAAAGAATTTAAACAATCCTCAGGAATACAGGGCTTTCACATATCCCAGACCGTTGGTGAGGAGTCGGAGATAACACTTACTATCTCATGTACGTCAAATATATGGACTTTTTTTGTAATCATGGCAGCGGTAAAATCTGTGATAAAAATAGCAGGAATTTGAGTGGCTCACTCCCTGGGATTAAAACAACACAGCAGGATGGCAGGAGAAAACAGTACTGTGAATCCTTGGGTTAGTTGCTTAAACCATATTTGCCCTCATTTCCTCAGATAAGAAAGGAGGATAAAATAGTGTAAAATGAGTTCATGGATATGAAGGAATAAGATTAAATGACTTAGTAGACGTGTAGTACCAAAAAGGTAACTGATAGAAAATAAGGGCTCAATAAATATTAGCAACTATTTGTTTGTTAAATAGGCAATATACACACTATGAAAACACCAAATCAAACTGTTTTTAATTGTAATGACTATGTCCAATTGGATATAGGCTAAATATGTCATACTATTGTTTTGTTTTATACTGTGAATCCTGAGGAAATTTTTCTCATTAAAGACGTAAAATAAGATTATACCATCCCATTTTTGGAAATTATATTACAAAGCATAATAAGTTGCTATTGGACATATAAACTGCTACTAATTTCAAGGGAACAATTTTGACATTTTTTTTTCAATTTTGACATTTGTAACAAAAATGTCAAATTGTATATACATAAAGTGGATGACTCTAGACATGTTTATTGAGAAAACATTGTGTATTATGTCATTGTGTTTTTAATAGTGAAAAACTGTAGATACTATGTATTGATTAAATATAAATGAGAAAATTTGATAAATGAATGCATCGTTAACATCATACTAATATAGTTTTAATGTGGGAAGTTTTTCAGTTTTATAATAGAAAAAACAGATTAATAATATAAGCTTATTTACACATTTTTTCCAAGAATCTTTTTATACACATTTTTAAAGGAAGATTATGCATCATGAGAAACTAAGGATTTTTCTTAGATTAGATTAACATTAGAGTTTTAGTAGGCTAACTCACTAGTTTCTGTATGTAAGAAGTGAAAGCTGAAGAAAAATGAAGAAAAAGGATAATCTTTAATTTATCCCTTCTTCCAATTTTTTGTTCCTTTTTTATGTCTGTATAAATAAAGGGGAAGGGGCTAGCTACACCTTCTTAATTTCATATGGTTCCAGTTTAAATATTTTAAGTTAAAGAGATACATGACTTCTTTCGGAGTAGATGTTGATTCTCTCCTAGGTCGGTATGAGATCACACTGAAAGTTGCATTAGGTGAAAAACAACAGTACCAACTCTTATGGTTGACAAGTGGTATGAGCTGTATTTTCACCCTGTCCTCTTTCATCAAGAATGGATAAAAACCAAGGAAACGGATTCCAGTCCCACAGAGAAACAGATCAGCTACCATATAGGGGTGTGGCTTGTAGGAAGAAGCCTTGGCCAGAAAAAAATATAAATATTCTGGTATTGGGCAAAGTCTCTCCCATGCTTTTGTGTAATCTGCTTTTCACTGTCGAATGAGTTCTGGAATGGCCATTGTATTGAAGGGGTGAAATCTGAGGTTTGCAGTGGGCACTGGATAGAAATAGACAAAGAGCCCATTTCCTTTCATTTAGTTTCTGTTATTTTCCAACCTTCTATTACAAAATTTCGGGCAAGTATAAAAAATAAAAGACACAGTACTAATAGCCACCTATGTTTGCATCATCCCCTTCATCATTGGGCTATTTGTGGCCAATCTCGTTACTTCTATATTCCCTCACTCTGTTCTTGGATAGATTTGAAAAAAATCGCAGATGTGATGTTATTCCATCCATAAATGTTTCAGTGTGCTGTGTAAAAGATCAGGGCTCCTTCCCCCCATCCCAACATAGCCATAATATCATTAATGCAATGTGTTTTCTTTGGCTTTGGCTTTAAGTGACTTATACTAATAGGCCTACCATGACAGTTTTGTCTAGCTCACTACATTTGGATTGCAGTTGTGTTCCTCATAGTAGTATAGGATGTTACTATTATTTTATTGCAGTCCTCACAAAGAGGTTAGCTGGCCAATAATATCTTTTTTTTTTTCGGCCAATAATATCTTAAACTTGATTCCAGAAGCTATTACCCCCCATTTCCCAACATAGCCTATTGATATTGATAGTAGTTAAAAACAACTGAAGGTATATTATTCATTATAAAGCTTAATAATTTGTCAAGGAAAGCGCCATAGTCCCCAGTTGCTTATTGAAGAAAATGTAAATTCTCGCCTGTGATTAAGAATTCACCTTGATAGGCCTATAAAGTGACTTCCAACCATTAAAAAAAAAAAACAGCCAGTCTCTTTCCTCTAATTGTTATGAGAGTATGAGTTCCTGATCTCTAGATTTTTATTCCTGGGCTTATCTGACTTCTTTCCAAACTTCAACATTATGTGTTTATGTAAAAGGACCTATACTATCTGATAGCGCTCACAGTGTTTAATGTAATTACTGGATACAAAATAGAATCTCAGTAAATATTTGCTGAACACACAGTATAATGCCCTATTGAACAAAATATCGGTTTCCTGTAACTGGCAGATGTTTACCTGTTCCATCATTTTACTATTCTATTTAAAATCAGCACAGAAAACTCTTCCGGGAATTAGACTTCCAGATGCTTCTGCCCTGCTTGGGTATATGAAAAGCTATCACAATTCATCACACCAGAACTATTTCATTCAGGGCAGTTATCTCAAAGGGGCTACAAAGCAAGGACCATTTACCTTTATCACATAGTGTTATTTTTCTTATCTAAAGACCCAAAATTAGAGGCTTGTTTTCTAATGGAGAAAACCCTTGTTATTTTAAAGTGCCATTTTATGCAAGTCACCTTTCATCATGACAAAACAACTTCACAACTAAGTTGAATGTTTTTCAGTCTTACAGTGTATGTACTCTCCTTCACTTAAAAGGGAGTTATTTTTCATTTCATAAGATTGTTATTTTAACTTTTTTTTACTAATTTTAACCTCAGTGCTATGGATCTGAAAAAATAAGAATTATATATTATTAATAAAAACTTCTTGAAAAAATAATATTTATACTTTGCATCTTCATTTATAATTAAAGTACACAATTCATTATATTAATGACAGAGGACAGACATACAACTAGCTGCAAGATGATGGATTGTGGTAAAACTAAATTGTTATATTCTTTCAGTGGTTTTAATTAAGAAAAAATTCTTATAGTTATAAAACTTACTCTCAAGCATAATCATTTAGCAATAATTTAAATACATAAAAGATAAAATAAGAACGGGAGTAACCCTTTTATAAATGATTTGAATTCTAATTATTTGAGAATCGTTACGATGTAAACTCTATGTTTTGTCTCTGATACTTATAATTAATAGGAAGACTATTATCCTTGTTCCGGTGAACTTTGATTGCCTTTAAAGTGAGCAGCTTGATGGAAAAATTCAGGCTTTTCTGAATTGAGTTTTGACATGGTTATGGAATGAACATCTTAGTTAAGGATCTATATGGAAGCAGCCCTCTCAGGATCATCTACTCAATTCAATTTTAGAAAAGCCAGGAAATACACAGGCTTGTCAAAAGTGTTAAAGATGTGTTAAAATTCTGATATTTTAGGAGTGAATACTTAATGCTCAGGAGGTCTAAGGTTTGACAGTGAGCTTACGTGACTCAGGAACACAGATGTGCCCTGAAGCTGGCCTGAAGCTGAGGGTGTCTTTAAGTCGCCCTAAACAGAGCTGATGTAACCTCTTGCCCACGTAGAATATCACAAGAAAAAACAAAATTTTTTTGTAGTGTAATGCAAACATTTCTTCTTGATTTAGAATAGATGCATATCCTTATGAGGGATTTTTGCTGGAGTGGTTCTCAAAGTAAACACGGAAGCCCTGTTGGACCATTGGGTTTTGTGACCCGGTATAGGACATGGAAACATCCACTGAAGAATTCCATTCTTAGGTTTTACTTTACACTTCCTGACTATCGCTGTTAAGCAAACAAGTGAGATTAATGGTATTCATGTAGGTAAAGGGGAATTCTTATAATAGGAACGCTGCCCTAATCTATTTGGAATTCATTGTTGGGATTCACCCACCCACACACCAAATGAAAAGGGCCCCTCAGTATTCCAGGACTATTGAGGAGGAGATTAAGTCAGAAGACAGACAGACCTTCCAATTAGTGTGGGAAGGGCTACGAAACACTGACATACCCATCCAAGCTGGCTCAATAGGCAATATCCTGGCAATAAAACTACTGTGCCTGAATTGCAGAGCAAGCTGAGGGATGGGTGTTTTCCAAACCACTGAACCACCAAGAGAGTAAATCCCATAAGAGGGACATTCCAGAAGAAACCACTATAATCAGAAAATTTGTCACTGCCAATGGGGAATAGAGGCAGATTTCCAGGAGGGAAGCAGGTAAGAGCTCATCAAGGACATAGAGATATAGCAAAGGCTCCTTCTTAGCAGGTCCTCAACTCTTACAAAGAACTAGGTTATGGAAAATTTTTGCTAGGTAGAGTACTTGGATTAATTTAGGGAAACTTTCCTCAAATGAGTAATGTTAGGAATTGGCTTATTGGGGATTGAAATTCACCAGTTACTCAGAGCTTGCTCTGAAGTCAAGCTCTATGTGTATTCTGATTCCAACATATGTCCATTTTATAGTGTTACATGCTTTTCATAGAGACGGAATGCATATTATTTCCTCTGAGAATTACTGTATGCATACAGCAAGTAAATCATATTATTATGTTCATTTTGCAGATGAAGTCAAGGCTAATATAAATGAAGTGCATCCTCCCTAAGGTCACATGGATAGTAACTAAAAACTATAAACTAGCCTTCAGGTTTGCTGACTCTCCATTGTTCTATGTTCATCTGACAGAGTATGGCAAAGTGGTTTCTTTTTTTTTTTTTTAAAGATTTTATTTATTTATTTGAGAGAGAGAGAGAGAGAGTGAGAGAGAGCATGAGAGGAGGGGAGAAGATCAGAAGGAGAAGCAGAGTCCCCGTGGAGCTGGGAGCCCTATGTGGGACTTGATCCCAGGACTCAGGGATCATGACCTGAGCTGAAGGCAATCGCCCAACCAACTGAGCCACCCGGGGGCCCCACAAAGTGGTTTCTTAGAGGACAAGATAGTGTTTTAGAGTTTATAGCAAAAAGGCAAAATTAAGGACATTTTGTAGGTACCTACAATAATTTAACATATAACCATTGAAAATACAAAATCTTTCTTTGTGGTCTATCCAAAAATAGGTAGTAGGTCAGATGGTTTGAATAGTTATTGGCAATTGCAACTTAATCTAATAGTGTCGTTGAACAGTTGAACAGTGCTAGAACAGTGTGCATCTCTTTTACTCAAGCTGTGTTTTGTATAGAAGAAACTTAAATAAATCCTGTTTTATACAGAACAGATTATGAAACAACAATGATATCCATAACCTTATAAGATAGCATAAATAATGTCTATATTTTATACACCATAATATTTTGATTTCAGTTAAATACTTGTCACATTCAATCCCTTTCAAAATAAAATCATCATGACTTGCAGGAAAACAAATTTATATTTACATTTTTTTCTCCATCGGTAAAATTTGTAGATTGGAATAATCGCGGAGTACATCTTATAGCATTTCCAAAAGTAGACCAAAGTCATTCAGTCATTCTCCATTGTAACAATATGGTTGTATACTCTGTCCCAGACAAGGACGACCTTGTGACCCTTAATTATGATTTTTTATGATAATGTAGAAAGGAATTCTAAGGTTATAAGCATACACAAGCATAGTTCTTTAATATGTTTTTGTTTCCCCCATAGGAGAAAATTAACCCAAGGATGTAAGCCTTGGAAAAAGACTTTGATTTTTTACTCAAATACAGGTAAGTGGAAGATTTTTGTTAAATATAAAAACAAGAAAAAAATGTCAATATGCTCTTTCATATAACAATTAAAACCAATTATTTTGTCTTCCCAGTTTTCCAGGTCTTTATGTTCTCTATGAATAAATGATGAATTAAAGACAGTGACAGCAATTGTTTGTATTACAAATGAAATGAAATTAAAAAATCACTAAAAAAGATTATAGCTCTACTATGAGATTTTAACATTTTTACTCTTGAAATTTTTAAGACAAAGCTATTATTTAGACAAAAGTTTATTGACTGAGCGTTTTTGTAGATAAGGGAATTACCTTTTCTTTCTCCTCTTATTTGTACAGGTAGAAATTACCTAGGGAAAAGGAAGTATCAATTTGTCATTCTACAGCATGATATATGGAGTGAAGTAATCTCAAGGAAGGCTTGGAATCTAAGTTTATATGAAAAACATCAGATTCTCTTGGAGAACCAAGGTAACCACAGAAGTTTGTCAAATAAGTAAGTGTTGCCTTTCTACATCAGGCCATATTCAAGGTCTTCCTTTGGAATATGGGCAAACATGGCACTGATTGGAAGGAATATGCAGGAACGTGGCACTTTGTATTCGACCTGAAACCATTTTACTACCCTGACTGTGGACACTAATAAGTGGCTCCAGAACTTGAAGTGTGAGTTGACTCTGAATTTAATGGCAAAATGTAGTTATAAAATATGTAGAGATATTTTGTGCTGTTGGTGCTACCTATTTTGTTCATGAAAAAAAATTGTCAGTGGATGCTTATTTCTAAAATATCATGATCATTAAGTCATGTAGAAGGCTGCCAAGCACTTGCTCACACGCTCTGCATGGATACATCTGACATTGTAATATGCATTTGAGGAAATCAATATTAAAAAGAAATACTGGTTTCAACAGTGTGGTAGAATGACACTGTGGAAAGAAAGAAAATCACTTAGTTCAAAAGCAAAACCAAGAACTAGTGATGTTGGTTTTTCTATGTCAACCTGGCTAGGTGACAGTCACCAGCTCTGTAATCAAACAGTAACCTAGGTGTTGCTGTGAAGGTATTTTGGAGATGTGACTGAAATTCATAATTAATTGATTTTTAGTAAGGGAGATTATCCTAGATAATTTGGGTGGGCGTGATTCAATCACCTGAAAGTCTTAAGGAGCATGGATGAGCCTTCCCTGGAATGGGAGGAAGGAAGGAAGGAAGAAAGGAAGGAAGAAAGGAAGGAAGAAAGGAAGGAAAGAGGGAAGGAAGGAAGGAAGGAAGGAAGGAAGGAAGGAAGGAAGGAAGGAAGGAAGGAAGGAAGGAAGGAAGGAAGGAAGGAAGGAAGGGAGGGAGGGAGGGAAGGAGGGAGGAAGGGAGAGAGAGAGGAAGGAATTCTGCCTATGGACAGTGGCTTTGCCTGTGTCCCAGAGATGCAGCCTGCCCTCTGATGGCCGGCCCTATAAATGGTGAACTTGCCTACCCAGCTCCTACATTTTCATAAGCCAATTCCTGGCAATAAAATTCTTAATATATGTATACTTGCTGGTTCTTATTCTCTGCTGTAACCCTAACTGATACACCTAGACATTCACTTGATGAAAGATTTAAAAACTGTCTGCAAAATTCCCAAAGGGAAAGTAAATCTTTTATAATAATAACATCAAAAACATAGTGGTTGGCTCACAATAACAACAACACAAATGTAGCAGCAACAAAAACTAAACACCTAGGGATCGAGAGTGTAACATGAAACAGAATACGTAAAAACAGATTCAGACATCGATTACTAACTAAGTTCAGTTGGGAAAAAAGAAGTATGGTCCCCTTCTTTCCCACAATCTCCCTTCCCCCCCTTTCTTAACATTTCTTTTTCTGTTCAGATGTTTGCATTACTGAGATATTTGCAGCATTGAATGCAAGTATAAAGATAACTCTGCAAAGGGTAACTTCTCTATTCTCTGTCTTCTACTCCCATCTGTGTTGGTGGTAGATAGAATTCTACAATAATCACAAGGTTCCTCACTCTTTTATAGCAACAAAATAATTTTCGCAGATGTAATTAAAGTTACAATTAATAGTAAATAAGGAGGGTATCGTGGTGAGCCTAATCTAATTCAATGCAATATTTAAAAACAGGGCATTTTCTCCCAACAGGGGACAGAAGAAGAGGTCAAAGATTTGAAAAATGAGGGGGCTATTTCTGGCTTAAAGCTAGAGAAGACCTCGTGTAAAGGATCAACATGTTGCCTCTATCTGTGAGGGACTCCCGGCTGCGAGTGACAAAATAGGAACTCAGTCTTACTACAGTGGGTACTTTCTTTTGCCAAAAACCTGAGTGAGGCTGGAATTTGACTCTTCACTATATCTTCCAGATAAGAGGCCAGCCTGAGTTAAACCTTGACTTCCACTTGTGACACTGTAACTAAGGAACACAGTTAAGCCTGCCCAGATTTCTAGTACACAGTAATGTGAGATAATAAATGATGTCCAGGGGTGCCTGAGTGGCTCAGTGGGTTAAGCGTCTTCCTTCAGCTCAGGTCATGATCCCAGGGTCCTGGGATTGAACCCTGCATGGGGCTCCCTCCTAGGCGGGCAGTCTGCTTCTCCTTTTTCCTCTGCCTGCTGCTCTGCCTATTTGTGATCTCTCTCTGTCAAATAAAAAAATCTTAAAATAAACAAACAAACAGGTGTCCGTTTGTGCTACAAAGTTTGTTGTAATTTGTTACACAGCATAAGAAAACTAACATTGTGCATGCAAGATACTTGAATCTCGTCGGTACTAGTAGCACAGTTTATTTCTTGTATCACAAATGCTCAGTACCCTGCCAGGCACATAATATGTGCTCAATACAAAACAGTTAATTACACGAATGAACAGAATGCCACAGAGGACCTAACAATTGACCTTTAATGACTTGACTTAGATTAGCCCTTTCCCCCGATGTGCTGACTCAATATAACACATGTAGAAAAAAAGAGTAAGACTGGGTATTTCCAATTTTTAAGATGATATGTCAAAAGCCATATGCATTCTTATGCTATTTTAATTTTTGATGTGTGACATGCTGTTCATTTTAATGTATCAAAATTAGTCAGGACTAGGAAAATTGGGTTAATGTAGAAATACCTCCCAATTGCCTTCCAGTAAATTATAAAGGACCTAGATGGATTTGGAGTTGTCCAGAAATCTGGGCTTTCCATAATTTGTTCTGCTTCCAATATGGTTAAGTATTTTGCTTCAGTGGATCAAGCAAAGTATATATTATTTGGGGTGGAGGAAAGAAGGAGGGAATCATTTGGATACTGAGAGATCCAGAGATTAAATAATCAAATGGATCAGTTTATGTAGGTGAATAAGGTCCCATAAAAATTTCTTTTAGAATTAGAAACATTAATAGAGTCTTGATTTCGGGCATTTCAGAAATAGTTCGATCAATGAATGTTTTGTTTCATTTTAGAGGGATTTCCCCAGAACTTCTTGAAGTTAATTTGCAAATTACTCACAGTGAGAATTTTGAAGAATAGTTATATTTGAAACCCCAACTAGTATAATTTATTTATTTATTTTCCCGACTAGTATAATTTAGCTTCTCTGAGAACATTCCTTTGTGTGAGGAAACAGGACACTTCAATATAACTGGCATTTTATACAATTATTTATAATGTATTCTCTTTCATTTGTTCAAAATATTGAGAAACTTCAAAAAATATTAAAACAAAACCTGTGGAAAGATTAGGATTCTCCAGTCCTCAGATTGCCTGTGTTGACTTTCCAAGATTAACACTTACGTGGCCATAATGGCCCTATTAGGCTGGGAATGAAATGAGAATTCTAAAGCTGAGAGAAGTGAGTTACGTTTTCAAAACCTTTGTAAAATAGGGAAAACAGTCCCTACTTTAAAGATCTTTAGCAAATTTCAGTAACACATTCAGGAAAGCTTCAATAATACTTAGTTCTTAGTAAATGGTAGCTGTTATTGACTATCACTATCAATAACACAGCTTTAATAACAAGTAGCAATATTTTTATTTTAAAAAAATAGATGCAAACATAAAGGGATCTGAAAAGAACATTGGCCAAATGTAATTGTGAAGTAGAAGATTCTGTGTTCACATTTTAGACCAGAGTATAGGTACTATTTTTCTGTTAAATAATAAGAACACTGAGCTTTGCACCATTTCCATGTTACTATTTTAACATTTATTAGTGGTAAAGTATTTTTCCAAAGGAAAAATGAGATTATCTCTGTGTGTATAAACATTTTTCCTTTATGCTCTGTGAAAAAAAAATAAGATAAACAGATAAATAAATAAATAAAAATAAACATGTTCCCCATTTTCATAAAGGAAGACTGAATCATTTACTCTCCTGACCTCTAATAATCAAAAGAAGAACTCAGTTTCATATCATGTAGTATACATTTTTATCATAAGCTTGAGGAATTACTGTTCTGCTCCCATTAATGAAAACACAAGCATGATTTTAATTAGCCTGAATGTGCCCTGGAAAAGCACAAATCCCTTAATCAGAAATGAGAGATGAACACTGGTCACCACCTCTACGTGCCAAATTTATCATATCCAAAAAAAAAAAAAA
>CM053607.1:13167681-13193668 GCA_028646535.1 Procyon lotor
ACAATTAAGCCTACATCTAAAATGTGTGCCCTTATAATGATTTCAGCTTCTTTATCTGCAGTTCGTTCTGTGCTCCAAATATTCTCTGCATTTAATCTTTCAGCAGAATCAAGATTAGCGAAGTCTTAACGCCAGGTGAGCTGATCTCTTTTGATTGCCCCATACATACACACTTTAAACTATTTTATATTCATGCTATTTTTAAAGAATAAGGTCTATTTTGTTGTTAATTTTTAATCTTCCCAAGTGACATCTCAAAGGTTAATGGAAAATTAGTGAAAAAAAGTAATGTCTATATAAATGAATGAGAGTGTGACTATAGATACACCGATTTAGAAACTCAATTTGAGACAATAATTTGAAATTTTAAACATAAAGTATACTGCTCAAAACTATTTGGCTGTTTTGGATCAGAATCTTAATTTGTTACTAAGAATATGTAAAAAATACACGCACACACACACACAAATGCACACATGAAAAAAAGAAATTGCAAAGAGATTATTTCCTGCTTTTCTGTCTTTTTCAAGGACAAAAGGAAAAGCAAACAGTGAAGGAAGCTTACTTGGGCTACCTTTTTGTTATGGTACAATACATAATAATGTTATATTTGTTTTTCCAATAATCTTAGTATTACATTAGAATCAGACAGATTGCCCTGTTCATATTCTTACTCCTTCCATTCACCAGAAAATAGATTCTTGCTAAAGTAGTTTGTTTTGCTTACAAACTATTGTCACAAAAATGAGAGTTCATAATTCTTTAATAGCCAAGATGATTCATGGGGGAAGACTGCACAAAGCATTTGCACATCTCTTTTACTTTTTCAACCCCGTTGTAAGAAATGGGGGGAATGCTAACTTATCATCTTTAGTAGATTTATGAATAAATAAAATGGAGTAATAATAGTAAATCACACTGAAATGGTCACATTAGTGTGTTCTTTTACTGTTTTCACATAACAACGCCATATTTTGTGACTTGAATTTCATACAGAGCATTGGGAAAACAAGACTATGTAGGTAAACCCTGCTTTTTGAAAGTTTACATTAGGTCACTTTGCTTTTAAGAACGACCTCAATTCGTACCTGTTTTTTTTTTTAAAGATTTTATTTATTTGACAGAGAGAAACACAGTGAGAGAGGAAGCACAAGCAGAAGGAATGGTAGCGGGAGAAGCAGGCTTCCCGGAGCAGGGAGCCCTATGCGAGGCTCGATCCAAGGACCCTGGGATCATGACCTGAGCCGAAGGCAGACACTTAACGACTGAGCCACCCAGGCGCCCCTCGTACCTGTTTTTGATAACTAAAAGACATCTGAAGAGGGTTTTTGCTTTTATGAAAATGAGAAAGACTGGAAATAGTGTTCCACATTTATTTTGCAATGAACTCCTGCAGAGGCAGTGCACAACCTGAGCCTCAAGAGTACCCCACGCAGCTCCTTCCCTGGGACCCCCACTCAGCCATCTTAGTTAGCATCATGGTCCCAGAGCTTTGAACTCTTTCTGTGAGCATCTGTGCTTTAGCTCCACTTAGTCTGTGCATCCATTAGCAAGATGTGTGTAAAGTATCAGAACAGCCTAAAATAGGTCCTTTCTGGGGTCGGGAGGTCCTCAAAATTTTTTCCATATAAACTAATGGGGACTGCTTCTTTACGTCATTTCAGTTTATGAAAGCTTTCATAGGAAGGCTCCATTTCAGATAGCAGGGAAACGTGGATATCCTTAAGATATTTATCTTGATGATACTGGAAAACTGCGTGTGTATGTGTGTGTGTGTGTGTGTGTGTGTGTATAGGTTATATATGCCAGGTGTGTTGAACTCTTTCGATTTTATACACACACACACACACACACACACACACACAGAGAACCAATTTCATCACAACCATGAAATTGTGATCTATAGACCCTTTTCCATTTTAATGTTTGTGTTCTATCAGTTTGTAACAGAATTATCTGGAAATTAACACAAAGAAGAAAATTCTCACTATACAGTAGTGATTATGCCTTATAAATGGGAATGAGAGCTTTGACTAGAACAATATCTATTGGGTCAAATTTGTCTCTGTAAGGTGGGATGTGATTAAACATAGAGTGTAGAGAATTTATGAAGAATAACTATGGTTTTCTTAATTATTTTAATGGTTATTTCTTTCTTTTTAATTGAACGGATATTCAACAAACTGTTCATTAGGGAATTCTATGTTTAATAATACTAATAAAATTAAATGGAAAAGATATATAGTATCATTAAAATAGCATGTAAAAAATGCTAGTGCTAAAACAACACTTTATTTAGTAGGTACCAAGAGATACATATGAAAACCATATTTCACAAGGTAAACCTTTTGTTGAAAACTACTGCACCATGAGGGATATTTATCCCTTTCTCCCTGTAGAGGTATAAAAACCAAGTATGCTGTTATTTTAATCATAAATTATACATTTTATGTATGATTTTATGGGATATTAAAAGTAGTACCTAAATAAACATGAGAAAAATTGCAAAAAATTTAAAGTTTTATTATGTATGGAAATAAAAATAAAGGTTTTGTTTGTCCTGCTTGAATTGTAATAATAAAGTCAATCACTATTATGATGCATCATCTATATACTACTCAAAAATAATTACTGAAATTAATGAAAAGGGGAGTGAGAATTTACATCATACATGAAAAAACAGATAAATTTTTGGAAAAGCAAGAACCTAAACAAGAATATAGCTATTTTAGAATATATTTTTGAGATTCCCTAAACTATTAATTAATATAGGCACTTTGTTTTTGGTATAAGCCCTTTAAACATAACCTGTAAGGATTACTCATTTACATTCTTAAGAACTACAGAAAAATGTGCATTTCACTCCATTTCATAAATAGGATTATATTAAATAACTGAAAGACAAAAATTACTATTTTGTTTTGTTTCCAATTTGTTTAATGTTTTGTCTTAATAAATATGTCATTTTTTAAAATTCAAAGCAACAGAAAACCTCTTCTGTGAATTATAATTATTTTCCAGATAGTTGTATGTAACAATGGTATTTAAAAAAAAAACTATTTGGAAATATTTCCTACATAACCCTGGAAGCAACTTTGAGCTACAAAATCACAGAACCATAAGTCATTTCCTGGAGACAGTGGTAAAATAAAAATTTAAAGAACTACACACGATAGAAAGTATTTTTGGTACATTAAATAATAATGCCTTTATTTCCTACCAATAACTATGTAATGAACACAGAACCACTGCATCTAGCAGTGACCTCTGAGAGAATATCGATGACATCAAAATATGGTTAGTAAGATAACAGTACAAATTTGTAATCGCTGGTTCTTCTTAATGTCCAATTGAATTATTTCTGTATTGGAATATGGTGCTGGAAATGGTTACTTTAATTTCTAGATGGTTCTAATACCTTGTTAAAAAAAAAGAAATACTTTATCTTCATGGTTGAGAAATCTCTCTCTTTCTTGTTGTCTCTCTTCCTCACTCTCTCCACCTCTCCCTTTCCTTTTCTCTCTTTCTCAGGCTTTGTTTCTTTCTTAGAGTTCTAGTAACTACACCTTCAATTCAATATATATTTATTGAGCTCCTTCTGTATGTGGCTATCTTAAATGATATTTAGGGACCTCGTGGGTGTGGCAAAAAGGCAATTTTGCTCATGTACAATCCCCCGAATGTTTCAACCACTCTAACTTGTTAGCTTGCTACCGTGTCCAGTAAACTAGAAGCATCATCTCAAGTCCACAGTTTGCTAATAAAAATGTCATCGGTAATTCAATGTTACTGCCGTTTTACTGTTTGATATAAAAATAAAACAATATTAATGCGAGTGATCAAACACCAAATGCCATTTCTTCAGAGTCAGAATGGTGTTTTATAGAGAGACTCTCCTAAGGTACAGTATTTTTTGAACAACATGATCAGCAACATTTTATCAGTGTCATGGTTATATTTTTGATAGTGAATGATATAAACTGGGACAAAAAAAACTAGATAAGGCCTATAAATTTCAAGACAACCCAGAAATGTGACTCATATTTCACAGAAGTTTAGTTGGAACTAAATTGGTTGACACCCTTCTGTCCTATTATCATGATAAGCACACTTTGACATGCATCCAAGTGTCAAAATTCTATCAATTGAAATAATTGCCAATCTATAGTCCCAACAGTGTCATTTATTATTACATTCATACAATAACTATGATTAGTTTATACAACAAAGAGTGTATAAAATGTCTACATTTTTACAAGCTGATATGGAAAATTTTAGATGAAGAAAATAATAAACATGATGATGGTTACCCATTTCCTTTAAAAAACACAAATTTGTAGGTTTTCAAACTCCTTTGTCTACAAAAAATACATTTAAATATCACTTTAGGATATTTAATGATCACAAATAATACATTCTTTGTAGAAAATTAAAAAATAAATCAACAATAAAAATAAACATTACACATACAGGGGGAGCTATGTCTATGCTACCTTGAGTCTAAAATCTGTATAGCTGTGAGTATGTTTATGTGTGTGTGTGTATTTCTATCTCTATTTTGTACCAATGCTTTCTAAGAAAACTCAGATGCCAAAAAAACACGTAGACAAATGCATCAGTATAGAAATTAAAATAATAAATTAAAAATATAAAAACTATAAATATTTTCATCCCATTTGAAAGACAAAGTATTATTATTATACTTTTACTTTATATAAATGCTCATAGAAATCAACAAAACCTGACATCCCAGTCAAAAGCTATTAAGAGATTTATACAAGTAGTACATGGTGTACAGATGAAGATGCATTCAAAATGGCTTGTAAGCATATGAAATAATATCCAACCATACTCCAGAAATAATATATTGTTATTTATATATTTGCATTTTAGATCATCATCTTGCATAAATGCTATACCACTTGCCTGAATCTATTTATTAAAACCTAAAACTCTACTTACAAACCATGGGAAAAATGAATGTATGCATATACACTAAGTCAAAATACAGCAGTATCGCATGATACATTATGTGATGATTAGTATACATAATAAACAGAAACAGATCAGCACTTTTAGTTAAAAACCAAATTATTTTATATAACCTTCTTTCAAATCAATTGTTTTGGTAAAACACTAATTTTGGTAATATTTCTCTACTTTTAGACTCCTATATTGGATTAAATGATAGCAGGCATAAAGAATGAATAGAGATAGTACAAAATAAAGGAATAACAAAAGAAAATAAAAGAGAGTGGTGCATACTGAGTTTGAAGAAATAAATTAATGCCGGTCATTTGACTTTACAAGTGATCTGCCCAAAATGTTTTTAAAAATTTAAGGGAAAAACCCTTTACAAAGCACGATATTGACAAGATACATATAGGCACACATAGGGTTTAGAAAGAGAATTCACTTTGTGAAACAGAAGATGATGAAGGTAACATGCTGAACAGGACAATTTATAACACCATGGAAGCCTTATTATTATATATAAGTATCTGACTTGATTCTAATACATTTTTCCATATAATGGCAAATAATTTATTAATATTGTTCACCTTAATTTTTGTAATCATAGTGAAGATAGACTAGACACAGCAAAAATTACCTCCAAGATATGGTTAATATAATTTCCAAATGATTGACCTTCTCTTCTCACTGGCATGTTTTGTATATTTGAATCTAATTGAACTAAACATAACAGAAGATTCAGGCAGGGAGCCAGCAACCTTCTTGATTGACCCTGTTCTGAATGCCAGCTCTTGAAGGAGCTTCAAGAGCAGACCAACCTCTCCAGGCAACGTTTAAAATAGATTCCTTTCCTGAGCAACAGGAAACAGCTCTACACCTGCTGCAAATGGAAAGAACTTCTCCAAGAGTTTACACGTGTTTAATAGTTGACAAATGCTGTCATTTGTCACCTGTATGTCTCTTCCTGGTGAAGCCTATGTAACACATTAAGTTTTCTTGGAGAAAACAGCTGGAGAAATAGTCAAATAATCCATCTTTTTTTAGGGCTTGATAATTAAGAGAATTCAAATAGATCGTTAACAATCTTGTGTGCCTTATATACCACCCCAACAATTGTAAACAAAATCCATGAGGGCATTTTTAAGCCCCGAAATGGAGACAATAATAAAGCAGGTAAAGCTATGGTAGACCTTACTAAAAGAACTACTTTGAAAAGGGGGAAGACTGTGGGACGAAAAGAAAAGGCATTGAGAAAATTATCTTTCCAGTGCTAATCTAAAGCAGGTAATTAAAAATTTTTTTATTCAATAGGTGTGAAAGAAGACTTTTCCTAATTTTAAAAGTGAATATAAACATAACAAACCCGATATGCCAGGAAGAACATATATATTACATGGAATCCAAAATTCATAGAATACAGTATCATAGTAAAAACCCTATTGCATATATTTTCATTTAATTGCACTTTTATGATTATCTTGCCCATTTTGAAACAGAGAACATGTATATATGTATATAGAGAGAACTTCCAGCATAGTTATAATTTCAAAGTAACTTGAATTTCCTGTATCAGGAAGTAAAACAATCCATTATTAGAGTGACAAGCTAACAGGCATTAGATGCACAGAGTACCAGGGTAGAATAAAACATTTTGCTCATTTTTTCATGTTCTTTTTACTTTAATAAAAAATTTGAGATTCAGGTCAATTAATATGATCCTAATTCTTTGGACAACATTTGCAGAAGAATATCCATCCCAATATTGCTTCTTGAAATCATTATGTTATCTTCCTTAATATGAAATATTGTATCATGTCAAATGGAAATGAAAAGAAAGCTGGGGTAGCAATAATTATATTGGACAACAAAGACTTTAAAACAAAGACAGTAACAAGAGACAAATAAAAAAGAACACTACATAATGATAAAAGGAGCAATCCTACAAGAAGATATAATAACTGTGAATATTTATGCACTCAACATGGGAGCACCTAAATACATAAAGCAATTATTAACAAACATAAAAGAAGCAATTGACAGTAATACAATAATAGTAGGGAATTTTAACACCCAGTTACATCAATGAATAGCTCATCCAGAGAGAAAATCAACAAAGAAACAGTGGCTTTGAATGGCACATTAGACCAGATGGGCCTAACAAATATATTCAGAACATTCCACTCAAAAGCAGTGCAGTACACACTCTTTTCAAGTGCACACGCAACACTATTCAGAATAGAGCACATGTTAGGCCACAAAACAAGTTTCAATAAGTTAAAAAAGATTGAAATCATATCATGAATCTTTTTCAACCAACACAGTATGAAACTACAAATCAATCACAAATAATAATCTGGAAAGAACACAAAAGCATGGAGGCTAAATAACATGCTATTAAACAATGAATTGGACAACCATGAGATCAAAGAGGAAATAAAAAAAAAATACATGGAGACAAATGAAAATGAAAATACAATTGTCCAAAATCTTTAGGGAACAGCAAGACCTATTTCAAGTTGGAAGATCATAGCAATACAGGCCTACCTCAAGAAACAAGAAAAATCTCAAATAAACAACCTAATCTTATACCTAAAAGGGCTAGAAAAATAAGAACGAAGAAAACTCAAAGCTACTAGAAGAAAGGAAATTTAATAAAGATTAGAGAAGAAATAAATGAAATAGAGAACAACAACAAAAAAAATAGAACAGATCAGTAAATCCAGGAGCTGTTTCTTCGGAAAAAAAAATCAACAAAATGATAAATCTTTTATTCAAACTTATAAACAGAGAGAGAGAGAGATTGAGGATTCAAAAAAATAAAACCAGGAGTGAGGGATGAGAAATAAACAATGTCACAGAAATACAAAGGATTATAAGAGAATATTATGAAAAATTAGAAACCAACAAATTAGAAACCTAGAAGAAATGGATGAATTCCTAGAAACATAACCAAATCAGAAAGAAAAAAAAAGAAAAAGAAAAGAAAGAAAGAAAGAAAGAAAGAAAGAAAGAAAGAAAGAAAGAAAGAAAAGCAAATTGAACAGACCAATTACCAGCAATAAAATTGAACCAGTAATAAAAAAACAAACAAACAAAAAAACAAAAAATTTCTAACAAATAAAAATCCAGAACCAAATAGTTTTATAGGTGAATTCTACCAAATATTTAAAGAGTTAATATCTTTGATTCTCAAAATATTTAAAAAAAATAAAAGAAGAAGGAAAGCTTCCATTTCATTCTACAAGGCCAGCATTGCTCTGACACCAAAATCAAATACAGATTGAACATAATAGTAATAATAATATAAAGGAACCACAAAAAAATACAATAAACAAAGCTATAGGCCAATATCTCTGATAAATATGATGCAAAAATCTTTAACAAAATACTAGCAAATCAAATTCAATAATATATTTAAAAATTTCTCAGAATAATCAAATGGGATTTATTCCAGGAATGCAAAGGCAGTTCAATATTTGCACATCAATCAATGTGACATTAATAAGAGAAAAGGTTAAAAAACATGTAATCATCTCAACAGACAAAAACAGCATCTGACAAAGTATAATATCCATTCATTACTCACAACAAAGTTTGTTTCAAGGGACCATACCTCAACAAATAAAGGCCAAATATGAAAAACCCACAGCTAACATTATGATCAATGGTGAAAAACCAAAAGCTTTTTTCCCTAAAATCAAGAAAAAAAAAATGATGTCCACTTTCACCACTTTTATTTAATATAATACTGAAAATCCTAGCCACAGCAATGAGGCAAGAAAAAGGAAAAATAAAGGCATCCAAATTGATAAGGAAGAAGTAAAGTTTCACTATTTACAGATAACATGATACTATAAACAGAAAATTGTAGATTTCACCAAAAAACTACTAGAACTGATAAATGAATTCAAATAAGTTGGAAACAAAATTAATATAGACAAACTAGTTGCATTTCTATACACTAACAATGAAGTAGCAGAAAGAGAAGCTAAGAAAAAGACCCCATTTATAATTACACCAAAAAGAATAAAATACCCAGGAAAAATCTTACCCAAGGAGGTGAAAGATCTGTACTCTGAAAACTGTAAGACACTGATGAAAAAAATTGAAGATGACACAAACAAATGGAAAGATATCAATGCTCAAGGATTGGAAGGATGAGCATTGTTAAAATGTCCATACTACCCATAGCAATCTATAGATTTAGTGCAGTTCCTATCAAAATACCAACAACATTTTTCACAAAACTAGAAAAAAATACTCTTAAATTTGTATTTAAAGAAATATACAAAAGACCGTGAATAAGTAAATTAATTTTGAATATGAAAAGCAGAGCTGGAAGTATGGCAATCCCAGATTTCAAGATATACCACAAACCTGTAGTAATCAAAACACTATGGTTCTGGAAAAAAAAAAAAATAGACACCTAAGTAAATAGAACAGAATAGAGAACCTAAAAATAAACCCACATTTTTATGGTCAATTATCTACAACAAAGAAAACAGGAATATATGATGGGAAAAAAAACAGTTTCTTCAAGAAATAGTGTTGGGAAAACTAACCAGCTACATGCGAAGGAATGACATTAGACCACTTTCTTACGCTATATGAAAAAATAAACTCAAAGTGGATTAAAGACCTTATTTTGAGACCAGAAATCATAAAATTCCCAGAAGAAAACATAAGCAGTAATATCTTTGCCATCAGCTATAGAAACTTTTTTCTTAGCTATATCTCTTCTGGTAAGGGAAATAAAATTATTGTGCCTATTCCAAATAAAAAGTTTTTGCACAGTGAAAGACCATTAAGAAAGCAAAAAGGCAACATTCCTACTGAATAGAAGATATCTGCGAAGGTATTAATATCCTAAATTTATAAAGAATTTACACAACACCAAAGAAACAAATAATCTCTTAAAAGTGGACAGAGGACTTGAATAGACATTTTTTCCAAAGAAGACATAAAGATGGCCAATAGACACATGAAAAGATTTCAGTATCACCAGTCATCACTTAAATGAAAATTAAAAGCACAACAAGGTATCATTTTACACCTGTGAGAACAGCAAAAATCAAAAACACAAGAAATACAAGTGTTGACGAGGATGTGGAGGAAAAGGAACACTTGTGTACTATTAGTGGGGATGAAAGCTGGGGCAGCCGCTGTGTAAAACAGTACAGGTGTTCCTCCAAAAATTAAAAATAGAATGATCACATGATCCAGTAATTCCACTGCTATTTACCCAGAAAAAATGAAAACACTAATTTGAAAAGATATATGCACCCCTGTGTTTATTTACAGCATTATTTACAATAGCCAAATTATAAAAGCAACCCAAATGTCCACTGATAGATGACTGGATAGGTGTGTGTATACACACCCACACACACAATGGAATATTACTCAGCCATAAGAAAGAATGAAATCTTGCTACTTGTGACAACGTGGGTGAAACTAGAGGGTATAACACTGAGTAAAGTAAGTCAGAGAAAGACAAATCCCATATGATTTTCCTTAATTCCTTTTATTTAAGTACATTTCCTCTTAAATGTGGAATTTAAGAGACAAAGAAAAAGAGACAAACAAAAAACCAGATTCAAAATACAGACCACAAACTGGTAGATCTAGAAGAGAGGTGGGTGGGGGATGGATGAAAGAGATAAAGTGGATTAAGAGTACGTTTATCTTGATGAGCACTGAGAAATGTACAGAATTGCTGAATTATTATATTGGTACACCTGAAACTAATATAACACTGTATATTAATTATATTTAAATAAAAAATTTAAAAAGGAAATAAAAATTAAACAAAATAAATATTGTAGCATATACCTATTTAAAAGAATTCCTTAAAAATTACTTCCCATCAGGAGCACCTGGGTGGCTCAGACAGTTAAGTGCTGGACTCTTGATTTCAGCTCAGGTCATGATCCCGGCTGGTGTGATCAAGCCCCAAGCAAAGTTCCACACTTAGCAGAGTCTGTTTCTCTCCTTATCCCTCTGCCCCTCCTTGCGTGCTCTCTATCTCTCAAATAAATAAATAAATCTTAAAAAAATTACTTCACATCATTTTAGACAGAGGCATACATAAATTTCAAGAGAATTCATTTACTCTTAGAAATTTCTTAACTCCAAAGTCAACTTCATCTGTTCTTTCTGAAATACTTAGATACTTATAAAAATGATACACAATGATTTTTTTTTAAGATTTTATTTATTTATTTGCCAGAGAGAGAGAGAGATCACAAGTAGGCAAAGAGGCAGGCAGAAAGAGAGGGGGAAGCAGGCTCCCTGCTGAAGAGAGAGCCCGATGCAGGGCTCTAATCTCAGGACCCTGAGATCATGACCTGAGCCGAAGGCAGAAGCTTTAACCCACTGAGCCACCCAGGTGCCCCGATACACAATGATTTTTTAAATGATTTTTGATACTCTACTGTTTTTGTTTATACAACTAAATGATAATTGTTTTCACCAACATCACCTTCATATACACAAAAATGAGCACTAGAAAAATAATGCAATATAATTGTCTTGTAATTATGTGACACAAAAATGATAAAATAATGATTACCAGGTCTCTGATAAACAAGAAAACTATTCAAAACATAGAAGCCATAAACAAACAAGCATAAAATCCTTCCTTAACTAAAAAATCAAGCAGAATTTGTATCATTATGGTCAATAAAATGAACTAATAACATTTCTGAAGTATTATTATTATTATATTATTATTAACCTATACATAAAGCAGTAATTTTTCATACCATAGGTTATGATCAACAAAGAAAAGTAAAAACAGAAGGAAAAGAAAGGAAGTAGTAGGGAGGAGGGGGAGGAAAAATTGGAGGAAGAAGAGGAATAGGTGAAGGATGGAGAGAATAGAACATAATAGTGTAGACTACCCTAGACTAGAATAGAACAGACATTTCAGAAAGAGTTTGCTCTTGTAAGAGTAAATATTATCTCACATTTTTGTAAAAATTGTATATCCACAAAGTAAAACTGCTTTTCTTATTGTGGGTTGCAAGTTAGAGCCTTAGAAAGCTCCTATTTAAAAATGTTAACATATATATTTATTATAAATACTATTTATATTTAAATTATTGATGACCTATAAATATATTTTCGCACAAAAGCCACTTTTTCAAAATTAAGCTCCTATTTGATATTAAAATAACAAAAACAACAAAAACAAAGACAAATAAATATTGTATGTAAAATTCCCCCCCCCCCAAATATAACAATTTTATTCCAACTCAGCATGACTTCAAATTCAGATTTAAAACTACTTTAAATTGAATTTCCGTCATCAGGGCCCACGTGGAGTTAATGGCTAAACTAAAACTTGTGATCGGAGCAGTTCTGTGCTGGTTTGGTGTCACACATGTTTGAACTGTTGCCTTATTCTGAAATTAGATTGTACAATCTAATCTTGTACATATTTTTATGGTCTATACTTTGGTAATTACTATTTTTAAAAAATAGTACTTTAAAAATGTATTTTATCTAAGGCTTCAGTTTTTTCTAATATTTTCATAGTTTGTTGTACTACAACTAAATCATAGTGGAAGAGTAAAGGCCTTCCTGTTAAAATTGTTTTGTATCAGAACAATTACAAGACTCACTATCAACACAAACAACTTCAGCTTACTTGTCACCATGGCTACAAGAGAGTTAATTAGAACATTATTGATAAATATCTAAAATTATGCATTATAAATAGCTTAAATTAATTCCAACCAAATTTACAACCTTTGAATCACAATAAAGAAACAAATAAAGAATCTGTCCATAAATTGTGTATGTAATTTCTTAAAATTAAGTGTGAAATATGCAGATGCTTTCTCATGGGTCATTACAAATTTGCATTATATTTACATTATATACAAAAAAGTTTATCCATAGTTACCACCACCATTTATAGGTAGAGGTATAGTGATAATATCACTTTACTAATATTTTTTCACCTAATTTTTTAAAACAATGTTGTTTCTATAATAAGCACTGACATTTATCATGTTTTATTTCTAAGTATTTGTATAAAAATCAACACTTTCCTACATCTGTATTAAATAGTAGTCAATCAAGAGAAATGTTTTAAAGAGTATGAGTGCTCAAATAAGAAAAATTATGAAATTATTCCAACATTTACAAAGATAATTATTCAATATCACTAAACACTTAAATTATTTTACCAAATTATATTTATACATGGGTTCTCAGATATATATGCATGTATTTTCATTTATTCTAAAATGCCACTTCTACTTCTTTCATTGTTTTCTATTTGAGACTAAATATTAGATAATATTAGATCATAACTCTGCAGGCATTCTAGCAATGCCAATTTTCACTTGCCACTAGCAAGTGGCAGAGCTAATAAATTTCAGGTACTTAGCTTTCTGATCATTTAATTTCATATAGCCCTGCCAAAAGAGTAGAAAAAGAAGGTGCCCATACTCTAATCTCTCATTTCCATATTCACTCTTTTGGAGTCTATCCTGTGATGTTAGGACCATGGGTCACTAGTAATCTTCATTTCCTGACTCTTGCCCACTGACTTTCTAGCCAATGATGATTGGGAGCACTCAGCAGACTTTGGGAAGAGGTAAAAGGAAGTCTTCCTTATTTTCCTTCCAGCACACTCAGTATATATCCCAAGAAATGATAGGTGGTGCTAGCCTCCAGCTTTTCTTAGCTCCATCTGAACCAACCGATAGCATCCTATTGTGCCCTCCGAGACTCCAGTCATATTCAGGAAAAGCTCCTTCCACAGACACTTGAGCACCTACTGTGTAGGACCTCCTAATGAGCTACTAGCTTTGATAAAGTCAACTATTTCTCCTTTTCTCTTCAGTCTTGAAGAGAAAGTCAACTATTTCTCCTTTTCTCTTCAGTCTCCTGTGGTAAAGGCTTACTGCTGCAAGTTTTAGTTTTGACTTATCTTTCTATTTTTTTTTTCTTTTAGTTGTCTGGTATCTATAATCCCCTATAAATGCTCTCTTAGATCTTTATTTTATTTTGTGATGGAGTCACTCCAAAAGATTTTCTCTCTTAAAAGACCTCCTTCTTATAGGGCACAATTTTCATGAAAGCTAGAATTAAATATATATCATTACCTTGAGCTCCTGAGCTAAGGATATATATGTATATCCTTATATATATATATATACATATATATATGTATATATATATATATATACGGAGTGGACAGAATCTTCCCTTCTGGGGGCTAACCAATGGGATCTGGTCCAAGCCTTAGTTATAGGTGTGCATTAGCAAGTGTATAAATAAATAGTAACTTTATACCAAGGAAACTCTCCAGATTCACCACCCTCCTACTACATAATCTAAATCAATTATTTCTTAATAAGAATAGCAAGGAGTTTTATGGCCTAGAACATCAATGATAAATGCACAACTTAGCTTTGCTGAGGAGACGGGAGACTGGTGGTATAGCTCTGTAAGAAGGGCCAGCCTTGTATCAGTAACGTATCTGCTGAACCTGAAGGTTTATCTTAATGTTTCATTTAGCATACAATTTTTATATTTGCAATAAGGTGATTAACACTAATTTACATACAAGTTATACAGGAGGTGTTTTTAAAGTTTATTAAATATAATTTACAAATAAAATTGTAAAATATTTAAAATGTACAACATGATGCTTTAATATATATATATATAAATTGTGAAAGGATTCTTAATTTTTTAAACTAATATTTACTCTTTCTCTCTCGTCTCCCTCTCTCTCTCTTTTGGTAAGAACATTTTACTCAGCAAATTTCAATTACAATTATATTAGGAACTATAGTCACCATGTTACACATTAGGTCCCCAGACTTTACACATTTTAAAACCATAAATTTCTATCATTTGACTAACATCTAACCCATCCCCCAGCCCCCCTCAAAATCCTTGGCAATCACTGTTCTACTTTTCTTTTTTAAAATTCCACAAAGAAGTGATATCATGCAGTATTCATCTGTGTTTATCTTCTTTCACTTAGCACAATGCCCTCAGGGTTTACCCATGTTCTTACAAATGGCAGCTTGTCTTTTTTTTAAGGTTAAAAAATATTCCATGGTATACAAATACGGTGTTTTCTTTATCCATTCATTAATCAATAAACAGGTTGTTTCCATTCCTTGGCTATTATGGATGATACTGCCATGGATATGGGATTATAGATATCTCTTTGAAATAATGATTTCATTTCTTTGAATACATACTCAGCTGGGATTGTTGGTATGGCTGGGCTGCTGGATCATATGGTGTTTCTATTTTTAATATCTTGAAAGACCACTATACTGTTTCCACAGTGTTTTCTCACTCACCATGTAGAAGGGTTCTCTTTTTTCTTTACATACTGACCAAAACTTGATATCGCTTTTCTTCTTGAAAATGGTCATTCTAATAGATGTAAGATTATACCTCATTGTGGTTTTCATTCGCATTCCCTAACGTTTAGTGATGTCAATCTACTTTTCATGTACCTGTTAGCCATTTGTATGTCTTCTTTAGAAAATGTCAAGGCAAGTGTGAGGTGCCTGGGTGGCTCAGTAGGTTAAGTATCCGCCTTCGGCTCAGGTCATGATCCCAGGGTTCTGGGACTGGTCAGGCTCCCTGACCAGTGGGGATCCTGCTTCTCCCTCTGCCCTTCCTCTCAGCTTCTGCTCTCTCTCTCTCTCTCTCTCTCTCTCTCTCACACACACACACACACACACAAATAAATAAAATATTTTCAAGATTTTATTTTTTTTTATTTGTCAGAGAGAAAGAGAAACAGAGGCAGAGAGAAAGCACAAGCCGGGGGAGCTGTAGGCAGACGCAGAAGCACGTAGCAAGGAGCGTTCTTAAATGACTGAGCCACCCAGGCATCCCAATAAATAAAATCTTCTTTTAAAATATCTATTCAAATCCTTTGCCCATTTGTTAACTGGGGTATTTGCTTTGTTGCCATTTAGTTATATGAGTTCATAGTATGTTCTGGATATTAACCTTTTATTGGATTTGAGGTTTCCCAATGTTTTCTTCCATTCCAGATGTTGCCTTTTGTAGTTGTTGATGACCATGTAGAAGCCTTTTAGTTTGATATGATCAAACTTATTTGTTTTATTTTTCCTTTTGCTTCTTTTATTTTTGGTGTCAAATCCAAAAAGTAATTGGCAAGATCATTGTCAAAGAGATTATCTTTAGGTTTTCTCCTAGAAATTTTATGGTTTCACATTTCATATTTAATTCTTTAGTCTATTTTGAGTTAATTTTCATGTATTGTGTAAGATGGGGGCCTGGTTTCATTCTTTTGTGTGTAGCTATCCAGTTTTTCCAACACCATTTATTGAAGAGAATATTCTTTCCCCGTTGCATATTCCTGGCACCTTTATTGAATATTAATTTGCACAGGTTTAATTCTGGGCCCTCTATTCTGTTACATTCATCTATGTTTTTATGTGTTTTATGGTTTCATGCCAATACATTATTATTTTGATTACAGTAGCTTTGTAATACAATTTGAACGGTGATGTCTACAGCTTTGTTCTTTCTCAAGGTTGATTTGCCTGTGTGGGGTCTTTTATGATTCCATACAAATTTTAGGATTGCTTTCTCTATTTGTGTGAAAAAAGCCATAGGAATTTTGATAGGGAATGCGTTGAATCCATAGGTTCTATTGGGTAGTATGGACATCTTAACATCATTAATTCTTCAAATCCATAAGCATGAACTATCTTTCCACTTATTTGTGTCCTTTTTAATTTGTTTCCCCAGTTTTCAGTGTACATATCTTTCATTTCCTTGGTTAAATTCATTCCTAAATATTTGGTTCCTTATAATGCTATTAAAATGGGATTGTTTTCTTAATTCTCTTTCCAATGGTTTATTATTAATGTACAGAAATGTAAATGCTTTTTGTCTTTTGATTCTGTGTCCTACAACTTTCCTGAATTTATCTATTCATTCTAACAGTTTTTGGTAGAGTCTATAGGGCTTTCCAAATATAATACCTGCAAACAGAGACAATTTTCCCTCTTTTTTCAGATTTGAATGATTTATTTCACTTTCTTACATAATTTATCTGGCTAGGCATTCCAGTTCCAGTGCTATGTTGAATAAAATTGGTGAGAGTGGGCATTCTTACTGGTCTTAGAGAAAAAGCATTTAGCTTTTCGCACTTGACTATGATGTACCTATGGGCTTGTCACACGTGGCCTTCATTATGTTGAGGTATATCCCGGATTTGTTAAGAGTTTGTTATTATTTCTTTGAGGAATATACACATTCATCATAGTTACCAGCCTATAATTTTCTTTTCTCCTATCCTTGTATGGCTTCGTTTTCAGGGTAAATCTGGCCTCATAAAATCAGCCTGCAAGTGTTCCTTCCTATTCAATCTTTCTGAAGAGTTTGAGAATAATTGGCATTAATTCTTCTTTAAATATTTCATAGAAGTCACTGTGGAGCCATCTGGTCCTGGACTTGCCTTTGTTGGAAGGTTTTTGATTATTGATTCAATTCCCTTACTAGTCACTGATCTATTCCAATTTTTTATTTATTCATGATTCAATTTTGGTAGATTGTATTTTCTAGGAATTAAGCCATTTCTTCTAGATTATCTAATTTGTTGGCATATCATTGTTCATAGTAGTTTCTTATGATCCTCGGTATTTCCATGTTGTCAGTTACAGTATCTACTTTCATTTTTGATTTTTTTTGTCTTCCCTCTTTTTTCTTAACCTAGCTAAAGATTGTCTATTTTATCTTAAAAACAGAAACAAAAACAAAAAAACCCAGCTCTTAATTCCGTTGGTATTTTCTACTTTCTAGTTTCTGCTTCATTTATCTACACTCTGATCAGACTCCTGTCCCTCGGGTTGCAGCCCTAAAAGTGGGGGCACCAGCTGTGTGTTTAAGCTCCTTTCAGGGAGATGATGGTGGACTTGGT
The DNA here is from genome assembly GCA_028646535.1 of Procyon lotor. Lineage (NCBI taxonomy): Eukaryota > Metazoa > Chordata > Mammalia > Carnivora > Procyonidae > Procyon > Procyon lotor. The sequence goes on from CM053607.1 coordinate 13,185,599, forward strand.
TTTATTTTTGAAGCCAGTAGAGGAAGAAGGCAGGGGAAGTACCCACCAGCTTTTTCAGGTTTTTTCGAGGATCCCACTTAGTCCTAAAATGTAGCCAAGTTAGAAGCTGAACCCTGAGGCAGCAGCTGGTAGAGTGTACAGTTAAACTCCTTCCAGGAACAAACTGTGAAATACATGTTTTTATCTGTTCCTTCTGTACTAAACTAAGGGCACAGCTCTGAGAAGTGTTGAACAACTTTATTTTTCTGATAAGTAATAGAGCATAAGTCCAAATTTGGGGAGCACCCTAATTTATAAATAGCAGCAAATGTCTAACAATGGCTTCTTTGTACACTATAGCGCTGTGGAAGTCATAAGAGCAAGTCCCAGTGGTTCTTAGAACTAGGTGAACTGGAGACCCATCTCTTCAGTGACAGTCCTAAAGCTGAGTTGCTGTATCTGTGATCCAAATCCTATACTCCTGAGGGAGAAGCTGGGATTTGAAGGTTACCATCCAAATGTAAGGCCCTGTTTCAGGAGGAAAATTTGTGGAGAGAGTGTGTCAGGCTTTTCTAATTCTTTCAAAGTGGTATTTCCTCAACCACCTGATGTGTAGGAATCACTCAACTGGTTTTCTGAGTTTCTCTCAGATGGAATTGATTAGCGTGTACCTGTATAATCAGTGCATCCGTGCGAGAAGAGAAATTCAGAAAATTCCTATGTCACCATCCTGGTGATGTCAATCCTACAGGGATATTTTATGTTTTGAAGAAGAATTATATTTTTGAAGTTCAATTGCATAGATCTGTCTTTATATTTCAGTGCTAATTAATTCAAGTATAAATGGCTATTAATGGCATACTCTGTATAAGGCACTGGAGAAAATACATTTATCAGTAAGACATAATGCCAGCCTTAACATTTTTATAGTCTAAAATTATTTGTTCAATTTTCCATATAAAGCTAACATTGAACTCTACTGTCTGGTAATCTGAACAACACATAAGTCACAGAAATTAAAAGAATAAAATTGAACCAATATAGAAGAAAATAATCCATTCTATGATGTAAGCTTTGAGATATCAGTTCTACTTTAGTAACTTGTTTCACATTTCTGAAGAAAATGATGAAATATAGATTGAAGACAATATTGAAAATACAATGTAATTTCAGTTCCCCAGGCATTATTTCAAAGACAAAATACTTAAGTCATTTTGGATAAATCCTTGAAAACAAAACAGAAATGTACAAGATCCAAGATTTTGTTTTTGTAAAAAACAAGTTCTTTATTTCAGCTAAATGCATAATTCCTGACATGATTATTAATTGTGCTCCACAGAATACAATACACCTTCTTTCAATAAGGACTTATGGACCTGGCTTTAGTAATATGTATGACAGGTTTTCAACTATCGGTATTCCAAAATAAAGTTACATTTATCTGTTATTAGAAATATTATTTACCTATGAGACATGATTTGGATCACTTTATTCTTAAATATTTTTATATTCTCCAAAAGAATGAGTCACATTTTCATTATTAAAATTGACATACAAAGAAATAAAAGGTTAACATTTCATATTTCAAAGACTTTATTAGAATGATTAAGCTGTGTGAATTAATGATATCATCTCAATTATATAAATAAAAACTCTGGACTAAATTTAAATTATAAAGTATGTCCAGGGTTATATACTGGTAAGTACTTAAGATTTACATATACCTTTAAGCTAAAAAGACATTCAATATCAGTTTAGAACACTTCCAGGCAGGTTAAGTAGATGTGACTCATTCAAAGACATTTGCCGATTGTGCCAGAGTCAAATCTAAAGTGGAAAATTAAATATACTCTAATAGGGTTAGCAAATATCCACTAAATACATGACTACTTTGCCTTCTCTCCCCATAGAATCATTACTCTAAGTGATTCCAACCTTCACTCGGACTAACGCTTCATCATGCTTCACCTCTTTGTACATCAGGTTAAATCACTACATTCACACAGGTCTAAAGAAAAGTTTGGCAACTTTGATTCCCAACTTGCGTCCGTATTAATAAATACCGTGACTGAGAAAGTTCTATATATCATTTAGTGTCCAGTGCACTGTTTTATTATGGAAATGAATAGTTACACAAAGCAAAAACTATATATAAGCTTCAGTTCTAAACAAATGCGCACAGGTCGATCAGCAGATATATGCTCAACATTTAAATGCACAAATCTTGCACAGGGTCATGAAAAATTCAGTATCTTTCCATGAAGCCTCAAGAGCTTAAACTTGGTAATATACCTTTTGTAAGGTAGGTCATTTTAATATCAAGAATATCTCATTTTCCAATTTTGGCTTATTTTTAATCATTAATATTTCAAACCCTAAATACCAAGAGACTCCCAGGAGTATTTTCAGAGTTCTTGAATAATTTCAGGAGATATTTCAAATCAGAGAAAAAATAATGTGTCTGCAACCTCTGTAGTCCTTTCTTGTCTTACACAAAGGGTATTTGTGTATAAATACGTGCGGAAAAGGCTATTTTCACTTGATTGCATGGACACTTATAGATATCACATTTTTAGCTAACCCCAATGAATGAAATATAAAATGAAAATAAAAAGAGAAACTTAAGATGGGATCAGAATATTTATTTTTGGAATATTACTTTTGTTATGTTTGCTAAGGAATCTACTCAATAGTATCTGGGAGTTTGGTTTTTTTTTTTTTTCACATTCTCTAAGTTTGATAGCTCGTTAACTGTGGCTGATTTATAAGTTATTATGCACTCCAAATTTGGACTTATGCTCTATTGCTTATCAGAAAAATAACAAAACATTATGAAATATTGTGTTTTCTTTTATCTTTTATATTTCCAATGAGCAGAGGAATGCTCTCAATAAAAATGTTAGGCAGAAATCTAACCTCATCCTGTGCAACTTCACTCACCATTTTAATTTTTCTTTCTCTCTATAATTTTCCACTCCATAAACATGAAATTTAAAACTTGGGACTTATATGTAGTAATTAATCTACAAACTCTTTACAGTTTTTCTGTGAATACCCAAAGAAAATACTATATTGCAATGCAGTTATGATTACATGACTGATATCCCTTTTTACTGAGGAAAAAACCTGAAAAAAAAGTATCACTGAACCATAGTGTCAATTAATTTGGGATTCACAGAACAGCTGTGAATGTTAGAGTCCTAAATAGAGCAGAGCTCTTTCCTGGACCCCTGTGGATTATCTGTCATGGTTAAAGGAAGTAGAACTATTTGCCACAGGTATACTCAGAGGGAACAAACTCCGAGGAGAGCAAAGAGAAGACCATGGAGCAGTCACTTCCAAGTGTGACTGGAGACAGCCACATAGGGAAAAGAGAAAAGGCAGTCAACGTGGAGGTGGGATGGAGAATAACGAAATAATAACGAAAGCACTAAAGGGAAGAGACCAATGGTGTAGAAATTCAGTTTACAAACTGTAAACTGTATCTATAACTCAAATCTAGTGGAAGAGCATTTCTGCACTTCCAAGAGCCCCAAGGAGATGGTTTACTTTTAATGCAATTCAAAAGCAATAATAAAATGCTGGTGTTGTGCCTACTTCCTAGGTATCTAAAATGGTCTGATTACAGTTCATGAATGGAATCAACAACTAACTTTATTTCCCCAAAGGATAGGGAACACAAATATAGTAGAGCTAACATCACTCCATTTGTCATTGGCAGCTTATATTTACGATTCAGAAATTAATATCCGTTACTAAGGTTGACTTCTACTAGAAAGATAACAAAGACATTTTGCTACATTACCTTTATCATATTTTGGTACATTACATATTTTAATTGCAATGCAATGAAAACTTCTGTATCAATCCAACATCTATATAGCATTATGTGCGATGCTAAGTTAAAAGAAAGAATGGAATTCTAACGCAAACTGGGGATTATGAGAAGCCACTTAGAAGAAGTATCATCAATTGAGACCTAAATAATAGCTTCACAGGAGTGGAGTGGTTGGGAAGTGTTCCAGAAAGAACTGAATATAATTTTCAAAAGCCTTGGGATCTGAATAAACATGTTGTCTGTAGGGAATTTTAGACTTCAATATAATTTGAGCTAAGGATGCACTAGAGAGTATTGGATTAAGCTAAACGTGTGTGTGTGTGTGTGTGTGTGTGTGTATTTTAAAGCTTAGTGGCTTTACATAGTAAAAAGATTTACCTCTTATGAATCTGCAATTTGGACAGGGGTTGGCAGGAGCAACTCATCTTTGCTTACTTGGCATCAGCACTCAGAATCATCTGAGGCTCCTGCACTTCCACACTGGGTGGTTGATTCTGGCTGTCAGCTGAGACCTCAGTTGGGGCTCTGATCAGATTCTTTATAGGTAGATGCTGAATTCCAATGAGGGACATCACCTTTTTATCACCCAGCCTTAGAAGTCATGCACTGTTACTTTCACCACATGCTATTCATTAGAAGTTAGTCACTCAATCCCATCTATAGCACAGGAAGGGAAATTAGACCTCATCTCTCAACATATTAATGTCATTAGCATATTGTAAACCAAACTAAAAACAGTAAAATATATCCATTCTGGTGATTTTCAAAGAGACAAGAGGCACTATCAGAAATGTGGTTTAGGTTGTGCACTCTGGCAGCTTTGTGGCAAACTGGCAAGAGAGGGCTTATATTTAATGGAAGGGAGAACAGTTAAAAAACTATTGCAGAAAGTAGCAATGACACCATGGGTTACAGGAGGGAAAGGGGAAAAAGGTTAGATCACAATGTACTTTCAGGAAAGAGGAAGGAACTTAGGCAGGCAGATGCTTCAGAGAGGCAAGGCAAAATGAGGACAACTTGTCATATATTTTGGAAACAATCTTAGCATAAATACTGAAGACTGGAGGAAGAAAGATTGAAAAAATTTCTAAGGCTAATGAAACACTGGAAACTTGAGAAGTGCAAATACATAGAGGTTAGTGACTCAAGGCATGAGAGAAGACTGCATAGTAAGTAGCTAGAGGACACGGATGAAAAGCTGACACTTCCTTTTATTTATTATTGTCTTGGATCCCTGTTTTATTATTTTTTTCTATTATTTTTTTAAAGATTTTATTTATTCATTTGACAGAGAGAGAGAGAGAGAGAGATCTCACAAGTAGGCAGAAAGGCAGGCAAAGAAGCAGGTTCCCTGCTGAGCAGAGAGCCCGATGCAGGGCTCAGCCCCAGGACCCAGAGATCATGACCTGAGCCGAAGGCAGAGATCCCTGTTTTAAAATGGGTTAGGTTGATGTTTCATTGGAAGAGGCTGAAGTTATGTTTGGAAGGGTAAGGCATGGAGGTGTGGGATTCTGTGATTCCTAACACCAGAGGAAGAGTCGGCCATTGGACAGTCTTCTACTGCATGGATGGACAGTGCAAAGGTTCAGATAAGGGATAGCTGACAGAGGGACACAATTTGTTGAAGTGGGGAATCTGGTCAAGAACAGTGAGCAAATTACTGAGTTTGGAAAACTATCAGTATACACTAAAGTAGATACCTTGAAAAGTAAGGTGCACAAACAGGAACTTGTCCTTATCCCTTACTACCCCGCTACTTATGAGCCGCATAAAAACGAGTTTATTTCTCAACTTCTCATTGCCCAGTTTCCTTATCTGTAAAGCAGGGACTTAATTTAAGGAACAAACTTAGGTTGGTGTGTGACACATAATGTATCCATATAAACATTAATTAATCTTATTAAAGAAAATACTTGTATTAAACCAAAAGTGCTTTGACCACAGAAAACAATGGCACTGACTATTGTAATTCCCTCTATGTTAATAATCTTACTAGAGGTATGTTAATTTAGCACATTGGGGGATATATTACTTAACAAAGTATTTTTTAAATGAAGTGAACATTGTTCAAACAGTAGAAAAAACAGATTCATTTCTAATAAATATTTTAAAATATATTCCCAAACATCCCATATAATAACATATGGGTAGTTTTTAAACCATCCCAGATTATAATTATAGCTTAAAATAACACATTTTCTTTAAGATGAAGACATACTACTATTACATTTCTTCTTTGAAACAGTACCTAACCAATCTAATAGATTTGGTGATTTCTAGCTAACTTCTCATTATTCAAATGAGTTGATGAATAAATAATTTTCTTGGTTCTTTTTTTTTTTTAAAGATTTTATTTATTTGACAGAGAGAAATACAGCAAGAGAGGGAACACAAGCAGAGAGAATGATAGCGGGAGAAGCAGGCTTCCTGCCGAGCAAGGAGTCCGATGCGGGACTCGATCCCAGGACTGGGATCATGACCTGAGCTGAAGGCAGATGCTTAACGACTGAGCCACCCAGGCGCCCCAATTTTCTTGGTTCTTAATTGCCATGTTCTCTAAGATGTGTCATCAATAAGGACAGCTTTCCAGGAGGGGCACTTGGGTGACGCAGTCAGTTAAGTGTCTGACTCTTAATTTTAGCTTGAGTCATGATCTCAAGATCTTGAGTTTGAGCTCTATGGGGGGCTCCATGCTCAGTGCTCAGCAGAGTCCATTTGAGCTTCTCTCTCTCCCTCTCCCTCTGCCCCTCTCCCACCCCTGCAGGTGCAGGCATGTTCTTTCTCTTGCAAATAAATAAATAAATCTTAAAAAAAAAAAAAAAAAAAAAAAAAAAAAAAAAAAAAAAAAAAGAACAGCTAAGAACAGCTTCCTGGGAATAAAAGAACACAGAAAAAGAAAAATAATACTACAATAACAATGTTGTTGATCTAGTGTTAGATGTGTCCTAATTTTTAAAATGCTGAAGTAAAAAAAAGGAAGAATGAGCAAATATAGTAAAATGAACATTATTTTGTCTATGTACGAAGAGTATAATTTTTTGTAGCATCATTACGCACATGTGATGATGGCACATTGGAAAAAAAATCATAAAGAAGATACTAGAGACTGGATTCCAACACTTGCTTTTTAGTTAATAAAAATTTCTATTGAGATTTTTATTTGCCTATTCCTAAATTGTTATTTCAACACCCCTCATTCACAGGAATGCCAAAATCAATGTCCAAATAATCAAACAGAAACATAGGGCTTCTCTAGTAGATTACTTTTCTTCTCACAGCCTGGATCCAGATCACCATAAGCTTTAACAACTTTCCCTTCATAAATCTCCCCCAAAGTCCACCATTTTTTCCTTCTTCACCAGACCCACCACTATGTCTCCTGGATCACAGCAAAGCCTCCTGCTGCTACATTTTGACACATTACCTTTCTCTAATTTGTCCTCCCAACTTTAGATGAAGTAATTTATTTATTTTTCAAATGTCAAATCTCATTTTATTATCTCCCTGCTTCACAACTTCAAGGACTCTCCCGGCTTGGATCATTGCCTGTCTCAATCTCTGGCCTTCTCAAGGTCCCACACATCTCTGGGCTGCCGTCACACTGGCTTCAATCTCTGATAATTCCAAAGTCAGTGGAATATCCTTTCTGCCTTCTTTTTCTGAAAACTCTTCCTCATTTGTGGTCTTAGTTTAATTGCTTCTTATCCAGTGATTTTTCCTGCCAAATTTCAGATTTCCAAGAAATTTATTCCTTCCCTTTGTTTAGTCAAATCCCTGAAATTATGGTATTTTTCTTTCATGTTTCTCTAAATCTAATTATTCAAGCACACTGCCTAACAGTTTCAGTACAATCAGGTTACATTAAAGAGCAAGAAAAGAAAAGGCTGGAGAAAGACTAGAAACCAGTGACATAGCTTCATTGTAAAATCAAGCCAAGGGGCTTCTCAAGTTTGTTTCCCAGTTTAAATTCCTTTCAAAGACAATCATCTCCAACAACTGACTTCTCATTTGATTCTAATTTGTGGATATTTGTGAAAGACAATAAAATATTTGTAAGTGCAAAGCACAAGTGTTCAGTAATTACTTCCTCTTGGCGACCTTGAAACTGGTGTTTTAAAACTCAATTCTCATTTTAAGGCCTTATTGTTTACTAAGCATAATTTCTATTCACCTCTGACTAGAAAGAAGAGCATAAGAATTGAAAGGAAAAGAAGAAAAATGAAGAGAAGGAGAAATAAGGGGAGTAGAAGGGA
>CM053607.1:13194168-13241664 GCA_028646535.1 Procyon lotor
AATCATATACCATTTTATTCATCAGTTATAAACTAAAGCTAAATAAAGGTATTCTGAAGAAAAGGTAGTCAACCTCATTTATACTAGCCTATACTTCAAATAGCATGTAATATTCCAAATGTTATATTTTATTTTTAAAATGTTACATTAAATAAGCTCATGTTAATATATCACATTGATCTGGGAAACAGAGGCAGAAGAAAAGTTATTAAATTTCCTGACAAGTTTCACTGACAAGTCCTTGAAACAGGCAGAGTGACATTCCTCTAGGAACTCAACTGCCTCCACCTTAATACTTTGCTAAGGGCAAAAGGCAATCCTAGCCTGACCAATCCCACCCTCCCAACCAGGATCCTGTGAGTCTACTTTAACATATAAAAATTCCTCTGGAAACTTCCTTTATCTCTAAACTCTCCAAGATACGTGTGGGCAATCATCCCCAAGCATAAGTCCCACCGATACACATCTGAAGGGTCTCATGACTAAGGTTTTATTAGACCGTAATAAACGACCTTTTCCCAACAGCTGGCCCCTGAAGATCCTGGAAACCTTGCTTCCAAAATTCCTTAGACACTTACATTATCCCTGACCTGCTCTCAACTTGCAAGTATATAATGGACCACGCCTCACAGCCTAGGTGCAGCAGCAGCCCAAGCAGCAGCAGCAGCAGCAGCTGTCCCTGCCCACGCGTCCTGTCCTCATGCTTTAAAAAACCACCATTTTGCACCAAAGACATCTCAAGAATTCTTTCTTGGTCATCAGCTCTGGACTCCACCCCACTGAACCTCACTTATATTCTAAAACTTCATTAACATCACATACTCAAATCTTGGATGTAGTCAGTAGCAATGGGTTCATTCAACTTGAGAATTTTTTCTATCCCAAAATGTACATTTTGAATGTGCTAACTAATGTGTTTTAGGCAAACAGCCCAAGTTACAGTGATCAGTAGACTGCTCTCATTGAACACTATATAGACCCAAATATTAGCTCATGATAAATAGGAAATTAGAACAAAACAAACAAAATGTCCTTCGCTCAGATAATCTGAGAAGTACTCATCTAATTAATTTTGACTCTCAAATGCCCAATCTGTGATTCTTAAAAAATTAGATGTATGCTTATTCTTCATAAACAAGTTATTATTATTGTTATTTGCTACAATAAAAAATGTATAGGAAAATTTATTGTTGCAGTCTTTGTAATTTTCATATCATGCCCCAGTAGATTGTTAATACCTGCTTGAAGATTGGGTCTGGTCTAAACTACCATAGTAATGAAAAATAACCTTTCTTATTTTTATAAATAAGTTGGTTATTTCAATTTCAGAAATAATTTCTCCGCTCTGAAACATTTCAAAATGAGACAGTAAGGCTATCAGTAGCCATTGTTCTAATTATGAGCATGAGCAACTTAATCTATCACAAATGAACACTGGATATATACATTGTCATTTTTAGGTTTTAATATATTGAACCCAAGCAAATAACTATGTTTATGGGTTGAAATTAATAGTAATAAAACTATCGGTGCTTTTTCATAACGATACCTAAAATATTGGCTTTGTTGCTGTTTTTCTTTCATATTATCCCTTGATCTGCAGGTAATTTAAGATATGCAAAGGACTTTTTTTTTTTTTCCTAGCACTGATGTATTTTTTAAGATATTGGCCTTGGAGAACAAACTATTCAAGTGTAATTAATTCAGCCTCTGCTGAGGTAATCTTTGAAGTTGACCGAATAGAAGATCCTCAGATCAAAATTCTGGCAAATTAATAATAAAACATACACAGAGATTAGTAGTAGAAGACCCTAAAGGTGAGTAAAGCTATTCTTTAACAGATGGAAGAAACAGGGTACTAGCACCATTAAAAATACATAGTTAGAGGGAGCCTGGGTGGCTCAGTTCGTTAAATGGCTGCCTTCAGCTCAGGTCATGATTCCGGGGGCCTGGGATCGAGTCCCACATCGGGCTCCCTGCTCAGCAGAGAGCCTGCTTCTCTTTCTCCCTCTGCCTGACACTCTGTTTACTTGTGCTCTCTCTATCTCTCTGTCAAATAAATAAATAAAATCTTCAAAAAAAAAAATACACAGTTAGAAATATTTCTTCCAAAAGTTAGCATGTGTACCCTTTTAAATCCAAAATGACCCCATCAAACACCATTGCTGGTGGTATAAGAAAATAAAAGTGGATTAACCTTTTATTTGGGTCATATAGATTTTTTTTAAAAATCAGAAAATATTATCTTATTGTTCAATGTTGATTTTTCATAACTTTGAAATATGAGAATTTTGAGCAAACATCTAACCTCTTCTAAAAGTGTGTTTGTGTGTGTGTGTGCACTAAATTTAATATGATAACAGTAGTTTATATAAATAATAAAACATAATTACTAATACTCCTTTATATATTTATCTGAAACTGATCATTTTGCATAACATGGCTCCAGCTCCCCTCTTGTTAGTCATCTTAAAATTTTTTGAGATATAATTGACTAGTTTCAGGTTATAACATAATAATTTGATATACATATATATTATGAAATGGCTACTATCATATGTCTAGTAAATATACACCACCAATATGTAGTTACAATTTATTTTCTTGTGAAGAGAATTTTAGATCTACTGTCATAGCAACTTTCAAATATACATTACAGTGTTATTAACTATAGTCACCATGCTGCACCTTACACTCTCATGACTAATTTACTTTATAAGTGAAATTTAAGCCTTTTGACCCCCTTCACCTATTTCACACACACCCTCCCACCCCTTCCTCTGGAAACCACCAATCTGCTCTCTATATCTGTTTTTGGTTTTGTTTTAGATTCCAGATATAAATAAGACAATACACTATTTATCTTTCCAATGAATTAATTTCAGTGAATTTGATTAAGACTAAACTCCCTAGGCTAGGGTAAATTTTTTCAACCCACATTTTAAATAAATTTGCAGGAATTTTTGTTCTGGGAAGATATACATGAAAAACATATAGAAAATCAAGCTTACCTATATTGTACCCAGTTCTTTTTAGTAGTGTTGGTGGAACTACTTAAAAATGTAAATTTTTCTAGCACAGAGTTAATTTTAAATTTCTGAGGATTAAAACAAGGCAGGTACCAATTGCTACTTTAAGGAGATTTTCAACATCATAAAAGACATAAAAGATCAATCAGATCGCTGAGTTAATCTTTCAGACAGGGTTTCACTTTTTGTCTTTAATTATCCTTTCATTTTTTATGCCAAAGAGTACAGTATTTCTGTGTTTATATTAAGGAATGCAGGTGTTTCTAAGATAAACACATTATAGGCATAAAATTATAATTGCATACTTACAATTATTTTAAGGTGTTTATATATTAAACACCTGTGGTTGATGATATTTGTGAACCTAAAAGATGCTTCACTATTTCAGATAAACACCTTTAGCTTCTGTAACAATCGAGAGTTGAATGTTTAATAAGCCATCTACAATATTTTATTCAAATATTTAACCAAAATTTGGGATTTTTAATAAACTTATAGTATAGAAAATAATTAGCAGATATCAATTAAAATCCTGACAATGTTGACCTATCATTGTGTGTCTTGGGTGTATTAGGTATGTTATGTTGCTGCTCTCAACTCCAGTTTCTCATCTGTAAATCCATAGTTATTGTGAGATTTAAATAAGATAAAGTTCATTAAACAGTAAGTGTCTTACTTGGGCCATGATAAGTGCCCAGCAAATAACAGCTGTGAATAACATTCTATATTCGATAAACTTCCAAATTCAGGTATGATGAAAAATATATCCTTTGGGTGTAAAATCAAGTCCTAATAGACATAATAAACATGGAAGTGTGTGTACTTGCCTAATATTTATTCAGATCTACTTGGATGCTTGTAACAATTCATTATGGTTTGCAAAGGGGAAGAAAATATGGAATTATAACATTTATTGATTAAACAATCAAAGATTTGAAAAAATGACTTTCTAGAAGTGTGTAAATGCTAGAGAGTTAAGGGAGTAGTTAATGAAAAAGAATAAGTTATAATTATTTTACTCATTAGAGAATAAGGATACAAATATATAATGAGAAAAATACTGAACTGATTCATGAGAAATGCTTAAGCCTTAGGATTATGGTATACTCCATATCATTCAGTAAAAATCAAATTTTATCTTCATAAAGTGAGGAAATTTTTTGAAGGAGATAATAACTGTGACCATAGAAGTTAATTTTAAAGTAGATACCTAGCTTACTTCTTCTTTTGTAATAATAGCACAACAAAAACTGAGTCTAATTTTGGCCAGGTAAATTATCATAAGTACATACACGATTAAATGTATGTCCCACAAAAAATATGTATACACATATTCTTCTTAAGTAAAGCTTTATACATATAAGGGAAAGAGCATTATAACAAATAATTCAATTTATTGTGTAAATGCTAAAACCTTAGCCCTTCAACAGAAATCTGAAACAATCAGATATGTCACATAAAAAAGAACATTTTTATCACATACTCTAAGATGACCATCCTTCAATAGACTCCATGCAAAACACTGCATATAACTCCGTCACAAAAGTCAGAGTATAGTTCATGTGTATAATTTGGCTTAAAAGTAAATATCAAAAAGATTGGTTACTTATCCCCTCAGTTATCTCATTTTTCTTATTAATTGATTTCCTGTCATTTTTTTCCAGCTGTTCCCCTGTTGGTCATATTACTTTCAAGATGTACTCATTCTTAATAGCTATTTTCTTTTATCTGTTAACAAAATTGTAGCCAGATCATGCACACTGCTACAGTTGAGGTAGTGTCAGCATTCCATAATAAAAACTCCTCAGAGGTTTATAATTCAACTGTAAAAATTCACACTGAGCTCATCTTGGCATATAAGGTCAGAGCCTGAGGCAAATTTGTTTTACAATTTTCAAGCAAATTAACGTAGTCAATACTCTGAGTGGTGCAAACATAAATCAAACACTGAGGAAATGTATCCCCCCAAAATAATAATAACCATTTGGCTGATGTTTCTTTTCAAGTTGTTGAGTTGTGGTTGTTAAATTTACATATGTCCCACACAGGTGTTGAAAGAGTAGTTCTAGGAGAGAAGGAAGGCAAAAAATGGTGGCTTTCCTCCAAGCAACCAACACTAACATATGTGGTCATAAAATAAATAGCCTTCATGGCAGGTGGCTTACCCTCAAATAACCCAATCTCTCAGTATTTTATATATACAACTATGTAAAATATGTTAGAGCTCTATTTAGAGAAAGAAACTCTTGTCAACAACCTTCCAAAACCACTTGAAAAATACTGTGAAAACTCCACAAATGTTTTTCTCACTCTACATAATTTTGAGTTTGCCAACAAATAGCAATTTATATCACTGTACAGTTTTATATCAATGTTGGGTTTCTTTAGATATGCATCCAAAAGCAAAGACATAGTCAAATAGAAGCAGGTTTATACCATGATTGGATCCAGGGATTAAGACTTTGGGAAAGAAAAAAAAAAAGTTGAGTGTTCCATCTCAAGATACTCTCTACTAAAATCATTCATAGAATCTGTAGGCAACTATTTTCAAACCACACTAATGTCTATTTGTGTGTAAAGCAACATCAGAAAAAAATAAATAAAAATAAAGACAGGGAAAAAATGAGGAGTAGGTGAAAAGAAAAAAGAAAAAGAAAAAGAAGAAGGATTCAATTGCAACAAGTGTATTGCCATTCTGGAAAATTTAGAGAAGCCGTTCACACAGAGAAGCTATTATTATTAAGAATTTGAAATCAGGAGTTTATTACTAAATAGAAGTCAGTCCCCATAATGAATGTTAACAGTCAAACAAAATCTCATCACTATTCACATCTGTGCCTTTTTATACTCCCATTCCTTTTGGAAACACATGCATCCACGTTTTTATCAGAGATGTAATGACACAGTTTTTTTTATTTTGATCTTATTACATTCTTATTTGAAGACTTTACAGTGTTTACATAGCCATAATAATGACAAAAACTCGTAATCGTAATAACAGCTAAAACCTACATAGCTCTTACTCTGTGCTTCACGTATCTTTATTTCATCTTCACAGCAACTTTCAAGTTAAGTATTATTATTAACTCTACTTTATACATAAGAGGAAACTTGGAATTAGCGAGTTTTAGTAATTGGCTCGAGTTCTCATGATTATGAGATAGTAAACCTGGAATTCAAAACCGGGCAACACATCTATATAATGTGTTCCTCACCACTGTGTTAGATAATTCTCATTTTAATATGCTATTCACTAGTTGTTGTTAACTTATTTCCCTGCTATTAGAAAGAATGGTTGTTTTCTTGCCATTCCTTTTAAGAAACCACATTGCCTTGAATATCTTCACATGTATATTTACTGGTTTCCTATTATTTTGTTGGGACTGATGGAATAGAAGTGGTAATAGTGAAACATTTTTTGAAATTTTAAATAAATTTATTTCCTCACTTTGTTCATAACCTATCTCCATACTGTTTTATCAATTCCATATTATCTTTAGTAAAGTAACTTGTATTTCTAATAAAATTTACTAGATTTATGGTAAAATTATATTCATAAACAGAGCTACCAGATATAGAGGTCTAAAAATGCTCAGTATATAAAAGAAAAATTCAGAAATTCCATTTAGTTTAAATTTTGTCAACTAAGGTGTGGAGGTAATTGTCATAGTCTGTCATCAGGAGACATGACTGGGAATGATCGTGACAGCTGGATCACTAGTCCTCATGTGCCAATAGAGTCAAACATTTGAATAGCTTGGTAGTGGATCACACCTCATTGAACTTATTAGAGATGTAATCATACCTCAGATCGTTAATGATGAATGGCTGCATTGGGGAAGAGAACTAGCTTTACATGAGAATCTAAATGCGAAGGGCTTGTCCCCCAGCCCATGGGTCGACGGATCATGACTGGGGGTTAATGACCTTGGGTGGAAAACACATCTTTGTTCTCACAATCTCCAGCTGAAATTTGTGCTTCCCTCAATTAAATGTTTAGGCAACAAACCACAGCAGTAGTGTCAATGCCTGTAACTTTAACAGTAAAACAATCCCAGTTATTTCATTTCACCTATAGCTATGGCAATTATCTCAAAATACAATTTACAGTCACTTGTAGTAATTATTAGGTCCACCAATAGGTCGTGTTTTTCTAAAAATATATTTGTAATGATATGCAGAGATTACTACATCATGTTTCAAATATTGATCATTTTATTTTAGAGAAATCTATTTTTTTAAAGATTTCATTTATTTATTTAACAGAGAGAGAGAGATCACAAGTAGGCAGAGAGGCAGGCAGAGAGAGAGAGAGAAGCAGGCTCCCTGCTGAGCAGAGAGCCCAATGCAGGTCTCCATCCCAGGATCTAAGATCATGACCTGAGCTGAAGGCAGAGGCTTTAACCCACTGAGGCACCCAGGCATCCCAAGAAATCTTTTTTTTTTTTTTTAAATCCAAAGCATTTCATTTGATGAATTTAAAAATATTAATTTGAGAAAGTGTCAGAGTCCCTGCAAGTTAAGAGGGCTCAAGGGAGTGTGAGATATTTGTGATATTCAGACAATGAGGGCCTGACCAGAATAGAAGTGCCCAGATAGTGAAGACAACACACATTCTAAAGAAGGCACTGGAGCTAATTACCTCTTTAACTCTATTTCCAGTCAGTTCAATGAAGTGGGTGGGAGTAAACGTCTGGGGTCTTGATTCCTTACAAAAAGACTAGATCTAATCTTATTTCATGCTTAGCTCCCAAAGTCCAGGACTATTTTTCTCAGAAGCTTATTTAGACCAAGAAAATCAGGGGGCACCTGTGTGGCTCAGTCAGTTAAGCGTCTGACTCCTGGTTTTGGTTCAGGTCATGATGTTAGGGTCATGAGATCAAGCCCTATGTGGGCTGAGTGCTCAGCAGGGAGTCAGCTTGAGATTCTCTCTCTCTCTTTCTGCCTCTCCCTTAATCATGCATTCTCTCTCCCTCTCTCTCTCTCAAATCTATCTATCTATCTATCTATCTATCTATCTATCTATCTATCTATCTATCATCTACCTAAAAAGAAAGTAATAATTTTTAATGCTGTGGGTATCAGTGAATCATATATTATCCATATACCCTCTGAGATATGTGGTGGTAGATTTTGACCTAAAATGTGATAGCAAGTTGACTCTAAGATCATCTTTCACTTACTTGGTTGCAATACAAGATTTTGCTTTCTTGAGATCACAAAGAAATTTCTTCTTCTGTAACTATAACTGTCCTAGTATTGCCTGTGTGAGGCAAGAAGTGTGTGCTGCCCTGGGCCCCGCTGGGAATCCAATCTGTGATTGCGATGTGTTATAGGTCTGTCACCCCAAATCGTTTATGGCCAGATATCTTTGACTTGTAAACATTTGTCAAGGTCATGCTAGTGTAAATGACCCTCAGTTTGGGAACTGAGAGCAATCTTTTCACAATAACTTTTCTCTGAACAGTTTCTGTTAGGCTGAAGTTCTCCTAGCTACTTGAGAAGCTAGCCACCAAACTTCAAGGACAACAAATTAAATCAGACAAGAGTTGTGGGCAGAGGACAGTATAGCTCCATGAATTGGTCTCTGACAGAATGCAACACACAAAATATCAATGAGGTACCATTATGTATAACATCAATCAGAAGTTTAGAATGTTAGGAGAAATATATGAGGGGAAGAAAATTGAAAATAGGAGAAACACAGGCTACTTTTTAAGCAGAAATTACAATGACTGATTATAGCACATGTTTCTTTATCCATCAATGTAGAAATCAGGATTTCTGGAAAATCTAAAATAATCAGTCCTAAGATGCAATTTTGTTATATTTTAACAACTGAGTTAAAATTTCCTCAGCTTCTGGAACAGTTAAGCACTGGCCTTGTCATAATTACATTTCAACCTTCTCTTTAAAGAACAAAATTTTTTTTTGCTCACATTTGATTTTCTTATCTAGAAACAGAACTGATACTGGATATTTAGCCACTTCTATCTAACTGTGTTATTTTGACAATGAAAACTAATTCATTGGAAATCTATTCATTTTAAAGGATATTAGTTTAGATGGAAGACATGGTTTCTGTTTTCTGGGAGCTCTCAGTCAATTGAAAAAGAGTGTTATGAAAACAACCTATATGATACAGGTTGGGACAATATATGATAAAATAGAAATTAACTCAACTGGTATCTTGACAATAGCCTCAGCTTACTCTGGGCAAGACTAAGAAGTGTTTCCTATCCTCAAAGCATTCTAACATACTATAGAAGGTAATGTATAAAATATATAAAGCAAAATAAAATACATACAGATACAATTGGTGCTATTAAAGATTGAGGAGCTTACCAACAAGGCCCCATAAAAATCCCTCTAATCACTGGGCTGACTTAATTTTAGAAGCTAAGTCACTGATACATCAAAGATGTTAATATATTATTAGATCTCACATTAAATATAATGTGTGTGCTACCTAACTGACAGAATGCTAACTATGCTTTCTTCAATTTTAATTAAACATTAATCTCAAATTTGGTTTTTCTTCCCGGGCTTAAATATTTTATTGCCCTTTGCAAAGCTGTCAGGCCCTCGGCCGTGTACCTGAAGTACCTGGTGGATGAGAATCTAGCAGAGAACACTGAGGCTGGTGTGCTCCCACAGTGGATGGGCTTTAAGCCAGACTGAGATTTCTAAGAGGCTGTGGAGTTGCCTGTGGATGTGAGGTTACCCTGGTATAGGGAACTAGCATGGACAAAGCCTTGTGGAGGGTACACGGCGTTGCTGGAAGAATGTGTAGTTCAGTCAGTCTGCCAAACTGTGCAGTCTATAAGCCATTGGGACATTGTTGGAAATTGCTGAACATTTCAAAGCAGGAATAGTTATTATCTAAAAATCAAGTCGCTTCCCTACTAGTTTTCAGCTGCATCAACTGTTAATTATAAAACTAACCATGGTCCATGTACATCTTTTTAAAATTAATGGAATTGTAAAACAGTTAGTTATCTGAGAAATATTTTCAGTAGCTAAGCTTAAACATATGAGGGGGGGGATGAATATTCCCCAAATGTCTTGGTCCAACTTTACTTTTCTGTAAAATTAACAGTTATTTTAGGCTTTAAAACTGCTGAAGATTTAAAGCAAATATTTGAAACAGATTGTTTCTAAGATTTTTTTTACATTTAATAAGTCACATGATATTGGTTATAAAAAAGAAATCATTCTTAATCAAATTTGTCCCTTTCTTTTTCCTTTCATCTTTCATGTTTCCCACAAATATTCATTTCATTTACACAACACACATATCCAACATCGTGCCATGAATGATGTGGAAATAATGATAAACAGTAAATAGTTTGTTCTACCAAGGAGCTCATCATCTCATAGTGGCGATAGATAAGTTAAAATACCTAATGCAGTATCTTAGGAACGGTTTCATGTGACAGTACAATTAATGACGATTTGGATGGTCTATTTTTGTCTGAGAGACAGTATTATTCCAGGAAGACTGCATAGACTCTAGAGATGACAGGATACTGAAGAGTGACAAACATTTTACACTAAGATTAAATTCACTTCCACATGCACAAGCCTACTATCTTTTCTCAGATGCCACTACAATGTAATCCCATTTTTGAGGGGAGAAATATGTAAAAGTCTTAGTAATTCATATTTCCTCTGGAGACTTAAAGTATACATTCATTTTATTTTAGAAGTGAGTGAACATTTGGATTATGGAGAACAATTTAATCTCTTCATAGAATATATTTCTTATGTTCTACTGATCAGTGGATATTTCTAATAGAAAAGTACTTATAGGCAACTTAGATAGAAGTAAAAGCTTCCTTTAGATACTGAATTGTTTCCACCACTACATTTCCATATACTTTGGGAAAAAGAAAGGATTTCATTATCTCAAAGAGCCACGACATTTTTTCTTTTGTCAAACATAATTTGGATTTCTTTGAATCATATTTTAGACTGGGATACAAGCAAGTAAATCATATATATTGTTTCTATATATTTTCATTTCCAAGCTACAGAATTTTTTTAAAAACCTCAACAGTTATATACATGTCTGCAATTTCTCAGCAAAAATGAAATACTTGTAGTTAGGAAATTTTAGTCAATTTAACTTCCTTCCCACCACCACCTCCAGTGTCTCTGAAGAGGGTTTGTTTTGTGGCTTATCTTATCACTACCAATGTATGACTATTGTATTTGTGTTTGAAGAGACAGGAAGGAGAGATCGGAAAACCAATAAAGGAGAAAATCCGTTATTCTTGGAGAAAGCTGAATAATTTCTCCTATTGATTGACTAGTTATAAGTAATCCATTTTATTTCCTCAGTACTTCAAAATCTATAGTGAATGCTGGTCAATAGGTCATGACTTTTGGAATCCAACATGACCAGGTGAAAATATGAAATATTAACGCATTGGTTATTTGATCTATATGATTACGAGATTGGGCTGCTTTGTTCTAGACTGATGCAGACCAGTTTATTTCAAACCCCTTAATACCACTGAATAATATCTCATTTCAGACACTTTATGCTGCCTGCCAAATAGTCATCTTTATTTATTTTTTCCTAAGAGACCTCATTATTTTCAAAAGGTACAGGCCTTCTGGAAAGTCTCTCAATTGACTCAGGGTAGAATATACTGTATCAGGCTCCAGAGGAAAAATCTGATTGGCATTGACCGATCCTAATGGTCCTCATTACAGGTAGTTCTACAAATGAATGGTAGACAAACAGATGTTTTGTTTGTTTGTTTTGTTGCTATTGTTTTTGCATAAGGTTCCTTAGCTCTTTAAAAGACAGTGGCAAGAAAGACCTTTTTATTCTCTGGTTGTGCCAGGTTGACCTTAATGAAGATATCAAAATCTTGTGTATGGTGGTAGAAAAAAAAAAAAGAGAAAATAGAGTTGGAGCTTGGAGGTAGATATATCACGTGAAAAAAACAACACTCTTTACATTTAAGTTGCATTTCCTGTTTCTTACAATTTTAAGGTTCCCAACCTTTACACAGGAAGTCTGTGCTTAGGTAAGATCCATTTAGTACTTTCTAAGACCATCTAAGGAAGTCAAACAATCCTCAGTCCCTCCTTGGGAATGATTAACATACATGTGGTAGGTAGGCAAAGAGGACTGTATAAGAGGACTTGCGGTGAAGTCCATTAGAATCATAAATATTGCCTTCAATCCACTAATGGTCATTCAAAATGAACCCAGTGATGGCTTGAATACAGGTTTCAAAGTAACTTCTCTCTTACTCTGCCACCCCCACCTCTCTCTCTCTCTCTCTCTCTCTCTCTCTCTCTCTTTCTCACACACACACACACACAAACAAGCATACACACAACAGATTTGTGTGTGTATATGTATTTATTTATGAATGTACACACACCATCTGGGACAAGTAGGGTACATTGTATTTTAGAGGATAAAAATCTAGAGGAGCACTATGCAATATACTGTTTGCTAGAACTTCATGAAATAGAGAAATTGCAGTTTTAACTCTGATTAATAAACCAAAGGAAAAAGAAAGAGAATGCCCAACTCTAATGAGAACAGAAATATCATCTGTATAGTTGGAATAGTTTTTAAATTATTAGTCCAAGTTATAAAATATATAAGAAGACACAGTCTCAATTGAAGAGGATAAAACGTATACTTCTGATTTTACTTTTAGAAAAAAAAAAAACTATTACATCTCATAAGATGTAATTATTGTAGAGGCAATAACCAACTTTATTCAAACTGTATATTGTGTGTTGTTCTTAATTTATTAACTTTTATTACCTGCAAAACATATCGTAGTATTATTTGGCAAGTAGAAATAGCATCTTTTAAAAATAACTAGTTTTTTTTTTTTCATGGAAATGACAGCTTTTAATTATTGAGCACCTCTTACATAATATCCAAAGTGTTTTAAATATTTATGGGGTATTTCTAATGCATCACACTGTAACTTGCATTAAATGTGATCTCCTTATATGCATTTTATGAAGGAGGGAGTGCGTGCACACACAGGTGTATCTGAAAGACTGTTGAGTCCAGTGGTTGACAGCATCCGGACTGTGAGCCTCAGCCCTGGCTTTCCCACTTAGATACTTTACGATCTAGTGTGTAATTGCAAACCTCCCTTTGTCTCAGTATTCTCATCCCATTTCTCATTTAGTTGCTGTATTATCACTGCTTGGTTAAAAAATAAAAGTGTTTTGGGAAAACACAAAATTCATACATGTAACTGCGGTTCAGTTTTCCCATTCTTCAAAATATTTAACACAGAAAACATAGAATATCATAGCTATATCTACCCTCACTCCATGTTTTATGCTATTGACCTTCACTTTAAAGTCATTGTATTCATGTGTTATTGAATCTACACCTGGTCTATTGAATCTACACCTAAGTAGGATCTCTTCCTAAATATATAGAATCTATCTCAAGTTAGCATGTTGCTTTTAACTTCTGTTATATATACTTGTTCCTGTATTATCCATACCAGAGCAATTTACTCCATTTTCAAACTAATGTGAAACTAGCCACAAAAAACAAAATAGAATCAAATGCCTTGATCTCGCACTGACATCTGTCAAGGCAGACATTCAGCAGATGACATGAGAAACCCCAAACAAATTCCCCCTCCTTCATCTGAAATGAAACTCTGCTTACAGAATATTATGAGATCAATTACATCTCTCTCTCTTTGGATGAATAATTTATATTTTTGTATTAAATAAAAAGTAAAAATTAGCTACAAAATATGTTCAATGGAAATAGTTCAAAAACACGGAAGTTCATACCACGTAAATGTCTAGTACAAGCCTGGGACCAATTTTAATTTTCATTTAAAAAACAAATCACCATCAACAGGACACAAGCATTTCCTGGAAGGATACTTCAAATTACAAAATTGTGATTGGTTCTACTTACTTCAGTATGGATAATTGCATACATATTCATATGTTTTAAAGTAGCTTTTTTATTCTGTCGTCTGACTCACCATTTACATAAAGGTATCTTCTAAATTAAAGCCATCTGTGGGAAAGGCTGGAAATCTGGAATTCTGCTTATTGTTTAAGTGTTTTATTTTATTTCTCTTTTCCTGGATCCCACTTTGCTAATTAACAACTTGACGTTCTCAGGATGGAAACGATAGCATAAGGAAACTTCTTGCCACTGCATTCCTATCTTTCCATTCCTGTGGCTGAATGAAAAGGAATGTTACAGATGGATTTCAAATATATTTCATGTCTGATAACAGAAGTTTTGAAAATATTTTCTTTTCATTTTCATTTTATGTTCTCTCTGCTGAATAGCCTGCGCTTTATACTGTGAACAAGTATTTTTTTCATATTTTTCTTTAATAAGTAAATTTACTTTTATACCTTTTTTCTTTTTTTTTCAATTTAAATTCAATGAGCCAACATACAGTACATCATTAGTTTCAGAGGTAGTGTTCAATAATTTACCAGTCGCTTATAACACTCGGTGCTCATCACATCATGTGCCCTACCTAACGCCCTCATTCAATAAGTGAAATTTACTTTCAGATTCAAGACTAGGATTTCAGTGTGAGAAAAAATTCACTACACTTTTAATACAGTGATCGTGATCTCCACTAATGGTTTCTTTAATTCAAAGACAACCTGTGTATCGAATAACATATTAATAGTAATTGGAAAAACAGAAGGCACAGATTATGATAGAAGGCATCTGTTTTTGTCCTTCAATATTACTCAAGTTGGTCATAAAAGATCAACAAAGTAATATTAAACAACCCATGGGAGAAGAAAAGAGAGGGGAAAAAATAAAAGAGAGAAAGAGAAATTAGACTTAGGACAAGAAGGAAGACTAAGCTAGTACTTACAATCCATATCTTGTTAGAAACTAAAGAACATAGAACATGCTGGATAAAATAAAACATGAAATGTTAAATATATTGCAGTTCAAAGACAGGAAAATGCCTTGGTGGTAGAATGGAAGAGTGAAACCAAAGCCAGTCCATGGTGACTTCAGAGGACACATAGGCTTCAGGGCCTGGGGTATTCCGTTCTGATACCCATGCATAGTCGGGAGGACTAGTCTGAGCTTCTACTCACCAAGACCTCAGCAGCAAGCTAGAAACTTTGAAGTATTTCCTCCTTTGAACTATTTCCCACACCCAGTAGCAGTACCAGCAATAATATAATGGTACTGAATTTGTTAATTTCATTTGGGTTTAAATGGACTGGAGATAGCATTGAGTATTTTAGATCCTATATAGACTATTCTTCTACTTAGCAGTGCTGGATATTTTTTTCCCAGTGTTTTTCCTAAATGGTGAAATAAAATATACCTTTGAGTTCTGAATCATTGTATATTACTGTTTCGGACTGAATTGTGCCTCTACTCCAAATTCATATGTTTACACAGTATCCCCTATGCTCCAACCTCAGGATGTGACTGTATTTGAAGATAGGGTGTTTAAAGAGGTAATTAAGGTAAAATGAAGCCCTTATGCTCTGCCCTAATCCAGTCTGAATTCTTGTAAGAAGAGGAAATTTGGCAATGCGTGGGGAGGCTGTGACTTCATATGTTTTTTTCTTGTATGTGGCTGTCTGCAAGCCAAGGACAGAGGTCATGGAAGAGACAAAACCTGCTGATACCTTGATATTGAACTTTTAACCTCCAGAAGAATAAGAAAATAAACTTCCATTCTCTAAGCCATGTAGTCTGTGGCATTTTGTTATGAAAGCTCTAGTAGATTAATGTAATTACCTAAGTGCAATTGGAGAAAAGGTGCATAATGAAACCATGCATAGGTGACTTGACTTTTAAATTTGTTTATAGTGATTTCTTATGTTGAAGGATTTATAAAATTTCATTGATTTTGTATCCTTCTTTTAACATGTCCATATGTATCTTTTTTTTTTTTTTTTTCGTTTCTCTTTTTCATTTAGACTTGGAGCTTTCTGCTATTTTAGAAATGCTTCCTTATTCAAAAGTAGTAAAGATCAGGGTGTATTTTAGGTAAACTTTGGAGTTTTTGACCCTGAGAAAATCCTTGCCTTAACCAAAACTTTCCTTACAAAAAGTTAATAAGAGGCTCTGAATTTCACAAAGAAAGGAAATATTTTTTGGAATTGTCAGGAAGTTCATGACCCTATTACCAGGATTTTTATAGGCCACAAATAATTTTCACATATCTCACATTCTCTGAACACCTCAAGGAGTAAATGAAACAACGGCCATCTGACTCCTTAAGAAAGATGGGAAACCAAATAATAAACACAGTTCTGGATATTTTGTGTGCATGATTTCATTAATTAAGCCTTATCATCACTATGATACAGCTTCCATATTTCCATTTGAACAATTACCATTCTTAGTGCCTTATCTCTCTTTGCATTTACTGCCCAAAGAAGTTGCTTTGACAGAATTAATCTTCTATTTCCTCTTCTCAGTTTGTGCCAGGAATGTCTCCAAAATGAGTTGCTTCGCTCTTGTTAATGAACAAAATGAGAGGACTGAGAGATTGCTTCCTCATTCTTACTGTACCTCCTCATTTATATTCCTTCTACGCAAAATAAGAACTTAAAAGGTAAGGAAATAGAAATCTATTTCAGTGAGGTATTCTATTTTTCCTTGATTCATGTTGTATAAAATCATAGCACTAAAGTGGTATAATCAGAAATATCCACCAATAAGAATTAACTTGGGGACCCAGCAATCACACTACTGGGTATTTACCCTAAAGATACAAATGTCGTGATCCAAACGGGCCCATGCACCCAAATGTTTATAGCAGCAATGTCCACAATAGCCAAACTATGGAAAGAATCTAGATGTCCATCAACAGATGAATGGATAAAGAAGATGGGATGTGTGTGTATATACACATATAAAATGGAATACTATGCAGACATCAAGAGAAACGAAATCTTGTCATTTGCACTGCCGTGGCTGGAGAAAGACAATTATCATATGATCTCTGATATGAAGAATTTGAGAGACATGGCAGGGGGTCGTGAGGAGGTGGGGGAAGGAAATGAAACAAAATGGGATCTGGAAGGAGACAAACCATAAGAGACTCCTAAACTCACAAAACAAACTGAGGGTGGCTGGGAGGTGGGGGGGTAGGGATAGGGTGGCTGGGTTGTGGACATTGGGGAGGGTACGTCCTATGATAAGTGCTGTGAAATGTGTAAGCCTAATGATTCATAGACATGTACCCTGGGGCAAATAATATATTACATGTTAATAAAAAACAAATTATTAATTAAAAAAGAAAAAAAATAAGAATTAACTTGGGACTTTTAAAGTATATTTTGAATTTATAGCTACAGTTATAAATACTCATGATAGTAACAAAGAATAGATAGGAGTAGTTAATACCTGTGGAGAATGTGTTATGCCATGTACTATATTATGCATATTATATTCATTATTTCAATTATTCCTAATATAATAGCAATTAATAATAGTGAGCAATTCTTTAGCTATTATAATATGCAAAGTATTGTGTGCTAAGTATATGCCATATATTTTCAATTAAAGTATATATTTTGGAATCAGGACATGTAATTTTTTATGAAAAGAGTAAAAGAAAATCCAGTTGAATATTTCCAAGGTAATTTTAACAAGACAAACTGTAAAAAAACAAATATTACAATTTTTATAATTGAATTTCATTGAGCTTTTCATGTAATAAAAAAGCATTTACCACATATTCTTTCCTCATCACTGTTTAGAACCATTCTTAAAATTAATTTATACGATTTATTTGACAAATATTGACTGAAATTTTAGCACACTTATGTTTTCGACTTTAGACTTAGACTGTTGACATTTTTTTAAGATTATTTATTTATTTATTTATTTGACACAGAGAGAGAGAGAGAGAGAGAGCAAGAGAGGAAACACAAGCAAGAGAAGTGAGAGAGGAAGGAGCAGGCTTCCTGCTGAGCAGAGATCCTGATGCAGGGCTCAATCTGAGGACCTTAGGACCATGACCTAAACCAAAGGCAGACACTTAAAGGACACCCAGACACCCTGACTGTTGACTTTTTTTTAAATGAATATATTTTATGGCAAACAAATATATTGGACATAAATACAAGTTTATATGTATCATTTTTACTATTTTCTGTTGCTATTTTCAGTAACCTAGACACAAACGCATCCTTATTCATCTGCATATTATGTAATGTGTTGAATGCCCACATACATGAAATATAAACACAAAAATCTATGTAATTGTACACCTGAAACTAATAGAACACTGTATGTTAATTACACTGGTTAATTTAATTATGTTAATTAATAATTAACATTATTAATTAACACTATTAATTAACATAAATCAATTAATTTTAATTAAGTGGATATAAGGTAGATCTTAATGATGAATCACATGGAATACTCTAATAAGAGTCTTTAAGTCTGGAGGTAAATTTTACCTCAGTACCAGAAGTGAATTTACCTGATAAGCTGGAATGAAATTCAGAAGCAAGATTTTATAGTTATATGCATCTTTGATTTTTATTTCTTAAGCTAGATTTCAGGTGCCTTTGGAAAATACAATTTAATTAAAACAAATAGTCAAACTTAGATTTTACAGTAAACTGTATGAGATCCAATGTAAGAGAATCCCATAAGAATCTTTATTTTTTATCTTGACTCTGTGAAATAGTAAAATTAGTTATTATGAAAATTTCACCAACTTCTGAGTCCTACTGTCCTGAAGTATCTCACAATAAAACCCTTCCTTGAATAATACCTACATTTCAAAATCATGAAAATTAAAAAGCCACTCATATTTTATTTTTTAGTAAACTCAGTCATATTGTGGAAATTTGAACAATACAAAAATTATTTTAGCTATAACAGAAGAGATGTATAGGGGTGCCTGGGTGGCTTAGTGGGTTAAAGCCTCTGCCTTTGGCTCAGGTCATGATCTCATGATCTCAGGGATCAAGCCCCGCATCAGGCTCTCTGCTCAGCAGGGACCCTGCTTCCCCCTCTCTCTCTGCCTGCCTCTCTGCCTACTTGTGATATCTCTCTCTCTCCCTCTCGCTTTCCCTCTCTCTCTCTGTGTCAAATAAATAAATAAATAAACAAACAAATAAATAAATAATAAATAAAATCTTTTTAAAAAAAGAGAGAAGAGATGTATTTACAGTTAATTTTTAATCATGGAAGTTGAATGTTGGGGTCTGCATTAAAAGATTTTAAATCTGTATCTAAAGATATGGAATGAGGCTCTGAAGAATATTTCTAAAGTAAGCAGGTTAAACAATTCACTTTTATCCTTTCCTTTCAGTAATTAGAAAATCAACCCAAACTCATTAATGTTGTTGAGTAACTAAAAAGACATAAGAGTCCTTTCACTGGGTGACTTCCATTAAAGCTACAGAAAGAACTACAGAGATTAGATTTCCTAAAAGCTAGTGAAAAGGTGTAAAACTTAATTTGTATGAAGAGAAATCCCTGCACTAATTTTTTGCCAGCCTGGCTCTTTTCACCATGACAAAGAAGCGCCCTGCAAAGCAAATGTATTTCATAGTTAAATTAGCATGTGTCATAATGAAATATGAAGAACTGTAAAAGGATTATATTATTATACAGATCTTCAATATGACAACAACTATTCTTGGAATTGAATATAGAGTTTGAACCACATTCATTACTTTTAATAATCATTTAAGTAATTTAGACGGAGGTTGTATTAATCAAGCTTTAAGTGTTGTGAAACTAAATTATTTCAAAAAGCATCACTATACTTTCTGGCTGAGTCCCTTCATCCTACAAAATGTAAACATTATCTTTAGATAATCAAGGTATTAAAAGAAAGATTCAGGAGATGGTTGATAAAAGCAACTTCGTTATGTATCTTAAATTTGAATATGAATAATTGTTTGAAGTGTGGGGGAGTAAAGATAAAACAGTCAAAAATTTAAAATGGCCATAAAGATGTATTTATCAATTCAAAAATTTGTGAATTAATATTGCGTGTTTTGAGGTATCTGATTTGGCATACATGAATCTTGATATCAAAAGGAGCAATGGCACAATGGTTACAATCCATGCTCTTGATGGAAGATTTATAATTTGAAATTCATTATGTAGGTGATATGTAGTGAAAGAATCACTCACTCGCCATGAGAAATAATTGCTCACTCTGCAAATGAACATTAACACTATGAGTGCTACATATGAGCAAATAATAATCATTAGCATATTTACTTAGTAATTATGATGCACCAAGAACTGTTGTACTAATTTATTTCAACAATTTGTCTCATAATAATCCTATGAGGATAGTTACACATATTATGCCCATTTCATAGATGAGGAAAAGGAGACAAAGATTCACCCAGGATTAGGGAGGTTAATTATACTGCCATAGTTTCCACTCAAGAAGTCAGTTTTCAGTGTCTGTAATCTTACTCAGGTTTCTATGAACTTTGAAACCTGCTCCCAACCGCTGCTATCAAGCCTTGCCAGACAGCTCTGCCGAAGCTGGTTGGCTTCCCTGTAACAATAACCTGTTCTCCTTGGCCAAGTATACTCTCAGTGTCATGCAAACCAGCTCCAACTGAGCTATTTTTTCGGCCTCACCAACCACTCTTGATAGATCCCAGAACCTTCTTCAACCCGTTTTACTATTGAAGACTTGGATGATGAAGGTCCTGGCTTGTTTAGCAGAAATTTGCATCACTGAACATATTCTGGGAAGGTGGTGTGGGTAGGGCAGGTCATTCTGCCCAGAGAGCTCTCTGAGATACCTTCTCTGAGATGCACCTTGGCCAGTGACCTTCATGAAAGACGGATGCTATGATAAAATACACAGCTAAGGCTGATGCGATATAGGACTCCTTCCCTGATCCTGGACACAACTGAGCAGCTTACCACTTTAGCTGGATATTACAACATACAGGAATGACCTTGCAGAAATACAGGATGTACTTCTAATGGTTGGCATGTGGGCACGTGAATGTAAAACTGAAAAACAGGGTATTTCACTTATAAATAGAAGAGAAGAAAGAATATTTATTAACTGAATTGCAAAACAGCAAACGATAGAACAGTACCACACCCTTTACTAAAAGAAGAGGATATTTTATATATTGCAACTAAAAATGAAACAGATGATCACAGAAATCGGTAATGCACAAGCCAACTCACTTCTCATTTAATTGAATAAAGTAAAATAATGAGGCCAATGAAAATCCTAGTATGACATTTAAGATTTGAGTTTTGTTGATTTTGCCAGCACTTTACATTCTATTGAAGATTTGTTGGCTCTACCACCTGGCCTGACTACTGAACCTGTGTCAGCCAGAAGGATGGGAAGATGAATCAAATAAATGAGACAATGTAGACAGGGTTCAAATGAGTATCTAACTCTCCCTCCTTGCAAAATGCTGAGTTACACAAATGACAAGACACAAATCACCTGACTCTGCTGAGAGAGAAGTAGGGGAGTGTAAGGCATTTTAGAAATCTTTCTAGCCATAATTTTTTTCAGTTAGATTCCGGCACTTGAACAGAGAAATTCGTGTTATCTGAAAATCCACTTATGTAGAAAACTTCCTTCTTAAATATAATATACAGATTATCATTATTCAACAATGTAATTCTTTCTAGTTTTGATCTTAATAGACGTGATTTTTGATGGATTATGAAACATATACCTCACCCTCTTGTTGCATATTTTCCTATCCTACTTCCAAAGGCGAAATAATTTTGCTTTCCAAAGAACAGAGGGGAAGGTAGCTGTAGGGGTCATTATGTTATCTAAAGAAGCCAGAATAAGCTAAAATTGCAACAAAAGTAATGTGCAAACATTGTCCAAGTCTCTTTGGATGAGTTTATAAGGTCTTTGAGTCTATCTCCAAGGATGCTAAATAGCACAAGTTACAGACAAATTAAAATCTTTCCATTTCAAATATCCTGAACCCTTGTTATATAAAATAGCTGGCAACAAAAGTAACGACACATATGAATTTGATATATATTATATTCATAGTTATAGACAAATATACTCATAGACAAATATATAATACATATTAATATTTATTTGTACTTAAACATTCAGATGTTTCATCACCCATAGAAATTCTAGCATTCTGGCTACAACCTGGAAACACCTGAAAAGCAATATAAATTGCAAGAAGCATAACAATTTTAGTGGATGTTTTAGGCTCCATGACAGTTACATAATAGGTTAGCTTTGCATATTACTTTTTGCGGGTTTTAGGATTCAGAGTTAGTACAAGTAATGCCTTGATGAAACTATGTGTAATACTCTGATGCTATAAAATTTTACTTAAAAATTATCTTAATGATTTTTAATGTCTTTTCCTATCAATTTTCCTATTAATTTCCTACTAACTAATGAAATCAACTAAACTTGGATGGCAAATTACAATTTTTTCCATTCTATTGAGGTAATAAGAAATTGTATTATTGAGGTAATAATTAATAGTATTAATTTAGCATGTATGATTTCTCTAAATCTAAAAGGCAAGAAAAAATGTTGGCTACATCTCATTCATTCTTAAAGTACATAATTCTGATTATATATTCCATTGTGAGACAAATAGTCACAATATACACTGCATCTTGTTACATATGCTATATATGATAATTTTCAATGCATATACATAAAAAGTTGTGAAAACATGATATTGTAGAAATAAAAGCTACAGTTAAAAATAAGCTAATGTGTAGTAAACTTTCATCTACTAAATAGTATTCAAGTTTTTGTAGAACTATGTAATGCTAAAAAAAAAGTGGGTTCTGGACCTATATAACCTAAGCTCAATTATTAGCTATATTACCAATTTATCTGGATGTGCAGTTTCTCGAAGATACTTTCTTTGTAAAATAGGCGTAAAAAGATTCACTTTATGGACATCATAAACTATATTTCAGGTGGCTGGAGCAATCTATGTTTGTGCCTTCTGTCAAGGTGTCCTGTCTGGTTACACATATTTGGACCAGGTTTTTAAACAAAGGATTATTAGTAGTAATTGCAATAAAACAATCCAAAATGCTTTGGCATTTCCTCTGTATAAATGAACTTTGTACTAACAGGTTCTGCACAATGGTCTGTGAGACACATGTGCCAAAAACCTTAACACACCAGGGCTAATTGTGAATGATGACCCATAGCAACCTATATCTCTTTTCTTGACCCTTTCTAAATGCTCTGCACTTTAAAAATCACCATGGAGAATACATGCTGATAAAACAAAACACACACTCTCTCTGGTCTCCAGTGATGGTGGGAAGGTGTCTGACACATATGGGATTATCTGCAACCCAATGTAGCAAAGAAGGGATAAGTGAAGCAGTCAGGCTGCCCACTGGAGTGGTCAGTGAGAAGAGTGTAAAATTACAGATTACTCAAAAGAGATGAATGAAGTAGAGGCCATATTATAGAGACATAGGAAAAATAAACTTATATGAACAGAACACATAAGGTCCATGATGGACATGTTCCTTCCTTATGGCTTAGTCATTTGGTGTAAGATCTAAATCTTTATTTGTTTGGGGCAACTGGCTAGCCCAGTTGGGTTGAGCATGGGGCTCTTGGTTCCAGCTCAGGTCATCATCTCAGGGTGGTGAAATGGAGCCCTGTGTGGGACTCCCTGCTTGGGATTCTCTCTCCCTCTCCTTTGCTCCCCCCACCCGCTTATGCTCTCTCTCTTTCTCTCTCAAATAAATAAATAAATCTTAAAAAAAATACATCTGTATTTGTTTTACTGCTTGGTTACACATTTTAAAAATTGTAATAAAAGTAATGGTAAATTATTATAAAATAATTTATTTGCAATAAATTTGTTTATAATAAATCTATTTATTTATTATATATAATTATATATTTATATATTAATATATAAAATAAACATATGCAATAGTATATAATATTTATTATAAAATAAAAAATAAATAAAAAATTGTAATAAATATTTTGGCATCAAAAAGTTAAATATGTTCAAGTTTAGTGAACAAGAAAGTATGAAATTATATTTATTTCATGAATAAAATGTTGTGGTGAATATAAAAGGTGATGGTGAATATAAAACTTGCACCAAATATTTGTCTGACATCTGCCATGGGTTTGACAATAATGTCACATGGAAAACTAACATTTACTTAAAAGTTGTCAGTTATTTTTAAGAAGCAGCCACAAAAGATGTATTTATATATTTCTTTGTGAGCAAGTCTGTATTTTAACAACAACAAAAAAATTCTTTTAAATTAAATACACTCCTTTTTATTTTATAATCGCTGATATATGTACAAAGGTGAAGCAATGGTAGTCAATTAGTGACCATATAATAGAAAAAAGATCTTGCCAGTTAAATGAGCAAATGCAAAACTGACACTGGCATGGCTCCTCAAGGGTCTCCCTAGATGTTGGGCCTTAAAACCCCTCACTTGCCTCATCCTAGTCCAGCCCTGGTTGTTATGTGTTTTCAACAGATAATTTGCTGATTCCAATTAAGAATTCAAGATTTTCATCCAGCCCATAGTATCAAAAATTTCAAAAATTCAATTTGTCATAAGTAACATATCTGATATTATTGAAAATTCAGTTTCGAAATTCAACATGAAAGTTAAAATTGTGTATAGAATAATAACCACACCCACAAGTTTAGGTGTATTATAATATGGGAGCAAAGTAATATTCTTCTGAATTAAGAATGTAATTAGAATCAGTTGTGTTGCACACATAATTCATAATCAGGTCTATATAAACTATGATAGTCTACCATTCAAAATAAAAAGCATTGTCAATTTTATGTGTTTTAATATGTAAATTGAGTTACTGACTATATTTTTTTTGGTAATCAAGTTTATGTTCAGGATAACACTGAGTTATAGTTAATTCTAAAAAATTAAAAATTTAAAGCATGGCAGTGCGCACACATTTTGTCTTGGCCTCTGTCAAACAGATTTTAAAATATGCCCTTGAAGGACTCTTTATCTTCTAAAAATACAATATAAGGAAAAACTGTAGCAAGTACCACAGAAAAGCTTATATATTTGTTATTTATTGCTGCCTAAAATATTACCACAAAGCTTGGGATAAAACAATAAGTATTTATTAGCTTATAATTGCTTTGGGTTGCAAACTAGGCACAGATTAGCTGGGTCCTTTTACACCCTACAATCTAGATATTCGTTATCTTGGTTGTCTCATTTTCACACTAAACTAGGGAAAGATTACTCCCTGCTTTTATATTCACCACAACCATGCAAGATAAACTCCCTGCTGTTTGCCATGATGGAGTTTCTTAGAGGATATTGCATTAATGGTTCTAGTTTCTGCTTGCTGTTAGCTGAAGGTCACCAACAGGCCCTGACCCCGTGAGTCATGCCAGCATGGAAGCTCGTTACATCAACCCGTGGAAGCCAAAATGACAGCTGAGAGACCACTATCAGGTCCAACTCACAATCTTCTGTAACCTAATTATGAGAATTACACTCCAAAATTTTCACCATAGTGTCTTGGCTAGAAACAAATTTCTTTCAGCCCACACTCACAGGGAGAGGAAGACGTGAGTTTCAGGAGGTGGGTATGATCCAGACACAGCTTAGAGTCAGCCTACCAAGACTTCACTACATTCTATTTAAGGATTTGCTTAAAAAAAAATGTGGAACAGAAAAGAAAGAAACAAGGGATGGAAAACAAAAACAAAAACAAAAAACAAAAGAAGGCCAGGAGAAAGGAAGTGTCGATGGGGGAGAAAAAGAAAATAAGATAAAAAGAATAAAGACAAAAGAGAAAGAAAAAAAAAAGCAGATATGAGAGATGAAAAAGATGAATGGAAGGGAGTACAATGAAAGTGAAGTAAAGAAAAAAAAGTGAAGTAAAGAAAAAATGAATAATTAAAATTTAAAACCTCTTATTGAGGCTGAAATAGCAGATTGAAAAAATAGGTTATCTGTCTTGTAAAGCCATTGAATAAAGTCACTAAAAATCAATTAGTTGTCACTCAAAATGGAAGAGGCAGTGGAGAATATTTTGTAAGTAAATAAATGTTCCTCTACTTGAATAATAATGGAGGAAAATGTACTTGATAACCATCATAACCATTATTTTCAAAACTGGAAAAATAGATTCTTTTTCCTGAAAAAAAAAAAAAAGTTTGGTCATGGTTACAGGAGGAATAACTTTTCCCAAGACACATAAAATAAGTGAAGATTTGTAAGTCAGGTGTATATCTTCCTTCTTTGTTCATAGCTTAATTTCAGAATTTCATGCATATGAATGGTTATACTGTAGGAAGTCTAGATATACATTTCTTCAATATTTTAATTATATGGTTCCTGGTAAACATTTCATTTATTCAGTGTAGCTTTGGAAGAGATATGTTGAGCCTTGTTCCCACATGTAAAAATATGAAAATGAATAATTATTTCAGGGCACTAAGAATTAACAATAAAACTAAGCATTTTGTTGAACATTTAAGGAATGTTTACTAAATATCCATCGAATGCATGGATTATTAGTATTATATGGAGTTATATAAACCCCATATCAATCTGCATTCGAAGGAAAAATCGAGTTTTAAAACTTTAGATCTTGTTAACAAAGTCAATTTTCACTTGTAAAAAAGTCCTTTATAAAATTGTGTTGTTTTTTCTTTCACTGTACACTGAAAATTTTGAAAAGGGCATTAAGAGATTGTCAAGTTCTTCCTTTATTCACTGGCTACTCAGGGAACGCCTGTATGCATTAAGCCCTTTCTTGCCTTTGAGCCAAGCAGAGAAGGATGTTCCAGTATATCTCACAGAGGTGACTTTCCTGCCCATGTGTAGACAAATATAGTATAAACACACATAGATTCTTCTTGGAATTATCTTTATAATTTTATCTCTACCTTTATAATGTTATAATTCATCATACACATTAATAAGCAACTTTATACCATATTGACAATATAAGCATTCTTAGCTTGTGTCATAATATACTTTACTAGTTTATTTTCTGTAGCCTCAGAGATTTCTTTCTGCATTTTATCTTACACCTTGCTTCCCAATTTCTGCAGAATCAAAATGTCTTAGATGTAAAGCTCTGGACAAAACAATACAGCTAGAAATCAAATCAAAAGTGTAATTCTCACAAAGGCAAGTCATGCGAAACAGGAGAATGAATGGGATGCTAGCAATTTTTGCAATAATTTTCCCCCTTCAATTAATCAGGCACTCAATTGGCTTGAAAAAAATATGTATCATCCAAGACAAGTCATCTGTCTTGGCTGGCACCTAGAGTAGATGGGCCATTCTTTTACCTTATAGCACTTCAGCTATATAAACCTAAAAGTACAAAATGGAATTCTAGACACACAAGGTTAAAGAAAAGCAGAGTCAGGTTTCATCTTCTCAATAATGTTAAATGGTCAAGGTGAGGAACAAAAAGTAATATCCATGTTTTGTGAAGTATACAAGAAATGTGAAGCGGGATGTCAAGAATGATGAATATAACAGAAATCCTCTCCTAGAAAGAACTTAGTCTACACAGCATTTTCAACAAATAAATCATACATTCTTTTCTGCTCTGAGATCAAGCAGTGAGTCAGTAATTTGGAGTAAGGATTAATTTGAGACTTTGAGTGGATGTGACCACATATTTGGCTGAATTTGGTTGTTTGAAAGGAAATAGATTAAAAAAAGAAGGAGAAGAAGAAAAAAGGAAAAGGATTTTTGAATCAGTTCTAACAGTCATTGTTTATATATAGTTTGGATTTGGTATTACTCACACATTGGAGATGTAAGGCAGTTTATCCTGGAGGCTCTACCTTCCTGTCCCTGTGAGTTAGAAAGTTCCTCAGTGATTCATGAGACATTAAAAAAAAAAATTCCAATTTGTTTTAATAACCAGGTGTGCCTTCAGGGAGCATCTGAAAGTTGAACAGACATGGCAATGGAAGAGTCCTCCTACTCATCCCTGAGGTTATCATTCAACGCACTATGTAAATGAGACACAGATGACGCTGGTAGACCAGGACAGAAGAATGAAGTAGAGGTACAGACAGCACTGCACATTCATGACAAAGAGCCCCTGGCTTTGGTTCTAACACTGTTCTACCTTCCAGAAATACTTTGTTCTACCTTCCTGATATTTGAAACTTTGGGTCCCACGACACATCCCTACAACCTTATGGTAATATTTTGCTCTTCCCATAAGTTTGGTTGTTTCAGTGTCTTTTACCTACAACCCAAAAGAATGCTAAAAAATATTCAGTTTCATTAATATTTCACTGGGTATTCTGATATTATTTTTGTGAAATTAACTCAGAAAAAAGGCTTCCACTTGATAATATAAATACCAATTTATATTTCCAAATATAAATTTTGCATAATATATATATGAATTTAATAACATTTAGAATAAAAATATTGTATCTCAAATATACAACACTGTCTAAAATATAAAATACATTACTTTTAAATTAATATGGGTTTGAGGTTGTTTATAATGGTATATTCTGAGAAACTGTTACCAAGACAATCGTTATGAGTGGGTTTCTTTAGAGAACCCTTCTCATTTCTTTTTCTAGAACAGAGCTCTTCTCTATGTGCAAGCTCTCTGGTTTAGCACATATTTCAATGTTTAGTTTGAGTGTTGAATGCTCACATTCGACCCATGTCTTAAATGAATCTGAGATGGTGAATAGAGGGTTCTGTGTAAGTTCTACTTAATTATGACTCTCTGGGTATCTTTAGATGTAATTTCAGATTTTACTGTACAATAAGACCATCTCCTTGTATTCTGTGATTAAAATGTTTGATTGTTATATAAAAGCCAGATTTATTTTCTGGTTCACTGACAACACATGCAGATGTATTTCCATATTCAAATTTTATTTGTCTTGATTTAAGGATGGAAAGAATTAGCAAAAATCTTAATAGAGAAGTGAAAAATATCTAGGCTAAATACGATCCATTTTAAAAATTATATATGAATATAAATGCAATTAGAGTATTAATGTTGAATGCATTTTACATATACATAGCTTACCTGATGGATGAGTGATAGTTACCTGATGCTCCTTCAAAATAATGTCATCATAATTTATTTAAAGAAAAATGAAGCTTCATATCTATATCTCCATCTGCAACTCTTTTCTATTTTATGTTATTACACTTAGGAATGCAGGATGTGATTTGGGAGAAAAGAAGGCTAATAAGTGAAAGCCAGATCTGAGTGAGCTGCTGTTTTGTGCACAATCTGTGTTTTTGACATGTTGCTGAGACATAGACACGAGCTGTTTAGAGAAAGGCTTGCTGTTTGATGTCATGTTCTCGCCTGAAATTGTCATTGGTTAAAGTAAAGATCTATCATAGCATTGAATATTAGAAGTACCCCTATGTGTTTATACTAAGTAGTTGGAAAACTATCACTCATCCATTAATAGTATGAACAGAATCAGTATTTCAAAAATCTGACCATTCTGCTGCTCACTTGCTCTAAACAAACAAACAAAAAACTTCCAACTCCAGGAAACATTTCCAATGTTAAAATGGTGATCTGTGGTAATCTGGATTCCAGAAAGTAAGGAATGGGATAGGATGTTGGTGACTCCTTTTTCTTCTCTAAGTGGGTAAGGTGGTAGAATATAGAAGTATATCTATATGTGCAGTTTCTTCAGGATATTCTAGGAAAGAATTCATTCTCCTCGGAAGAGGAGATTTGGATTCTCCTTAAGAAGAGATTTAAGACTAGAACTTAAAACTAGAAGCAGGGGACAAGGTTTTCTTGGAGGTATAAAGAGAAATTTCATGTTTTCTAAGGACACTTGGGTTGCAAACTGCCACCTGTGAAATAGCTATTGACTAGACTTTTGACTTCTGGCAGACCTACTTGATCCTACTGACCCTGAGCACCCACTTATAACTACAATAGTGGACAGAAGTGCTGACATTCTTAGTGGTCAGGAGGAACCCACAATTTTTACCCAGAAGAAATGGACCACATATGTAAGCATAAGATTTAGCATTAATAAACTTTGAGTTTACAATGTCTTTAACTACATGAAAATATCAGATAATCACCACTATAACCGGAATTGATTTTCTGCAACATCAGAGAGAATAAATAGCACTTGATATTGAATAAGTATAAAAAAGGGATGAAAAAATAAAATAAGATGAAACAGAGAGGGAGGCAAATCCTGAGAGACTCTTAACTCTTAGGAAACAAACCGAGGGTTGCTGGAGGGAAGGTAGGTGGGGGGAAGGGGTAATTGGGTGATGGACATAAAAGAGCACTTGATGTGATGAGCACTGGGTCTCATAAGTACTGATGAATCACTAAATTCTACTTCTGAAACTAATAATACACTGTATGTTGACTGACTTGAATTGAAACAAAAAAAATTTAAAAATGTAAATAAATTTTAAAAAAGGATAGAAAGTAATAAGGAAATGCTAAGAGACTTGTTTCACATAACAGATGTAACAACAAGTCATGGAAGAAGTTCCAGAATGAGAAAGGAATGAAGAAAAGGAAAATCAAATAAGAGACGCATTTTCTCTGATCCTAGAGATTTAAGGTGCTTAGCAAGTCCCAAAGAAGATAAAAGAAAATGACACACAATACAGAATACCCTGATACATATCCTTCATTCAAACAAAAGAAAAAAAATCCTTAAAATCACTGGAGTAGAAAGAAAAGTTTTCCTAAGGAAGATAGTAAGTCTGCCATGGGACTTCGCATCTATATAATGGTGACATCTGTGGGTGATGGAGATAAGGTATCAGCTGTTCAAAAAGGCTATACTGTTATACTTTCAATTATAACAGCCAATTGTTATGATTGTTATAATTCCATATTTAAACTAAAAAGGAAGCTAGTACTAAATACTGGAAAATTTGGAGCTTTTGCTTTCCATGTGTCTTTGGGCAATGCTAGGGAAACTATCTCAATTTAGTAGTTATAGAATCAAAATGGAATTGCTAAGAAATGGAAAAAACCATGTAGGAAACCATGAATTTATTTCTAAGTACACATTTTCGTCAATAATATAAGTACATGAAATAAAAGATTAGATAGATGGATAGGGAGGTAAGTGATTACGTAGGTAGGGAGGGAGATATTCAGCTAACTAGGTTAAATCGATTGGAGCAAATGTAGAAGTAGGGCAAGAACTAAGAGATACTAATTTTTCATCCAGGTGGTGGTTGAGGGGAGAGGTTTAAGCATGTAAATTGTCCTCAGGGGATGTGGTCACAGACACAAGCTATTTTGTCCATAGAGGCCATGATGGCTTTAAGATTCTCCTTAGCTTGACTAAACTTTAGACAAGTTTCTTCCTGATTACAGCCCCCTCACCTCCCATTTCCTAGAGCATTTACTTTAGAAAACCTGCAGTTGGAAATTCTTTCTCTGTCTCTCTGAGACATAATTCTTCTCCCAGCCTCTTGCCAGGGTCACAACCAGGAGGAGCACCTCTCTAAAAGACCTGGGAGCCACTCCTTTGAAATGTAATCATCAAGAAAGATGGGCTTGTTAGAAAGTTCTAGGAATGTAATGTATAGCATGGTGATTATAGCTAACAGTACTGTATAATACACTTGAAAGTTGCTAAGAGAGTATATCTTCAATGTCCTTATCACATAAAAGAAATGGTAATTATATGACAGGATGGAGGTGCTAGGTAATCGTATGGTAACAATGGTTGTGCAATATCTATGTATCAACAGGTTCTACACCTTAAATTTATAAATATAGTATGTCAGTTATATCTTAATAAAGTTGGGAGGAGAGCTATGGCCCCTTCTCCCAGTCTCTGTGGGAAGATAGGAAACTAACTTCAAAAGCATCAGTTATTAAACACAGATGGTCCAATCACACTGATTAATCTCTCAGAAATGTCCTGTAGTACTTTTCAATTAGCTTATCCTAGTGCTTAAAAATTCTTCTTTGTCTTATCAAAGTTGAAACCAGTCTCTCTTTCCTATTATAATAGTCTTTTTTTTTTTTTAAAGATTATTTATTTATTTATTCGACAGAGAGAAAGATCACAAGTAGGCAGAGAGGCAGGCAGAGAGGGGGAAGCAGGCTCCCTGCTGAGCAGAGAGCCCAATGCGGGGCTCGATCCCAGGACCCCGAAATCATGACTTGAGCCAAAGGCAGAGGCTTTAACCCACTGAGCCACCCAGGTGCCCCACCTGTTATAATAATCTTGAGCAAAGTCTTTCTTTCCTGTTCCATCTGATGTAATTTTCGTTTCATTTTTCTTTGTTTTTTTAATGTATGGATAAAAATTTCAAGGGAAGAAACTTAAATCAGGAAAATCATGTGATATTAGATTCACCTCATTCCTGATTAAGACACTACGAATGAAAGTCACAAGTTTCCTTATTCCAAACATTATCTGTGGTTAAAGATGCAAGTGTTTATTATTATCCACAGTAACACAGAGAAATGGACATCATTTAGTGGACTCCAAACTGCTACACAACTTTTGAAAATAAATCTGAAATTTATATCAAAATTACAAATTTATAGTCAACCCAGCAATACCACATTTAGTAATCTAGATTATAAAAATAAAAGCAGTAATTCCTCTGGGAATATATACAAATATATTTATTAAAATGTTATTTTAGTGGCTAAAATGTGCAAATTAACTGTTCCATTCAGTGGCAATGGGTTAATAAATATGCGTTATATCTATATCATGGATAAGTGCTATAAGCTGCACTAGGATCAGTGAATATGATTTTGGTTTAGATCATGACTCTTTTTATTTTTTTAATATTTTATTTATCTATTTATCTGACAGAGAGACAATGAGAGAGGGAACACAAGCACGGGGAGAGGGAGAGGGAGCAGCAGGTTTCCCACTGAGCAGGGCACTCGATGTAGTCTCCATTCTAGCACCCTGGGATCATGACCTGAGCCAAGGGCAGACGCTTAATGACAGTCACTCAGGTGCCCCAGATCATGAATATTTTTAAATAATTTCAAACTATTCTCAGTTTGTGATGGTTGCCAAATCAGAGAGGTTTTTATTTTGTAGTTTATTATAACTTGCTGTAATGAATTAAGCTCCAAAGTAGGAAAAAGAAAAGTATTAAAACTACTAAATATGAAATATTTCTAAACAAGCTATTCAATAGACATTAGTTTGTTGTAATTAATGTGACTTCTATATTTTCAAGTACACACGTTATTTATTTTAGAGAAATGGAGTCTTTATTAACAGAGAATATTAAGTGTGCTAATCTGAAGACTGTAGTTGTGACTTAAGAGCTTTCAAACGATTTCAGAAAACTGTTCTCAGTAAACATTTCTTTTTTTTTTTTAAGATTTATTTATATTTTGAGAGAGA
Source organism: Procyon lotor (assembly GCA_028646535.1). Lineage (NCBI taxonomy): Eukaryota > Metazoa > Chordata > Mammalia > Carnivora > Procyonidae > Procyon > Procyon lotor. Next base: position 13,227,543 of record CM053607.1, read on the forward strand.
GAGGGGAAGCATAGGAGTGAAGCAGAGGGAGGGCATCTCAAACAGACTCCCCATGGAACGGGGAGCCCAAAGCTGGATCTCATGACCCATGAGATCATGACCTGAACAGAAATCAAAAGTCAGACACTCAACTTACTGAGCCACCCAGGGGCCCCCTCAGTAAACACAATAAGTAGTAAAGTTCTGCCATCTTGTTCAACTGACAAATAAATATTAAAGACAAGGCAGAAGGGCTTCACCCTTCTGCATAATACTATGAAAGCATGAATACAAAGGGAACAGGCAGATTTATGAAAACATACAAACTGATAATACTGCCTTTTGAAAAGCAAATGATTATTCCATATTCTTCTGTTTTCACTGGAAAGTGACATATGTCTGTGCATGTATGTATGTGTGTGTGTGTGTATATTTCTGAATGAGTTGAATGATACCGATTAGTTAAATTATGTGAAGCTTTTAAAAGAAGATCTGTGTTTACAGTGATATCCGATAAGAGTACAATCAGGATTCAGTACTTTATATGCATTCCTCCCACACTCCTAGATTTGATCTAAGGTAATCAATAACATACATGGTAGAAAAGTGCTTTCTTACTATGTTGCAGCTGCTTCCAAACCTGACTTATGACACACAAATTGTATTCGCATTCATAATTTACCCTCCATTATTAAGTATATTAAATGGGATTAAAACATTTTCCAAATATCATTTTAAATTGCTGGATTGAAGAAGAAGATTTTAGCGTGAGATAACAGACTGTTGATTTTAAGTTAAGTCACTTAATCTCTGTGTGATTCCTGTTTCTTATCTTCAAATTTGAAATAAATCTTTTATCTAAACATAGATGGGAGATGTTGGTTTTAATCAATGAAATTATCCCCTGGTTGTTGGTTGTAAAAAAGAGAAAACTAAAATCTTGTTATTTGGTGTTGGACAATTTATAGCGACACTTCCGTTTTATCTGTTTACCTAGTTTTATCTCTTTTTGTAAAAAGAGTGGTATAAAATTCATTGAATATCGATTCATTCATATTTAAAATATTCTAAAATATTATTTAATGTAAGACTAAGATTATAATCTTTACTTGCACAATGAGATTTTATTGATTAGAAAACACCAACAAAATTAATAACCTGGTGTTTTTTTACAGAACAACTGTATCTTTTCTGAGCCCTGACTTTATCAGCAGTAAAAGGTGGGATTTCTATTCCACAGTAAGGCTCTTAGACTTACAGAGAGCTGAACCAGAGAATTTATGGAAGAAATATACCATTTCTAAAACAAGGGTTTTATAGGATAGAGAACTTTTAATGGAATCAAAATATTTTTACATCTGTCCCTCAGTTTTCTAAGAATAAATTCTATTTAGTTATTTCCTCCGGTTCAGGTGATCAGGTGATCAGGTTCAGGAGACAAATTTAAACTAAGACAATTCAAATTATGTGTGTGTGTATATATATATGTGTGTGTGTGTGTATATACATATATGTATATATATATAGTTTACATTTTCATATGTATAAGTGTTAAATATATATATATATTTATATACAACTATCTAACAGAAATTTGCTTAATTTTTCCAAAATAATTTAGTTACTTTTTATTCCCTTAAAGCCTATTCCTATTTTGTTAACTTTCATATATACTCTCTGAAGATAGGGATCTTGCCAATGTTTTTTTTCAGTGTTGTCTCTCCAGTGCCTACAATCTAAGTTCATGACATCCAAAAGTACTTAATATATATTTGTTTACTCTATGAATGAAAGAAGAGTTTAATGTGTAAAGGAGAATATCACTGTTTTAATTAGCAATAAGGAATATCACTTCAGTTTTCAGATCACCTCTTTCTCTAGGAATAGTCTAACAAACCATTTCTTTGTAAATTATTATGCATATAATAAACAGTGGTCATTTAGTTAATATGACATCTGTTTCACTTGTCTCCTTTTTTTAGAGTTTCCCCTAGATATTATGATAGTTTTGGTATGAGCAGATGTCATATAGCAGAATTGCAAAATAAGCCCCAGTATTTGATATTTTATTTCCTGGAAAAATCACTAAATTGCATAGTTCAGTATTTTAAGGGAAAACAATAGGAAACTTCCCTCATTTCTTTGGGGAGGTGCCAATAAATTTGGAAGTCACTGTCTGTGTTAAATATTTAATTACAAAGTAGTAATTAGTAAAAAGGGCACAAAATCTTTATTAGAACTTAGGTATAATACACACCAAATTCATTTGGTTAGTATGTGTTTCCAAAAAAAATGGAAAATATTGTTAAATACAATTTTTGCTGTACAGTTTTTAATTTTTAATTTTTTTTTTAATTTTAAGTAAACTCTATGCCACACGTGGGGCTGATGTCCCTAAGATTAAGAGTCACATGGCATACTGAGTGAGCCAGCCAAGCCAACAGTACTACTTTTAATAGAAATAACTGTGACAGTGAAAAATTACATTACTATAAATTCGATATTTTCTTTCTTAGAACTAAGAATGTCCTAATTCTACTGGCAACCCTTAAGTGATTGATTAATTGATTTTAATTCATCACACGCTTCTCAGATTAGGGCACACTGTCATCATTTGTCCTTGAAATGTTTTCCTTTACTTGCTTTTTGTTTTTAATCTATATTTACTTTCTGTCCTTTTTTCCTATCATTGGTAAACATTCTGATTTATTTTAAACTAAGTTTGGTTTGTAGAGAATTTTTCAAAATCCATTTTTAACCATGCTTTTTTTAACCATGTTTTTAAATTTACATATATAAAGGTTACATATTTACATATTTGTTTATATATAATTGTATACATATGCATGTATGCCATGGATGTGTATATATAGGTGTATGTGTGTGTGTGTGTATACATATATATATACACACACATATAATTATCTTACTTTTTTAGTAAACTTCATGTATTTATATATATACACATATATGTATACACATATACACACATATCATATATATAATTACTTTTTTATGTTTTTGAAAACTAGCCATTTTTATTTTTTATTTTTTTATTTTTTGAAAGATCTTATTTATTTATTTGACAGAGATAGAGATCACAAGTAGGCAAAGAGGCAAGTAGAGAGACAGGAGGAAGCAGGCGCTCTCCTGAGCAGAGAGCCCAATGTAGGGCTTGATCCCAGGAACTGAGATCATGACCTGAGCCAAAGGCAGAGGCTTTAACCCACTGAGCCATCCAGGCGCCCCACTAGCCATTTTTAAAGTTCTATTCATGTTTCTTTTTTCTTTTTCTTGCTCTCTTTTCTTTTTTTTTTTTTTTAAGACTGTATTTATTTATTTGAGAGAGAGTGCAGGAGCAGAGACAGGGGCAAAAAAAGAAGCACAAGACTCCCTGAGTGGGAAGCCCAACACAGGACTCTATCCCAGGACACCTGGATCATGACCGGAGCCAAAGGCAAACACTTAACTGACTGAGCCACCCAGGCACCCCTTCTATCTGCGTTTCTGTGTACATATCCATGGGTGCATCTGATCTGCTGCTCCATACTACTGCATAATGCTCCATTAAATATGGCTACCTAATTTGGTCTATTTACTCTTCTTCCAGTGATGGTTTTGAGAGCCTGCAGCTCTGAATGAATTTTTATCTCTAAACAATTTTATCTCTAAATATTTATTTTTATTTATTCTTTGTCCAAATATTGACCTAAATTCCAGAGTACATATAGCTTTTAAATACAAATATAACTTATATTCTCTTAAGAATTTGTTAAATATTCACTGTTCTCATTCTTACCATTAGTTGGTTACAATAGGGATGGCAAAGAGATATAACTATCTCTTGGCTACCAACACTAATGACCCAAGGTGGCAGGAATGTTACAGGATAGAATAAAACAGAAAGCACTTTATTCAATTATTGGTAAAATTTTAAATATTTCAAGATTTCATTTGCTTGTTTTGCCATAACTCAATGTTTAGTTCTTTCATGTCAACAAGGAAAATATTTGATTGAAACTCCTATTGGCTTTATAGAATTTATGTGGGGTTTTTTTTGAAAAACTAATAACTTTTTTTACTTTATGAATTTAGCAACAAAAAGTCTGATGGCCTCCTATGACCCAGATATTGTTTTTGAGGGTACGGATATGGCCATGAATAAAATAAAAAGAAACTTAAAGTAAGCTGGTCAGGAAAAGACTCATTTAGAATGTGAGATTTAAAGATTTATAGAAGGCAAGGAATTGAATCACACCTATAACTGTGGGGAGAACATTCCAGGAAAAGGAAGGAGGAAGTATAAGTCCTAGTATCAGGAGCATGGTTAGATGTTTGCATAAAGTATGGAAGTCAACATAACTGGAGGGAATTGCTGAGGGAGGGAGAAATAGGAGATGGGGTAAAAGAAAGCAGGGGTGGAATGGTTCAACTCTGACAATGTAGGTCACTGAAAGACTTTGGCTTCTTTTCTGAATAAGATGGGAGCCAGTGAATGATTTGTTGCAAAGAAGGGGTAAGGTATAACTCAGAAATCTTCTGGAGTATTTAGTCTACTTCTGAAAAAATTTGTAAAAAATATAAAATTCAGCTATTAAAAACACACATAAATGCTGTTTAAATAATTAAATAAGAAGTAGAATAGTGTATGTAGTGATTCAAAGGGGCATCTGCACCCCAACATTTATAGAAGCAATGTCCACAATAGCCAAACTGTGGAAAGAGCCCAATGTCCATTGACAGATGAAAAGATAGAGGAGATGTGGTATATATACACAGTGAACTACTACTCAGTCATCAAAGGATGAATTCTTACCATTTACATCAAAGTGGATGGAACTGGATGGTGTTATGTTGAGTGAAATATATCAGTCATATTCCATTTGTGGAATATAAGAAATAGTGCAGAGGGATCATAGGGGAAGGGAGGGAAAATTGAATGGGAAATCAGAAAGGGAGACAAACCATGAGAGAATCTTAACTCTAGGAAACAAAGTTAAGGTTGGTGGAGGGGACATGGATAGAGGGATGGGGTAACTGGGTGACAGACATTAAGAAGGTACGTGATGTGATGAGCACTGGGTGTTATACACAACTGATGAACTACTGAACACCACATCTGAAACTAATGATGTTAATTATGATATGTTGCCTAATTAAATTTTTAAAAAGTAGAATAGTGTAATACAAAGAACTTCTTAAAAGACCTTGAATATGTAGGAATGGTCCCGTGTTTAACATTAACTGGTACTATGAACCTGAGTAAAAGTCTCTTGGTCTCAGCTTCCTATTGGCTGAAAGAGATTGCCAAGTGGGACTTCTAATATTTTTTCCATTTCAGGTCTAAATTTCTAGGACTCCAAGCTCTGAGTCAACTCCCTAAGCCCTGCTGTTCAAGTTGTTAGGCAGAGAAATGAGTAGTTGTGTTACATTCACTTTGTCAAACTATCTTTTGTTGTTTGGGAGAAAGATATTTTTCTTTTCTTCTTTTTCTGATACTAGAGTAGGAAACAATTTTAGTTTGGTGAAAAGAGATAGTATGGTAATAACTTGAGGTTCATCTTTGTTCTTTTTTCTATTCTTTAGCAAATTCACATGCTTTTTAGAAAAATAAATCCTAAGCAAATTAGCTAGACTTTCAGCTGAACTCTCACTGAAATACACAGGCACAAAGGAGAGTAATAGTTTGAGAGGTTAAAATGCTACATTTTAAAATCCTCATATATTCATTTAAGCCAAAGTAGATGGAATTAATTTTTTTATAAGTTGGAATGTTTGTAGGAGTGAATAGAAGCTGAAGAGAATGACATTTGGATGAAAATCAAATTACCTCACACAAAAATAGCATTATCTAAAAGGTACATCTATTCATGTTAAAGATGCGGACAGCCAGAAGCCACAAAGTAAAAGTGTGGGTGCCATTGGGTCTGTGGTGTGCACTCTGGATATGTGAGAGCTACAGCTATGACAACAACATTTATTAAAAACCCACAATATGTATACACTGGTTCCTCTCCTCTGTGTGAAACTTGCAACCGATTCTTCTTGAGTTTTTAAATTACTCTCTAATACTAGCCAAGAAAAGGGGATGTTTCTTCCATCTGTGGCTCCAAATGAAATTTCCCCTTAAGTCCATACCTTCCAAAGGTCAAAATCATGAACTACTCTGAGAATTTCCTACTATGTTATTATAGCTGTCACTTTCAGAGAACTGATTTTCAGCCGTATTTTACTCCAGATTTCAATTGAAAATTGTGAATCAGAACAATTTTAAAGTCATACATTTTTAACTTTCCGCAATAAAAATCAATTCTCAGTATAACATATTTCATAATTACATAATGTTGTAAAATGTTATGAAACATATCTCAAATGCAAGAATGTGGCCACTAAGATTCTCCTTTTTGTATTTTGTGTGTGTAATGCTATTTCCATACAGAATCCACAATAGTCATGTACAAAGCTCATTCATCTTTACAATATGTTTAATATTGTGCTGATGTATAGAACTGAAGTAGAAAACTAAGAGCCTTCTTGACTTTTATCAATTTTCCTTTGAAAGTTATTTCCATAAAAAAATTATAGACATACACACACACACACACACACACACACACACACACAGAATATACCTTCAATTAAATAATTTTATATAATACCTTTTAAATGAATCAATAATAAAAAACTGATTATTTTGGATAGGATAAATAGTATTTTGATATCATTAACTATGGCCATAAAAGGATCATTAAAATTAATTTTTCACAACAGTAGAAACTTTAAAAATTGTTTGTCCTTAAAAAAATTGTTTGGGGCACCTGGGTGGCTCAGTTGTTAAACTTCTACCTTCAGCTCAGGTCATGATCTCAGGGTCCTGAGATCAAGCCCTGCATCGGTCTCCCTGCTCAGTGGAAAGCCTGCTTCTCCCTCTGCCGCTGCCACTCCCCCTGCTTGTGTTCCCTCTCTAGCTGTCTCTCTCTCTATCAAATAAATAAATGAAATCTTTTAAAAAATAAATAAGTAAAATTTAAAAATTAAAAAAATGTTTGGATTTCACAAATTTTGTCTTCTATTATAGAGATTAGTTTCGATAATTTTATTGAGCGAGATTTTCTACCAAGGACTATTTAAATCCTACACATGCTTTTTAGAAAACTGTTAGGTGTTAGAATATTGTGGCTATTATGACACATAAAAATATTGTCCTTGTCCTCAGGAGACTATCAAGAGAAAAAAAATCCTTCATCCATTTATTCAACAAACAGTTTTCAAGGACACCCAGTGCACCTGGAACTGGTTACAAAGCCATGCCCAGAACTCATTTAGTTCTTTTTGATGACAAGGATAATAAGAAGCATTTACTGTCATCAAATATGTAGTGTGGATGCATAAACAAAAGTGACTAAAGCACCAGGGAAAGAAAGGATCATTAAGTGATGACGAAGAAAATCACTTTCTAGAAAACAGCTAACTAAATTTTAGCTAGTGACAAAATATGGTGCAAAATAGCAGAACATAAAGATGTGAATAACTCTTCTAATGTTATAATAATGGGGTTTGTTAACTACTGAAACATGTTTCACTTGCTTTATGCAAGTATATATGTTAAAATAATTTATTCAAATTAAATACTTGAATGCATAAAATATAAGATATTATTATCCTATTTCAGATATTATACATGATTACAGTTGAATGTGTAAAAAAGGGATTTAATTTAAACAGTCAAGAAAATAAAAATGAATAAAGCAAGAGTAAAAACAAGGAAATCTACAGTGCTTTTTAGACTGTATAAGTACAGCAGAAAATACATAACACACACAGGCATAGGCAAGTTAGTCCATATGTCAAGAAATTTGAAATAAGGAAATATTTAAACCAGACATTGCATAATGGGGTTTATATAAGTTGGCGATCAAGTATACACAGGGTATGCTTAAAAAAAAAAAAAGTATCATCAAGGAATCCTCCAAGAATGCCATCCTGGAATACTGGGAAAACATGTAATTAATGTAGATTGAGTGTTGAATTTCAGTTGCTGACAACAACTCTAGATGGAGAGACCAAGGAAGTAGTTGGGAATGCAATTCTTAGTTTAGGAAAGTCTAAAAAGTTTGAAGTCATCCACTTGGAAGGTCAAATCTCAAAGGAAGACAGCTTATAAAAGAGTAAAAATGTCATGATACAGGTTTTTCAATATTATGCACAATAGAGAAAAACAAATAAAAAAAGTAACTTTTGGAAATAAAAGTAACATGGAGACTTTATAACTAACATGGAGAAGAGGAGAAACTTTAAAGAAGAAATTGTCAATCAATGGCAAATACTCTAGAAATGTCAAATCACTTAAGGACCACACACACACAACTTTCTCTCCCCATCCCACTCTGTGAGACTGTCAATCTTCATAGAATAATTTTAAACATTGGGGTGAAGGCTAATCTGGATCATAAATGTTAAAATCTGAGTGTGGTTGAGGTTTTGGAGACAAAAATGTATATTGCTTTTGTCAATATTTATGTGAGAAAGAAAGAAGAGAAAGAAAACTAGAGTCTTTTTTTTAAGTGGATAAAAATATTTTAAGGCAAAATATTTTCAATTAGATACAGGAAGACAGTAAGTTTGTTTTTAGTGTCATAATTGACAGGAAGACAACTCACTGAGAAACGAACACTTCAAATGTATGAAAAAAACATTTTTTTTTAAAGGTCAGACTCTGAAGTGATTTCCAAAAAATAAAACAAAAACAAAAACACACGGTTCTTATCTACATAATGCAAACTTTTATTATTTCAGTATAAAAAAGTCATTTCACTGAAAATATCTGTTACTTAAGTTTATTGATTATGTCTAAATTAAATAACTACTTTTATTCACATTATTTTAATGACTCATGAAGGTACAATCATTGGACACTTGAGAGTATTCATGATGTCAGTAAAATATTTACTTTAAAATCTTGAAAATTATTATACACAAACTGATAATAGAGCATATTTTATCTGGAAAGTGATGATTACTGAATTAATGGAAGAAATTTGAATAAATATATACTACGGAGATTAAATTGTTATTAGCAATGTCATGGTTTTTACATTATAAAGTCAGCAGTAACAAAATCAAAAGCCAGTTATGAATTCACAAAAGCAATGAAATTTATCATCACTAATATCCTCGCTATCCAAGCACTCCAGAATCATGGGTAATTTGAAAGGATTTGTGCCACAGAAACCAGTTCATGACTGATGATCTTATGAGCCTAGACAATACTTTAGAAAATGATATTTCGATCATGATCAAACATGTTAGTAGAGAACACTGAAGGTGAAGTGTGCTGTCCCATCAAATCCTCATAGCAAACCAGCAACACCTCAGAATCTCCTGCATTGGATCAGCGATCCTGCTGCCATTCTGTTGATGACATCAGATTCAGAAACTAATAGATTTTAAGACCATTTTAATTTTTAAATGATCAATGCCATATTTTTCCAAAATAAATTATAATAAACATTTCATAAGCATTCAAACCCAGAGGCATTCAAACCTCTCTTTCCTTCTAGGAATAATAATTTGGTTTATGCATTAGAATTATTTAGTAACAAGGTTGTGACAGGTCACATGCTACTCAGCATAATGATAGAGTGAATTATTAAATAATCTAGAAACACTCTAGGTAAGGTGACCATAAGACTTAATAAGCAAGCCAGGATACTTTGAAGAATTAAAGGGATGCTGTGAACATGTAGGAACAATAGACAGGAACCAGCACTATTCTAGGCAAACTAGGACACACAGTCTCCATTCCTACAGATTCCATTCATTTAAATATCTTCGCCTGTTTTACTGGATATAAGAAGGCATAGCATTCTTTACATTAATTCTTTCTGTCAAATATTTAACTACTCAGTGTAATTTATAATAGGAACAATCTCTCCATATCATCTTAAGGCAAAATGTGTGTGTGCGTGTTGTGAGTGTGTGTGTGTGTGTGTGTGTGTGTGTGTGTATTGGAATGCCCACATAGTCATTTTCATTTGATTATTAGCAGCAGATGCCTCTCATCTTATGCACTCTTAAATCTAACTGCAAAATCATACGCGTATATATTATTTACCTGGCACAAATCCAATACTATTAACTAATGAAATGTGAAATCAAAAAGGCATAAAAGGGCTAAATAGAAAATAAAGCAGCTTGAGGATGCCATTCAGCATTCAAATACACATGTAGGAGACATGAAGGTGAAGAAATAAACTTTCTTGTATCTCTTCCTGTGTTTATAGATGGTATGATGTGAATGATCACTAACAGTCCTCATTTAAATGTACAAGTTACCCTTGGGCATCAATTATAACTAACTGAGGACATAAGCAACAGCTAAAAGCTGACAAATGTGTGTGTAGAAAGCCCCTTAAAACATAATCACTTTCCCATCAAAGAAGAAGCAAGGATATCATAACCAGGCAATTGGGACACCTTGTCAGTTATGTATAAATTGAGCAATAAAGAAAATAGCTTGACATAAGGGATGCCACATCCTGAGAAAGCTGCTCAGGGAAAGAAATCTTGACTTCAGTTTGGACTTGCATGCTGTAAGCCATCAACATTAGACGATGCCAAGTCGCACAGCAGAATTAATTAATAAATATTCAAAGAGACAATGAAAAGATTTCTAAAATCTCCTTATAGTAAGCAGAATACATTTTTTGTTGTTTTTAATTAAAATCTTGGAAAAATAGGCTATGAAATACACCTGTGACATATAAAAAATGTGAAAGGTATTTTGGATTTGTTTTAAAATAAAAGTTCTCAAGTACAAATTTCCACTCGCTCTTGACTCTTGAGCGATAGCCCTGAATATTTTTCCATGTGCAAGAGATCTTCATCTAGCTCACCCACTGTTCTACTCTAAAACTGAATGTATTACTTTTTATCACTTTTCCCTTTGGTATTTCCAATTTTGATAAGGAAGCCTCAGTTTGGGTATGTGGGCATTATCACAGGCTCGGTTCCCTGAAAGCATAGAGAGATGATGTTTGAGGTGAGATCCTTTGAGTTTTTTGTTTGTTTTTGTTTTTGTATTTTAAGGGTTGTCTATCAAAGGGAAGGAGGAAGCAGTATTGAGCAGAGGTAGAAGTTGGAGGGCCATGGGGGCTGATGAAGACTTAGGCAAAGCTCTGGATGAAGAATGACTCATCAAAGAATGGTTCTTAGCTGGCTTCAAATACTTGGGTCTTTTTATGTTCCCTTTGATCACTCACTGGATGAAGGCTGCACTTGGGAAGAGAGTGATCTCAGGGCCAGTGTGTCCGTGAAGCTAACACAGCCTGAAGAAGGAAAATCTGAGGACTCTGGGGACCTATCACCTGTCTACCACATCCCACATTCCAGTCCCATATGCTAATATTCACTCACTAACTCTAATAAATGTTGAAGATTTTTTTTTTCTATCTGCTACATATTTCATAGCTTTGCCGCTATTAATCTTGGTTATCTTTTCTTTTTTTTCTTAGTGTTTGTGCCAATTTCCTTGTTCAGTTTTATTCCCCGGCAGCCTGAATGGTCCTTTTCATGAGCTGTTTAGATTACATAACACCCTCACTTGCCTTCTAGATGGATCCACACTGGCAGTAGCTAACTTCTTTAAACATCCATTTATCTACACACTGTCCAGTTGAATTGCAATAATTCTGTCTCTGTCACTGTCTTTATCCTCTTTCTCAGGCTCTTTCTTTGACGCCTTTCATACCAGCCTGGTAAAGTTTTACTCTTATAGGAACACTGCCCACCAGCAGTAGTTTATACTTTCCTTCTGAACTAGCTCCATAACAAACTGTTGGCTTGTCTCTTTAGAAATATTAGTGTAACATCTGTATCTACCTAATATGTAAAATATCACATCATAGAACTTAAATAGTAAGTGAAATCACTTATGGTTTCTGGCACACAATTTGTACTCAATAAAATATAATTATTACAACTCTGTGTTCTGGGGGTCAGTTAAATGAGATTTGTCTCTTCTACTTACTGGCAAAATAATTAGCCAATTTTTAACAAGTTATTTCAAAGACATATGTGAAAATCAAGTACATCCGTGCTTCATAAGATAATGTGTTAAATAGTAAGATTAAAATGATGAGAAAAAAATTAAACGTACCGTGTTCCTGCAGTAAAAATCTTAAAATTTTAAAATCTTAGCCATACATTTTTTTAATTGCTTGATTTAAAAAAAATATAGGATCTCACTGTTCGGTGAAAAGTTCTATGGGTGTTTCATTAAGATGCTATTTCCATTCAAGTATATTTAGTTATATGCTAATATGAACATTATTTCTTAGTACAACTAAGTTGCTTTACCGAGTGGATCTGAAACACTTGCTCACTACCGTTCTAGGGGTGAAGCTGAGTCAAAACAATGTTCTAAAGAGAATTTGCCTCCTGAATGTGGAGATCCCAACAGCTCACCCTGATTGCTTTATTGAGATTTTAAGCCTCCATAAAAGGATTATAACCCTACCCCCACCTTGACTATTCCTAAGGAACAGGGCTCTCAATTCTCACGGCTACATAGAAGAGCTGTAATTCTGGTATTTGCCAGTAGTAAAGTCTCAAATCAATGTCAGCCAAAATTTACTGTAAGAATTGTGATGCTAAATGGTTTTCAAGGACACAGTCTAGCCTGTCTTTATAATTGGTTTTGCTAAGTTGTGATTGTGGGGTGGGCCTTAGGTAACTCATTCTAAGACCCTTTAGAGGACAGTGGAGTGAGCTGATTGGAAACATCTGGATGAAGTGAGTGCAGTGGGTTTCATCTGTTTCTTTTTTGATGCATCCCAAGTATGTAGTATTCACGTTGGACGCATGGTAGGCTGAATAAATATTTGTGGATGCATGATTCCACTTTATTATAGAGTCTTCATCAGGATTATTATTTTCTAATTATTACACACACACACACACACACACACACACACACACAAAACCATCTTTTCCTGAACAATTAGTTTATTTTTACATCAAGGCCATTTAAGACTGTGATGAAAAAAAAGAGTTCTCTCTTCTCAATTTTCAAAAACTTGGTAGCAAATTCTGTTCCAGCTCAGGTAACTGATGTGGGTCGCTACTGTATGCAGTTTCAGCTCAATTTGCAGCTATACTTTGTAATGGAAGTTTAATTTCTATAATGTTTTTCTTGCTTTTATTTTAGATTCTTTGGAAGTTATCTGAGATTCTTTCTGGAATAAGCAATATGCATAGAAAGAAGGAGATGTTGCCTAAATTTCCTTTCCATTCCAAGATCAATCTAAATTTCTTCTTATTATTAATGGGTGTTTTAGATGGAAAAGGGTTACTGTAAACAGTCCAGGATCACAGACATTTCCTCACAGGTCTTTACCTACTTTTACCCCTACCCCCTCCTCTATCCCACTCCTAACAAAAGATAAATTATTTTAACCAATTATCACCGGGATGCTGTCACCTATGTTAAGCAGCAGTTATGTTATTTTTAATACAAATATATCTTTACATATGGGTATAAGATTTCTTTTGAGGAAAATAGCATTGTTCTAAAATCAGATTATGGTAATGGATGCACAGCTTGTAAATATACTACACTACTTAAGTAATCCTTAACTTGACCATATCAAGTGGTTACCTTCTAAATAAGGTAACATTAACAAGTTCTGGGAATTAAGTCACGGACATTTTAGGAAGGTCATTATTCAAACTATCATAATATCTTAAGTCCAAAGACATAGAATTTTTTTTTTTTGCAAAGGAGAGAAAAACAGAAAAACAGATATAGAGAAAGGTAATCAATTATACAAAGTGATAGAACAAATTTAGTAACAGCACAGATGTGAGTCACTTAACAAGGTCTGTAGGACCAGCTCCATAGCTCATGCAGTCACATGGAAATACAAAGGTCAGTTCAGGTTACATATTGAGGTTGATGCATAAATATAATATATTACATAAAGTGTAATTCCAGTAACAACAAGAGTGTTCAAAAATACTCCCTGTACAAGAATATGTACGTTTCTAAATATCTCAACTCTTCATTTTGGCTCAGGACATGATCTCAGGGTCCTGGGATAGAGCCCACCCCCCCCCTTCCCCGCCGTCAGACTCCATGCTCAGC
>CM053607.1:13241764-13279933 GCA_028646535.1 Procyon lotor
CCCCCCCCTTCCCCGCCGTCAGACTCCATGCTCAGCATGGAATCTGCTGCAGCTTCCACTCCCCACCCCTGTGCTCACTCACTCCCTCTCTCTCAAATAAATAAAGAAATAAACAAACTCTTTAAAAAAATCATAATATATAGAGAGAAAGTGCAAAGGAGGAGAAATAGGAAAAAAAAAAACCCAGGGAATGGTGGATAAAGGTATGGATATCTTTGCACATTTAAAGTGCAAATGTGGGTGAGCCATCAGGTCCAACTGATGAGCCTCAAACTATAATTTTTGACTTTATATAATGCTTTATGAGTGGAGTAGGTCATCAAGAGATTCTCATTCCAAGTGAGTTCGCCCAAGGACCAACAAGTACTTTATTAGAGTTTCTGCCAGTCAACGTTCTTCCAAAGTAAATGGGTGCAACCAGCTTTTAATAGAGTGAACCAAATAAAAAGCCTATCTTAAATCCTTTGGCTCCCAGGTCCTGCCATTAATAAGTAAATAAACAACAGCAAAACAAGAAAGACAAAAATCTAATAAATCTTCCTACTGTGGCTCATCTGAGCCAAACTTTTCTCTAATTTGATAATGCGCCAGTCTGACACTTTCCTTTTGGCATGTTGAAACCTCCTTCTATTTCGGGCAAGCGTGTCCCATAGCATCCATCTAATAGAGAGAAAAAATGGGTCTTGTTATCCATATGACCACCTTGAGGGCACACTGCAGCTTGCAGAGCACATGGTGATACTTATGGTGTCAATAACAATGTCTAAATAACACAAGTTTTAATCATAGTCATCTTTTATCGACATGGTTGCTCCCTGGGCTCTGTTTAATTTGATCATATTGAAATGTGCTGTCCTGATTTTCATGAATTAGGGCAAAGTCACCCTTACTCGCCATCTGAAGTCTCAGATGTTCCTTCCCACCCAGTAATGAAAATGAAAATTATTTTCCTTGGCAACTCAGATGGTATTCTGGTTAATTATGCGGATGTAATTCTTAGATTATTTGCATATTTTATAGCTAGAAAGCCCTTTACTTTATGGCCAGCTCTCTCTCTCTTTTTTTTTCAACTTTCTTAAAATGTTCTTTATGTTATTTTATTGTATTTTAAAAACTTATTAAATTTTCCTGAAATTATTTTTGGAATCAAGCAAGCTCTAATTACATTAAGATATATATTCTAGTTTTTTATTAAATTCACAGTATTTATAAGTGGTACTTATAATCTAAATATGATTATGTCCCCAAAACTTTTATGTTCATAAAGGGCCAATTGATAATATATAAGCTAAAAAAAATACATAAATAATTGGATTAGGTATCTTTTGAAACTTTGCAAGGATGGGTCCCAAACTATACTGAATTTAGAAGTAGATGGGGTGTGCGTGTGGCTCAGTGGGTTAAAGCCTCTACCTTCAGCTCAGGTCATGATCTCGGGGTCCTTGGATCGAGCCCCGCATTGGGCTCTCTGCTCAGTAGGGAGCCTGCTTCCTCCTCTCTCTGCTTGCCTCTCTGCCTACTTGTGATCTCTCTCTGTCAGATAAATAAATGAAATCTTAAAAAAAAATAGAAGTAGATAGGTACTGCTTGTCAAAATAAATACATACATATATACATACATACATACATATATACATTATTGGCAAAAGGTTAAATATTATAGTTAATAAAAATAAATTACATGTTTAGAAACTATAAAATGGATTATTTCGAATGAATATGCTATCAAATTGGATGTTCTTTACAAATATTTTGACTGGATTATGGTAGTGGGTATACCCTGAATGAATAGATATGATGGATTTCTAATTTTTAAGATAATTTCTTTTTTTTTTAAAGGTTTTATTTATTTATTTGACACAGAGAGAGAGATCACAAGTAGGCAGAGAGGCAGGCAGAGAGAGAGGGGGAAGCAGGCTCCCCGCTGAGCAGAGAGCCTGATGCGGGGCTCGATAACAGGACCCTGAAATCATGACCTGAGCTGAAGGCAGAGGCTTTAACCCACGGGCACCCACGGTGCCCCAATAATTTCTTTTTAATGACAGGCTGCCCATCTACACAGCTGGTCAGTGGTCAGTGGCAGGGACTACAGATGATAAGCCTCTAAAAAAAAAAAAAAAGCTTCTCACATTATATATTGTTTCAGTGTCCAGATAATTTAAAAATCCTCTAGCATGACTATAATATCTGATATCTGCCATTTATTGAGTATACAACTTATTGTATGGGCTTAACATACATCATTTCACTTAATAATTTTAATAATCCTAAGGACAATCATTATTGGAAACTTTTGGAGGAGTTTATAGGCTGTATAATAACCATGGTTAAACCCCAGACAGAATTAGAATGAAAACCCAGGTCTGATGACCGCAGTTTTTATACTGTGCTTCTAGAATCTGAAGAAATAAACAAATTTTGCTGTTGCTCCAATAAAGTCTAACTGGCTTTAGAGGATACTGCTTGTTTCCTACAGAATAGGAGACAATAGAAGCTCAGGTTTATATCTCCTGGTATAAGGACAGATCTGCGGGGCTAACAGTTTCTTAAAGGTGTTAATAATCAGGTTTTTGCCTTCTGTAAGTACTCTGGGGGATAAAGAAGAAGACAAAAGAAAAAAAAGTTACACATGTTACATCAGAATCTGTGTAATGATAACTGATTTTAATAGAACTACACGATCATCTTTAGTCGTCTTTTTCTTAGATTTTTAAGAAACAGAATGGTACTGAAGACAAAAAAATTCTTTTTTTTTTAAAGATTTTATTTATTTGACAGAGAGAAACACAGTGAGAGAGGGAACACAAGCAGAGGGAATGGTAGCGGGAGAAGCAGGCTTACCGCTGAGCAGAGAGCCTGATGTGGGGCTCGATCCCAGAACCCTGAGATCACGACCCAAGCCGAAGGCAGACACCCAAAGACTGAGCCACCCGGGCACCCCAAGCCAAAAAAATTCTTGACCATTTTTATGATCTTCTGTTAGCAATTTCCTCCTGGGCCCTGAACAGGACAGTTCATGTCACTGCTATAGGTTTCTTACCATATAAAATGACTTCAGCTTTTGAAATGTTGAACCCTTAGATTTATGTCAAGTTTTAAAATTAAATGGCTTGATTGGACTTCTGATTCCAGAAAGATGGAGTAGATGCTGTTTTCTTATTCCTCTCACTGAGTACACTAAAAATGTTGAGAATTTTATATAAAATGAACATAGAAGACCCTTGAAAGGTAGAGAGAAAAAGGGCAGATATACTAGGGACTTCAGACTCCAAGAAATGGCACAGTGATGTGTCTTCTAGCTTATATATCCCAGACTGAAGCTGAAGAAGCTGGTGTCCCAGAAATGCCAATGGGTACACAGAAAGTTCAAAAAACACCCATGCTCTCTATGCAAAGCAATATAAAAGAGTCAGCTAAGACAGAAAATCTTAGATAATAAGTACTGATATCAAGGCAAAACAACACAAAAAGAAA
This sequence comes from Procyon lotor, assembly GCA_028646535.1. NCBI lineage: Eukaryota > Metazoa > Chordata > Mammalia > Carnivora > Procyonidae > Procyon > Procyon lotor. The sequence continues at coordinate 13,245,239 of CM053607.1, forward strand.
GGAAGAAAGAACAAAAAAGAAAAAAACAAACAAACTATTGCCTTGTATTACCCATGCTAGTAGAGGCTAAGTGCGGGCTTAAAAGTTCTACACTTGTCAGTCTATAATGAGGTGCCCCAATCACCCTGTCAGAGTTTGGGTCAGAAATGGTTGGGTTGGGGCTGGGATTTCATTCTTGCTGATGGTAATGAAGTCAACCTCCACCCCGCCCACAGCCTCAGTGAAGACCACTGCAATTTTAAAACTGAAAACAACATCAAAAACACAATGGATGGGCTCAACAGCAGAATGGAAATGGCAGATAAAAGAATCAGTGAACTGAAACACAGAACAATTGTAATTATGCTATCTAAAAAGCGCAGAGAAAATCAACTCCAAAAAAAATTAATGAACAGAGCCTGTGGGGCTATAACAAAATATCTAACATTCCTATCACTTGAGTCCTAGAAGACAGAAGAAAAAAAGATTAGGCTAGAAAGGCACTTAAAAAAAAAAATCCGAGATTTGGCAAAGGATATAAACCTACAGGCTCATTAAGCTGAATGAACTCCAACATCAACTCGAATAAGTCCACCTAAAAACACATCATAACCAAGTTCTGAAAAATAAAAGCAAAGGAAAAAAATTCATAATCAAGAAAGAAAATTATATCTTACCTATAAGAAAAAAAATGAGATTAATGGATTTCTCATTAGAAATCATGGAGGCCAGAAGAATTTTTGAGTACTGACAGAAAACAACTATCAACTCAGAATTCTATATCTAGTAAAATAAATCCCAGGAATTACAGGAAGATCAAAATATTTTTTAATAAAAATATTTTTCAGTGAAAGAAAACTAAGAAAATTGATCACCCATAGTGTGCCTTATCCTCAAAAATGGTTTTAGGAAAATCTTAAACTAGAAAAGAAATGATAGAAGAAATCTTTGAATATCAGGAAGGAAGAGCAAAATTTACCTTTTCCTCATTAGTTTTCTAAACTATCTTTGATGGTTGAAGCAAAAATTATAACATTATCTGGAGTGGTTCTAATTACATGGAGAGGACATAATTAAGACAATTATAAATGAAGGAAACTAGAGAGACATAAAGGAAGGTAAAATTTCTTCATTTAAACGGTAAAATGTCACAGCAGTAGATTGTGATGTTATGAATAGATAATGTGATACTCAGAGAAACCAATAAAAGCTATACAAAAAGACACATTTAAAAATACTATAGATATATCAGAGTAAAATTCTAAAATATATTCAAGTGACCTATAGGAAGACAAGAAAAAGAAAGAAGGAAATAAGGAAAGAAAGAGAACAAATACATGACAAAAATAAAATAGCAGCCCTAACATGTTAATAATATCAATAATTATGTTAAATGTAAATTATCTAAATATACTGATTAAAATATAGAGATTGGTATAGTGTATTTAAAAACATGATGTATATGCTACAAGAAACTTTTTATATGTAATGTTTTAGGTGGGTCAAAATTAAAAGGATAGAAAAAATACTATGTAAACATTAGTTAAAAGAGTATTGCTATATTAATATACCATAGTGAAGACTTTATAGCAAAGAAAATTACAAAGACAGAAAGACAATGCACAATAATTAAAGGATCAATTCAACAAGAACACAGTTATTCTAAATTTGTACACACAAAAAACAGAGCCACAAAAATATGTGAAGCAGAATCTGATAGAGCTAAGAGAGAAATAGGTAAACCCACAATTAATGTTATGATATTCCTTTCTCAACAATTGATAGAACATCTGAATAGAATAGAACTCACTACCACCAACCAATAGGATCTAATTGATATGTATAACATGGTAAGACGTATATAATTGCTTGTTCTGGTCCATGCAGTCACCCTTACTCAAATTAAGAGCTTGTTTATATCATACAGAGTGTGTTTTTTGAAAGAAATCAGACTAGAAATCAATAATGAAATAGCATAAAAATCTCCAAACAGGTAGAGACTAAACAACACACTTCTACATAATCTCTGGGCTAAAAAAGAAGTTTCAAGGAAATAACAAAATATATTAATCTAAGTTGAAATGAAAATGCAACATATTAAAACTTGTTAGAAACAGCTAAAGCATTTCTGTGAGGGAAATGTACAGAACGAAATACATATATTAGAAGACAAAATTTTTCAAATTGATCACCTATGCTCTCTCCTCAAAAACTAGAAAGTGAAAAATAAACCCAGGCAGAAAGAAAGATATAATGTGAATAAGAGCAGACATCAATGAAATTAAAAACAGAATCCATATAGAAATAAATCCAAGAATGGATTCTTGGGTTCATTCATTCAAATGATTGGCAAACTTCCAGCAAAACTGACAAAGACAAAAAATAAAGGACACAAATTATCAGTATCATGAATAAAAGAGGGGATAGCATAACAGAACTTGCAGTCATCAAAATATAAGCAAATATTATGAGCAACTCTAAATCCATTCATTTCAAAACTCAGATGGAATGGACTACCTCTTTGAAAAACACAGTGTACCACAACTTATCCAATATGAGAACATTTGAATAGCCCTCCAAAATTCTAAGGAAATCGAGCATATAATTAAAAACTCTCCCCCAAAAGAAGCTTCTAGGACCAGGTAGTTTCAGTGACGAAAATTAAAAAAAAAAAAAGTTAAAAGAAGTTAGCACTAATTCCCATCTCATTAGGGAATGTAAATTTAAGTAATAATGGGTCATCACTATACACGCATCAGAATGGGGAGCTATTATTCAATGGGTATAAAGTTATAGTTATGCAGATGAATAAGACCTTGAGATCTTCTGTGCAACATAGTGCCTATAGTTACCATAGTTAACAGTACAGGTTTATTCACTAAAAAACTTGTTAAGAGGGTAGATCTCATGCCAAGTGTTCCTATCAATAGCAAAAATGTGGGGGCTAGGGCAATGGGAAACAAGAAATCTTCAGGAGGTGATGAATATGTGTATTACCTTGACTGTGATGATGGTATGTACCCATATGCCCCAAATCATAGAAACGTATACATTGAATGTGTGAAATTTGCTGTACACCTCAATAGAGCTAAAAAATAAAATTATATAAATTAAAATAAAATATACTCTAGCACAACATTTTGGCAAGGCTCCCAAGATACAGGATCACTCAAACTTTGCTGGTGTAAATGTAAAATGGTACAACTATTCTATAAAATAATTCAGCAGTTTCTTTTTTTTTAAGATTTATTTTTATTTTATTTATTTGAAGCAGAGAGAGAGAGGGAGAGAGCATGAGAGGGGAGAGGTCAGAGGGAGAAGCAGGCTACCCACGGAGCAAGGAGCCTGATGAGGGACTCAATCCCGGGACTCCAGGATCACGACCTGAGCCGAAGGCAGTTGCTTAACCAACTGAGCCACCCAGGGACCCTCAGCAGTTTCTTAAAAAATAAAATTAAGCGTGGGACTCCTGGGTGGCTCAGTGGGTTATATGTCCAACCCTTGTTTTCAGCTCAGGTCATGATGTGAGGGTCTTGAGATCAAGCCCTGCCTCAGGTCTGTGCTCAGCGGGGAGTCTCTGCTGGAGATTCTTTCCCTTTCCTTCTCCTTCTGCCCTCCCTCCTTTCTCTCTCAAATAATAAGTAAATCAACCTTTAAAAAAACACACAACTGACTAAACACGGAGCTATCACATGACTCGAAGACTGGACTTCTGGGCATTTATTCCAGATAAAGGAAAACATATATTAAACAAAAACCTGTAAATAAACATTCATAGCTGCTCGATGCATAATTGCCCAAAACTGTAAAAATTCCAGATGTTCTGCAACAGATGAATTACTAAACATAATGAAGTACATCTATATCACAGAATATTAAACAGCATATACAAAGGAACCAACCATGGATGCATTCCACAACTAAGGTGGATCTCTGGAGAATTATGCTGAGTGAGAAAAACAGTCATTCCCCAAAGTTTACATATTTCAGAGTCCATTTATATAATGATCTTCAAACAGAAGATGGCAAATAGTGGTGAAATGGGAAAACAGATTAATAATTCTAGGGTTGGCGAAAGGGGCGAGAGGCAGGTTTTCAGAAGTGAGAGTGGCCATAAAAGGGTATCATGGAGATCCCTGGAGATTGTAGAAATGTTTTGTATCTTGTCTGTGCCAAAATATTTTTTTTAAGATTTTATTTATTTATTTGACTGAGAGAGAGAGAGAGAGAGAGAGAGACAGTGAGAGAGGGAGCACAAGTAGGGGGAGTGGGAGAGGGAGAAGCAAGCTCCCTGGTGAGCAGGGAGCCAATGCAGGGCTTGATCCCAGGACCCCGGGATCATGATTTGAGCCAAAGGCAGATGCTTAATGAGTGAGCCACCCAGGTGTGCCTGTGTCAAAATATTTTGATTGTGACATTTTATTGTAGTTTTGCAAGATGCTGAGGAAAACTTGGTAAAAAATTCATGGGATTTATTATTTCTTATAATGGAATGGCAATCAACAATTATCTCAAAATGGAGCCATTTATTTAAAAGGTTAGATGACTCTAGGAAATAAGAATTAAAAAACAAATGTACCTTAATATTCTGGTTTTCTTACATTTTCCTATTTATTCATTAATACATTTGTTCCTCGATATTCATTAATTCATGCATTCTTATGCTTATGTTTTTTCTTTTCACTGTACTTACGGATTTATGAACTGAAACAGATATTTTGTGAAATTATTTATTTGAATGTTTTCATTCATTGTACCTTATTGTGTATTTGGGATGCTGCAAGTATACCAACTGATGATAATAATGATAAATTTATATATGGTATGTCGTCAAGATGGGGGGATGGGATTATCAACTTATTTCTTTGCAAATCAGTTGTTTTTTACTTTCTACCAAATGCCAATATATCTTTTCTGTCTCCATACATATATGCAACAGATATTTGTTCAGCACATACTTTGTGGCATTTGTTGTCCCAAACACTGAACACTATAGTGGTGAACATACAGTTTTTCTTCCTCTCATATTCAGAAGTATGAGCATAGATAGAAATGGAGGGGTCAACACATAACAAGTTAACAAATGTAACAATATTATATTTTCTAATGCTTACAAGATGTATTTTACATTCCTCTTAGAGCACTTCTCCTTTGGGGCGCCTGGGTGGCTCAGTAGGTTAGGCATCTGACTTCAGCTCAGGTCATGATCCTAGGGTCCTGCGATTGAGTCCCACATTGGGGTCCCTGCTCAGCAAAGAGCCTGCTTCCCTCTCTTTTTCTGCCCATCCCCCTACTCATGTTCTCACTTGCTCTGTGCTCTATCTCTTTCTTGATCTCAAATAAATAATCTTAAAAAAAGAACACTTTTCCTTTGACTCATTCCATCTCTTAGGACATTGTGTATTGACCCTCTTGTTTTTACAGGCTGCATAGCTTGTTGGGTGGGGTTAAGGTGCCTATAATCTAGACTTTTTGCCAAATGTCTCCAGTCTTCTGGAGAAAAGTATCTCTTGGGCAGGAGGAAGACCATGGTTGCAAACCACTGCCTGAGGGACTCTTGAGGTTTTTGTCCCAGGACAGCTCAGGGTGAGTATTAAAATTTTTTATCAAGAAAGTAAGTTCTGAAGCTAGCCTTTATGGAGAGAGAAAGTTCAATGCTGTCCTAAATATCTTGTCAAAGTCAAATTAGAAAGAAAAAAGTAGAAACTAAAATCAGAGGGAGTATATGAATCTTTAAAATAATTCTGACAGCAACTCTGGTGAGATGAATGCCCTTTGGAGGTTTTTGACCAGAGAGTGACATAACATATTACATGAATTTGAGGTTGCCTAGTTGCCTGGAACTCTCTCTGTTTTTATCCTGAAAATTCCTCCCTACCTACCTCCCTCCCTTGATGGGGCAGAGGGAGAGAGAGAGAGAGTCCTAGAGAGACTCTGCAATAAGAGAGGAGTCTGACACAGGGCTCCATCTCAAGACCATGAGATCATGACCCGAGCTGAAACCAAGAGTCAGTCACTTAACCAACTGAGCCATCCAGGCACCCATAAAGTCTTGTTTTCTATGAATACTTAGCCTCAGGCAAACCAGATTGATTGATCAGGCTATATAAGTTTTATTTAGAAGTGATCATTCTGACTGCTTTAAGAAGAATATATGATGGAGTGGGAGTTGATGGCAGGTATTAGGACACCATGACAATAATCTATTCAAGAGAGGAAGATTGCTGCCCTGGGTGCTGTTTTGTTCCATTTTTTATATATTAAGTTTGAGATGTGCATTACATATCCAACGTGCAATGTCAATAGACAATATGTATAAATGTGGATATGAATAGCCTGGACATAAAGTAGGAGTAATCAGGTTTTTTAAAAGTCACCGTATTATAGGTTGAATTCCCTTCAAAATGCATATGCTAAAGTCCTAACTCCCACTACATTAGGTGGGACAGTAATCCAATATGGTTGAATGATGGTGTCTTATGGGAGGCGGAAGAGACAACCACGGGTGCACTTGCACAGAGAAAAAGCCATGTGAGGCACAGGAGGGGAAAAAAAAAAAAAACCTAAGTGAAGAAAGATCATAAACGTGAGAGGTCATTGAGATCATTGGAATTAAATAAGCTTTTTTTTCTTAGTTTAAGAAGGAAAATATTAAATTTATAGTATGTTTATATATAGTATGTTTGATTCCTTGAGTGGTTGAAAGCAGACATCTCTTGTTTAATATATCATATAAGAGGAAAAAAATCATTTACTCCTTTATCATAATAGAAAAAATAGCATATGCAAAGAGTTTACATTGTGTGTCAGGTTGATGAGGTATTTATATGGTTTTCCATTTACTTAATAAGAAATGAAATGAAGAAGGTGAATGAAGCTTATGGAGATTATAAATCCGAAGACATCATCTCTGAGAGTGAAAAAGTGAATTTATTACATATGTTATTTATATATGTTAATTGAAAAATAAATCTTTATTATATATACACACATATGTATTTATGTATATATATATATACATATATATACACACACTTATATAAAGAAATAGTAGTACAATCACAAATACCAAGAAGAGAAAGTCACGGAATGGCATACATTTGTAGTGCTTGCTGAACTGACTGTTATCTGGATGAGTACTTTCTAAAAATGCTGGTTGTTTTAACTTTTAAAAAAATATATAAAATGAGAAATTTTTATATACAAATTCCCCCTCCCCCTTCCCCACCATTTGAAAGTAGAATGTTCTTCTGAAACCTTTTGTAAGCCAGAATGGTATAAAGCAAAGAAGCCATTGCCATTAATTTACATTAATGGGAAAATTTTTGGACATTCTCAGATGCCCAAAATTATCTCTTTTAGCCTTTTCTGATACCTTAGGACACACCTTATTAATGCATGTGCAAAATACATCATGATAAAGCTGATGTCCATGACAGAGTTCAAAACCACAGCGGCTTGATGCTGAGACAGGGAGTGTAGAACCCTTAGGACCACCCTTGCCGCTCAGGATGCACACCACCTCTATAAAGGCTCCCTGCAAAACAAATGCTGGACACTGTTTCTGCTTTTTCAGAGGTAGAACTCTCTGGATATCTTTTAGTTGGGAAAAACAAGTACTAATGTAGGTTTTTCATAAGAACAAACTGACTTAAGACAAACTTTTTGAAAAGTGGGTGATATCTGTATATTGTTTAAAAATTCTCTACTTTGCACGTTGTAGCTACTTGAAAAATTCAAAGGATGATAGCATTTGGGCAACAAATACCCTTGTGCATGGCATTCATGGCGCTAACATGACTATCATAAAATTGATGATATAATATGTCCCCCTGCCAAGTGGCCAGATGCAAATTTAGATTTCCTTTCTATGCACAAAGCGAAGAGGCCACTTAAGGAGACTGTGACTGGCACCAGTGTATGGACACAGAGTAAAACTCACTTTTTGTCAGTGTGTTTGGCTCAGAATGGCACTTGAGTGTTTAAATAAGTTGCATAATCATCCAAGAAACAAAGGCCAATGTTGTATTTTCTGAACCTGTCCTTAGAAGTTTCTCTTTTTTCCATCTTAATTTACTAAGTCCAGAACACCTTCATAGGGGAAAAACTGTTTCGTCTGCTTTGAGGAAATTAAAGGACTGAAATAGTCTTCATTTTGAAAACAATCAGTAGAGTAACTTCAATTTGCCAAGCGGACTGTCAAATCAAGTCCCATTAGAAAGCAGTCCTCATGTGTTTAGGTCTCGTTAGACAGTAGCAACAAAGAGATTCTCGTTAATACATGCGTACAGCTAACTTTGATTCTGATATTTCACGGTCTATAGAGATATCACGCAGCACTAATAAACCTGGCCAATTTGCCTTTTCCGGGCTGCCTCTGACATCACCAATTCCTGACTTTTTGTCTCCCACCAGGATTAGCACACTGCCTTTGCTGACCTACCATTCAGGAATGTGTGCACACTGTTGCATCAAACTGTCAGCTCAGAATCAAAGTTCCTTCCCCCATGTGAATGCTCAGGAGGAGGTTCTCTTAGTCCTATATGAGTATCACTTATCAAAGTTCCATTTGAAGATTCCACAGGCCTCCAGAGTATTACATTTTTTTTCTCTCTAGTGAATGTTCACAAAAGTTTAATGTGTATGGATTGAGGCAATTCAAATAATAGGCTTCAAACTGGACCTGAAGCCATTGTCCTTTCAGCCCTCAGGCCATCAGTGGCTGTGTCAGATTTGATTTTTATTCAGGGTAGATTTTCTTCCAGGGGAGCAGCAAGGCCAACCTTACTATTTGCCTTTAGAAGGGATCTCTTCCAGTTTTCCCTGTCTATATAAATATGCTTATATAAGTGCATCTGTATATGCACAAACATATTTCCCAAACATCAAAACTCTTTTAATTATTTATACCTGAAGATCTTCAGGCTGTGTAAATCAATCATAAAAAATATATATCCAACGGGAAAAATGTTGTTGAACGATTTATATACCAATTATATACTTAAATGTCTCTGCTCTTGGGGGAAAAACTTATAGTTCTCAGGGCCTAGAAAAAATATAAGATCACTTATGACAATGTTATGTACTGATTCACCATAACCTTAGTTTTCAGAAGAAAATAGACAAATCATCACACACACAATCTGTGTTATGCAGCAAAGGACACATCAGACTGACTTAGACTTGGATTTAGAGCAAATCAGAAAATATTTTAGTGATGTAATTCAGCACTGTGAGTTACAGGAAGGGTAAGTAATGCAGATGGGTGCCCCAAATATACGAATTAGAACAAAAGTAGGATCATATGATAACTCTAGAAACAGGAGAGAATGATGAGTGTGGTACAGAAGAAACAAAATATTCATAAGAAAGCTAGGATGTCAACCTCTCCTACTCCTTAGGAAGGAGACATCAGAACTAAAAAAATACCATATGATCAAAGTCTGATGAGAGAAAGGAAGAGATAAAAGACAAAAGACTTTACATAGATATTAGCAGCATTCTGTGGATGTTTAGTTTTTTTTTTCTATCTGGAATGGTAAACTCAGCTTAGAAGTACACAGATGGAGTACAGACTTGTCCAATCACTATGCTGTACACCTGAAATCAACGTTACATTGTGTGTCAACTATACTTCAAAAAAAAAAGGAAAAAAAAGAATACAGTTGGCTTCCCAAGGCTCCACTTCTCAGTGTTGTGGTAACAGAGTATGATGGCAGATCAGAAGAACTAAATAAAACCATGAGTTTAATTATAGAAGTGGAAATTAATAGAAACATATGGTGATTAGGTAAATAAAATTTTTTTCAAACATATGTGTAAATTGTATTTAGAAATCCTTCATTTTAATTTTCATTTCATACTAAAACAAAAGACATATGAAATAGACTATTAAAACATCACCTTCTCCATTGTGACCATTTTAGTCTTTAAATTTTATTTTTAATTAATTATTTATTTATTTTTCATTGTGATCATTTTAAATTTCCCAAAGAGATGGGAAGAGAGAGAAGGAGAAGGAGGAAGAGGGGAAGAAGCTGGAAAAGGGGAAGAAGGAAGGAAGAATAGAAGAGGGGGAAGGGAAAGGAGATTGAGATGTACTAAGGCTTACATCTTTTTAGTAGTAGGCAGCTATTTGGGGTACCATATTCTCAAGCCTCCAACCTTTCACTGAAGCACTCCTTAGAACTAAAGCCACTTGGGTCCTCCCTTATTCTGACCCAAGAGAAGGACTGAGACTAGTTTCCCTTGGTCAGTTTCTGACATGTAACCTGAAAAACTGGAGAAGTGAGAAAAAATAGAAAGTATAACAAACAGAATTGACTGATGCCTAAGAGGAGACCAGAAAACATAACATATTAAAAGCCAAGAAATTAACTGTAGGTGATTTTATCTTTCAGGTAGAGGAGATATAAAATTGATATATATTATTAAAATAATTAAGAGATGCTATATATAAAGTCACTGTTTTGATTACATTGGGATGAGAAAATCACAAAGGGTTTGTCCAATTTATGTAGCAGGTTTTTTTTTTTTTTTAAATATGTACCTTCATTGTTATAAAACTTGAATGGCATTTTACTGTTTATTTTTTTTAAGTTTTTATTTATTTATTTGACACAGAGAGAGAGAGAGAGAGATCACAAGTAGGCAGAGAGGCAGGCAGAGAGAGAGGGGGAAGCAGGCTCCCCACAGAGCAGAGAGCCCAATGCGGGGCTCGATCCCAGGACCCTGAGATCATGATCTGAGCTGAAAGCAGAGTCTTTAAACCACTGAGCCACCCAGGCGCCCCCATTTTACTCTTTAAAATAAATTTAATAAAGCATTTTATTAAATAAAGATCCCAAGTTTTTTAATAAATTAGAATTAATATATATATTTATATATATATGTATTTTAAAGATTTTATTTGTTTGACAGAGAGAGATCACAAGAGGCAGAGAGGCAGGCAGAGAGAGAGGAGGAAGCAGGCTCCCCGCTGACCAGAGAGCCCAGGACCCTGAGATATGACCTGAGATGAAGGCAGAGGTTTTAACCCACTAATCCACCCAGGTGCCCCTAAAATTATCATATATTGAATATACTTAAAGTGGAACATATCTAGGTGGAATGCAAACAGACAAGTAAAACTCCAGGAATCAAATCTCTGGATAATTATTTACTGAAGATACATGTACTTAGTATTTAATGCTCTATTAGAAAGAGATTCAAGGTTAAACATTTGACATGAGATCTTTGAACTTTTCTCCCAGTATTAATTAGTGAGGCTAAATTATACAGTCTCTGGGACTTTTAACAACAAAGCTCTATTTCCTGCTTAAGGCTCATGTCCATCACTGGTCATTATTTTCATTCTAGGCTCCAGGCTGGTGGAAGAGCCCCCATCTAAGATGCTATAAGTTTCTTTTTTTGTTTTTAAGATTTATTTTTTTTTATTATGACAGAGAGAAACACAGCGAGAGAGGGAACACAAGCAGAGGGAATGGTAGCGGGAGAAGCAGGCCCTCTGCCAAGCAGAGAGCCCGATGCGGGGCTCGATCCCAGGACCCTGGGATCTGACCTGGGCCCAAGGCAGACGCTTAACGACTGAGCCACCCAGGCCCCCAAGTTTATTTTCTTGAGAAGAGGGTCAGAACATATTTTGAATAATAATAATGCAGTGTGTCATATTCCAACTGTATGATCATTTCAGAGAGGGCAAGGAAATTATTCCAAATACTTCTGTGCTACTCCATACTAGGTTGCACAAAATCAACAATAAATAAATAGCTCTGACTATAGGTTCATAATAAAATAACCCTCATTCCATGAAACTTTGATTTTTGTAAAAGGGCCATACAACTGATAGGGACCAGAGGAAAATTACTGTCTTACAGAACAATAAATTCAATATTAAAAGCATCACTGTCTTATAGGTTTACATTTCAGTAGCGTTTTGTTGATGGATACACTGAGGTAGTTTTTAACTCTTTTTTTTTTTTTTTTTTAGTAGCTCAGAACAGGTCTTTGGTCACACACCCTTCCTGCTATAGAATGACAAGTAGCAAAGTATCTTTAAAGCAAGCATAGGTTAAGCGCAGAAGAAAAAAAAATCCTTATGATGATGACAGGACACATGAAGAATGTAGGGAGCTAAATTTCAGATCAAAAGCTGTGTCTCCGGTCCTGACAGAACAATCAGTCCTTGACTTTTACACAATAAGCAAATTCGATACGCATTTCATAAATAGCAAATAAATGGGCAACCTCAGAGTATCATTTTAACGAGTGTGACTTTCCTGACTGCAACCACACACTCTATATTCACCAAAGCTTCCTGTGTAGGTTGCAAGTCAGGAAAACTTAAAAAGCACTTAAAAACCATAGCAGACAATGAAAAGTAAAAAGGCCATTTAGGTTTGCTGAAAGAGAAGCATAACAATATACCTTCAAAAGATTCTCCAAGGCATCAGCTTAGGATTCTTCTCATGGAGTTGAGGCCACTCTTTCAAAGAAAGTATTATCAGAAGTGGAAAAAAGATCCTTAAAAAAAATACTCAAAGTTTCATAAATGTATTTTGGTTTAAAAACATTAATGGTAATCTGCTTTGATTTAATGTTATTTATGAATGCATGAAATAATATTCTTGTGAAGGTTAGGACTCCAGAAATATTTTAAATCATTATTTTCTCTGCTCTGTCTGCTCCAGTGCCAAATACCCAGTGGGAACTCAATAAATATAAATTGATGATGATGATGATAACTTCCCTGAGACACACATGCACAGTTTGAAAAATCAGTTATTAAGTCCGTATGCATTTTAACTTTGAATTTGTCTTTCTAAAGAACTTGAAGTCATATTTATTTTGGTTTTGTCTCTGCTATATTTTGATGAGCAGTGAAGAAACTGCAGACACAGACTTTTTATATTGATGATGCAGGATTTATTTATTAGGCTCATTGACTGGGCAGGTTAGTGAGCTATCTTTTTTGATGTCATCCACTGCATTCTGGGGCAATGAGCCCTTGTAAAACTACAAACTCAATTATAGCATGAATTAATATTTTATACATTAAATTTTATAAGTTATACTTGGTTGAACAGAGTAACTGAATTAAAATATGATTTATAATTAAATCCTTATCAATCACCCTAAGAGTGCAACCAATCTGTATATTTGGTCCTCGGTTCTCATTTAAAAGCATGAAGTGACTTGTCAGGTAATAAGAGTAATCAGTTTCAGGCAAGAGACAATTGCTTGCTGCAACACAGTCACATTTGTAAGTGATCAGCAATGGCATGATGATTTATCTTTCATGAGATGTGTATCACTTCAGAAAGCTTAACTTATACAGTGGTGCATTCAGCTTCAAATTTGTAAACATTTCAGAATTAGAACAGCTCTATACTCATAAGAAATGTTACATGCTTCTTCCCACTTAAAAATATAGAAATTAAACTAAGTCTACTTCCAATCACCATATGATTCAAAGTATTACAATTAAAAATTATATTAAATGCAAAAATTTAAGTGATTATATTCTTCTTCTTCTAAAAATATCTTAAAACTTTGTGATATGCAAAAATGTCATCCTGAGCTATATTAGAGAAAGATTAGTTATTTATATGGACTTTTAAAGTTTTTCATTATGGTTTTTTTTTAGGGGAGTTTTAGGTTAATGAATACTCACTTTTTTATTAGCCACAACAAAAAAATCAAGGAAATTTTATCTATTGGCCTTTATTTGACTATAAATCTAGTATCAGAAATCCAAATAGAAGATTATAAATTTTATCTTTATTGGTATAAGTTACTTAATATGAAACATGGAAGAAAATGGCATAAAGCTTTAAATTTAAATGGTTTCTGTAGAAGAATCGAGCAATATATTTCCAATTGGTTGGTGGTCTGTATGTATAAGACCAGGGAGCAGCAGAAAATGAAGGAATAATTAAATAAGATTAAACTTAAAAGACAGGGAGTTACATCACAATAAATACAAAATTGAGTGTTGGTTGGTTTTGGTTTAAATTATGGAGAAGAGAAAAAAATAAATTATGGGGAGGAGAGGGAGCAGAAATGTGTTATACATCAAGTCTATAGTCTAGATCTCTCTTCATTACCTATTCATCAGTCGATGGGCATTTGGGTTCTTTCAATGATTTGGCTGTTGTTGATAATGCTGCTATAAACATCGGGGTGCCTGTGTACTTTTAAGTCAGTATTTTGCATTCTTTGGATAAATACCTAGTAGTGTAATTTCTGGGTTGTAGGGTAGTTCTAGTTTTCACTTTTTGAGGAAACTCCATACTGTTTTCCAGAGTGGCTGCATCAATTTGCACTCCCACCAACAGTTTAAGGGGCCTCCCCCTTTCTCCACATCCTCACCAACACCTTCTATTTCCTAGTTGTTAATTTTAGCCATTCTGACAGGGGTGACGTGGTATCTCATCATGGTTTTGATTTGTATTTCCCTGATCATGATTCATGTTGAGCATCTGTTAGATGATAGACATCTGCATGTCTCAGATGAACATAGGGGAAGGGAATAAAAAAAGAGAGGATGCAAACAATAGAGACTTTTAACTATAGAGAACAAGCTAAGGATTGCTGGAGGGGAGATGTTTGGGGCTAACTGGGTGATGAGTATTAAGGAGGCACTTGTGGTGAGCACTGAGCATTATACGTAAGTGACAAATCACTAAATTCTACTCCTAAAACCAATATTACACTAATGTTAACCAACTAGAAATTAAATAAAAACTTGAAACATACAAAAGAATAGAGTCTAGATTCTAGAGCATCACTTTAAGTTTAGATAAATTAGTTGCTTTTGTGCATCCTTCATTTCTTCGACTGTAAATGTACATAATAGCAGTTTACCTCAAAGAGTCATGAGGCCATCAAATTAACACATGCAAAACAATCTTCTTTATAATTTAGTTCAAATAAACATACTATTATTGTAAATTTTCCTACAATAGTCAAATTAAGTGTTGTTTTATGACTTTGCTAATTTTGCATAAGTATAAAATGAACTTTTCTCAATACAAAGCACAAAATTAACAATAATGAGCAGATTATGTCAGTGAGGACAATTCTTGCAGTGATGATCTTATAATGAAGAAGGTTTATTCCTTCATTTTTGTAAAGAAATCACAAGTCATAAAAAATCAGATACAAATTTACTACAAAATTAATAGTAAATAGGAAGTCAGGAAATATTTCAGTAAATTCCACCATTTTGTTTACAGTTATGGAATGTTTATCTTATTGGTAAAACAACACATAATTTTGTGTAGGGTGAGACCATTTATCATTTATGAAAAAAGATATCCTAGGTTTATGTTTCCATATGAAATATTTTACTTTATTTTAAAATACCTTTTAATTTAAAATTTGCTGGTTAACATACAGTGCAATATTGGTTTCTGGAGAAGAATTCAGTGATTCATCACTTATATATAATACCCAGTCTTATCACAAAAATTCCGTCTTTAATACTCTTCACCCATCTAGCCCATCCCCCACCCACTCCCTCCATCAACCCTCCATTTGTTTCTATCATTAAGAGTCACTTATAGCTTGTTTCTCTCTCTCCTTTTTTCCCTTTCTCATATGTTCATCTGCCTTATTTCTTAAATTCCACATATGAGTGAGATCATATGGTATTTGTCTTTCTCTCACTGATCAACTTTGCTTAGCATAATACACTCTAGTGGCATCCACATCCCTGCAAATGGCAAGATTTCATTCTTTTTGATGGTTGAATAATATATTCAAAATGGATGAAAGACCTAAATGTGAGACAAGAAACCATCAGAATCCTAGAGGAGAACATAGGCAGAGACCTCTTTGACCTCAGCCATAGCAACTTCTTACTAGACACATCACTGGAAGCAAGGGCAACAAAAGCAAAAATGGACTGTTGGAACTTCATCAAGATAAAAAGCTTCTGCACAGTGAAGGAAACAATCAACAAAACTAAAAGGCAGCCTACAGAATGGGAGAAGATATTTTCAAACAACATATTTGATAAAGGGTTAGTATCCAAAATCTGCTAAGAACTTATTAAATTCAACACCCACAAAACAAATAATCCAGAGAAATGAGCAGAAGACATAAACAGACATTTCTCCAAAGAAGACATACAGATGGCCAACAGACACATGAAAAGATGCTCAAAATCACTCATCTTCAGGGAAATACAAATCAAAACCATAAGGAGATACCACCTCATACCTGTCAGAATGGCTCAAATTAATAACACAGGAATCAACAGGTGTTGGTGAAGATGCGGATAAAGGGGAACCCTCTTACACTGTTGGTAGGAATGCAAACTAGTGAAGTTACTTTGGGGAACAGTTTGTAGGTTCCTCAAAGAGTGAAACATAGAACTACCTGACAATCTAGCAATTTTAGTACTAGGTATTTACCCAAAGGTCACAAAAATACAGATTCAAAGGGGTACATGAACCCCAATGTTTATAGTGCCATTATCAACAATAGTCAAACTAGGGAGAAAGCCCAAATGCCCACCAATTAATTAATGGATTAAGAAGATATTGTGTATATATACATATATATACCATATATATACCATATATATATATGGTATATATACACACACACACACACACAATGAAATATTATTCAGCCATACATACGACATGTTTTAAATTCACTTTGGTTTATACTATCTCATTTATGGAATGACAGTGTAATCTTTATAATTTGAAATATATAACATACAATTGTGTAAATTAAATTTTGAAAAGTTAATTACCAAGGCCATAGATTACCTTTACTAAGAATGAATCTCAAGTCCTAATCTAACAGAAAAGAATGAGAAAACTTTAAACTTTCATATTTCAATAAATCACCAAATAGTATTAATCCATAAAATATATTTAACTGTTTATCTGACTGCTTAACTTTAAGTAGCAAGAAAAACATATTTGTGTATATTTACAGTCATTATTTTTAGCTTAAAAGAGGACACTGAAATAATTGTAATTGGATATGTCCTTTTATTTATTTTTAAATCCTCATTTGCTATTATGTTCTTGAATAATAGAACACAGCAAGTCTCTTTATCTCAAATCTGAAAATGAGGTTTCCTTTTGCTATAGCTTGTAATCAAATATAATAGTTTATAGGAAAATTAGAGGTCAGTTTACATTAAACAACATAAACCTAAGGTAGCTAACTTAATAAAGCATGGTGGGAAGACTATTACCTAAGTGGGAGGCAGGTTTAATATACCTTCTACCTGTAAAATGCCATTCATAGAAAATTGACTCAAGATTTATAGCTGTAGGTAATAATTCAATGTCAGTAAAAACCAGGGCACAGGCATCAGCAACAGAAATTAACCCGTAAGAAAATGGTAGTGTTATTTTCCTGGGTAGGAGGATTACAACTGCTGATGGCCTAAATATATAGCATTTAGAATTCGGCAAAAATCCAAAAATTGTTTATGTATTTACATACAAATAATTTCAAAATATAAGTCATAGCAAAAAAAAAAAGCTTCTTTTGATTGTGCTCAAAACTATTCATTTTATGTTACATAGTAAAAAAAATCATAATACTAAGCAACAAAAGTTAGAGAGTGTATTGAAAAGTCTGGTTTTAGAAGGAGAGAAAAGTAATCAGGTAGTATTTATAAACACAAATAATAAGAGTTTTATCATGTTGATTTTACATAACACTATTATGAGAAAATATATACGTTGCATCCAGAAAGTAATTAAAATTTATATTAATTTATATTTCTATCATATCATATTAACTACACAAACTAATTTGAAAGATCTAAATTTACAGAATCATTTATCAGTATTAAAGAAAGGGAAACTTACCCTCCAATCTGAGTGAAACATTTTGCTTGTGTACCTAACCCTAAAACAGAGGTAATCACAAGCACTGTAACACATCAAGATAAATAAATTGGATTAATAAGTGAGAAATTCAGACTGAAGATGATCCTATAGGGAATGAGCAGTAATAAATCTTTAGCAGGTGGTTAATATCATATATATCACGTGAAATATTATATTTTTCAAAATATATGCATTTAGGAATTTTTTTCCCCTTCCCTCCTAATGTCAGTATTTGGAAACAAAGGAAAATAAAACTCATGCCTTAATCAAGGACTTATCTATTTCTGCAGGATTTTAATTTCCCAGTTGGCTTTACAACTCATGAAACTACAAAGAATAACCATGTTAACATTCTAGGCATTAACAACACACTGCATCAAACGTATGCCCCAAACTGTCCTAGACAGACTGAATTGTAGAACAAGAAATAGACATAAGGAATAAATATTTCCTTTTCAGTTGTGAAAAACTGTACTTGTAAAACCCTGACAAATTCTGCATCTATATTTGACAGTGAAAATATACTGCATATCAAGTCATTTTTCTACCTCTACCGTGGATACTGATCAGATTGAAAGGGCAAGGTTTAATGTTTCAAAATATTCAAAACACTGAGATATAGGCTGCATATCACTTATTTTAGCTATGTATACATTGTCTCACAGTCTGGTTATAAAAATAATTTTCAGGTATGCAAAGCAGCAAAAGTGTTGAAACAAACCATATTGTCTAAGAAATCTTGGAATCTTGTTCTTTTTGATTCGTAAAGAGAAAAAATACATTGAAGAGGGAAAAACAATTTTTTTTTATTAAGTAACCATTTCATTTCACAGTGCTTATTTCTCTTTGTGGCTAGGAAGGATACCAATCTTTTAAAGAGCACAAAAGAATAGAGAAAAATATATTTTCTGGTTGACATGAGACATATACACAATAGAACTGTCTAATTGATGTCACATGAGGTCAAATGACTTTGTCCCCACACTCAGGGACTCCTGTGAAATGAAAGGTCAACATGTAATGTCTCTAAATCTACCAAGGAAGAATTGCATTCCATTTTTTCCCTGTAACACACACACACACACACACACACACACACACACACACACACACACACACAGAGTTATTTTTTTATTATAAAAATAAGCAAAAAAAAAGTGGCATCCATTAAAATGATAATGTTCTTCATGAACTGTCAGTATTTTATTATTTTCTATTAAAATGGCAGTTTACCCAGAGGACTACTGACTGAGAGATAAAATATGTCCATATGTGTCTCTATATATGTGTCTATGTGTATATAAAGTAAGTGTGTTTTCTATGAAAAATTGCAATTGCACTTTGGAGGCAATTTACATAAAACAGATTGACACTTTCTGTATATGCTCAAGATTTATTGGTGTAAAATAAGTTATTCCTTTGGAAGGTCATAGAAGGTTGATCGTAGGAATAGATATTTTCCCTTAACCTCTTGTTACCATGACCACTCCAGTTTTGAAAGCCAATAACTAACTCCTCTGTCTTACTATTCTATTATGAGTCATCTCCTACTAAAATTCTTTGGGTCACTCTCTTTTCTCTAGGTTATACATCAGATTCCAAACTTTAACAGCCTTTAATTAAGCAAAATGTTCTCTTCCTGGGACCTGCCCATGAGAGATTTTGCTGGTTTCAATCTGATAACAAATTCCAGAAATATGTTTCTGTAATAAATGTAAACAGATTATAATGGCTTAATATGTTAGCTGGCAGTATGGACATTTACATACCAAAATGAAATAGCATAAGTGTCTAATCCAATAATAGTCATCGTGGCTTAATTTATGCCATTTGGAAATGGGAGTGGGAGGTTGGATTTGATAGAAAAAAGAAAAAGGCTTAACAGACATTATTTTACACAAAATATCAAATCACAGGAAGTTGAGGCCCACAAACTCTATACTTCCTAGACTTCTATTTGAGAATTCAGTGACTGATTCTACCTTACCAAATCGGTTTGTTTTAAAGTACCTCATTAGACTTTTCAGCTCTTCTACTGTTCATTCAAGGTTACCAGTCATTGTCAAATCATTTCAATATACAATATCATTAAACACTGTTTCTATAAAAAATACTGAGCTTACATAGAAATTTGTTTATTTGTGCTACATACATTTATTAAAAGGTAACTCATGGATGTAACCATGCCAATATGTAGTCCTAGAGAGCCATACATTCAGTCACTGATGACTGGGGAAGGCTTTTGCTTTTGTTCATGTCCTAAAAATAAAACTGAATATTTAGGGGCACGTGGGTGGCTCAGTGGGTTAAGGCCTCTGCCTTCAGCTTGGGTCGTGATCTTGGGGTCCTGGGATCAAGCCCTGCATTGGGCTCTCTGCTCAGTGGGAACCTGCTTCCCCCTCTCTCTCTGCCTGCCTTTCTGCCTACTTGTGATCTCTCTGTCAAAGAAATAAATAAAATCTTTAAAAAACAAAAAGAGTTCTTAAAAAAAAAGAAAGTTCAAAAATCATTAAAAACCTGAATATTTATATGTGGAAAAAATTCTAATATTTTTTTGAGGTAGTGTTTATATATATAAGGTAAACACATAAAAGTGAGAAGAGTGACTGAATGATATGGAAGAAGACTGAAGAACCAGTTGTTTGGTAAAACTATTGGATTTGGTGTCTATATAGAGATAGGAAAGAGAGCAATTAAAAATACAGAGGCACTGAATATCTACAGCTAGCAATAGAAGTCAGTCAAAGTATGTTACAGGATTAACAGAGAAGATACTGAACTGGATTTGGATTAGTCTGCCATGGGCTTTTAAAGAAATCTGGTTTAGGTATTAGATTGTAGTAATTCTTGCATCTGGAATGTTCCAAGGAGCTAGAAAGAGTGAGAAGGCATGGAGACTTGGAAGGAAGTCTTGAATCTTGGAAGTCTTGAATCCACACAAAGGTGCTCATAAAGGGAACTGAGAAGAAATGTAGAAGGACAGATAAACCAGGATAAGATAAGTGAGAATTTAGAGAGATTTTCAAATAAAACTGAGTAGTTAATGTATTCTAGGCTCAATGAATTAACATTCAATTTAAAATAAAGTTGACCTTGATAATCAATTCTCTAGAGTGGTCAAATAATATCACAAAATTAATGCTGGAGGAAGGTTAAATAGAATATAGGTTAAAAACAAAACAGAACATGCAGTTTGGCAAAACTGAGAGTTGAGGTCAGATTTAAATAGGATGAAACTCACAGAGAAGTTGAAAAAGCCCAAGACTGCAAATAAAGCCTCTTCTTTTAGAGGCTGAAGTAACATGGGAACAAAAAGGCCCAAAGCTTTGGCCAATAGAAAGATCTGAGTGTTGGGCAAAATTGTAAGACACTCCCCAAAGAACTGCACTTTCATACAATCCCCTCCCCCTAAATCTCTGTGTTTTTTCCTAGCCAATAGAGTGTGGCAGATGATGTCACTCCATAATTACGTTATGGTACGTGACTCCCTGTTAGCTGACTGGAGATGGAAATTCTCTTGCTGACTTGAAAGAAGTCAACTGTTGTGTTGGAAGGAGGCCCATGGAAGGCCATGTGCATGGGACATAAGAGACTAATGTGGCCTCTAGGACCAGAAGGCAACCCTTAGCTGACATCCAGCAAAAAAACAGTGGCCTCAGTCCTCCAACTACAAGGAACTAAAAGCTCCTAACAGTCATGTGACTTTGACAGAGGATGTAGAATTTGAGAAAGAAACAATGTCCCATGAGACTTTCACTGCAGTCTTGTGATTGCTCAGCAGAGGATCCAACCAAGCTATAGCTGGACTCCTGCCCCATGGAAACTGTGACAATGAAAGTTTCTTATTTTAAACTACTACGTTTGTCATAAACTTTCACTGCACAGTGTAAAAATAGCACCGTCTGGAAACTCGAATGCAATTTTCTTTCTTTCTTTTCTTTTTTCTGCCTGGGGTAAAGCAGAGCTAAGTGACTCAACAAACAGAAAATGCATCTGTGCCTGGATTCAAATACTAGCTTTGGAAGTTTTTAGTGTTGTGAGCATTACTTAAGTTCTCTGTATTTCGGTGGCTTTATCAGTCACAAAGAAGGTATTATAGTTATCTCATGCAATTACTATGAATGGTGAGTGAGTTAATTCAGGTTAAATTCTTGACACATAGTAAGGATGCAAAGAAATGTTAGTGATGCTTATTGATGTTTGGTTTGAGGTGGGTTTTGTTTTGTTTTTTCTTAAAGGAGAAATGATTGAGCTAATTTGGAGAGTGAGGAGAAGGAGCAGATGAAACTAATGATTTATGAGAAAGAAATCATTAAGGTACATAACCCTGAAAGAAATTGGATCCAGAGAACATGCAAAATAAAAAATGAGGTAAATAAATGTAACTATAAAAAAACATAACTGGCTTTACTTCATTTTGAAAAGTTAAAATATAATTCAATGATTTTAGTAAACAAAATTCACAAGCCTCTAGCAGGTCCTCGAAAAACAGATGAAAGAAAACAGATGGCCAGTATCAGGACATTATTGAACATTTATTTTTCCTTTAAAATAAAAAGCAGAAGAATGAGAGAGATGTAACATATATACATACAAAGGATTTTTCTTAATAATGTTTTGGGATTCCTTAAAACTTAAAATTATTTATTATATTCTCCATATACATGTGTACATGTATATATGTATGTATGTATGTGTATATATATATTTTTTTCAAAGACATCTGTTCAACTATCTTATTTTAAACATTCCAAAGAAGGAAATACACTGAAATGAATTTACTCTAGAGAATTTTTACATCTACAGTGTGTCTTTTGAACAAATTTCTTGGGACTACTTGAAATGTATATGTATATTAAGCATTAGCACACTTAAGAAAAATATTTTTTTCCTCAGCCTTCCCTACTAAAACCTAGTTTCTTCAACCTCAGGGAATGGTATCTTTAATGACACTTTCTGAAAATATTGTTTTAATCAAACTCCACTAATTTCAGAACTGGAAAATGTTCTTCAAAGGATCTTCATTTATTTGAAATTACTCATTTACTTATTCTTTCTTGTATTCCCAAATGTTGATTGAGTGTCTACCAAGGCTTTTTTGAGACACTAAGTCAAATATTCTATGGAAAAAAATTCTGTTTTGTATAAGACAGATATAAGACTTGTATAAGACAGTCTTGCAAATTTTTCTAAATTATTTTAAACTGCTTTAGATGCTAATAATAAATGTCACCAAGGGCTTTTGCATCTGTTTATTGAAGGGTTGATGTTGTTTCATTTATTCTTCAGAATGACTTGGGATATTAAAGAAATACCTACAATTTCCCAAGAAAACCATTATTCAGGATCTATTGGGTCTCAATAGTCAATTCTTTGACTTCCTTATAATTATGACATAAATGAGAGATTTTATTTGAAGTTAATTTCTATGTCTAGAGTTTCATGTAGTCTGTCATTTAGTTTGCAGATCCAAAAACATTCTATTAACCTGTGTAGATGAGTCTTACCATAACCTGTATACCTTTTGAGTTTCAGCTAGTGTAAACTGTTCCATTTTAAGAACTGCTTAATTTCTCAATAATCAGATATCATGGTGTCTCTCTGCCCAGGAAAACAAACAGATAATCATTCAATATGAAGAATGGTCAGACTTATAATATAGGCTATGTTGTATTTGAGTAGTTACTGAAAAGATAAATGAGCATGCTTTCGAGCTAGCAGAACAAATCTATAAGGAATGCCCTTTGGACTTGTGGCAAAAAGGCTTTTGTTGGGCATATTAAGATGTGATACAAAGACAATAAACAAAACAAAACACCAAACATGGTTTTCATTATAGATCCACAATAAAAAGCTATACTGACAAATTTTTTCTAAAAGTAGGTTCTTTTGCTATTATCGTAGTTCCCACTTACTCATCTCCCTGTGGCTGCTTCAGGTGAAGAGTAGCAGTGGTGTATTTACTCAGTAAAGGTGATCAATATCCTGAGCAATTATCAAGGAGGCTACCATTTCAGATAAAAGTTGTGTAAGTAGTGCAGCCTTTACCTTTCATTACATAAAAAACTTTTTGATAAGATATTTTCACTCTCAGGCAATTATACCTCTGTATAGAACCAAGAACCAAACCCAGAATTGTTCATGTAATCTCAGTGCTTTCTTCTCCAAATCTTTTCACTCTACACAGAGAGAGGGACTGCTTCTGAGTTTGAGAGCAGGAGTTGGGGTAAGGAAAGGAGTGGATTCTTCTACTTAATACCGCATCATAAGAGGATCAGAGCCACTGTATAACTCTTGGAAATCCTACAAGCATGTATCAGAGATCTTGGTAATACTATTAATTAATACATTATGTCTCTTCGAGTCTGGTGGGAAAATAGGCATGAACAAACCCCTCAGCATCCAGTAGTGTTTGGTATTGTTTTTGAGACTTCAGGAGAAAGCCCTACTACTTCTGATTTTTATGAAATTTCTACATCCCCTGGTATTTTCAAGGTAGGATATATAGTAAAATGAGAAGTTTTCTATATATTCATGGTCTTCCATCTTTTAAGAATTTTAAATCAGACAAAAAATAAATCTAATAAAGTAGGTTAAAGAGAAAATACAACACATACAGAAAACACAGAATAAAGAATGATGAAAGGAAAAAATAAGCTGCATACCTCTCTCTTGGTAATGATTAGTATGGGTTGGTCAAAAGCCTAACTACGCATATCAAGTCATTTTTTTTTAAGATTTTATTTATTTATTTGACAGAGAGAGAGAGCACAAGCAGGGAGAGCAGCAGGCAGAGGGAGAGGGAGAAGCAGGCCTCCCACAGAGCAAGGAGTCTGATGCTGAAATCCAGGGCTGGATTTCAGGACCCTGGGATCATGACCTGAGCTGAAGGTAGACACTTAACTGACTGAGCCACCCAGATGCTCCAGTATCAAGTCTTTTTAAAACACATCTTGGACATACTTGACAGTCACTTCCATTTTTTCAGGAATATCCAGCAATAGTAAAGTCTCTCTTATCACAAAAATCTAGTGTTAATTGCTCAATTCACCACGGCATATGTTGTAGGTTAATTTTCTTCTTAATGCACTCTGTCATTATTCATTCAAGAGGATAACAAGTTGAAACTGTTCATACTTTGTAAATACCCACAGCAATGTTACTTTGGGAAAGGCTAAATATAGGAAATCACCTGAAAAACAACTTGAAGGGCTTGAAAAATAAATTATGGTCTTCTGGTTGAAGGAAATAAAGTTCTAATACGAGCAGGGAAAAATGTCTAGAGGAAGCCATCCAAAACTAATTGCCTTGTCATAAGCAGAAATTGGGCTTCAGGTCCTTAACATGAAAGATACCTTATTCACAAATGTGTAGTTACCATATACATTTCCAATTATTTTTATGAACCCCAAGGAAATACTCCTGGTTTTCTTGTTGTATTATACATACTAATCACTTTAGATCCCTACACCATAAACTTATTTAACCACTTTAGAAAAATAATTTAAAAACTGAATGTGTTTCTGCTTTTACCCCAATGATGAAAATGCCATGTATCAGTACTAAGTATGTGGATCAATAATAAAGCAATGACAAGATTCATGTAGTCATCAATCTGACAATCAATAATGAAATTAATTTGGCTACCTAATCTATAACACAGTTTAGAATGTTTCAATGCATTATGAGATTTTAAGGTAGCACGAGACTCAGATTTCATCTATAGCAATCACCACCCAGAGCTGACAGTTATGTAGCTATGAGAACTCTATACTTGTAGAGGAGAGTTACAGATGGGGAGGTTATAGAATAGCTACTTACTAGGTATGTGAACATGAGAAAACAGCTTAACTTCTTGTACTCTAAAGACTTCCTTTTTAAAAAGCATGAAATTCCACTCTGAACTAAGATGGTGATATAGGAGGCTCCTAATTTTCCTTTCTGCCATGGACACACTTAATATACAGATGCAAATGGAAAAGTTAGTTTTGAGAGAAATGCAGAAATTAGTTGAGTGACTCCTATATATTGAATGTGAATGACTGAGAAAATACCCACATCAAAACAGGTAGGAAAAGCTGAGATATACTCTCCTCATCTCCCCCAACCACCCCAGTACAAATCTGTATATTCAGGAGGGAACCCTCAACTCCCAGCCTCTCCCTGACATGGAAGAATTTGAAGCAGACATCTACTACCCCAACTTTTAAATTGCTATCCAAGAGATGGGCCTCCAGATCACTTAACTCTGACAGCTAATATGGCTTTCACTCATGAGTCCCATAGTACTAGGTAAACAAAAATAATTAGTTGTTAATAGGCATGCAAGCATTCATTGCTGCTATCACAGCAGGGCTCAGCAAAATGCTGCCTCAGTCTTTCCCAGTCTTTCCTGCATGGGTTTGACTGCATCCATCCTCAGTTATTTACTGGGAACCTGGCTTCTAATAAGCCTGCATCTAGGTGCTACTGTGCTCCTTCCATTTGGGACACTGATGGGTCTTAACTCACACTTACCTACTTGGAACCACTAAGTACAAAGATGATAAGATGGTGGCATGGACAATCACAAAGGTTTGGAAGGCAACTGAAAGCTTGCATTAGGATGATAAATGATGCCCATCATTATACAAAATTAGTGTAGTAAGACTAGGAGAAGCAGCTCTTTTCTCCAATGTGCAGAAACCAACCCAAAGAGTTAAGGAAAATGAAGAAACAAAAGAATATGTTTCAAACAAAAGAACAAGACACATCTCCAGAAGTCAATCTTTAGATTGACTTTAGAAGTCAAATGGAGATATGTAATTACTCAATAAAGAATTCTAAGCAACACTCAGAAAGATGTTCATCTAAGTCAGGAAACTAATGAATATGCAAAGTAAGACTTTCAACATAGAGATGGAAAATATTTTAAAAGTACCAAACTGAAGCCAAAGCTTAAGAACTGAAAAATTCAATAGAAGGATTCAACATTGGACTATATCAGTAGAAAAAAGGACCAGCAAACTCAAACACATGGCATTCAAATTCATCCAAGAGAAGTAAGGATGTTCACTCTTGTCACTTTGAGTCAACATTGTACTAAAAGTCCTAGCCAGAGCAATCAGTTAAGAAAAAGAGATAAAGAGCATTCAAGTTGGAAGGGAATGAGTAAAATTATCTCTATTTGCAGATGAGATAATATTCTATATAGAAAACCCAGAAACTCTACCAAAATCTATTAGAACTAATAAATTCAGTAAAGTTACAGGATACAAAATCAAAATAGGAAAATCAATTGTTTTTACAACAGCATCAAAAACAATATAATACACAGGAATGAATTTAACAAATAAGAGGAAGATCTTTGCACTGAAACCTATAAAACACTGATGAAAAAAATTGAAGAAGACACAAATAAATTGAAAAAGATTCCATGCTCATGGATTGGAGAAATTAATATGTGAAATTGTCCATACTATCCAAAGAAATCTATGGTTTCAATAAAATCCCTATCAAAAATCCCAAGGTCACGTTTCACAGAAATAGAAAAATATAACCCTAAAATTCTTATAGAGCCACAGAAAATCCCCAAATAGTCAAAGCAATGTTGAGAAAGCATAAAACTGACATCAGGCATCCTGATTTCATGCTATATTATAAAGCTCTCATGAACATTAAGAATGGTAGTGGCATAAACAGACACATAAATCAATGGACCAGAATAGAGGACCCAGAAATAAACCTGTGCATATACAGTTACTTTTTTACAAATACACCAAGAATATACAACAAAAGAACAGTATCTTAAACAGAGTCTGAAAAAAACAAACAAAACCCGATATCCACATGCAAAAGAACAAAACTGGACCCCTCTCTCACACATACACCAAATGAATTAAAAGTTTGAACATAAGATCTGATATGGTAAAAATCCTAACAACAGCAACAACAATGACAAAAACCCAAACATAGGTGGTAATCTCCCTGACATTGGTTTTGGCAATGATTTTTTTGGATTTGACACCAAAAGTTGGCAAAGATGACAAAAGTAAAAAAAAAAAAAGTGGGACCACATCAAACAAAACTTCTGTGTAGCAATGGGAGCCATCAGTGAAAGAAAAGGCAACCTACTTGATGAGAAAATATCAGCAAACTGCCTCTTTTATAAAGAGCTAATATAAATAATAAACAAGGAATTTGTATAACCAATAGCAAAAAACAACCCAATTTTAAAAAGGGCAAAGGATCTTAACAGATATTTTTTTCCAAAAAAAGACATACAAATAGCCAATGGGTACATGAAAAGGTGCTCAATATCTCTAATCATTAGGGAAATGTAAATCAAAGCCAGGGTGAAATACCATCTTACATCATTTTAGGATTTCTATCATCAAAAAGAAAATAACAAGCACTGGCAAAGATGTGAAGAAAAGGAAACACTTGTACACTGTTGATGGGAATGTAAACTGGTATAGGCATTATGAGGAACAGTATAGAATCTCCTCAAGAAATTAAAAACTATCAAATTAGAACTACTATGTGATCCAGGTATCCCACTTCTGGGTATATATCCGAAGAAATGAAATCATTATCTCAAAGAGATATCTATTCTCCCATATTCATTGCAGCATTATTCACAACAACCAAGAAATGGAAACAACTTAAGTATCCACTAATGGATGAACAGATAAAGAAAATGTGATATTTATATACAATCGTAATGAGCCCTTAAAAGAAGGACATACTGCCATTTTTGAGAACCTGGTGAACTTGGTGGGCATTATGATAAGTGAAAAAAACTACACAGAGAATGACAAATAACTGTTATGGAATCACTTGTATGTAGATTTAAAAAAAAAGTTTAACTCATAGAAACGTAGAGTACATTGGTGGTCGCCAGGGGCTGGAGGGTCAGAGAAATAGGAAGGGTTGATAAAAGGGTACAAACTCTCAGTTATAAGATAAATAATGAGGATCTAATATGTAACATGATGACTATAATTGATAATTCTGTATTGCATAACTGAAATTTGCTGGGATTAGAAGTATTCTTACATGCAAAAAAAGGCACATATGTGAGGTGATGGATATGTTAATTACCTCAATGGTTGAGAATCCATTCACAAAGTACATGTTTGTAAATCATCATATTGTGCACATTAGATATATTATGATTTTGTTTGCTAAATATATCTCAAAGAGAAAAAAAAGAAAAGCATAAAGAGCAACATGAATTTCCCAAATTTATTTTGATTTTGGCATAAAATATCATATAAATGTAAGGTGTATCATTAATATCACTGATCTTTGTAAATATTTCCAGTGACAACCAGTACACAAGGCAATGTGCTAGCTCCTTCTCCCTGAATAGATATGTGTGTGCATATGTGTGTGTATTATCCAAATTTAAAATTCTCTTCATCTTTTCCACACTATCTAGTCTGAGAGTCATTCAGATAAGTTATCATAACTTTTTAATATAATCTTTCCCAAGATGACTCATTTCTCTAATTGACACAGATTTGAAGATTACCAGTGTTCCTACTAATTTTGATTTTGAAAGTTGCTAATTTCAAAATAAGATGGAATGTTGAACTTAACAGCTCATGCCAGCACTAATGTTTTAAGTACATTGTAAAAAGGTCCATGGCATTCCTAGTCTGACATTGGTTCATTAATGCAGCTCAAATGACTTTTTTTTTTTTTTTGTATTCATATCATGTCATTGGCTCATACTAAGCTTGAGGCCAATTAATCCTAGTACCTTTGATACTTTTTCACAGGAAATTCTATGAAACCAGTCCTTTCCCTGTCCTGTAATTGTCAAGTGGTCCTCTTGAAATTTAATGTAGAAAGATCTCTTATGCCTTGTTTAATAGTATATACCATTCAAATATGGAGAAATTCTCTGCATCACAATCCTAAAATTTAAGGCACTAGTGTCCTAACCAGATTTGTCTCAGCTACAGATTCTTAAACCTATACTGCTATATCTTCATGTAAGTTGCTAATGTGAATGTTATATGTATTATTTAATATTAATAAATGTAGATCTATTAAAGATATTTTATTTATTAACCTTTGATTAATGACTGTAATTTCAAAATTGGTTCTATTTGAGTATGCTTGCTTAACCAACTAAAATCATCTAATTGTAGATTCACATTTCTCCATATTTCAAAAGAGAATATTAGAAGAAACTTTGTCAAAGGTTTACTGAGATCAAGATGCACTACACATAACCATACCAACTTCAAGACTGTGTAGTCTACTGATTGTATCAAAAAGGAGAATGGAGCTCTTTGCCATAATGCTCTTCTGACACCAACATTGTCTTTAGTGGTTATCTCATTGCATCTTGAAATTTTACACATACTTTAAAAAATCTGACATTCTAGAAATTTCCTTTAGATTAACATCAATCTCAACCGTTCCTGGTTCACCAAATCCCTTTTATTCCATTTTTGAAAAGGGTAACATTTTCATCTTTTAGCTTATTTATGTAATTTCTAGAGAATTTCTAAAATGACAAGTTTATTTTCTCCCCAGATAACCCTCAAATCTACCTCAGTAATTGGTTCACTGTGGTCCAAATTTAAGACAAACTGTTCCTCTCATTATTGTCACATACTTTGAGAGAGAACACCACCTAAATTACTGTTAAAAATGTCACAGAGATGTCACCTTCCACACAAAAGTATGTGAATGCAACCCTCAGTTAATAGATTCTAGGTTTTAGCAATATAAAAATAATACTTCAAACATTTACTAAAATTATCTCATGCAGGAAATTTCAACCTGGGAATTGGTGCATCACAGGGAATTTGAACATGAAACATGGCACTCACTCCAGGGGCCCTTGACATTGCTTGATAGTCAAATGTTGATCAGGGGTTGATTGCCCACTACGAGCTCTTTTTACAAGGATCTATTCATGTATAGTACAACCTGCTGGAAAAGGTTAGTGGAAAGTCAAAACCCTTAAAGCTGGGGAGTTTCATGTCTTAATGATTCTTTTAAATGTTACTCACTACATAATAGAGTGTGTATACTTCAGATCACCTCTAAGTAACTGGGAAGGAAACAACAACAAAGAACTGAATTGAGGAAAGCTGGAGTTGAGTTTCCCATTTCCATTTGTTCATTATCTTACCTGGAATAATATAGAAAACCAGTTTCAGATGGAATTCCCTCATTTATAAAGTGAGCTTAATATCTCTACTTTGGATTCATTTGCAAGGATAGAAGACATTGTGGCTACCAGAGCTGTGTTTAATACTGGGTAAATATTTAATGCTATTATTTTTTTAAGGTTTATTTATTTATTTGAGAGAGAGAGGGTGTACACAAGCTGGAGGAGGGGTGGAGGGAGATAAACTCAAGCTGACTCCATGCTAAGTGAGGTGTCCAAAGCAGGGCTCAGGCCCCTGACCTTGAGATCATGACCTGAGCCAAAATTGAGTCAGATGACTAAAGGACTGAGCCATCCAGGTGCTCCAATGCTATTATTGCTTATTTATGACATACACATTATTTGAGGCATATGATGGTTCAGTATCATCATTATTTGTAGCATTATTTGTAGTAGCAGTACCATTAGTATTACTAGGAGCACTTGCAGTGGTTGTAGCTTTGCTGGGGTGGAGGTCATGTACTTGGGTTGAGCTTTCTGCCTTTGGTGCTTTGGCCCTGCTTCAGGATGCTTCATCTTCCAATAACCAAACCGGAAGCTGATGCCTAGAGAACTCTGGAGAGGGACAAAATCAGAATGCTGTTAAGGTGGTAGAGGCTGTTTGGACCATGCGGTCTAGTCTGGCACCATGATTAGAGGCAGCAGAAACCACTACAGCTCTGAAAGAGTTAGGATCTGGACAATCTTCTTGGCTGCCCTTAGCCCTGGCTCCTGTCATTTTGCTGAAATAACCCTCACAGCTTCCTTGAAGCCTGAGAGCTTCTGAAGCAGAGGAGAGAGACTGACAACCTCTCTCTGAGACATTAGGGATGGCAAAGAGGTGACTGTCAATTTCCTGCAATCATATATTCTGTGTCATTTATTTCTGGTGTGGGAAGTTGTTTTGTCTGCTGAACCAAGTCAGCACAACACTAATTTGATTAGAAGAAAAGGGCTTTCATTTTGACTTCAGTTCTGCTTACTATTTAAAGCTTGAAAAAAGAAATGCGCTTTTTTCTTACAATTATATAGTGTAGGAATAGACTAAGTAAAATTACATAACTGTTCGTGTGTGTGTGTGTGTGTGTGTGTGTGTGTATTTCCATGCATATAAAACCACGAAGGGACAGAATTTTTTACTTGAGAGGGACCTGTGTGCCTCAGGTGGTTTGCTCAGGTAGTGGCTCAGTTAGTCAGTGAGGTGATTGCTTTCAGCTCAGGTCATGGTCCTGGAGTTCCAGGATTGAGTCCCGCATAGGTCTCCCTGCTCAATGGGGAATCTGCTTCTCCCTCTGACCCTCTCTCCTCTCACGCACTCTCTCTCTCTCTTTCTTTCTCTCAAATAAATAAATGAAAATCTTAAGAAAAAAAGGATATTATTCTTGAAAGCAAGGATGTTTGGAATCAAATCATCAATCTGCTATCAATCTGGAATTTGCTAGCTCTATTACCCTGAGAACTGTTTCAGTTGTCTCATCTGTAAACTGATACTCATGATAATCAATCTAGCAGGACAGCATGTGGATTGAACTAATCTACTTATTTAACAGATATAGATGAGACGCTCATTATGCTACACACTCATCAGTGACACAGAATTCAGCAGTAGTGAGATGGTACCCTGGGCATACATGTCAGTGATGGCAGTGTAGGAAGTATAGGCAGCATAGAATCTGGCACACAGCAGGCACTCAATAAATGCCTTTGTCTCATCTAACTGGGACCATTGTGTGGAATGGTAATTCCTTGTTAATGGTGTAAAGCATATTATATCTGAATTTCTATTAATCTGAAATTATAATTTCTTTTTTCTCTGTTTATATATTTCTTATGCACACTTCAATTCTGTTTCTAGACTTACTTCTTTGGTTTCAAACTACTAAGTTACATTTTACTCAGTGAATTTGATTTTTCCACATAATTTCAATTCCCTTCCCTCCTGGTTCACTATGACATCAATATGATGTGTTAGCCTGACATTAAAGGCATTTCTCTAAAGTCTTTCTCTCTTTACCTCTCTTTGTTCTTACTACACCAGACAAGATTGATGATTTGCCCATCACCAGATATGTTCTTTGCATTCCTAAAACAGCATTTTCATTTGCATGTAACTGTTTTAGAATCCATATAAACCTAATCTAGCTAATTTTTAAAGAATTTGTGACCCAGGAGGTCATTAAAAAATTAATAGGGGCACCTGGGTGGCCCAGTGGGTTAAAGTCTCTGCCCTTTGGCTCAGGTCATGATCTCAGGGTCCTGGGATCAAGCCCTGCATTGGGCTCTCTGCTCAGCAGGGAGCCTGCTACCCCTACTCCCTCTGCCTGCCGCTCTGCCTACTTGTGATCTCTTTCTCTATGTCAAATAAATAAATAAAATCTTAAAAAATAATTAACTAACAAACAAACGAATGAGTGAGTACAGAGGTCTAGACTGTGAAACTCTTAAATCAAGGCTCTTGTTAAATTTAATATAGAGTACAATTAGCATACACACATTTATACATTATAAGCTCTCAATTAATTTAGTTTAAATAAATTGAACTACTTAGTTAATTCAGTTTAAAATCATAATTTCAAAGGGCTGGAAAAATAATCCTAAAATTCGTATGGAACCAGAAAAGACCCCGAGTTGCTAAGGAAATGTTGAAAAAGAAAAACAAAGATGGGGGCATCACATTGCCTGATTTCAAGCTTTACTACAAAGTGGTGATCACCAAGACAGCATCATACTGGCACAAAAACAGACACATAGACCAGTGGAACAGAATAGAGAGCCCAGATATGGACCTGCAACTCTATGGTCAAATAATCTTTGACAAAATAGGAAAAAATATCCAGTGGAAAAAAGACAGTCTCTTCAATAAATGGTGCTGAGAAAATAGGAAAGTTGTATGTAGAAGAATGAAACTTGACCATTCCCTTACACCATACACGAAGATAAACTCAAAATGGATAAAAGGCCTCAATGTGAGGCAAGAATCAAAACCCTAGAGGAGAACATAGTAACCTCTTTGACATATTTATCAAGTGTACATATTTATTTAATATTGATGCCACAGCAACTTCTTTCAGGACATGTCTTCAAAGGCAAAGGAAACAAAAGCGAAAATGAACTTTTGGGACTTCATCAAGATAAAAACTTTCTGCACAGCGAAGGAAATAGTCAACAAAACAAACGGGCAACCCACACAATGGGAGAAGATATTTGCAAATAACACTACAGACAAAGGTCTGATATCTAAGATCTATAAAGAACTCATTAAACTCAACACTCAAAAAACAGATAATCATGTCAAAAAATGGGCAGAAAACCTGAACAAACACTTCTCCAAAGAAGTCATACAAATGGCTAACAGACACATGAAAAAGTGTTCATAGTCTTCAGCCATCAGGGAGATTCAATTCAAAACCACACCGAGATACCATCTTATACCAGTTATAATGGCCCAAATCAACAAAACAGTAAACAACAAATGTTGGAGAGGATGTGGAGAAAGAGGAACCCTCTTCCATTGTTGGTGGGAATGCAAGTTGGTGCAGCCACTTTGGAAAACATGGAGATTCCTCAGGAAATTAAAAAGAGTTACCCCATGACCCTGCAATTGCACTCCTCGGTATTTACCCCAAAGAAGCAGATGCATTACAAAGAAGGGTCACATGTACCCCAATGTTCATAGCAGCAATGGCCACAATCGCC
>CM053607.1:13280433-13301078 GCA_028646535.1 Procyon lotor
AAGATATGGTCCATATATACAATGGGATATTATGCCTCCATCAGAAAGGATGAATACCCAGTTTTTGTATCAACATGGATAGGACTGGAAGAGATTATGTGGAGTGAAATAAGTCAAGCAAAGACAGTCAATTATCATATGGTCTCACTTATGTGTGGAGCATAAGGAAAAACATGGAGGACATTGTGAGAAGGAAGGGAAGGGTGAATTGGGGGAAATTGGAGGGGAAGATGAATCATGAGAGACTGTGGACTCTGAGCAACAAACTGAGGGTTTTGGAGGGGAGGAGTGGGGAGTTGGGTGAGTCTGATGGTGTGTGTTGAGGATGTATTGTATTGCATGTATTGCATGGAGCACTGGGCATGGTGCATGAACAACTAATCTTATAACACTGAAAAAATAAAAGTATTTGGGGAAAAATAAAATAAAATCATAATTTCAAAAGTGGATGAAAATACAGAAAATAGTGAACTCTATGATTCCAGACACTTGATTTGGTAGGATTTTGATTTTTATTCTAGTCAGGAAACTACATAAATTGCAGGTATCACAATAAAATACTTAAATTTATTAACCGAACAAAATTGTTTTATTGATAAATATTGTTCTTAAAGATTGTAAAAGTTACAATAGTTGTTTTTTTTTTTTTTTAAAGAAGAATTTGATCTTAGGGCATCTGGGTAGCTGTCAGTTAAACATCCAGTTTCGGTTTCAGCTCAGGTCAACAGGGTCTCAAGACTGAATCCTATCTTGGGCTCCACACTCAGCACAGAGTCTCCTTTCCCTCTGCTGTTCCCCCCACTCCTTTTCTCTCTTAGAATAAATAAAACCTTTTTAAAAAATATTAAGAGGTGCCTGGGTGGCTCAGTCGGTTAAGCATCTGCCTTTGGCTCAGGTCATGATCCCAGAGTCCTGGGATGGAGCCCCACATTGGGCTCCTTGCTCAGTGGGGATTCTGCTTCTCCCCCTGCCTATGTGCTCTCTCTCTGTCTGTCTCAAATAAATAAATAAAATATTTTTTTAAAAAGTGTTACAAAAAAGAGATTGACTTTATTATATTTATACATATTGGTAGTTCCATTACTTTTATTGAAATGTATGTCATATTAGAACTGCATAGTTAGCAATGTGCTAGGAAGTAAACTCATTAGTGGAATAAGATTTTGGAGGAAAGCAGAAGAGGTTACTTTTCTCTTTTAAATTTGAATATCATAAGATAGTTCAAGTGTACATTTTTATTTAATATTGAAGCATCTTTGCAGGGTGTGTCCAATGTTTAACTAAATATTATTATATAATTTGACCTTATTTATTAAAGAAAGCTGGGGAAAATTAAATTAATTTTATCTCTCAAATATTGCTTGATATCTTCCCACTTTTGTGTGTATAGTTACTGATAATCATTCATAGCTATAGTAAGTTTAAAATCAAAATGCAGACAGATAAGTGGCTAAGGATGCTGTCAAGACAATCACAATGCTGTGAATTCATGTTAAATGTAATTTTAAACTAGCTTATTATTATTGGATTATCAACTTAAATTGCTTTAGGTTTTATATTTGTAGGTGATGGGAAGATCATCTAAACAAAGGACAGAGTTTTCACAGAGTAGAGTGGTGGGTTCTAAAGGCTGGTAAACTGTACCCTCAAAAGAGGTTTTGCCTCAGTTACATGTTAAACAAGCTTTTAATATGAAGCTCAAGATAAGGAATTCCAGCAAAGAGCCTGGCTTTATAGAGTAATGTGTTTAACTTTGACCATTTTCATGTGCTTATATGGTGGTATATTACGTCTAAGTAGCTGTAAATCTTCAGTGACAGTAACAGTGGGCAGAAATATTGAGTATTCTATATTAGAGCTTCCTAAATTAAATTATGATTTTTTAAATGAAGAAAAATACAAAATAACAAAGATAGAAATAAATAAAACCAACTCTTTAAGTACATTAAATTGATAGATAATGGAAGCAAAGAAAAAAGTGAGAATGAGAGTAAGCTAACGTCCTGCTTTGAACATTGATGGATCAGGACAAATGAAACAAAGATGGCAGCCCTGTCAAGCCAATGCACTCAACTGGAATAGCTTAGCCTATAGAGGATTTTTAAAAATAGCAAGTTGGTTTAGCGGGAATTAAATGAAAGTAAGTGTTTTATCACATTGGCTCAAGATTATTAGTTCTCATTTAAGAATAAGGGGAGTTAAATAAAAAACTGTAACATTTCAAAATGGTGTATTATATGCCATTTTAAAATTGACTAGTTAATAATTTAAGAGGATGGCATCACCCTTTTTTAATTTTATTTTTAATTTTATTTATTTATTTGACAGAGAGAGAGAGAGCACAAGCAGAGGAAGCATCAGAGGGAGAGGGAAAAGCAGGTTCTCTGATAAGCAGGGAGCCCAGTGTGAAACCTGACGCAGGGCTCAATAGTAGGGCCCTAGGATCATGACCTGAGCTGAAGGCAAATGCTTAACTGACTGAGCCATCCAGGCACACTGCCATCATACTTTCTAAAATGCCTGCCATGATACTTTTCTAAAATGCCATCAAACTCTCTAAAAGTCTTCAAGGCTGCATATATATATTTGTCTTACCAATTTACATATATTACAAAAATCAATGTTGCAGCATTATTATAAAAATTAGAATACTAGCAATGGGTTTTAATATATTCATATCAAATATCATTTTAAGATATTTCCCTTATAGAAATTTATTACAATCACTTAGTGATATATATCCCACAAGGGTAAGGATCTTTCCAGTTATTTAATATGCCTAAATTATTTTCAAAAATATGTTCAATTTAGAATTTTACAATTTATACTCATATGGTAGAAATGAAATGCTCTAGACTATTTTTGACAATTTGATCTTTCCTTACTACCAGATTCAATGACCTAGATAGTAATAATTGGAAAGAAAATAATTCAGCAAACATTTCACTTGGGAAAGAAAGGACGAATTCTCTGAATGAAACAATATATTTTATCTCACCACTATATCAAATTCTGATTTTTTTCCCTATTTACTTTCCAACTTTTCAAGTAACACATATTTTAAAATCAACTTTATCAAAATATTTGCTATTTAAAGTCCTGGTTGGTGTTTGGGATTGTATTTTTAGCCATGTTCTTGTACTTGGAAATCCAGCAGAATTTTTACCTCTAGTATCTCGCTTTCCCTTTCAGTTTTCAGCTTTCAGAAAGCTGCATTATTTTATACCTAGTGTTTGCTGGCAATAAAATTGAACCCATTCTTGTCTACTAGTCTTTTGTCACATTGTAGTTTGTGTTAGTAGTTGCTTGTCTTCTTTTCTTTTCATATTTC
The DNA here is from genome assembly GCA_028646535.1 of Procyon lotor. Classification (NCBI taxonomy): domain Eukaryota; kingdom Metazoa; phylum Chordata; class Mammalia; order Carnivora; family Procyonidae; genus Procyon; species Procyon lotor. Next base: position 13,283,765 of record CM053607.1, read on the forward strand.
TGACCCTTTTTTCTTCTTATATGTTGTCTAGTGTTAGGAGACACACTGATGTAGAGAATTGTAAGAGAAAAAATAAAAGTAAAGGAAGGGGAAAAAATAAAACCTACAATGCAGAAGTTGCTTTCTGGCAGCAACAGAATTACAGAGAAAAGAAAAAGTTGAAATCTGACAGGATTAGCCTACTGACTTGCTGAGTTCATGGGCCCTGTAAAGAATACCAATGAGAGAAAATAGAAGTTAGAAGACAATGTTATAAATCTCACTCGCAGACTTCTTTACCAAAAGTTGGGAAATACAATTGAGTTCTGGAAACCATCAATGGTTAGTATGTCACTGAAGAGAATCAGTTTGGCATCTCCTTCTCCATTTGAAATTAACAGAAACACTGGGTGAGGGGATCTTCAGGAAATACTTATGTGATGTACAGCAGAACAATATGGACATCTTCTCCCTTCTGACATCTGGGACTTATCCTAAACGGGACTGGAACTAGTGACAGATAGACATGTGAGAACTGTTGAGTAATCTACCTAATGTTAGAATTAGTAACGATTTTGCAAGGATTAAAAGACTAGGAATAGGTCAAAGTGTATTTTGGTATAACAACTCAACATAAAGTAGAGACTGAAAATCAGTCCTGCAAACCATGCAATCCACATTCTGTAATGGTATTGCCAGACAGGTATCAAACAGTGAAACAGTGTCATTTATTATGACGGATGGAGTATGTTCCATGAGTTTGGAGTACTAAGACACAGATGGAGAACAAAAGTTATCACAGTCATCAGAAGCCTTATACCATCATGTTCTTCCCAACAAAGCCTACCTGCTAATATCATTTGGATGCTGTTTCTAGAAAAATAAAGCCACATAAATGATTTCTAAAAATCTTTAAAAATTTGATGAAATATAAAATTCTTTTTAGGAATAAATTACCTATGCACAGATACAAACATTTTCCACAAAATTACAAAGAGAAATAAACCTACTGAAATCTGACCAATGACCCTCATTTAACTATTCTTAAGACTTACCTAGGGGCGCCTGGGTGGCTCAGTGGGTAAAGGCTTAAAGGCTCTGTCTTTGGCTCAGGTCATGATCTCAGGGTTCTGGAATTGAGCCCCACATCAGGCTCTCTGCTTAGCAGGGAGCCTGCTTCCCCCTCTCTCTCTGCCTGCCTCGCTGCCTACTTGTGATCTCTCTCTCTCTCTCTCTCTGTCAAATGAATAAATAAAATATTTAAAAAAAAAAACTTACCTGTATGGCCTTATAGTTTTGTATATTTAACAATTATTACTTACAAATTGTACTTACAAATACATGATGTTACAGGAACAAAAAACCTAGATAGTTCCTGCATTATGGAAATGGTTAAAAATATTATGGTATATACAAACAGTGGGATTTATTCAATTTTTAAAATTGATATCTTCTTAAGAGTTTAATATTTGTAAATGCACGGTGGGTATTATATATTACTAACCACAAAGACAAGTTTCAAAATTGTAGATACTATCAGAACCATTACTGTTGTAAGAAAATATACACATATGTGTAAATGAAAGTCTCAGAAAAATGTACTCCAAAAGCTTGAAATTATTTTCTGTATTTGGTTAATCAATTTTGCTTATCTACATTTTTTAATTTTCTAAACCAAATATATAGAAAATTTTACTTATTGAAGATAGACGTATCTTAGTGAGACACATTTAAACCATAGCTATGTCTGAGAAGCAAAATGCATCACAGGCTTACAACTCTGGTATATGGATTGTACATGGCTTACCTGAATGAAGACAGAACTAATTTACAAAGAAATACAAATATGAATGGTGGAAAGATGCAGATATTGAAACCTTCATCCCATGAGGAACCACTAACACAAGGGAGAGACCAACAGCAAATTTGTTTGGGAAGTGATGAAATTCACATTCAAGTCTTGAATCGCACTGTCCTTTGATGCCAATCTTTAGATCTGAGAGTGGAGCATGTTCCTATATTCAGGAATTCAAAGTGGTTGCTATTGGATTGTCAAAGGTAAACCTAGATCATTTATAGTTATTTCCTAGAGAGTAGATAAGGAAAAAGTGGAAATGAGTTTGACAAAATAAGGCAAGAAATAATTTTTCAGTACACAAGCACCAGAGAGCTAGGAAGCTGGGCATCCTCAAAGGCCTGAAGGAATCTTTGCTGAGAGGGAATAAAATATATTCTACAACCACCCCCTACCTCTGGTCCCCACCTGCTTATCGCTACCACTATCACTACCACCAGTGGTGGGAAAGAAAGCTTTGAATCAGTAGTTTGGGGAAGTTGCTGTCTGCCACATTCTAGACGTTTGAACACTCACACAGAAGATAGACTATTTCAGAAAGCACATATATTAGAAGAGAAGTCCTGACAGTGGGATAGATTAGTCCTGTCACGAAGCAAAGCTCTCTGAAGGATACCCAGGACATATGAGGTGGCTGGCCATGCAGGAAGGAATAGTGCAAGAATCGAGAAGTACTATTTCATATTTAGTAGCCGTGGTTACTCCTGAGGCGGCTCTTTCAGATGAATTACATTGGGGAAAATTATTTTTTTTAAGAGACAAAAAGAAACAGATGTTTGCAGATGCTTAGAAAGGTACTTAAAACCTTTTTTTAAATCTTCCCATTATATTTCACAGTCTTAAATAAAACAAACAGATATCATCTATGTAATGTTTCATAATTTTCAAACAGTTTCACTAGCATTATTTCTCTTGATCTTTATCATCAGGGTTAGAGATATCAATGTTTTACAAAGGGGAAGGCTAAATCACTGGAAATTTAACTGAATGAATTGAGACCAACTGAGTTCCAACAGAGCTGGGACTCACACCATATACTTCTCAGTCCAGATGCTCTTATTCAATACATGAACCATGCTGTCTTGCATGATATAAACCATAAAAAGAATGATATATAGCCAGGTATTCATTTTAAGTATAGCTAATTTCATTGCGGTAAATGATTTTAGATGTCTGCTCCATTTGGGCATCATAATTACTTTCATTAGTAAACAAATTTGCATTTTTAAGTAGAGATTACATGGGTAATATCTTCCTGTTTGCAGGTAATTTATTGCCAGGGGGAGATTCTCTCATTTTACAGTAATAATCCTCTTAAATGTGGTCTGGCAACACTGGAAATCAGAAGACAGCTTGCCTTTAGTGAACTGAAATTGTCACCTAGAAAGAGTCCTGATGATCTGAAGTCCTAATAAGAGCAATTATATGATAATAAATATTGGTTAAGTCACTGCATTTTTTTTCTATAGAAAAATATTAAATATTAGCATATTCACATATTAAATACTAGCATCCACCCAGCCTTTTGATTTAAAAAGATACCATCTTTTTTAGTGTATTATATGTATATATTTTAATTAAAAATGTAGCAGTATCTTTTTTAAATGAACTATCTTTTTCTACATAAATACACACTGGTTTTCCCATGTCAATGTACATAAAAAACAGTCCTAAAATAAAAAAGATCCTACTTCCAGATCTTGTCCAGATCATCATCCAGTGCCCAATCTTCCACAATCTTGGCATTCTTTTTTTTTTTTTTTTATTTGTTTATTTGACAGAGAGAATGAGATCACAAGTAGGCAGAGAAGCAGACAGGGAGAGAGATGTGGGGGAAGCAGGCTCCCCGCTGAGCAGAGAGCTCAATGTGGGGCTCAATCCCAGGACCCTAAGATCATGACCTGAGCCAAAGGCAGAGGCTTTAACCCTTTGAGCCACTCAGGTGCCCCCAATCTTGGCATTCTTGGCGCCTCACTGGATCCTTTAGGATGGTGTACGTGAGCATAGGTTTGAATTAGGCAACAAATGCAACTCTATACTAAAAAGAGTTTAAAAGGAGCCATAATGCTCTGATTACACAATAGAAATTGGTAAAAGTACAGAAATAACTTTTGGATTGGATTGGATCACCCCACAAGTTCAACAGATAATCAGTTCACATACCACACCATTGTCTTACTGAAGATGTCTTATTAAATCAGCAAACCGGTGATCATTCCCTTATTATTAATTTAACTAAATATTAAACCAAAAGTAACTAGAATAGTCAAACAACTTTTTCAGCATGGTTAAGTGCAAATCATTCCTGCTCAAAGCCTAAGACTGATTATATATAAACAAAAGCCAAATTCAGAAATGTATTTGTTTTAAGCTTAGTAGAATCAAGGCAATCCATTTGCGTTATTTATGTAAATTCGGCGGGTGGGGAATGGTAATATTGCCTAAATAAGGACCTCTAATAGTAATGAGTAAAACCATGTGTGTTTTAAAACTTTACATATGTGACACTAAAAGTTAGAAAAAGATCATCATATAACATTTAGATGAACACAGGTTTCATTATACCACTGACTTGAAGCAACCAAGCTGTCATTTTAAAGTATGTTTATCATTCTCTTTACAATGTGTAGTTAACTTGAATGTCGACTGAATTCCTACTGTCCTCTGGATTTACATAGGCTTTTCTTGACTCTTTTATCTCACTTTCTGGAGAGGCCCAGGTTGGCCTTAGCAGTTAGGTTTACTAATGCTCAGACTGACCCATTTTCAGGGTCACTCAAATTTCTTAATCACAGCAACTGCTGAGCTCCCTCTTACAGCTGACATATAATATTTATCTGCATTAACCCAGTTTATTTAGAGTTTCCAGGCAAGCAAATAAAAAATTTTCATATTTGATATATAGCAAACTTTACCTATCTGGGAAGATAGGTAAAAGATACACATTGGAAAACAAACAAGTCAAATTGAATATTAGATTTGTCCGTGATTATATTTCCTTTGACCGTATGTCTGTATCCTTATTCTTATGAGCCAATCTACCATTACATAACTCCAACTCTTTTCACAAATTCTGCTATCCATCCCTCCTTCATTCCCATCTCCTTGTTTTGCTCTCTCCAGCCAGCTATGCCTTTAGGTCATTTGCCATCATCAAAATGGCTTGTGTAAAACTAAGCCACATGAGTTTTGCAGAATTAGTTCCAAATGTTAATGTCATCTATTTTTCCCTTGCTATAAGCAGATGGTGTTTATTTATTACAAAGCACTATCTATATTAGGCAAATATATACACATATCCATCATTTATTAAAAAATAGTTACTGAATATCTACTATCAAGAGAAAGTAACATTTAGAAAAGGAGAGTAATAAAATTAGTAATGATAACAATTCAAAAATATTTCTTATGTTTACACTAAGTGCTTTACGCACATTTTTAAAGAATCCTCATTGCAATTCTCAGAAACTATCCCCATTATACAACATACATATATATGTATATTATATATATATGCATGTACTTATATACATAAATAATGGTTACATACCCACATACATGTGTGTGCATGTATGAGACTGAGTCTTAAAAAATTTACAAATATTACTATATTAGTTCAGATCATATTGCAAATTAGTGTCAAACCATGATAAACTCCAAGCATATCTTGGGACATAACTCAACAACAACACTCTAAACAACCTCAATACTGTTTTAACTAAGAAATGAAATCTCAGATCTCAAGGACCAAGTGATTCTCTTGAAGATATGAACTGTATACAAAAATAACTAAAGACAATATTGGATATGTGTCAACTGGTGCTATAATAAAAAAGAAAAGATTGCTTCTAATGGAAAAAAAATACATCAGTAGGCACTAAAATAATTAAGAAAAACAGCTTCAGGGGAGTTAATTTAATTTCTTTTTTTTTTTTTAAAGATTTTATTTATTTGACAGAGAGAAATACAGCGAGAGAGGGAACATAAGCAGAGGGAATGGTAGCGGGAGAAGCAGGCTTCCTGCCGAGCAGGGAGCCCAATGTGGGGCTCGATCCCAGGCCCCTGGGATCATGACCTGAGCCGAAGGCAGACGCTTAACGACTGAGCCACCCAGGCACCCCAATTAATTTAATTTCTGAGCAAATGGAAGACTTTGGTTGAATGGGCCTTTTCTAAATAAATGTCTACATTTTTCATATTTCTTCTGCCATTTAAAAGAAGACAAGCTGATAATAAAGTTATTTCTGATAAGCCAAGAGTGATAATGGCAGAAACAGACAAAAACAATAGATTTACAAAATTGTTTAGGTTGGTCATTCCCATTAGAGATGAGTGCATTATTTATTCTTGTGGCTACTGTCAATTACTTCTGATTTCTGGTATTTATGTATACCTCTGTTTCTATCTAGGTGGTCAGCTGACAACTATTTTAAGACTGACATATTGAAAGAGATTGCATAGATCTCAAAATTGTCTGCTCACAGAATTTTCCTATCAATTATAAACTCAGTATTTCAAATAGAAGATATCATAATGCATAAAATAATAACCATCATAACGATTGTAAAAAAGTACTTCAATTAATATGAAAATTTCCTCTGCTTAATGAGGGAATAAGAAAAATCACTGCCAACGTCATTAATATTTAACCATATTATTCTCTTTTTGTATTTTATAATTAAAGAGAGAAAGAGAGGGAGAGAGAGAAACTACTATCATACTAATTCAAGTAAAAAGCTTTGGACTGATAGAAGAAAGTGTTCCATTCCCCATGGGGATATATATATAAGTCAGTAAGGAATTAGTATATTTATGTTTATTATTAACAGGTAAACATTGATCAATTTTTTTCAGGTATAGAATAAACACAAAACTAATATTACTTGCATCTCAATGTGAAACATATACAGAGGATAAAATAGAATGCGTAGGAGAGTTATAATAAAGGTTTTGTCCTAATAAAAGTTCCTATTTAAATAAAATGTGTATTTTCTTGTAAAAAAAATTCTAACTTTATGGAAATTCAGGACTACTTTTGTTTGGTATTTTAGTGCATATTTCATTAAATGTGGGCTTTGAACACATGATTAATATTGTTAGTGATAGCTCCTTCCATATTGTTAAGGCGCATTGACAAATCTAAGTATTTAAGAGTTTTCTGTGCTGGTACATCAACAGTTTTCTCAAGTTGTTTATGTACTTATTAATAGGTATATATATATATATATATATATATTTTTTTTTTAAGATTTTATTTATTTACTTGACAGAGAGACAGAGATCACAAGTAGGCAGAGAAGCAGGTAGAGAGAGGGGGGGAAGCAGGCTCCCTACTGAGCAGAGAGCCCAATGCTGGGCTTGATTCCAGGACCCTGAGATCATGACCTGAGCTGAAGGCAGAAGCTTTAACCCACTAAGCCACCCAAGCGCCCCAAATAGGTATATTTTCTTAATACTAAAAACAGAAGGGCAGATCTTATCCTGAGAGAACTTGACAAAGGCTGGTATTCTCAGGTCTATGCTATGTTTAATATTTCACTTATTATCTGGAGTGTCAGAAATCTAGATAATTCAGCAACACAGTATACATAAATGAGTCAAAACAAAGATTAATAAAAATAGTCTACTATTTTTCTTCTCAAATAAATTATCATGTGGTCTGGAACGTACTGTACAGAATTATTGAATTCAGCAAAAACTGAAAAAAGAAAAAAAAAACAGAGAAAATTCATTTCCCCTTAAAAATATGTGCTATTCTTCCCACCCACGGTAATAATGAGACTGATTAAACAAGATTTTAATGCTTTCTCATGCCAATAAATAAATAGTAGTCCATATAAATTGACTCACTGAATTCTATTTATATTGATGATGGTTCACAAAATTCCAAACTAACAAAGTACCTACTAATGTAGAAGATAAACTTATTATTTAGAGAAATAGTTCTATGAATTTATGTTTGTACTTAGAAGACATTTAAATGTATTTTAAAAAAATTATAATATACAAACAGATGAAACCCTGAGTTAAATAAATATGTATTTTCAAATGAAAAATTCTAGAGACTGTGAAGAGAAAATTGATAACTAAAGTTAAACAATTAAAATGTAACACTTAACTGAGTCTGTAAATGAATAATGGAAATATCTTTACAAGTTTCTTAAAGTTTATCAATATGCAAAGTTAATGGAGAAATGCAGATGGCCTTTATCAGCATATGTTTTTCCAGGTGTATTTACATTTTTATTAAATATTTTGATCTTTAAATGGCAGTTAATTCATTTGAGAAACACTTGTCTTAGAGAATGAAAACAACCATTTAATTATATGCCAACTGGGCCTGTTACACAGGCAAAGTATGAAAAATATTTGTGTGATGTCTATTAAAAGGCATGAAGAAGTCATTTCTGGTCTTCTAAAAAGCCTTTCTCATAGCTATTCTCTACTGATTGAAATTATCTCCCAAAATGTAAAACATTGAGACTTAATAAGCTCCTTCTTTTGCTTTTCTTTTTTTTTCCCCCAAAGGTAAGATGTCCTTGGGAAGCTGGAGAATGTAATGGCAAAAACCTTCATAGCTGTCTTGCTCAGTATGAACTTCTGTAACAATATACCATATACCCTGTGGCTTAAACAACAGACATTTATTTCTGAATTCCGGAAGCTAAGAAGTCCAAGATCAAGGTGGAGGCATTTTCAGTACTTAGAGCAGGCTCCCTTCCTGGCTTTCAGACAGCAAAATTCTCCCTTTATCTTTTCAAGGCATGGAGAGAGAGATCTGGCCTCTTTTTCTTCTTATAAGGTCAGTAATCTAATTAGGATGACCCCACCCTCATGATATCTAAACCTAAACACTTCCCAAAAGTTCTTTACCTTGAAATACCATCACTTTGGAGTTTAATGCTTCAACTTATGGTTTTGGGGGGACACAAATATTCAGCCCATAAGTTATGCACTTATATGCCTATTTACACATCTGTTGTTTAAATAATCCTTCAAAGAAACAATGCATCTTTTGGGAACTGGAAATATTATATTGATTTAGACAAAATGTATTGAATAGAAATGGAGCCAATACCTGCATCATTTTTAATCAATCCAAGTAAAACCTGATCATCTAGTATTAGATAATAAGAGAGTAAATTAGACAAAGGAAAATAGATATTCGTTAGTAGGCTTCTCATATTCTGCCAGCCATCATCCTGCTTTTATCACATAGTTTTCATAAATAGCATCTTTATCCTTTGGTTGTATAAAGGCACTGCTCTCAGGCTCATGGTTTGTGATGAGCAACAAAGCAGGTGTTGAAACTAATACCAAGAAATGTATTTGTGGTTTCTAATTTAATACAGTCCAGGTTTAAAAGATAAGAGTATTTTACTTTGGGCCAAAAAAGGCATTGCATGACCCAGAAGAAATGAGATTAGTTAGCTCTGTTTTGTTTTCAGAATATTCTCCACTATATGTCAAAGAGGGTGGGTGAGGAGGGAAAAAAAGAAGAGGAAAAAGGGAGGCCCATGTGCCCTCAGGAGTGATGGAAAGAAAAAAAAGAAAAAAAAAACTATGCTTTAATAAACTGCAGTTAAGGAGTTAAAATACTAACCCGAAAGATTTCTGGGTGAATCATATATAATACAAGGAGATCTGATTCACAATCTAATTTTGTGTATCTCCTGGGAAATCACTTACCTAGTTCATGATAGATTTGTGATGAACCTTTGGTGGCTGGGATTCCACATGGGAGGTTTTCAATGTGGCAATTTACAGCAGTGAATTCAGAGGCTTACATTAGTAGAAAAAGCTATCAGTGAGGAAGTAAATGGAGAAGAATGGGAGCATCAAACCAAGACACAGCTATAGCAAGCATAAACATAAAGTGAGTTCTTGGTACCTAGAAGAGTGCTAGTCGCGTAGTCACTTCTCAATAACTGAATGAATGAATGAATGGTTTCAGAGAATTTTATAAGAGAATAATTCATTAAATTTACCTTCTCATCTGCCATCTCTATGTAATACTTTCATGAATTTGGTCGGTGAATTTCGTGAATCACTCTATTGTGAATGTGATGAAGGGGCAGAATTTGAACAAGTGTATCTTGTCAAAAGGAATGCTTTAAAATAGATGAGATTTGGTCAATAACAAAATTCAAGTCTTTCAAAGTTTTGTCTACATTGACACCAATGCAAACACTCACCAAGGAGAGAAAGCAACAATGGAAAAATATTTACTTACTTCCTAAGTACACACGTTAAGCAACACTTCAAACTAAAATGTGAACAGTGGAACTCCCTTTCTGCAATATGATTGAGTTTATTCAACTTCAAAACTCAAATATTTGCATTTATAATACAATAACTGGGCATTTCATTTTTTATTTACTGATATGTATATTCCTCCTTCTAGTAACAGATATGGCCAGTGGATAGTATTCTAAGAGTGCAAGCATATACAATATTGAAGGTGAAGATCTTGTTTTTCCTTATCACTGGAAAATAAATTGAAAAAAAAAATTGATCCTTGGAATCTAATCTCTTCAAATATCTACAGAAATTAGGTCTAACTGATAAATGTTACCATTCCTGTAAAATCATATTATTTCTAGTTTTTCAATGATACACTTGGTTTGTAATATTTAGAAAGCAATTTTTTCACTGAGAGTCATTTATTCAATGCTATTTTTAAATGACTTCTAGATGCCCAGCTCCTGGATTACACAAGATCAATCAGTTATCTATATCATTTTCAAAGAGTTTATATGCCTTAAGGAGACAATATAGCTAAGTAATCATATGATAAATAGATGCTAATAAATGTCACAACACGAGAAAAAGGAAAGAAGTTCTATGGATGCATAGAGAAAGTTAACTGGCCATATTAATTAAATCTCTGTGGAGAAAAGCTCTCTTAAAGAAATCCAGCATAACTTTGATTTCAAAATTGATTTATCTACAAATATTCAGCAACTCCCTTGTAGCTATTATTTTTAACCACTTCCTTCATCAAGGAAAATGCTTAAAGGTCATCATTCTGTCAGTTAACTTCAGTTTTTAGGGCCAAATGGAAAACAAAGAAACGGGAGCACCTGGATGGCTCAGTGGGTTGGTTGTCCTACTCTTGATTTTGGCTCAGGTCAGGATATCAGGGTCCTGAGACTGAGCCCCACGTGGGGCTCCGCATTCAGCCCAGAGTCTGCTTGGGATTCTCTCTCTTCCTTTCCCTCTGCCCCTTCTCGCTGCTCATGTTCTCTCTCTGTCTCTCTCTAAATAAACTAATTAAATCTTAAAAAAAAAAAAAAAGAAAAGAAATGAAATATTAGTCCAAGCTATCATATTGATTAGTAAGAAAAAAGAAAGAAAAAAGGCTGGAGGGCACGAAAATTCTATTCTTTGTTCAACAAATATCCAGCAGTTATTTTTAATTGAAATATCCCAAAATAACAGTAAGTGCATCTATCCAGAAAAACATTTCCAAATGAATTACTTCTAGAAAATAATTTAGAAGAGACTGTTATTCTCTTTTGTTTGCATATTTTTGTATTTTACTTTTAATCTTTTCACATAGTGAAATCTTATTTTATCCTTCTAGCAACTTTTCCTTCTTTTTGCCTGCCTTTGACCCAGGTACTTAGTGACCTCAGTGACATAATTATGTCTACGTCTTTCCTTCGGGCAGGCAGAATAAAGTGCTAAAGAACTGAGTTACTGGTGGAAAAGGAAATTCAGAACTAGGAAGACAAGCAGAGAAGCAAGAATTAGTAATGTCTGTGGGGGATATTTGATAAAGTTTGTGGTCTTCAGTATTATATATTCCTTCATTCTTTATTCGCACAAATACTTAATAAAACATATATCAGTTGGTGATACTTTCAGAATTAGATTTGTATTATTTGAAATAAAGCCTACTGCTAAATCTGAACTCAAAGTAGATACTTTGTGACAACAGAGAAACACCCAAGGACCAACAGAGAAACACAAAAATATGACCCAAGCCATATTTTCAGTTACAGGTTTGTCCATACTTAGAGGACAGTCAGAAGTTTCCATATCATTTTATCTACTCTGTTTGGCTTGTTTATGTGTTTATGTTTCATATTTTGATTTCATATCAGGCAAACACAGGAATCCATTCCTCTCTGAAAATAAAAAGTATACCAAGCACTTTTGTTATTCTAGGATTCGTCTATTTTTTTCACATACTTAAAGGTTAATAAATGCTTGCAAAAATGTTATTATGGTTTTACTTTTTGAATTCAACATATGTAAAATGTGTATTGTGGGTTTCTTACGGATTTGTATCTACCACTGTTTTCTTTTTTTTTTTTTAAAGATTTTATTTATTTATGTGACAGAGAGAGAGATCACAAGTAGGCAGAGAGAGAGGGGGAAGCAGGCTCCCCGCCAAGCAGAGAGCCTGATGCGGGGCTCGATCCGAGGACCCTGAGATCATGACCTGAACTGAAAGCAGAGGCTTCAACCCACTGAGCCACCCAGGTGCCCCTCTACCACTGTTTTCATATAACACATTATAGCCATAAAAACAAATATTTCTATAAATGAGGCAGATGAACACACTATTCTTCCTTACAAATCCATAAACTATATATATGTACATTGAGATCAGCATTTTATTTCTCTATGAATTGTCACCAGAAATATGAAAATAATTTAAATCTCAAAACATTTATATTGATACTATATGAAAAAGTGAGATATAATTCCTTTAACCTTCCGTTTCTATAGAAATATATTAAGACAAACTGTTTTATGTTTGCAAAATTAAAACCAAATATATGGTCATTATTAATCAGTAGTGATTATATAAACATTTGAACTTAAATTTTACCGTATATGTTTAAATTTCATATTTTTGTCCAATATCTATATCATTTACAGAACTTAAGTTCTAAAGTAGTTCCTTGAGGGTTTTGTTTTGTTTTTGTTTTTTATACTTAGGTATTTCTCAAATCTGTCTAGGGCAAAGCATTGTCTTTTACTTCATATGCTAAAGCTAACAAGAAAACATTTTGGCTTAACTTTATTTTAGGAAATAATATGGTGTTATCTTTAAAACCATATTATTATATGGTGTTATATGGTGTTATATAGATATATAGATATCTATCTATATATCTATAAGACCAAACATCTTTATTATTTAAGAGCATTAAATGAAAATTGCAGTAACTCTAAAAGAAAAATTAGTCTTCCTTTCAATACATTTAAAATATATTATTCCCATTTTTTTTCCTAAAGAAAACACCACAAAAGTATCATCCTGGAGAGAATATCATATTGAATTTCCTTTATAATAGGATTCTTTAAAAAATGCAAACAAAATATCAACATATGTCTCTAAGATTTCTGATTATAAGGAAGAAGCTTTATTTAACTTCTTAAATGTACTTTAAAGTTAATGTAATCACTTCTGCTACACAATTCTGCTTCACCCCCTGTGAAGGATTGAAGTTGAAGAGATGCCATCATCTTACTATGATCTCATAGCACGAAGAGTATCCTTTTAAGATCTTCAAATATGAAATCTTTAGCAGTCAACTTTTGAATTTGATGACTAAAACTTAAATCTGTCCTCTGTGTTAGTTTCAAACACTCAAAATCATTCATAGCTACAGAGTATGTGAAATGCCTGTCTTAGAAAGTAAAGTAGTGAATAAAACCATCTTTTACTATTAACTAGTTACTACCTACTATTAACCAAAATTTGTAGTCAATCATGTGTTTCCTAAAATACTGTGTCCGTTTAGATGCCTGCAGGTATAATAATAGATAATTCCCAAGCAAAATGACTTAATCAGTAGGAGTTACTAATGTAGTTATTAATGTGGTTACATTAATTGTAACTTGTAGTTACATTACATGTCCTCTGGAATGTTGGTCCAACGAGTCTGTCATAATATCAGAAGCCTACCGAGTGTCTGCTATGCCAAAATGAGCAGTGTCTTCACTGCACTGTATGCCCATTCTTCAGCCAATCACCGTCAGGAAAAAGTAGTCCATAATAATCAGCTTGGACTCTTTAACCTTCACCCCTGGGTAACACGGACCCCTTGATAACCGTGGGCAAAAAAGAGATGAGTATAATTGAGTGATGGTTACTGAGTAGACAAACAATAGACTCTGTCATGTAAATAAAGTTGTGAATCATTTTTTGGGGAGGAATACATTTTTCAAACCCTTTATATCTTCCTTGGTCAGGATTTATAATCTCTTGGTTTCTTTTAGAAAAGTCAATATTTCATGGAATCCTCAAACATTTCCCTCAAATTCTTTGGATAACACTCTTTATTTATTTTCTTACTAGAAAAATATTTCATGTTAAAAAACAAAAACAAAAAACCCAGCCATCTTTTGTGTGCCTAGGTTTGTGCTAGTCAAGATTATGTCAGACACATTAGAGAGATAAAATATGGCCAAGTTCAACAGGAAATTGGTGCACTTTGAGGAAGCAGACTAGAAACTGAAAGCAACTATAAACCAGAACGTCATATATACAGGAAGGACTTGACCAAGAACTAGAAAATCTGACCTTCTCTGCCATCAGTAAGAAAAACATCTAAAAGGAAAACAGCCGGCAAAGATCTAGGAAAAGATAACAATTACGAAGGCCCTCAAAATTAACAAAGAGATGACCCATGCTAGGAAACAGGAGTGAACACACACACACACACACACACACACACACACGCATACAAATTAGACTTCTGTTTGGAAAATACAGTAAATAACTGGAGAGAACTGTAAAAAAAAGATAGTAGGAAGTAATCTAATTAGCAAATAATTCAAAGTAAAGCACAATAATATAGGTCAGAGTACAATTAATAATAATGTAGAAAAATCTCTGCAGGTTGAAATCGTCTCTTAAGAGTTTTGGTTTTAGTTGCAGGAGAATTTAATAAATGTAATTTATTCTAGGGGATAATTTAAGAACATAATTGAAATATTCAATGAACTGCTGAACTCAGAGAAATGCCATGAAAATAGTTGTGATTTAAAGTAGAAAAAATATCAAATGTACAACACATATTATACATTTGTAGATATAAATACTAAAAGCCAAAACAAAGCACAATTGTATTAATTTTAAAACGGTTTGGTAAATAACACAATTTAACTCCTCATAATTGAAATTAACAGAGAAAGAAAGAGTTCTAAATTATAAATTAATGAATTTACTTTTTTATCAGTAATGAGAAATAACTCAAGATATTACTTTCAAACAAGAAACTGAGTCTACACTAGGTCTTCTATGTGTTCCTATCTGATTATTTTTTAGTATCAACTAATCTTAAATACAGCTACCTTGACTAGGGCTTTGACTCGAACTTTTATCAATACTGTAGTTAATCTGTGTGAACATTAATCTTTTTATAAGCATCTTGTATGTTACTCATCACGTAAATGAACTGGCTTTTAAAAGCAATTATATTTATCTTATATATATAAAATAGCATGTGCCAAGCAATTATTACAGAAAGAATCCAGGTACCCTCAAGGAATTGAAAAACAAGAAGGTCTTGGCTAGAACAAAGAAAATGGTAAATGAGTACAGAAGAACGATTCTGAGCATGTAAAAAGGGTCCAGTCTTTCAAGGACTTTGTGGAGGATGCTAAGGTTTCTGTCTTTCACCTTAAGAAATCTGGAAAATGTTTGATAGATTTTAAGCTGGGGCAAGATACGATGAGATCAGTATTCCTAACATAGGATAGGATTGAACATAGGATTCAATTCAAGAAATGAATTGTAGACAGATTTGAAATTAGTTAAGAAAAGGGCCAATTAAAAGTAACTAGTCCACAGATGATGCTAGCTTAGGTTAGGGTGGCTAGCATTCTAATGGAGGGAACAAATATATATATCAGTTAACATGCACTGTGTGGCAGTTAAGTGGAAATTCACATTTGAAGAATTGGCTAAGACATTAAATATAATGTACTGGCCTATAACTTACCACTAGAGGTATCATGAAACATTACTGAAGATAGTAAGCAGTCTTCAGTATACAACTTCCAAAAAATGTTCCTGCCAGTTTCTTTAATGTTGTATCCTAAGTGACGATACAGTGTGATCCCAGAGTGAATATGTGGGTTTCAGTTTGGGTTCGTGCCGCAATTCAATGATATCAAGGACATACTGATATTCTTTTATTTTTTCCAGTGGTAGGGACAGAGTTTACAAAAATATAGTAGATTCAGTATCTCAACAAGGTTATCAAAGACATGATTTCATTATGTTCCCTGGTATGAACAAGGCTAATTTTAGTCTAAAATGAGTGGAATAAAATGGCTTGCAGTGCAGTGAGGGCCAAATGGTTCCTCAATAGCATCTGGCTTGAAAGAGAGCAGGGACAATCATAGAAAGCTGTCATGAGCTTTACTTCTATTGAAATAATTGAGCTAAATGTTTTGCCACTACATAGCAAAGGTCTGTTATTCCCCCCCACTTTAACTGTGCATCTTCATTGCAATATAGTCCATTCTTTTCAACATCTCATTCCCCATGACAAATTTCCAATATGATGCTTTCTGTTTTCAATAATACTTAATGAAGTCATATTTCACTTCTCATTTGACTGGTGACAATTGTGTCATAGCTTCTCAAATCATAAGGGAGGAAGGATGAATGGCACCCTCAATTCCTGACACTAAGAGTTCACATATGCTTCATTTCATTTAGTGAACATGATAATATCAAATGTGATCTGTTGCATCTGGAAATTTGTACTATGTCATACTGCTAATCTACTAAAGTTTGCTGGAAATTTTGTGAAGATTAATTTATGAAGCTAACATTATTTCACTCACTGATGGAGAAAATAGTTTTGAGGGTATAACAGCTATTAAGGTTTAGAAAATTTTATTTTATAATTAATAACACTTAATTCTACTCCCTCCAACTACTTTTAGTGCAAAAGCGTGTTTGACATTTACATTTTAGTATTTTTAGTTTTGGTCCTGAATCTTATCATCCCAGAATGGAGTTGTCATAACATGTACATGTAAAACCACTGAGTGTGTAGACAGAATCAGTTGCTTTTCAGAAGCTATTGAAATTCAAGACAAAATGCATTAAGGCACTGGAAGGGAATCAGCTGAAGGACTTTTTCCTCATTCTTAAAATTCATACTTTTCCTCTGATAAATATAGATCACATATATTACTAGAGCCTGCCCCAAAACTATTTCATTGCAAATATTTATGCAGTATTTTTTGGTTTGGTTAATGATGAATGTCTTGGAATGCTACCATTAACTGAACAAGCAGTATCATAACTCAACTACAGTAGACATATATAGCAAAAGTAGTTTTGATAAGTAAAATCATATAGTTTATAGAGTTGGAGAAAAATAAACTTTTGGTTCAGACAGATATAAATAAAGAACTATAAATCAGGATTTAAATCACCTAAAATGACCACTAATACAATTTCCAAAAACAAAGGGAGGATTATTTTATAAGTATTTG
>CM053607.1:13301578-13339222 GCA_028646535.1 Procyon lotor
CATTGAGTTACTACTTAGAGCTATAAAAATTCTCTTTAGAAATTATATTTATTTTTCAATAAATCTATACTAGATCACAAAGTGTAATTAATGAATTATGCCTACATTTATTGCTTGATGAGTAACTTTTACTTGAAATAACTTGTAAAATTAGTCTAACATAACAGAAGGCATACTGATTGCGTTTTATCTAATAAATTCTATTGGTTTATAGATTTGCCTGTTTATTTGGCATTTTATAGAAATTTAAAAAAAGAAACACTTAGCATTGTAAAAGTTAATACCATAGATAGTCTGAGAAACACAGATGTTTGTCCAGTAGCTGGGAAAAATAAATCATGGAGGGTTTACAGAATTGTAGTAAAAACTCCTAACAGTGCTAGGAAAACATAACACACACACACACACACACACACACACACTATTTTGCTACTTTTAAGAAAGAAACAGCCAGACTGTGGTAAAATGTGACTTATAAAAAGGCATCACATTCTATAATAACGTGTTTTGGGGTAAAATTAATGTTTGGTTACTCTGTATGTTGGGAAGGGGCGTGCGGGAGAGATATGGTCAATAGATATGAAACTAGCACCCTAGTTATTTCTATCTAGAAAGACAAAGAATGTTTCCAAAATTTCCATTATCTCAAGGGTTCAAGTCATTCTGGATCCCCATTGGACAAGAAATACAGATCTGCATGTCCTTGGCATGATTAAATGACTTGTTTACTTGGAAGATAAAAGCAGTGGCACCTGTGAAATCATGGAAATGTTACTGAAATCAATGTTAACACATCTGTGAGTAAAAGTGTTTTCCTTTTATCTGCTGTGCAATCTTAAGCCTCTGGCCCTCATTTATTCCCTTAATAATGTATTGGGAATAATAACACCATTCTTGGGACTGTCAGGAGGTTTTTGTGGCAGAATGTGTTTGATATGTGTACTAAATTGTGAAGCCCCACCCAAATTTTAGAAAGGCTAAAATTATTTAAAAAAAGAAATGCTGAAAATGTTAATATTAATTAATTAACTAATTAATTACTACTTTTGCATTAATATTAATGCAATATTATAAGAGATACAGGGTTGGACAAAGAAAAAGAAGAATAAACTCATAGAAGAGCTGAGGCATAAAGACACTTTTGAGTTAACAGACTTATACCAAATCATTACTCTTCAAACAACATTAACGTAAACTGTTTAAGCCCCACTGGGGACTTTTTAGCATATATCATACTAATTATTTCTTTAGAAAGCCTTAATATAACCAAATTTCTTTGTCTCTTCTAAATTATTTATTCTCAAAGGCTCTTTTATCATATCTCTCTCTAAAATACCTGAAAGGAATGGAATCAACTCAAAATGCCTTTCCCGACATACCTTATTTGTAATGTATACAGTGTAATTTAGTAATATAATTCTTTCAATACTGACTCGTCACAGTATTCTGTACTTATTAAGTAATAGTATGATACAACATGCCTAGAACAAAATGTAAACTACTATAGATTTCAAAATGTAATGATTTTCAGATAGTCATATATATTAAGAACTGCACACATTCTTAAAGCTAACAGTTTATTATAATTTCTAAGTCTAATATATCTTATTTTTATGATATATATGAATAATGATGTAGTTGCCTCTTGTTAAATTAAATTAGACATCTCATACTGTTTTAGCAATTCATATAATTGCCCCATAATTTTGCAAATGTGCATAATAAGAATGCACAAATGACATAAAGCTCATTTTTATGTAAACAGAGTAATTAATACAGAAATCTCAAATTCTCTTAACTGTCAAAATCAATATGATTATAAGTTAGAAAAATCCTGGCTTACTGCCTTGAATAACATAGAAAACATTAGATAATTGGCTTTCAGTATAATAAATATATTCATAAAGGATGTAAATGTGATTCAAGAAGGTATTATATAAGAAATGCTGGAGGATATGATACTGAGTTGCCCCCTTTTTTCTCTATGATAATAAAAAAGACAAATTATGACAATGTTCATTTGAATAGAAAAAAAGGTAATTGATCTTAGCATAAGAGAATAAAAATTGATGTAGTTGATCACAACTGCAATCTATTCTATCTTTCCCTTGGGGAAAAGTGTCATTCTTATATATGCTCATCAAAATTGAATTCAATTGAAATAAAAGTGTACTTACTGACTCTCCTCCTTCAGAATATGTGAAACTATTATGCCCACGTTCAAACACCCAAGTAGTCAATTAAAAATTATGCCTTTGGTCCATAAACTTTTTACTTTCAATATTTTAAAAGCATCAAAATTGCTATATTTGGAAAATCTTTTTAAAATATTTTGTAAATAGATAGCATTTGTTACTGAAAAAAACATTTTCAACCTTTGGATTGGCCATGCTGACCTCTTCTAATATGAAAACTCATGTATTTCTGGGACATTTTATTTCTTTCTTGTTCTTTGATGTTTTATTCCCATACACTTTCTTTATGTTCCTTTATTAGACTTCTTATTATTCAGATGTTAGGTGTCCTGGTCAATTGTCCTCTCCCCCCACCTCTGGATGAGAATTTGGTTGTATCTTAGTAGAAAACTCTTCCTATGGAGACTATAATACTCTGAATCATAGTTATCAGGTTTGGATAGGTAATGGACTTGGGGCACTCAACTTTCAATGTATACATTTTTTTTTTTTAAGATTTTCTTTATTTGACAGAGAGAAACACAGCGAAAGAGGGAGCACAAGCAGAGGAAATGGTAGCAGGAAGAAGCAGGCTTCCTGCTGAGCAAGGAGCCCTACGCGGGGCTCCATCCCAGGACCCTGGGATCATGACCTGAGCCGAAGGCAGATACTTAACGACTAGCCACCCAGGCACCCCGAGTGTATACATTTTTAATGTAGTCCTTTGTTTTCACTTTGTACATCTATCCTCAAATATCTCTGATTTTCACCAAGTCACAGACACAAAAGAAAATTTCCAAAGAATAAACCTCAGTTTATTAATTTATTCTTCTTCCCAGAATAGGGAGGGACTTTCGTATAGTAGTATGAAGTCAAGAAAAAAATCAGAAAAAAAAAAAAAAAGAAAAAGAAAAGAATCAGGGAATCTCATGGAGATTACATGTACGACTTTTCAACTATATTCTTGTTGTAAGCCCACTTCTCTTCCAGAGCACTCATCCACACCAACCATTGAGTATTGCATTTTGAGGCTTCTTGGTATTTCCCTCTGCTGTTTTAAGACTTAAATTTCTCAGGTCCACTAGGTAAGCTTTAGTACATCAGCATTGTATCTTTAGAAAAAAAAAAGTTAATGATGTTTCCTGTCCAAATTCCTTAATAATTGGCTCATAACACTAATAAAACATTTTAATGCGTTTCTTAGGAGGCAGTGAGTGCAAGTATGTTTCTATACAACCTTCTATCTTTAACCAGAAGTCTTCCTTTATTAGGTAAATGTAAAAAAATTAGAATTTAGTATTAGTGTTATATTAAAAAAATAGATATTACTTCCAAGAGCTGACACTGAATCAATCTTGGGCTAAATTCATATTAAAATTTCATAATTGAATAAATAATTATAAAAAGTGTGATGGTATTACTGAGGATATGAAATTGAATAAGAATCCCTGGTCTTAGGGCTCTTGAGTGGACCAGTTGTTTAAGCAGTGGCCTTCGGCTCAGGTCACGATCCTGAAGACCCAGCATCGAGTCCTGTGTCAGGCTCCTTCATCAGCAGGGAGTCTCCTTCTCCTTCTGACCTTACCCCCTCTCATGCTCACTCTCTCTCTCTCCCCACCCAAATAAATAAATATATATTTTTTTTATTTTTTAATAAATATATTTTTAAAAAAAAGAATCCCACTCTCAGAAGACTAGCACCATAATTAGTTAACTACTACAAAGTGACTAGGCTTTGGAAAAGTAAGGGAAACATCATCACCAATGTACCCATACCAAGCTAGTGAATTACACAGAATAGGATATAAACTTAGAATAATCTAAAATGATTTGGAAAAAAAAAGTGTCAGTCATAATGAATTTTGAGACTCTTAGGACAACCATAGTAGAGATGGAGAAGGCCGTGCGTGCTTGGGGTGTCATTTTGAGAGAACATAAGCAAAGGCATAGCAAGGCATCATCTAGCTGTGTGTTTGACATCACCAAATAGTTTAATTTGGTTAAAGCACAGGATACACTTGGATGGTAGGAAAAATATTGCTGATAGTATTTCAGTTTCTGAAGGCTCTTTTCTTACCGAGCATTGCAGTTACTTCTCATGGGTTTTCTTTAACAACTAAATGTTCCAGACCAAAATAATCTCTTAATTCACGTGTATATTTCTCTAACTAGCATAAGTCAATCAAGAAACTGTGAAATTTCACTGGTTACTCTGGGACACTTTTCATATAAAAATGGTTGTAAGAGACTTAAGAATAAGCAAAAAAAAAAAAAAATCTTATTTGGAGTAAAGGTAAACACTCTCCCTCGCACCCTCTTCCCCTCTCAGCTGTATGCTTTCTCCCAAACTCTGAGCATAAAATATTAGACTTTTATGGTGATTATTTCACATCCATCTGAAGATGGTTCTCTCTAAACTCTTTCACTTTTTTTTCTCTTGTCTTTTTTAAGGAAACTTTGTTCTGGTACTATATACACACTCTAGGGATATGCTGTTTAGATAAATATCATAGAATTTCCAAAAGAAATTATCTCTGGTAGTTTTCTCCACTACTAAAATTATAGTTCAGAAAGAAGAATTTAACTGTGAGCTTGGTAATGCCTAGGTTCTTTAGAGTTGTTAGCATCAATTCATGTCTTCAGAAGTTTTGATATATAAGTACAGAAGTTTATTTCTGTTAAAGATAGTGCATACAATAATCCTGATTAAAATGTGACTTTTTGAGCAAATTAGAATTTTAGCTAATTTTAGTAACTGAATTTTAGCTTGGAAATAACTCTATTTCTTCTTTGTTATGGTAGAACAATGCTAAAATAGTGTTAGTAAACTATATATTAGATAATAAGACTAAGATTTTATTTCTAATGATTCGAATATTTCAAATTATCTATAAGAGGGCTATGGGTTCCACAGGCTATTATTGCCTCAAATTGGATAAGCTTAGCAATAAATGAAATTTATTTCAAACCCAAAAATTGTGTTAAGCAAAATACTATTGTAATAATATAAGCCTTTTTTTAAGGGATGTCTTTTAAAAAAGGGTGAAATCTCATAAATTCTTGTGATACCAATCCTGAAGACTTACTATGTTGGATTAAATTGTTATTTCAAGGGTTTTGTGTCAAGCTTAAGACTTTAAGCTAATATTAAATTGTAATTTCTTGGATATCTGGATAATTTCCAAGTAATACATACAAATATACATATATATATATTAGCTATGGTATATAATCTTAAATTGCTCTTCTTTCTTATTTTTATATACAGGTTAGCTAAAGATTAATAGGCCATGAAGATGTAGTTCTCTTTAAATATTCAGATATATATAACATATATATGAATGCATATATGTATATACTAAATATATGTAGTCATCTACATATATATTATATATTAATATAAATATAATTCTATTTTACCATACACAATATATGTCATACACACACACACACACACACATTACATAATTTTCTTTATTTTGCAACATTTTTCCAAGATAGCTTTAATGTTCCCCTCAAGTTGACTGAACTTTAGGTAGGTTTATTTCTGATTCTATTTCTCTGACCTCTCTTTTTTAGGATCACTTACTTTAGAGAAGTTAGGGTCGAATGTTCTTTCTCTACCTCCTAGTTGGGTAAATTTTTTCCCAGCCTCTTGCAGATTTAACAACTGAGGAATATCTCCTTCAAAGGCCTGGAAATTATTCTTTTGAAATCTAATCAAGAGAGAGAGTTCCTATCTGCCAAATTTTGTGAGAAGAAAGAAGCCTAAGATCCGTAAGCACCAATCAGCAAATAGATGACCTAACCACACTGATCAACTTCCAAACTAAGGTTTTCCAGTACTTCATTAGCTCACCTAAGTTCTTGAAAACTCATCCACCTTGTTTCAACAGAGATGAATTCAATCTCTCTCCTCTGTTGCAAAAGTCTGGACCTCTGTTGCAAATCCTCAATAAAGTCTTCCTTGCTTCTTTAATTCTGTCTAGTGCGATTTTTTTATACCTTAAAAAATACAGTGATATATAATATGTGTTTATTTAAAAGAGCTATTTGAACAGCTCTTACTTCCCTGCTCTATGAGTTTCTTTTGTATCCAGGGGGAAAAAAGAGTTTATTACTTTCTTTAAATGTAATAATTAACATATAAATCTTTATGGAGAAACTGCAATAGGTATATAAAATATTTTGTCTGCTATTGTTCATTAAGATAAAAAATCAATAATATAGTGCATATCTTGTATCCTTTAATACTGTGAAGAGATTGGCTATATTTTAAACATAATATTAAAAGTTTTAATTACACAATCTATTTGCATATCTATATATTTTTTGTATGTTTACATACATAGGCATATTTTAATTTTGAAGTTAATTTTTTAAAAATATCAGTAGCCAAAACCATAATAAAAAACAAATTTGAGAGCATGCTGTGAAAAATTTGGAAATGTGAATTCTTTTTCCTTTAGTTTATAATATATATAATTATTAATTTAGGAGAAACAATGAATTATAGTAAATTATGTTGACAAAGTTGACTTAATATGGAAAGAATCATTTGTAATTTAATATAATCATTAAAGCTTGAGTATAAATTATGAGTTGGATTGTTTATAGAAAGTAAGATTAGAATTTGGGCTTCCTTACTGTAAACCAGCCAAATTGTCCTGAACCTAAGTAACAGAAATTCCCTTTAACACCAAAATATCCATTAACTCTTTGATCTTTATTTTGACCAAAAGTATGTGTTCCCTTTTGTTATTACATTTGTTGCTTCTGAGTCTCCTTGATTTTGCTTTACTAAAATTCATAACAGCTGTCTTTTAAACCCAAACCATGGCTTTGACTGAAAACAGACTACTGACAGGTCTAATGACTGGCATTGTCTCTGTGGCAGAAGAGCCTATTGGCTGCATCTACAAATTGGCTAGGGGTGTGTTTCTCAACAGAGTGATACTTATCTCAGACTGTCTCAGATAGAACTTGGAATTTATTTTGGCCCTTCCTTCTTATAATTGGGAATGAGAGAGAGAGGGAGAGAAGGAAGAAAGAGAGAGAGATGGGAGGGGAAGAGGAGAGGGAGAAGGGAGAGTGCTCTTTAGATAATTTAACATTTAAAAAATAGCAAAACAACCTCCATTTGAATTCACAAACTTGAACTATTGAAGGGAAATTCTTCAATACCAGTTTCTGTCCCCAAAGTTCTTTTTTCATGTTTTATGGGTCATGGAGGTAAGTAGACTACTTCACGTTATAGTTCAGAGAATAGTAGAACAAGGTCTTGTCACTAAGGCCATAAGACTATTAAAGAGATTCATGAAGGTGGATACATAGTTGTTTTGTCTTTTTTTTAAGATTTTTTATTTTTTATTTGAGAAAGAGTGTGAGAGAGAGAGAGAGAGAGAGAGAGAGCAAGAGCATGGAGGAAGGACAAAGGGAGAAGGAAAAACAGACACCCCGTCAAGCAAGGACGCCAACCAGGTACTGGATCCCAGGACCCTGGGATCATGACTGGAGTAGAAAGCAGACACTTAGCCAACTAAGCCACCTAGGTGGATAATCAGTGTTTTAATAGGGCAATTATAGAACTAATAGTGCCTATTTGAGGTAAAGTTTATGCTGCCTTAGGGTACAATAATTGTATTTACATTCCTATAGATTTATCTATTATGTTGAATATTACTAAACAATTATGAAAGAAAAAAATCATGAGATTATGTAATTGGGCTAATACTCCCAAATGGACTTTTATGGTTTCTTTGGACTGGTGGAAAGGATATGTTCTTATAATTTAACTTGAGCCCTCTTGGCTTTTTCCTTAGAAGTGAACTACAAATTCTAATTATAATCCTTCTCTTGGTAAGTGCAGTGTCGCTATGCTCAAATGAGTGACTGAAAGAGAATTCAATGTTCCTGTGCAATTATAAGACAATCAAATGATCCAAAAAGTGGTGTTCCAGCACAGAGAATAGAAAACTCTGACACAGATCCTGGAACAATTACCTTCAAAAACCTACCACATGACCACTCTATACATTACACATACATTATACAGTGGTAGAGATCTACACTGATTATGTCTCATTACAGTATCACACTAAATTTAAGCTTAGGCTGAAAAATGCTAAAAGCTGAAGGGAGGGACTAATAAGAGACAAAAAATAGAATTTTTTGTTCCTCTGTTAAATAATCCCAAAACCAAACAACAGAACTCTAATGGCTTTAGAAAAAGAACCACTACGTTCTATAATATATGGCATGAACCAACTAAACAGCTTGCAAGACAAAAATTTGTTTCAAAACATTCATTTCAAAAACCTAACTTCACCCCCGTGCCCAGAAATCTAAAGCCATTGTGTGATAACTTCTGCCTCATGCAGCAAATTATCAGTGTTGCATAATCAGTGTTAAAATTCTCCAGTCCAGACTTTAACACCAATCCTATAAATATTCTCCCCTAACTCCTCCATTTGGAGAAATAAACTATTCAGGTTGATATTCTTCCTTACTGCAGTAATCCTAGTAAATTTAACTTTGATTAACAACAGTTGGAATCTCTAAGAGCTTCATGCATCTATAGAGAATCACTTCTACAAGGATTTAGGAAGTTGACATCACTGTGGGATCAGACTTTAGAACATATAGGAAGTTTAAATTTGGCTTCAAAAATAAGTATTTCCAACCATGTGAGTTTTGCTTTATACCCTAGAGTATCAAAATATATATAATAGAAAAGTACTCTTTCACATGTAAAATAAATTCTATTAATTTATAATATATTATCAAAAAATAAAATCATGTTATTTTAAGAAATGTTTAGTTGGAGATAATATGGCAATTCATTTGGGAATAAAAAATGATTAATGTCCAACATATAAACAGTTTCCTGAGATTATAGAAATTAGAAAAATATTTCGTGTTAAGATTTGAAAAGAACATTAATCAAGATTACAAATTCCAAGACAAGAAAAAGAGGATATTTTAATGTCTGCATGCATTCATTATTTTTTATATGAGAACTTTTTAATAAGTCCCAATGTGAAGCATCTCAAAAAAATTTTTGACATATTATGTACAGTAGCCATGTCATTTAAAAAAATAGAATAAATTTTAAAACATCTTAAAATTACAGTAGCTTTAACACTACATAGATTATTGCCATCTAGAGGCAACTGGGTGGCTCAGTGGGTTAAAGCCTCTGCCTTTAGCTCAGTCATGATTTTAGGGTCCTGGGATTGAGCCCTGCATCGGGCTCTCTGCTCAGTGTGAAGCCTGCTTCCCCCTCTCTCTCTGCCTACTTGCGATCTCTCTCTCTCCGTCAAATAAATACATAAAACCTTAAAAAAATATATCATCATCTAAATATGAAATGTTTTGGGGGAAGGATGTTAATTTAAAAATAACTCTTCTGATAACTCTTAAATGCAATTTGATCAATATTTGGGATTACAGAAACATTGAGTAGCTATTAAAATCTATAGTTGGAGGCCTTATATTTATTTGTTGTAATATTTCCAAGAAAAGAAAATAATAAAGCAAAGTACCACAGCTGGAGTTTAAACAAATGGCCATCCATTAAAGTTTTTCAAAGCATTTTAAACATCTTTTCTTATAATTCTTGACAGCTGAGGGCAAACAAGGTTCTTTGTCAATTTATGACTAAGCTGATACCTATAAAGATCCTCTGAGATTACTGTAAGCTCCAACTAACGTCCATTTCCTTTATGCTACATTTGGGCTTTCAAGAGTGATGTCCTCTTAGGTGGCTATCTGTCTCCCAGACTCATTTACCTGAATACATAAAATGAAAAGTGATGAGCTTTTGGGGTGGACTTACTATTTGGCACATTAAAGCTAATTTATTATAGATTAATATGACCTTAGCAATACCACCTTTTCTTTCCTTCACTTTACTTTTCAATAAGAAAAGGACCTTACAGATAAGAACAAACTGAAATAATTCGTATATTACAAAATATATTATGCATTGCCAAGTTTCATATTTGTTTACATTCTATACACACATACAAACTTAGGTGGTTGAAATCCATGTACAGTCATACTGAGGCTCTAATTTCAGTTTGAAAAATAACTTGTCTTCATAATTTGTCTTAAGTAAAAGGACAAACGGTATTCTTATTTAAGTGGAAGTGAGTTTCGTTTGAAATATCAGTATGGACAAAGATATGAATATACTCTTCGATATGCAAATAAAATGTAGGTGAGAACACTGATTCTATTCCTTTACAAAAAGAATGTTTATATTTTTAAAAAGTACATAATAACATGATTTATAATACTTGATAAAGTTGTAAAAACTCCTTTTGAGATAAAAAATAAATATTAAAGACAATGTACAAAAACACATATAGGTATTAATACAGATTCTAGCATCCTTAGAGACACACATCATTTAGCCTTTTTCTTTTTTAATTTTATCTATCTATCTATTTATTTATTAATTTATTTATTTAAAGATTTTTATTTATTTGACAGAGAGAAACACAGCGAGAGAGGGAACACAAGCAGAGGGAATGGTAACGGGGGAAGCAGGCTTCCTGCCCAGCAAGAAGCCCGATGCGGGGCTTGATCCCAGGACTCAAGGATCATGACCTGAGCAGAAGGCACACGCTTACCGACTGAGCCACTCAGGCGCCCCTATTTAGCCTTTTTCTGCATATACTTGCAAATACATTTTCCTAAAAGCCCCTTATTAAAACTTGCTTAAAAAACAGTATCTTTTAGGTTTAGGACAGCAGCTGGTTTGACAGTTGCTATATTAACAGTGGGAAAGACAGAATCGTGGCCAAGAACACAAGGGCAAACCTTACTTGCATGAAAAGCAACGCATGAGTGTATATAAATCATTGCAGTATAGTAGTGTTTAATCTACACTCTTAAATATATAAGTTATGCCCCCACACTGTGGGAACTTAAAAATAGCAACCTTAATATCTTAACTTTAAAAACATGATTCAAATACTAATGTGGAAAAAAAGTTTAGTTACTGAAGAGGCAGACTCTGGTGGGGATGATGCACGATTCTATGATAGAGTTAATTATAGAGAATTGCAGCTCTATTAACAGAGTGATGTCTCTCTACAGTAAGGGTAGGGACAAAGCGCTGAATCTTTATGATAGAGCAATGTGCAGAGTGTTGTCAAAGGCAGCCTGGTATTGTCAGCGATTGTTTATTTACCATATGAGGTGACATTCAAAAGGAGACCTGAAGGACAAGTAGGGACAATCTCTGGGAAAGTCATTCCAAGTAGTATGAACCGATTGTTCAAAACCCAAAGGCAAAATGAAATAGAAATACTTAAGTAAACTCCAAGTAATTTATCATTCATTAGTAATTAATTTATTCAACAAATATATACAGAATGCCAGCCATTTGAGTGCACATATATTTTTAAAACCTCATCAAAATTTGAATTCACCAGTTTTATTTAAATTATTTTGAGCCTTATATGGAATAAGCTTCCTTGAGTCTTACTTTTCTTACTCCTCATCAATAATAGAACTTTTCTTTTGTGTCAATTCATTTTTATGCCCATAAGTTAAATATTTTATAACTACATGCTTAAATAGCAGCTATATTACATAAACTACACTATAAGCGGAATCAATATCCCTCCTAAATAACCAATACAAAATGTTTGTCACTGATAAAATTGAAAAAAAAAAAGTCCTAAAATTTCCCTACGCAGATCATAGCTAAAAATAAGAAATCATATAAAAACTCAAACACCTTCTCCATAAATATCATGGTCAATATAAGCCAATCAAATAAAACTAATAATAGCAGGAAACTTAGAAGTAGATATGTCCATATTGTAAATATTGTTTTAAATTTAAAAATAGACTTTTTATTAAGCAGAGAGTTCTTTTTTTTTTTTTAATAAAAATAATACTATGGACCAAAACTTAAAGGAATTTCATTGAAGAACTTGAGAATTCAGCAAGAGGCAACAATTAAAGGTACAAAGAGGTACTGAACAAGTTTAGAGATTGTCAGGCAAAAACATGTGTTTG
This sequence comes from Procyon lotor, assembly GCA_028646535.1. Lineage (NCBI taxonomy): Eukaryota > Metazoa > Chordata > Mammalia > Carnivora > Procyonidae > Procyon > Procyon lotor. Next base: position 13,313,788 of record CM053607.1, read on the forward strand.
TCATTCGTCATGTTTCCAGCTGAAGGTACCGTTTTGGATCTCTCGTCCTATTTCTCCATCCAGTCTGGTCCGGGAAAGTGAGGGAGACACTGAACAGTGTTTGGGGGAGGAACCTGGACACAAATGACTAACTCCTCCACATTCTCTTCCCTTCTAAACAGTCTGTCTGAACAGAGGGTGCTTTCTGGTCCGCAGAGAAGCCTTAAGTTGTATAGGTTAATTTTACTCTAATGTATTAGGAAACCACATATCACACATGGGCTCCATTCTCCAACCTTTTATCAGTCATGATAAAGCTGGCACTGGTTCTCCATCTGTTGGATCCTTGAATCTATCTCTCAACTGCTTTTGCATCATGACTGGCTTTATAACAGATAAGACACTAAAACTCACTGTCTCAATTTATTCATTGTAGAATGAAGATAGTGCTTTTTTGAAGATGAAGTTAATATTACTAATATTTTTAAAATGATTAGCCATAGCTGGCACATAATGAGCACTATTTAAGTGTTGTTAAATAAATAAACATTTATTCATCCCTTTGCAGCTCCAGTTGTGAGATCGGAGAGGGGAATCTATGGTTCATCTCAGTCAGGTCTTTTTTTTTTTTTTTAAGATTTTATTTATTTAAAAAAAAGATTTTATTTATTTATTTGACAGAGACACAGTGAGAGAGGGAACACACAAGCAGGGGGAGTGGAGGAGGGAGATGCTCAGCAGGGCGCCTGATGCAGAGCTCAATCCCAGGACCCTGGGATCATGAACAGAGCCAAAGGCAGACACTTAACTACCCAGGTGCCCCTCAGTCAGGTCTTTGTTGAACAAAGAAAGGAATTAGAATTCATTAAAACCACCACAGAAAGTGCAGTGCATAATTTAGGTTATATGGAAGTAGGAGGAAGAAGTAACACTGCTATGAGCTGGGACAGCAGTAGATCTGAGTGTGGTTGACAGACTGGTATGGAAAATCTTCCTTATATTACTCATAAACTTCTCAACCAGTCTGCACCATTATGTTAGGAGTTAATTGGATAGTTAGGTAGTCAGGGCCAGGGACCCCAACAAGAAAATATACAGTCATGAGAGCTAAGATAAGACAGCACTAACATCCTGTTTTGCAGCTTAGACAGGACCACACTTCTGTTTTGCAGCCTTTGCAGAAATGACTTCTGCAAAATGTCCTAAAATAAGTCAGTTAACCACAAGGCATTTGTCACTATCACGGGCAAGGGGTAGTTAAGACACAAGCCCCCAGATGTCAGCCAAAAAAGACCCTCAGCACATAGACATTAACCTAATAGGTAGACAGGTACATGGCCAAAGGGGGTGCCTGCATGGCTCAGTTGGTTAAGCAGCTGCCTTCAACTCAGGTCATGATCCTGGAGTCCCAAGATGGAGTCCCAGGATGGAGTCTCAGGAATAAGTCCCAGGATCAGTCTCACATCATGCTCCCTGCTCAGTGGGGAGTCTGCTTCTCTCTCTGACCCTTCCCCTTTTCATGTTCTCTATCTCAAAAAAAATAAATAAATAAATAAAATCTTAAAAAAAAAAAAAAAAAGATACGCAACCAAAGCCCTGATTGGCACAACTCAACAACTCAGCATACCCTGATCACTTAAGTTCTACAAAAGAACTCATTAAAAACCTCTAAACTTAGAAACTCCAAGAGCGACCCTCTCAGACCCCTTCCCTCTCTGGGAACTTAATATTATTGTTCAATAAACTTTGCTTTGCTGCCCACCATTCTCCATCTGGTCTCCCTCTTCATTCTTTAAAGTGGTGTGACCAAGGACTATGGGCACTGAAGGCAGAGAATTCCCACAACAGAGAGAGACTCTGGCTGTGGTCAGATTACATTTGCAATCACCTGCAGGTAGGCTATTTTCTCTTGCACAGGTACCTTGCACAGTAGTGTGTTGAATGATGGCTCGCAACGTGGTATCTGCGTGTCCTACTCCCTGGAACCTGTCAACATGACCTTTTGAGGAATAAAAAGGCTTTTACAGATTTTAAAAAGTTAAGAATCTTGAAACAGGGAGATTATTCTAGATTATGAGTCCTAAATCCAATGACAAGGGCCCTTATAACAGAAAGGTAGAGGGCAATATGAAACAGACAGCAGAGGAGAAGGCACAGAAAAGAAGAAAAAGTGATTTACCAAAAGCCAGAGATTGGAGTGATAAGACCTTAAGCCTAAGAAGTCAGAACTGCTAGCAGCCAACAGAAACTGGAAGAATCAAAGTAGGGAACAGTTAGGGAGGAGCCAGGCAGGAACAGTGGAAGAAAGCCCAGAGGCAAGAGTCCTGAGTTCTGGAAGGGAAATGATAGAGGCAGGAGCTGGAGGCAAAAACAGTTATAAAGGAGCTACACACTGGAAGCCTAAGGGCACAGCATCCTGATCTTGTGGCCTCCAAGACCTTGCGCCTGAGAGATCAAGAGCCAAGCAATCTCTTGTTCAACCTCTGCCCCAGGGTAACACCTAGACTCATTATAACATATTTGCATTGTGGGTGCAGTACCCCCACCAACCTCCAAGGAGAAAGAGCACCAGGATGATTTCAATACTAATCCTGTAGGGTCAAAAACTCCACCTCCCAACCTGTGGCTTGGAAGCAGCCTCTCGGCCTGTAACACTACAAGGCTTCTAGAGAGAATGAAGCCCTACTGACTATTGTTTTAAGGCTTTTGGCCTCCAAAGGGGTAAGAAAATTAACTTCTCTTGTTTTAAGCCACCAATTTGTCATAGTAGCTTCTTATGGCAGCACCAGGAAACTAATGCAGGTTTTGGCACTGGCCATTGGGATACTGCTGTAATAAACATCTAAAAATGTGGATGTGGTTTTGATCTTGGAGTATGGGTAAAGGCTGGAAGAATTTAGAGAAGCATGCCTGGCTTGCTTTGAAAAGATTGTTGGTAGACAGATCGATGCTAAAGTCAATTCTGGGGAAGGTTTATAGAAGTACAGAGAACAGTAGAGAAAGTATGTAGTGCTTTAGAGAATACATATATTTTCATAAACAGAATATTGATGGACATTGAATGTTAAATACACTGCAGGAAAGGACTCTAAAGGAAATGAGAAACACATAATTGGAAACTGGAGGAAACGCAAGCCTTGTTATATAGTGTGTAGAAACTTGACTGAATTGTGGTCTCCTGTCAGATGGAAAAGACAACTTTTAAGTGATAAATCTGAATATTTAGCTGGGGAGATTTCCACAGGGTTGAAGATGCATCCTCATTCACCTACTTATTTTTCTGTTCAGAGTAAAATGTGAGAGAAGAAGATAAACTGAAGAAGGAACTGTTCAAAAAACAACCAGCCATTGATGATTTTAGATGTTTTCAGCCTGTCCAAATTGCAAAGGATGCTAAAATGAGGGAATTCAGTATCAGCAAAGTGTACTCCGGAGAGAGATCCAAGAGTGTGGCTGGACAACTTTATTTTGAAAGTTTATAAATTATGGATCGTTTCAAAGACTTTAGCAAAAGCCAGGAATAGATGAGATTATCCAGGAATGATCTGAGGGGGATCCTCTTGTCTACTGGTCTGATTACTGTGACATACACAGAAGATCCACAACGTTGTTGAGAACGTTATATCAGCAGGAATCCGACCAGCGTGGACTGGACGAGACAAGACTTGGGGATGAGATACAGTGATATTGGGCTTCCAAAATTCTACAGGTGGGCAACAAGAATATATAGCTACTCAGCTGCAAATATGTGTCCTCCTTCAAGGAAATGTAAGAACGACTCCAAGGCAGAAACGGATGGATCATCAGGCCTGAAAGGTGGAGACACATGTCCAGACAGTGGAGCTACGAGTCACAAATGATTATGCTCAGACTAAAACTTAACAGAATTTGTCTTGCTAGATTTAAAACTTGCTTGGGATCGGTGACCCTTTTATTACTTAGAATGTCTCCCTTTTGGAATGGGACTATCTATCCGATGCTAGTCCTAGTCCATTTTGGAAGCAGATAATTTGTTTTCTAGTTTGACAGTTCCACAAATGGAGATCAGTTCTGCCTTAGGATGTATCATACTCAAGTCTTATTCATATCTGATTTAGGAGTTAAGTAGTAAGATTTTGATTTTTAACTTCAAGATATGTACATGATATTATAGACAGAGTTTATGTTTTAATGGTTTGAGACTTCTAGGAATTTGTGGATGTGTTGGATGTCTTTCATGTATGGGCCACACATGAATTCTGAGTGGCCAGAAGGTAGATTGTAGCAGGGCATTTAGTGGCTCCCATCACCACGTCTCAAACCCTGGAAATTGTAAATGTTAACTTATTTTGGAAAAGAGTCTTTGCAGATGAAATTATAATGAGGACTTTGCAATAACGATATAATCCTGGATTATCCATATAGGACCCAAATTTCCAGATGTGGAAATCTGAGCCAGATAGAAGAGCAAAAGATAAAGAGAAGAGAAGAAGGCAGTACTGTCACTGCCACTGAGGCAGAGATTGGAGCGATGTGGAGCTCTCTTTCCAAGAAAGCCAAGGAAGTAAATGGCCATTAGAAGCTGGAAGAGAAAATGAACAGCATTTGTCCACAGTGTCTTCAGGCCGTGGGACCCTGCGAATGCATCAATTTTGGACTTACGCCCTCCAAAATATTTAGAGAATAAATTGATTTTGTTTTAAATGACCAAGTTTGTGATAATTTACTATGGCAGCAATAGGAAACTAATCCTCTCTAATAAAATCTTCACACATTTAGTCTCCTATTGGGTTCTCTTTCTCTGAGGCTGTGCACTAACATAACTGAGATAGAATATTTTTGTTATCAGGAGCTGAGAATCAACATTTTTTTGGAAATATTAAATATAAGATGCCCCTAACATATTCAAGTGGGAATGGCAAGTAGGCAGTTTGATGGTTCTAAAAATTGGTGGAGATGCCAATCCTGGGAAAATAAATGTAGGAGACATTGACACAAAGATTATATTTAAAGATACAGACTGTTTGAGGCATCCTATTTCAAATGGTGTTAATGAGAAGAGAATCTCTTTGTCTCTAAGGAGACAAAGAAGGAAAAGGCAACGAGGTTATGTGGTTTGTGCTTCAGAGAGGTCCTAACTCCCTTACTGTCTTTAATTTCATCTCTCATTCCCTATCTTAGTCTTATTTAATTTCTTTCTTTTTTTAAGAGGGAGATCGGGGTGGGGGGAAAAGGGAGGGTCAGATGGAGAGGGAGAGAGAGAATCTTAAGCAGATTCCATGCCCAGTGTGGAGCCCGATGAAGGACTCAATCTCATAACCCTGAGATCATGACCTGAGCAGAAATCAGACAGTGGAGCTGTCAGACACTTAAGAGTCAGACACTTAATCAACTGAGCCATCTGGGTACCCCAGTCTCACTTCATTTCTATCCTCCATCTTCTATTAGATTCATCTTCACAGAAGTTAAGACTGGTTTGTATTGACAGTGATTATTTTTTTATATTGTGTGGTTTCTTTAAACTGAAATGTGTATTGCACATTTTGTATTGCTGCTATTGTTCTTTACCAAAAAATTTAAAAGAAAATATTTGAAAGATTCCACAAAGGGTCTGTGTCAAAATATCACTGGAACAAAAGAACCAAATTAATATTATTAGGAAAACAAGTCATTTTCTGTTCGTGCTTCTGGTGTACACCACAATGAAGGTGCAGAGGTGAGCTGCAGAGATCAGCATTAGAAGGCAATGAGGCCTAAGGAAATCTGGTTGGAAACAAAGATTCCTATAGTCACTCTCACTGTCTGCCACACAACCGACATTATCTCCACTAGCATTGGTCTTCTTAGATGACTTTATATTCTCACTTTTAATTTCCTTGGATTCTCTCTGGGTCAGCATGGCATTAAAATGAACAATCATTGTTATTCTCTCTTCTCCTATATGCATATAAAGTTCAGTCTTCACAGTCTGCTGGTTGCTTCCCAACACTCAATATTCATCCTTCACTTCTTCAGCTGGGTGTTTGGTCACTCAGAAGAAAAACAACATTCTCTTGCTTCAGTGCAGGTAGGTGTGACTCTGTTATCAAGACATAGCCAATAGAACGCAAGTAGAATTATGTAGCAGTTTCCACACAAATTCTCCGAAAAAATAATGGCAAAGTCCCTTTCACCCATCATCTTTTTCCAATGGTTGGAAGGTAGACAAAATGTCAAACTCACAAGTAAAGACACTAGTAGAGAAGCAACGAGATTACAAAGGACCTATGTCCCTTGGGACACATGAAGCTGAACCAGTTTAGGAGACTGCGTTATCTATTTAAGAACCTTCGAGTGAGAAATGCATTATTTACACCACTTTTAAATGAGAGTCTTTGTCATTCACATATTAAACTAATCTTGAGTAATATAGATTTTTTAAAAATTTCCAATCAGGTTGGTAACAGAACATGTGTCATTGGTTTAATGGAAGTTGTCCAACAGCAGATGGCGAGGACTCACATTATGGACTGATAATACAGTAGCAAAATATGGTTTAAAGTCTCTCTTTTGTCTCATTAGACAGATCAGGTGCTGGTGAAGTTGTATAATAAGAAGACATTATCAGAAATTTCTATGGGCTGAAATAGATTTCTCTAAAATTCTTGTGATGAAGTACTAACCTCCAGTATCTGAGAATGTGACTGCATTTGGAGATGAAGTCCTTAAAGAGGTAATTAATTTAAAATGAGGTTATTAGTATAGTCCCTAATCCAATAAGATTGGTGTCCTTATAAAAGGAAATTAAGAAGGGAGAAGTGACCATGTGAAGACACAGAAAGAAAACAGCCATCCTACAAGCCAAGGAGAAAGGCCTCAGAAGAAACCAACCTCGCTGACCCCTTGATCTTGGACTTTCAGCATTTAGAGTTGTGAGAAAATAAATTTCTTCTTTTTAAGCCAGGTAGGCTCTGGTACCAATTTTATGGTAGTCCTAGGCAATGAATACAGAGGTAATCAAAATTATATTGTATATTAACTTCTCTTGCTACTATTAGGAAAGTCTCATAAAAAAGAGAAAATTTTAGCATAAAGATAAGCACTCGTTGAGAGAGCTGAAGAGGAATACAATTCTGTTAAAGAAGACTTTCTCTGAAGGCAGCATATACCCTTGAACAGCAGTCCAGTAAATGGCACATTGCTGGGTTGGAAAGTCAACAGCTGCTGTACCTCACAGGGAAACCGCTCAAAGCGCTCTCATGATAGAGCCTCTGCGGGAGACAAGACTGTGCCTTAGGGCTCTTTTCAGTCCCTGCTGTTAGGAGTTCTCAGCCAAACAATACAAATCAGCCTGGATAAAACATCTGATTTGGATTGCTGCTTCACACCACCACCAACCCGTTGAACATTATTTCTAGTTATCAGTCACAAAATTAGAAAAGATGGCACTGCGAATGGGACCCAAACCATATACAGTTTGTGCCAGCAAACTCCAGATACAAGTTTCTGCCAGCAAGATGATGGGTGGTATTCTAAGGCAGTTGGCTCTGGGATTTTGGTGTTTCTGCTCAGTCTAGATGGCCTCAGCAAAAGAAATTTGCCTACCATAATGACAGAAAATGTCTCCTTTTCTTTTCCCTTGGTACCATCTGCTCTTTGTATTTTTAAGGTGGTAGATAGATGGAGTCTCTTTTCTCCTTTCACCAGACACATCTGTTCCTGTTCAAAGTATAATAAAGCCTTTCATATCTCTTGAGGAGCCAAGGTTTACATTCTTGGTTATAAAATTTCTCCTCCTTCTCTAAGAGAAGATCTGTTTACATTTCAGAATAAAAGATAAACTCTTTCTCTTAACTCCAGAAGGGATGAGGATTGGGTCAGCACCTACCTATGCTTCAGAATTCATAATTTTGCAGTGTTTATCCTGTGGTACAGACCACTCTGTACACTCATGGGACATGTGGCTTTTATTTCGTGGCCCCATGAGGGATTGAGGTGCAGGGGAATGGTAGAGCACGAGGTACTCTGGGAATAAATAAGAAGTTGTTTATTTGTTTTCCTCGTGTCTTAGATCAGTATCTGGTGTGTCTGCTGGTAGATTTGTACATTGGTACCTATCAATCAGTCTGCTAACCTGCCTATCTCTTTATTTCCTCAAGTAGGGTAAAATCTGAAATTCTTCAGTTTCAGATGGAACAGGTATATATAGGCAAATGGATGTGACACAGAGTAAATGTGTAAGAAGTATTCTAAGGATTTTTTTTTTGAGAACTGTATCACAAAAAAACAAAAATAAAAAATAAAAAATAAACATAGAACTATTATAAGTTTAGCCTGCAATCTTTCAAAACAATCCCTAGGCCAACAAACTTACATCAATATAATTGTCATTTTAAAGTCACTCAGCCTCTAAAAAGGACATCTGTTTCATTGCCAACTTCACATGTGGACAGAGAGTATAATGGATAAAAATAAACCTTGCAGAAAGAGCGATCCAGAGGCCATAGAGGACAATGAAAGAGGTAACTCCTGCCAGAAAGCAAATCCAGCCATTAACAGATGGTCTAACAGGAATGAACTACACTGCCAGTGCAAGGAGCCTTCATTCCTTCCTAATGACTGCCTTGCGTTTCCCCTTCCTTTTTCTGAATGCAGGTTTTGAAATGATTACTTACTATCTCAATACAATTGTACACTGTATACCAAATGTGTTAGGGACATATAACTTGAATTTTAATTTACATATATAAAGTAAATGTGTCTACCTAGAGCAGTGCTTGCATAGGCAATGTTAAAACTGATTGCTGTGGTTTATCACAATCATTATAACCAAGAAAAGCTATTAAAAGTACTATGATCTTTAATTGACCCCACTATGCCAGAACCTCATTGGCCTGACCAATGAACAATGGCTCTTGTTTTTATCATTTCTATGCTGACTCTTAGACTCATTCCTTCCTAACCAGACAACACTTTTTCAATCTCATTTAGCATAACTAAGAAGAAATAACATAACATACTTTCTGTCCTTTCTAGCATTTAGATATCTCTAATTTGTCCCCTTCATTATGTACTCTTAATACTTTGTACTGGTGTGTCTCTTGCCTAGTAAGTTAAATTCAGTTTGCTGCTATTTTTTTAAATTTACTTTTTCTTTATTTTTTAATTGTATGTTCTTAAAAATTACTGGAGGTCATTATTTACCAAGGTCATAGTACAAACAAAAAGCTATCTATCTATCTCTATCACATAGAGATCTTGGAGACTGAACTGAATGACATAACCATTTGAGACTCTAGGATTTTTTCCCCTTAGGAAAGAAGTTGGATGTCAAATGTAGGCAATCAATCAATCAATAAATAAGTAAGTAAATAAATAAATGAAATGTTGTGTTCAGGTATCTGGTTTCTAAATAGCTATTGGCACAAACTTCATATATTTTCTTCACTTCTTTGATATTGTTAGACTGTCAGATTATCTTGTTGTCCAGATAGCACTTTTTTTTTTTTAAGCTTCATTTAGGTATAGTTATGCAAAAAAGTTCTGCCCATTAGGAAATAAGTGGAGTTATGCCCAGCTTCCGGTAACATTTTTGAAATGATAGCGTATCACTTTTGTCCTTTCTTCTTTGACCTAATCCTTCCCAATGACTGGAATGCAAATGAGATGGCTGTGATGGACTGGCCAACTAGGAAGTGAGTTCACCTTGCGAATGGAGGCTATATAAGGTGGAACGAGATAAAAGTAATGAATTTTATGCTTTGTGGACCAGAACATCACATTGCACTCAATTTTTATACATCTGAATTCCTCCATGAAAGAAATGAAGTTCTGTTCCATCACGCTATCGTTACCTGTGATCCTTGTTATTTCTAGTCAAGCCTCATCATAACTAAAAGGTTTGGTAAACTAAATTATTAAGCAGACAAATTGTCAGACAAATGTTTTAACCTTTTCTCATTTTTTGGACACCACTGGAAATTTTCTTCTGTGCATGAAATCCCTTCCATAACTGTCATAATTTGAAATGTGTAATTACATCTATAACTGCCACCTAAGATCTAAAACTTAAAGCCCCCACACCTCAATCACATTTTCGCTCTTCACTAAGACCCACGGAACCTGCTATTTCTATAAGAATATTTACTTACTCAAAAAAAAGTCACCTAAAAAAAAAAAAAAAAAGCTACCTAGCACTGATGTCTTCCTTCTTTGAGTTCATTCAGCATTTATGTTTAACAGTATGGTTTAGTTACTTTATAACACAGATGAATTATATTTTATAGTACTTTCATATTTTTATTATTATATTCTTCTGACAGCTGTGGTAGGAAAATGGTAGCACTAAACTAACCTGGCAGTAAACATTAATTATATATAATATTTATTAAGGTATATCGTATTTCAAATGCTATACTACCTCATTCAACTTTCAAACTATTATACAACCAATGAGTAATGATACCATCTAGTGTGTTGAACCCCTGAAAGATATGCCCAAGTCTTATCCTCCAGAAAATGTGAGAGTGATATTATTTGGAAAGAATCTATGTAGATCTAATCAAAGTAAGGATCTCAAGGTGAGACCATCCTGAATTAGGATAAGCTCTAAACCCAATGAGAGTGTGCTTATAAAAGAGAGATAATTAGAAGACACATAAAGACAGACAGAAGGGAAGGCCATGTGGAGGCACAAAGATACAGAAAAGATATGTGAAGATAGAGGCTGAGATTGGAGCAATGGGTCTAAGGTCTCCAAGCCAAGGAATGTCAAGGTTGATTCCACTACTAGAAGCTACACAGTAGCATGGAACAGATTTTTCAGAAGGAACAAATCCTGCCAACAGTTGATTTTTGACATCTGAACTCCAGAAATTTCAGAGAATAAATTTCTGTTGTTTAAGCCATCTAATTTGTGACAATTTGTTTTGGTGGTCCTAGGGAACTAATTCAGATCTTACTACCATGAAGTAGACTGCTGCAACAAATACTTAAAATACCTAAAAATGAAGAAGTAGCTTTGGTTTTAGGTAATAGAGGCTGGTGGAATTGGGGGCACATAATAGAAGAAGCCAAGGTTGTCTTGAAGAGATGATGAGTAGAAACATGGATGGTGACTATTCTGGTGAAGAAAGGAAATGAAGAGAACTATAGAGACAGTTTCTTTCATTTTAGAAAACATAGATCGTTTTGAATAGATGTTGGTAGAAATATGACCACTAGAGGTGCTCCTGGTAACTCACAAAATATAATATAAAACATGTTATTGTAAATCGAAAGCAAGATGATCCTTGTTTATAAAGTGTCAGAAAACTTACCTGGATTGTTTCCTACTTATAGGGGATTTGCTGTTGGCTATAAGCGATGAACTCGGACATTTGCCGGAAAGATTTTTAAGGAAGGTGGTGAAAGTATAACCTGGTTTCTCATTACTGCTGATAGCAAAATAGGAGAGGAAGGAGACAAATTGAGGAAGAAACTGTTAAGCAAGAAGGAATCAGAAATTGATTGAGGAGATTCTTACCCTATTCAGATTGCAAAGGATATTGTTGTAAAGCCTGCTCTGGAGAGGGGATAAAGGGTGTGGCTGGATAAACTATTGTTGCAGAGATTAGGTGTGTGATTAATGTTTCCAATTAACCATTTTATTTATTTATTTATTTTTATTTATTTATTTTTTTTTAAAGATTTTATTTATTTGACTGAGAGAAACACAGCGAGAGAGGGAACACAAGCAGAGGGAATGATAGCGGGAGAAGCAGGCTTTCTGCCGAGCAGAGAGCCTGATGCGGGGCTTGATCCCAGGACCCTGGGATCTGACCTGGGCCGAAGGCAGCCGCTTAACGACTGAGCCACCCAGGCGCCCCATCCAATTAACCATTTTAATAAAGCCAGTAATAGAGACAACATTATTTAGGAAGGATTAGTACACAATCTTCTCTCTAAAGCTGTGGATCTCTTCAACTTACACAGAAGATGCAAAGCTTCTGAGAATGTTTCACTAGCCAAAACACCACCAACTCAGACAGAAAGGAAAAGAAATGGGATATAATAAATGAAAACTGCAGGGAGGTAAAAAGCTGAGAGAGTTATTTGGCTGAAAACCTGTGCTAACCTTCAAATAAAAGAGGGATGATTATGAGGATATCCTGAGCCAGGGCATGGAGAGAGGCATTTGGGGTAGCTTCTCACTCAAAGCCTCTAGAAGGAACCAAATATGCTAACACCTAGATTTCAGACTTACGGTCTCTAGAACTATAAGGGATGCTTCTAAGCCAACCAGTCTGTGGTAATTTGTTACGGCAGTGCTAGGAGGCTAACATATAGTGCCTTCCCTTCACATGTGAGCACATGAAGCCTTGAAGAGTTTAAATAACATCACCAGGGTCACATAACTGTTCAGTTATAAAGTAAGCTTTGTACTCAAGGATTAGGCACCAGAGAATTAATATTCAAAACAATCTCTAGAGAGACATTTTACTTTTTCTGGGCAGTTCAATGTGTAACAATAGACTGACCAGACAATCAAGGGATTCATTCAGTTTGTAGTCATTCTAATATGTTCTCGATACAGATTTTTCTAAAAAAGAAAACAACAATAACAACAACAACACAAAAAAATCTAAGCACCCACAATCCCTAAAGGAGTTACAATATGCATCTGACCTAGATACGAACCATAGTATCTATGATCAGAATCGAGATACCACCAATGAAAGATTTCACAGAAATCGCAAACATAAATGGCCTGACTGTAATAGAAGTAATGTGCACACAGCCATGCGAAGACCAAGAGGCAGCATGGTAATTCATCATTTCTGTTAAGGGCTTAGAATATAGTCCATGAGTTTCCCGTAATCAGTATCACTAGATTTTCACTGCTGGTATAAAATAAGTAAAGGACCTAGGAAATACGTTGCAGTGGTAAGGTATGATTGGGACTTAGGTACTTGCAATTGTTTTTGTTCTTACTAAGTCAGTCATTAGAGGCACGCTTATGTGCATTATCCTCTGATTTTTTTAACTGTCATTAAATTTTAATGATTATGTAATTAAGCATAATCCTGTATGATATTCAACTATGTCATGCTACTATGTAAAGCTTATATAATATAATACCTATCTCGAGTGTTGTTTTGAAGTCTTTCTGGTAGGTGAATGCCAAGGTTTGGGGTAGGAGAGAAAGAGCATCTGTACTTTTCCAGAACAATAATTGTAGGATCAATTTTTATCATACTTATTTGCATATAATATCCAATCTATTCAAGCCATATTAGAAAGTTTTGTCATCAGCCTAAAAGATGATATATATTTTATAATTTTATATTTTTGATATAAAGGCATATAAAATATATATATGCATATATATGCAAAATACATTTATGCATATATACCTATATGTATGTCTATATATAGACATATATATGATTGAAATGTATACATATAAATATCACAACTTGGGGAGCCTGGGTGGCTCAGTGGGTTAAAGCCTCTGCTTTCTGCTCAGGTCATGATCTCAGGGTCCTGGGATCGAGCCCCGCATCAGGCTCTCTGCTCAGCAGGGAGCCTGCTTCCTCTTCTCTCTCTGTTTGCCTCTCTGCCTGCTCGTGATCTCTCTCCTCTCTGTCAAATAAATAAATAAAATCTTAAAATAAACAAACAAACAAATAATTAAATAAATATCACAACTTAAAAATTTTTTTGAGGTCCATCTAAATCCTTCATTTTTAATTGAGAAAATTCAGATTGCTGGCACATAGAAGCTCACCTATATAGATTAGGGTAGAATTTAGACTAGAATAAAAATCCTCGGTTCCCTTTTCAATTCTTCCTATACACTGTACAATCTCTATACCTTTTATACGCTACAAGCATCAATATTCATTTTAGTGATATAAAAAAATTATGAACTTGGCTTGTACTTTCCAGTTTATTTCATTCTTCTAATCAAGCAGCCTTACTTTTTTGCTCCTTTTTTGTTTGTTTGTTTTATTAGCTAAAATACACAGAGGCAGCATCATAGAAGGACGTTAATGTGTAAAAAAAAAAATGTTCTTACATACTTGCCTAAATTATGTATTTGATTAAAACTGTTATAACAGCCATGCCTTTCTAACCAGTAAAATGAACCTCATGCATCAAGGTAATGACTAGACCTTTAACATGATATATTGTGCACTACAATACCTGTAGAAATGAGCAAGGAAAGAATAATTACAAAGGAAGTGTGTTTGAGGAAACAACTTTGCAATTAGAGACATGCATCTAAAAAATGCCAGTATTTCTATGTTTGCCCTACGCCTTCTTAGTAACCCCATGGTGTTTTAACAATTATAAGATATCACAAACTATTAAATGTGAAAATTAGTGTTTATTCATGAAGAATATTTTAAAGCTAAATATCTTGCATCACTTCATGTGTCAAAAACATGTAACAATCATTTTGTTTACAAGGTAGTAGCAATTTATTTTATAAGGCTGGTTATGTATCTCACTAGCCTCATTGTTTAAACTTTCACTGTGACTTCATTCTACAGCACTGGGAATCAATATGGAAAAAATACATAAATTTAAAAATACTTTAAAAATAAGCAAAACTCTCCACAATCTTTACACTGTTAATTTAGCTTTCTGAGAATATTTAGTAGACACATCTTTCTGAAACCTCAAAATCTCTCACATATTACAATGCAAAACAAAGTGCTGGTTTTCTACCAAAATATTACATCAAGCCAAAGATAGGAACTGAATGGTAGAAAAAATAAATAAATAAAAATGAAAACTGAAATCCTAATCAGGACTACCTGAGATATAGAAAATGGAAAAATGGTAGGCAGAGTGGGAAATAAAATGTGGTTTGTTGTTTTTAAATTCCATTACAGTCAATGTGACTTAATAGTGACAGAATGCACCCAACTATTATGTAGACTGATTTAATGACTTATAAGTCCACAAAAACAAAAGTAAAGCCAACACTTAATAATACTTCTTTATGTGGCAGTTGGAGATTACAAAATTCTTTCATAAACATAAGTTCTTTTAAATTTTTTAAGGATTTATTTATTTTTAGAGTGAGAGAGAGAGGGAAAGGGGAAGAGGGAGGAGGAGAGAGACAATCTTCGAGCAGACTCCCCACGAGCATGGAGCCAGACCTGGGGCTCTATCCCAGAACCCTGAGATCAGGACATGAGCCAAAACCAAGAGTTGGTGGGTTAACTGTCTGAGCCACTGAGGTACTCCTAATCTCTTTTTATTTTAACTTTAATATTTACAATGGCCTTATTAGGCAGAAAAGTGAAGGTTTCAGGGCACCTGGGTGGTTCAGTTGGCTGAGTCTCCCACTCTTAATTTTGTCTCAGGCCATAATCTCAGGTCACGATCTCATGGGTCATGAGCTCAAGGCCCAACTCCAGGTCTGTGCTCAGTGGGGAGTCTGCTTGAAGATTTTCTCCTTCTGCCCCTCCCTCCACACACAGGCAAGTAGGTGCACACATGTGTGTTTCTCTCTCTCTCAAAAAAAAAATTAATTAATTAAAAAAAAAAAAAAGGTTTCAATCATGCTATTTTAGGGACTGGCACTAGAAAAAAATCTAGTCTGAGACACATTATATCCAACAGTTTCCTGATATATGTCCTCTTGAGGGGGCCAGTGACATCTGAAACTGAAAAATACTACCCTCCTTTCTCTTCAGAATATCTCCTTTTAGTATTGCATATTTTAGTGTGAGACATCGATTATAATACATCTTCTTCCCTAAACTATGATCCTGCGGCCCCCTTTATCTCCCCTGTTCCCATATCAGCAACAGCCCAGGAATCACGGAATCCTATTTTCAAGGGTGTTAATAGTTTAGAATCCACTTACTCTTGTCCATCTAGCTATCGTTATGCTAGTTAACACAAGCCATACCCTTTCTGCCCTATTACAGTATCCTCCAACTCTAAGCTTTCTATTTCTTTTTAATTATTTTTGCACTCTGCAGTAAGAATGACTTTTCTGAATCCCGCACTGATTATAACACTACCTAATTTAAAACTTGTTTTCGGGGCACCCGGGTGACTCAGTCGTTAAGCGGCTGCCTTCGGCTCAGATCATGATCCCGGAGTCCTGCGATCGAGCCCCGCATCGGGCGTCCTGCTCGGCAGGAAGCCTGCTTCTCCCACTACCATTCCCTCTGCTTGTGTTCCCTCTCTCGCTGTGTTTCTCTCTGTCAAATAAATAAAATCTTTAAAAAAAAATAATGATAATAACTTGTTTTCTTTCCTCGTGGCTCTCTGTCTAAGCCTGACATGTAGCTTGATTCTCTTGCTGCTTACCTTCTCTGGCACCATCCACCCCTGAGCTATCTACACCGCCTCAAACTACACAGCACGCTGCAATGAATCCACTGCTTGGCTTTGTTCTACCAAGTCTGTGCTTACTGTTCCCTCTATTTAGAATTCTCATCTCTTCTCTTCTTCACTTTCCTCAGCACACCAAAACAATTAACTTCCTTTTCTCTGTCCAGATTTAAACTACATGCTCAATCACATCTTCACATAGGACATGCTTTTTACATCTTCCTTCCACCTACCATACTCTGCGGAAATTGCATAGGTCCTTCTATGTCTCTCTACCTGATTATGAGTTTTGAAATGACATATCACAATTTTTGGAATTGTGATTGGTCCTCCATTCCATTCCACAAATTCCACAAATTACATTCCATTTGATCCTCCATTCTATTCCACAAATCTATTTATTTCAAGTTTATTTTTGGTCTTCATACAGTTTTGAATATAAAGTCTCATTAATTATTGATATTGACAGTGATGTGGATGAAGGAGAACACTGTCTTTATTAAGTGAGCACAGGTAAGTAAAACCCATAGCAGAATGGTATGATTTCCACTTTTATCTCTGTTTACAAAGTTGTGATTAAACAAGCTAAATCCTTAAAGTTAAGAAACCATAGATACTTAGAACTTCAGAGACTTTGGGGGTGGCATTTCTTATCAAAACGAATGTCTGTAACAGTCTAGTGAGGGCTAATCTAGCCCAGAAAGATTCTAAATACATGTCCTCTTCCCCCATGTTTACTGTACAAAATAGTTAATCCAATAGTTGAACAATGTAGGTCAACTATCCAAAGTACAAGTTTCTAGCTGTCAAAATCCTTTTTAATACATTCTTCAAAATATCTGGCAACCTTATGACCTGGAGCAATAGAAGCAATCAGAAACTTCAGCTTGCTGCCGATGAGCATTGTAAGATTCTAATTGTATATGTATACTATATATACACAAATGCATATATAATATGTATGGATTATTTATAATTGTATGTTGCATATTATATAAAATAACATTACATACATGTGTATAAATATAGTATTTGCATATATACTTGTGTGCATGTATTTGTACTATAGTCTCGCTGCTGAATGGCACCCAACATCATTTAAATCAAAAGGCCTAGAAGAAGCAGATTCTACCACATTCTGAAAAGCCCCTGAAATGATGACGATTTCCACTGGTAAAATTATTCTTGTATCTCCACCCCATTTTCCCTCAACAACAGTAACAGATGATATTTCCACTAAATAATATAGTGAACTCTTTTTCAGTAGATGATTACTAGGTTATTTGAATATCTATTATCAGTATTCCACAATATGCTACACTGACTTACTTATCACCAAAAGTATTAGGCCATAAACTGTAGGCTAGGATATTTATTCCAATATACTAATGCAAAGTTCCAGAAAACTACCTACATATACAGTACTTAAAATACATCTCTAAGGATTACCTATAAATATCTCAAGGTATCTTTTGTGCAAGAAAAAATAAGAGACTATAAGTTCCTTATGTAAGTTCTCAAAGAACAAGAGAGTATAGTGTTAGAACCCTGTTCTCTGTATTAAAGATTTCCACAGCATCTAAGCCACTTTGACACTTAGAAAATTGTTTTTTCTCTTCCTCTTAGAGAAACCTCTTACATATGTTTTCACTGTGTTTAAATTTACTTCTTTGAGGTACACAATCATAAAAGAGTATGCTCCTAGGCAAGAACAAAAAAAAAAAGAAGGCTATGCTCCATGTTTTATTTACTTGTGTTTATTTCCCCAATAGAAACCTGATTGAAAACTAATGTATTCTACAAGCTAAGGATAAGACTTATTTGGCACAAGATGACACTCATGGATCTTTGCCCTTTCTTGTGATAAAATCCATGTTAATGGATAATGTAAATGCCTCTGCTTTAATCTTGGTTTGAATTTCCTTTCTTCTATTTCATAAGTGAGGATAAATCTACTACCTCTACACAATGTTTCTTATACAAAATAAAAGCTCAGTGGTGTGATGACCACTGAAATAGAGCAAACAGGCTTTAATATTTGAAGGGGAGGGTAGGCCAAGCCTGAATACCAGTGTTGTGCCTTTGATATTGATTACCTAGAGCATGGTATTACTAAAGGTTTTGAGGCTAAGATGTGGTAATTCTGGTAAAGAATGTCTGGGTCAGTTCAGTTAGTCTTATTTCTCACATCTGAAAGTTTGCTGAGAATACTGGCGGGCACATAGTAAGTATGATAAAAGTTTGCTGAGAATACTGGCTGGCACGTAAA
The DNA here is from genome assembly GCA_028646535.1 of Procyon lotor. Lineage (NCBI taxonomy): Eukaryota > Metazoa > Chordata > Mammalia > Carnivora > Procyonidae > Procyon > Procyon lotor. The sequence continues at coordinate 13,332,335 of CM053607.1, forward strand.
CTATGATTATTACTTTATGCAAATTATAATAATAAAATTATTGTTGTTTTATTATAATTTCACTCACTAGAACTAAAACTGACGTTTCATTTGGATTATGAATAGTAAAACAGCAAGATATAAGAGTGTTAATTCCAATGAAGAAGTTTAATGCTAAATTAGAAGATAATTTGTTTAAAATACATTTGGAATACAAAAGGTGGCATATGTTAGTTTTCATGAAGCAAATTCTAAGAGAGGAGAGACAACACCTGCCCAAAAGAAGGATGAGGGAAAGAGTAGCATAACAGGTGCTAGACTTAGAATGTGCTACACCAATCTGCCTTTCCAGTTGGCTAAGGTTATAAAAAAATGGAATAGATAAGAAAGCTAGAAAGAAAAGTGGGTCTGGCATAGGAAAGATGGACTCTAAACAGCAAGAACATCATTTTTGGAATAAAGGCACTTTGTTAAAGGAGAAGGCTGCCATCCCTAATTATGAAAAAGTGTCTGGAAATAAATTTGTCAGAAAAGATACAAAATTAAAAATGAAGATAAAAAAGAAGAAAATAAAGTCCTGAATTTTGTTTCTAAAAATCCTTCTATAATTATTTAAAAATAGATGAAATATACTTTATAATACAAACTTTTTTCCATTAATAGATTTATTACAATAATTGAAAACCCATATTCCAGTGACTATGTAGTACCGGTAATTATCATGATACATCAATGAGGTAGGAGTTATCTCAACTCAATCATTTCATGTTAATATTATAGATGATAAACTCAGGTTCATTTATGTCATTTGCTCAAATCATATGATTCACAAATGGTAAGAGCTAGGCTTCATATCTTCATCTTACTGACAGTTCATTAGATATGCAGGTTATCTTGGTGAACTTCATCATGCGATTTACTTTTTATTATTTTTTTCTTTTTCGAATTTTTATTTAAATTCCATTTAGTTAACATACAGTGTAATATTAGTTGCAGGTGTAGAATTTATTGATTCATAACTTACATACAACCCCCAGTGCTCACCACAAGTGCCCTCCTGAATATCCATCACCCCTTTAACCATGTGAATTTAAACCATAAGCCTTCCAAAGAGCTCGATGGATTACTCTATGTCCCTACTTTTAAATATTATTTTCCCCCAGTAGGACAACTAAAACTTGCATAAGTGGTAGTGTTCAAATCGATGTAATTCATTCACTAATATTACTGCGTGCTTATTTTTTAACTTACATAGTGTTTTGATCTACATAATGTTTTGTTGCTATATTTTAGAAATTCAGAAAAGACAGTTTCAATTTATGTTATCTTTAGTACAACAGCCCTGGTTCTTATATAGCTTCCTGGGAAAATAATGACTTTGGAGGATAGGTTTATGTGCATTTTCATGAAGACTTCAGGGAACACCTCATCAATCTATTTGTTGAGTTGACAACTGGATTAGATTAATTGGATAATGATTTAATCCTGCATGCCAATGTTTTCTCAACTGCAATGTTTTGGTTTTTTTCTCTAAAGTCATTCTACTTATTCAGTTGACAAGTGATGATAGAATATTATATGTTCTTAATCCACAATTTTTTTAATTCAAAATGTCTTCCTTCATCCCCATCCCCAGATGCACATCAACATTGAAATTTCCATCATCTTTTGAAGAAAATATCAGTATTCCCTTGTTCAATGTTTCCAGTCTTTACTATGCATAAGACTCAGCTAGCTTCTAGCATTCTAATTCCAGTATGGATAGAGCATACACACATACACACACACACACACATTGCTGTGTTTTATAATGAACTATCAATTACAGTATTCATATACTATTACTATAAAAACGTTAAAAAAAAAACTCAGTTTGGGTCAGTATGGTATAGCCTATTGAACAGGAATTCAAAGTTTGATTATAATTCAGAAATGGGTGCATATTTTTCAATTTCATCTACAGGACCACTGACAGCTAATATTAGGGATAACCATTACTTTTAATATATAATACCAATAAAATTTGGAATCATATTTTACAAAATAGTATGTGTTTAATGTAATGATTATTAATGTTGATCTATACCTTGTTATTTTCTCTTCATAGAAAGTTATTGTGAATAAGATTATAGCAAATAAAGATAATTTGGTGAATAAAAATGGTACCAGAAATATAAACTAAAAAGAAACTAAAAACTATAGTTTATTTACTAAAATAACCATCTACTTGTGGCTTACATTGTTTATAAATATCTTCACAATTTGTAGGTTTTCCCTTTTTTATGTACTCTTAAGAAACATCATCTAAAAAGAGGATTGGGTACATTTATTATATTCATTATTGAGAAGAAAATTGTGGCATTGTTAAATGAAGAAAAGGTAAGTATAAGTAGAAGAGGATGCCCAATGTTGAGGATGAGGAATCCATGCCTACCCCTTGGTTGGTAATACGGGCTCTACATAAGCAATCATGTTTATTTTAATCCTTCTACCTTTCAGGAAATGATGTTCTTCTTTGTCCCGAAGGCCATTATTTCTACCTGTGTTTTAGGCTCCTATACATTTTTTTTTTTTAATTCCCTTTGCAGTTATGCCATCTTTAATCCACAATCTATTGTATTTTCAATACTTCCCTTCTTCTAGCTGTTTGCATCAAAATATTAAAATGCTTGATATTCCTCTATCATCAAAATAATACTCCTTGAAACTTCAAGGGGCATCCGGGCGGCTAGTCGGTTAAGCAGCTGACTCTTGATTTCAGCTCAGGTCTTAATCTCAAGATCATGAGTTCAAGCCCCACATTAGGCTCTACACTGGGTGTGGAGCCTACTTAAAAATAAACAAACAAACAAACAAACAAATAAATAAATAAATAAATGCCACGTACATACATAAATAATCCTTCTTCACACCTACATCCCTATAGCCATCAGATACCATTCCAGCTCTGATCTTAATATTAACAGCCATTCTTCCAGAAAGGTAAGTCTTTTGCTCTTGGTATGGTTTAAAACCTCATTCAAAATTATGGTTGTTTAGAGGCGCCTGGGTGGCTCAGTGGGTTGAAGCCTCTGTCTTTGGCTCAGGTCATGATCTCAGGGTCCTGGGATCGAGCCCCACATCAGGCTCTCTGCTCAGCAGGGAGCCTGCTTCCCCCTCTGTCTCTGCCTGCCTCTCTGCCTACTTGTGATCTCTCTCTCTCTGTCAAATAAATAAAATTTTAAAAAAGATTTTTTAAAAATTATATTTGTTTAACTCTGTCTATTCCTATCCAGTTAGAATTTCCACATTGAGAAACCATGAGAGTAGAGATATAGATTTGAAAATCACCAGAATTTAAATCACTGTTGGAGCTACGTGAGGTTAAAGTGTGTTATAGGGATTATGTCTGTCATGAAAAGTCAGGGGAGAAAGTGTTAAACTCGAAGTGCATGAGGTTTCAGAAAACTAAGGCAGAAAACTTGAACAAGCATGGCTGGGTAGAGAATTTCCAAGGAAACTAGGACAAAGCACTAGAGCACTGGGAGATCAGACTTACAGAGGAAAGAGTGATCAGAGGTCTAAAATGTCCTACAATAGAAAGGCTATGTACGATAGTCTACACCAACATGAAGTCACAGTGAATTTGTTGACAGAGGCCTCAGTGGAAGGTGGGGGAGAAATGAGATTATATTGCTTTGCAATGTGAATAAATGGGCCGTGCAGAGACAGACACAACAGTTTCATGTTTCTATTTCAAGGAATCTGGCCATGATGGAAAGTTACAAAATAATAGGTATGGCATACAGGTTCAAGGCAAAATTGTCTTTTATAATAATAACATTTCTTTACATTAGCATAGCATAAAAGTATGCATATCACATACACAGTGTATCTTCACATTACTTTAGTGGTTTTCTAGTATTTTATTTAGCTTTGTTTTTTCATTTCTCAACTTGTTCATTTTCTTCAGAATTGATATGTTAATGTCACTATTTTGGAAAAAAATAATTCCAACTGAATCTAAGTTTTCTGTTCTTCACAGCTAATTTTGCTTTTTTCCTCTCTTTTTATATATCACTAGTATTTTCCATATTTTACCTTTTGAATATTATTTAGTAAAAATTTTCCTAAGCATAGTAATAAATTATATTTAGTCTCCAAATTCAAACTCAGATAATATATGTATATACATAAATGGACATACTTCACATTTATAATTATATGCTTTGTTTCAAACTGAAAATATTTGTGTTAATTCATGTAGGCAAGAGCACGTAGAATTAAAATCTATTTAAAACATGTACAAATAAGCCTAAATAATCAACACATATTCTAAATAAAAATATATGAAAACACTCAGCCATTCAGTTTTTCACTTACTAGATTGTCAAAAAGATGCTGATTTTTAGACATATGAGATTAACTTTTAGTCAACTACTGTTTGTTTTAAATATTTTATCTATTCGTGTGTGAGAGAAAGAGCATGAGAAGAGGAGCAGAGGGAGAGGGAGAAGCAGGCTCCCTGCTGAGCAGGGAGTCCAACCTGGAGCTTGATCCCAGGACCCTGAGATCATGATCTGAGCCACTTAACTGACTGAGCCACCCAGGCGCCCCTGTTTGTTTGTTTAAAATTTTATTCTTAAGAAATCTCTACATGTAATGTGGGGCTCTACTTCAAGATCAAGACTCGCATGCTCCACTTACTGTGCCAATCATACACCCCTCAACTACTATTTTAATGGAGGAAGGACTCATTTATTCCAACTATTGCAATATTATGACATTTGTGGTTTGAATAAAGATTAACAAGCTCAGGGGCGCCTGGGTGGCTCAGTGGGTTAAAGCCTCTGCCTTCTCCTCAGGTCATGATCCCAGGGTCCTGGGATCAAGCCTCACATCAGGCTCTCTACTCAGCAGGGAACCTGCTTCCCACTCTCTCTCTGCCTGCCTCTGCCTACTTGTGATCTCTCTCTCTGTGTCAAATAAATAAATAAAATCTTTAAAATAAATAAATAATAAGATTAACAAGCTCAAATTCCTATTTCCACTAAAGATTTTACATTATATATACCATACTTCTACACGATAATTGAGTCACTAGCAGAATCTTTCAAGAACAAAGAAGTTTTGGTAGCTTAAAATTTTAGCAGGGTAGGGTTGAATCACAAGGTTTTCATAAGAACTGACTTTTCAATGGACTCAAAATTTTCTAAATGTTAACATTGTTCTGGATAATTCATATGTTTGGAATGAACAGCCTTACTATTTAGTCTTTTTATTGAATCACTGATTCAGTGAACAAACATAAAGCACTTGCACATTAACAATTCTAACACTAAAGTCCCACACATAATTATTATATTTCAATGATAAATGGCAGAAGTCAAGTGGAATGTAGTTTATTTATATTTACCTTTTCTAATGACAAAAATTTTAATAGGGATAGAAAAGTGAAAAAAAACTTTAGACCATTTTAAAACATTCCCTGAGTTAATCAAAAGACTATTCAATAAAATTAATAATATTACTTAGAGCTATATAATCAAAATGAAGCCTGCTTACTTAGTAACTAATACAATGTTCTTGCCTCAGCAGACAAGTCTCAGATTAGCCATTTCTCTTACTAAAATATATGTCAACTTACATACAGGATGAATAAAAATGTTCAATGCAAATATAATTTTGGTTTTTTTTTTAGACCATTCAAGTTTCCGTGAAAATAATGGCCAAATTTTAAAAATCGTTAGAATTCTCACTCATTATTTAATGTAGGTAGTGTTTTTAAAATGCATAAAAATAAATTTTAACAAAATAACAAAAAAGAAACTGATACTTCATTGTTTTTGAAAACTGCAATTATGGAAAGTAATTCTAGTTTCAGTTTTAGAAGGAACAAGCTGTCCACAAGGTTAGAGAATAATGGTAAGAATTATTTCAAAATCAATATCATTTCTTGGTAAGTTACAGAAATGCTAGATTCTTTCCCTTCTTCTATCCATCTCTCCCTTTGGGAATCTTGCTTTTCATAATAACTCTGTTTCTATTCATAATTTCCTTTGTCTAAGAGGATGCTAACAGAAATGAATATACAGGTTTGCTTCATTCATTTTGATAAAATGTCCACCAAATAAGCCAGTCTGCATTATGAGTCTGGCAACTATCCTTTCAAGTAAAAATTAGGTCCCATGGGAAAAAAGTTGCCTAGTTCAGCACACTACTCAAACAATCACATGGGTGTTTCTCCTTGATGTGCCACACTTCATTGTGTAGTAGATGTTTTTGTGCGTACTTGCATTTCATGTCAGAGTATTTTAAAACTTTGGGTACTCAGGGTCAAGATCTAATAACTTTGATGATGTTTACTGTTTCTTCAGGAAAAAAGTCATATTGGCTTTTTGTTTTCTTCCAATGAGTGAGTGGAGAATACTCCTACTGCTGCTTGGTGGCACTGCCCTGGTCTGTGTTACTGGGCCAGTATTCTTACTCACCACTGATTTTGCACCATCAGTGCAACTATGAATACAGTAAAATAATAACAATAATAATATAATTCTTTTTTAAAAAGATTTATTTATTTGACAGAGAGGAGGGGGAGGGGCAGACGGTGAAGCAGACTCCCCACTGAGCAGTGAACCAAATGTGGGACTGGATCCCAGGACCTTGGGACCACGACCTGAGTTGAAGGCAGATCCTTAACCAACTGAGTCACCCATGTGTCCCAAGAATAATAATTATTCTTAATATCTTTATAAAAATAGTTTTGATTTCAGGGTACCTGCGTGGCTCAGTTGGTTAAGCATTCAACTCTTGATTTCAGCTCAGGTCATGATCTCAGGGTCCTGGGATGGAGCCCTGCTCCGTGAGTAGTCTGCTTGGGATTCTCTGTCTCCCTTGGCCTCTGCCCCTTTCCCTTTCTCTCCCCCCCCC
>CM053607.1:13339722-13363200 GCA_028646535.1 Procyon lotor
GGGGGGGGAGTTATCGATCTCTGGCCAAGGTATGTAGATGGAAATGCTTGCAGGTCCTAAAGCAAGAGAAAGCTTTGGCTGATTGAAGAAAAGAATAAGTTGGCCAGTTTAATAGAGTTAATTTAGTCAAAATAAAAATAAAAACTTTGATCTAAATTGTGACAAGAAGTCAAATTGTGTAAAGTCCTGTGAGCTATGGTAAGGAATCTGAATTTTTTGATGATGCAATTGAGAATTTAGAAACTTAGAATTTAGAAATTGCTGGTAGGTTTTAGTAAGAGAATGAATTAATCTGATCTGCATGATGAAAATCATAAATTCTAGTGTCCATTTTCAGATGCAGAGAGAGTTAATGGACTATTACAATTTAGGCCTAAGTAATTGTGTTTTGGAAAAAAAATAAAAAAATTGTGTTTTGGGATTATGGTGATAGCTAGCAAAGGTTCATGGTCAACAGTGGATGGATTTGTAGTAAATATAGGTGTGTGTATATATATGTGTGTGTGTGTGTATGAGGTGGATTGACTGGTTCTTGGTAATGAGTTGGATGTAGGAAATTCAGGGAAATCAAGGATGAAGAATAACTTCTAGACTTTTCACATGACACACCGTGTACACGATCATGCCATTTACTGAGATGTGATAATGGAAGTAATTATGAGAGAAATAAGTCTGGAGTTCTACTGTGACATATTATTTGGAATATCTGTGAGACATCTAAATTGGAAACATAAAATAGCTATTTGATTATTTGATCCAGGAGTTAGGTCAGGGCTAGGAATATAATTGGAAGACAAACATAGATGATTATGCTATTAATATATAAATTTCCAGCAAGTAATTAGACTAGATATATAATAGAGGTTCTGGCTGGAAATCAGTAATGGATTTATAGATGCAAGAGTTTCCAGAAACTCATAGCTTGAGGGAAATTTTCAAATCAACTTTTTTGATGTTCACTAAATTTTTGGATGGAAAGTAACTTTTCTCACTGCTTGCATGTCAATAGGATATCCAGTATCACTCATCCAACGTTTTTAAATATCAGAGAAATGGGGGAACTTTAAGCAGGGGAGACTGAAGTGGTGAAGAAAGGGCACCTGGGTGACTCAGTAGGTTAAACATCTGACTCTTGGTTTTGACTCAAGTTATGATCACGCTCAGTGTGGAGTCTGAGATTCTTTCCCCCTTTCTCTCCCTCCCCCTCTGCTCTCTCTCTAAAATAAATAAAATCTTTTAAAAATTTATCTTCCTTTTTTATTATTACTATAAAATTATACCTACTTTGAAATTATTAAGCAGTAGAAGGGGTAACATTAAATGTATCCAGTGAGTTAATTTATTAATATATTAATAAATAATTCAATTAGATGACCTACAGTTCAATAGCTTTACTTTTAAGAACTTTATGCAAATGCTCTCAAAACTTTATTTGTAGTTTTTTTTTTTAAAGATTTATTTATTTGATAAAGAGGAGAGAGATCACAAGTAGGCAGAGAGGCAGGCAGAGAGAGAGGGGGAAGCCGACTCCCTGCTGAGCAGAAAGCCCAATGCAAGGCTTGATCCCTGGACACTGAAATCAGGACCTGAGCGGAAGGCAGAGGCCTTAACCCACTGAGCCACGCAAGTGCCCCTATTTGTAGTTTAGATGTGGGTATGGTAGCTTTCCTGTATTCCTCACACAACATTATATATACATAAATAACATATGTATATTTGTTGTACATATATATGCATTGTACATATATGTACATATATATGTTATGTTTTTACTTATTGATTTAACCACTCTTTCACCCATTTATTCAACAAATATTTTTGAACAATTATACATCAGGCACTCTGCTGGTACTAGATATTATTATGTATTTTCTGTAGACACTACTATTTAGAATCAGCCAATAATCTACTGAGTATATATATATATATGTATATATATACATATATATGTATGTTTGCTTACATAACTTAACCTCATATTATAAAACATTTTAAATATATTAGTACTATGAATATATTTAAATTTATGGAACATTTTACATTTAGTATCATTTTCATTGAATAGTTGCTCAAAAAGGGATTAAGAAATTGATCATGAGTATTTCTGGCTCTTTGTGAATATTGTCAAAATCCTATTCAGAAGCATTGTGCCATTTCCATACAAATATCAGCAATTATGGAGTGATCTAATACAGTTCCATGTCGCCAACATTGGTTAACATATTTTGCTAATTAGATTTGTGAAACGGACATTATTCTTTAATTTGTCTCATGTTTCTCTCATTTTGAAAAATTTTCTTGATTTAGTCCTAAATGTACTTTATCTCTCGGTAAATTGCATATTTGTGGTCTGCCTAGTTCATTTACTAGAATCATAGCTGTTTTCTACTTATTTTGTCTCTTCACTTAATGATATATTCTTCTCTTGGTATTTCTACTGAAATGAATTTCCCACCATAGATTCTGGTCATGATTTTCAATCTTTCTTACTACTTCTCCAATTAACTGAATTGGCAGTATTTATACAGAGTGAGTTGGTTCCTTTCTGCTTTGGTGGACACTTGCCTAGTGGTAAGGTTTTTTTTTTCATTTATTTTCTTGTACTTCATGGTTTGTCTGAAGAGTGTGCCATATCTTCTCTAGTGGTTTTGCAAGTGCCCTGTATTTATAGGTGTTCCTATGGGCAGATATTGTTTTTAATTCTGCTAGAGTCCAATGGATGTATTGATTCTACTTCAATTTTTTTTTTTTATGTTAATGTCTCCTGACACTCAGTTTTTCACAGGGGCAGTTAGCACCTGATTTTTTTCTTCAGTGAATATTTTCCCGTCTTTGGCTCAGGGGTTATTTTTCAAGTTGCAGTTTAAAACGCTGAAAGTCTCTCTTCTTAACTCAGGCTTGTGCAGAAAGCCCACTTCCAGCGACCTTCCGAATGATGGGCAGAGCCTTGTATCCCAGATTTCCACAAGCATTCAGAACTGGTTCTGATGGTGTGTACCTGTTCCTGGTTTTAACTCTTCTTCCGTCCCCTCTGATGTCTCTGGCTTTGATTCCCTCATTGTTTCTGATGACTGGTTTGTCATTTTTGCTTTTCATTCAACTATATGTTTTTAATGCTTTCGTTTTTATATGTCAGACTTTTTGTTGAGGGATTTTCCTATAATATCCTTAACAGATTATTGTTGTTCCAGAATGTATAGTTGTTGGGGTTAGTTTTGTTATTTCTGTTAGACCTCTAAGAGTCATTAGCTATCATTCTTTCAGTGTTTGATAAATATTCCTTATGGTATATTTCAGTTTGTTTTCAGTGACACTTTGGTCCCTCTGGAATGAATAGATATTTAGTATGAGGTCATTTTTACAGTGAGGTAAGGTTTTTAGTTGACTTTTCCCAACTGTTAAAAAATTTTAGTAGTATTTATTGAATACCCTTTCCTCACTCTTTCTTGTACTATTGATAATTTTATATAATGTTTCATAAATTTATATAAAAATAGAAAAATATAATGGTAAAAATTAGAAAGCCCATCAAGATTATATCCTAGTTAACCACAAATGAAATAAGGAAGTGAATAGATAATAAGCGAATAGGGGCAAAATAAATAAAGTAAAATATGAAATTTCCTGTCACTCTCCACTTTGTACCTTCTCAAAGGTTTATATGTGCCATTTATATTAAACTGAAAAAGCATGGGGGGCATTTTGAGAAGAAAGGGAAAAGGGAATGGGGGGAAATCGGAGGGGGCGATGAATCATGAGAGACTGTGGACTCTGAGCAACAAACTGAGGGTTTTGGAGGGGTGGGTGGGGGTTTGGGTGAGCCTGGTGGTGGGTATTGAGGAGGGCACGCATTGCATGGAGCACTGGGTGTGGTGCATGAACAATTAATCTTGTAACACTGAAAAAATAAACATATCTGGGAGAAAAAATATTAAATTAAAAAATATTTTTACAAAGGCAATCATAATATACACACTGTTCTGTACCTTACTGTGTTCACTTAGATATCATTCTTTCCTGGATTCACAGTTACGTTTTGTTTTGTTTCACTTTTACTTTTTAACCTATGGATGATAGTTTGTTTAACTGGTTGTCTTCACTTGAATACACTTTTTCTTTTTTTTTTTTTTAAGACTTCATTTATTTATTTGACAGGGAGATATCACAAGTAGGCAGAGAGGCAGGCAGAGAGAGAGGGGGAAGCAGGCTCCCTGCTGAGCGGAGACCACCCCCAGGCAGGGCTCCACCCCAGGATCCTGAGATCCTGTCCTGAGCCAAAGGCGGAGGCTTTAACCCATGGAGCCACCCAGGTGCCCTGCACTTTGCTTTTTCTAGCAATAGCAAAATGACTATCTTGTACTCACTTCTTATGATCATCAGATCAAAATAAGGCATATTGAAGTATTCTTAGATATTGTCAACTGCTCCCTAAAAATTATGTCAGCCATTTTAAATTATCAATAAAAGATTATGAACACCCTCATTTCTTATGCCCTCTATAGTATTGGATATCATGAAATTTCTTAAATGTGTCTCCTGTAAATGGAAAGTTAAAATGCCATCTTTGTTTTAATTTACATTTCTTAAATTATGAGTAGTATTTGAGTTACACTTATTTTTTCAAAGATTTTATTTATTTATTTGTCAGAGAAAGTGCACAAGCAGGGAAGCAGTGGGCAAAGCAGGCAGAGGGAGACGAAGGCTCCCTGCTGAGGGAGGGAGGGAGCTAGTTCCCAGGACCTTGGGATCATGACCTGAGCCGAAAGCAGAGCCACCCAGGCATCCCTGAGTTACACTTTAAAAATTTGAATTAATGAGACTCAAATAATACACCACAAATTTTTAATTCATATTTGGCCTTTCAAAAGAAGCAGAAAAAAATTCTGTCAGTTTTCTAATGTTATTTCTAAAATTTTGATATTTTAAAGTTGATATTTATAGTTGCCTTTAGTTTCTACTTTTTCCTATTTCTTGTACTTGCTTTATCTAATTTTCTATTTTTTTTTTAAATTTGGGAAGTCATCTATTTTTAATTCACAGTACTTTCTTTGCTTTATTTTATATATCAATTATTTCATTATTTTAATTCATTATTAATATTATTTTCCTTGTTATTTTTCTAATGTACTCCACAGGAAAATGATTTTCTTCTCCACATGCTGCAGTTTCACAGCAAAGTAATTTCCTAGTTTCTATTATTATCACAGTCACATGCATCTCATTCACTCATTTCAAAAGTATGAACCAACTCAAGTGAAAGATTCTTAGTCTTTAAACTTCCTTTCATTTACTCTCGGCTCACACAATAATTGAATGTTTTGGATCATGTATGATTGAGCTTTTTATTTGTTATTTGATTCAAGAGAGCATAGATAGACAGCATTAATCATGGGATATATTAATTTTTCAATGCTTGTGGAAGATTGTATAAGATACATAATAATTGCAATCTGAATTTTGGCATTAAAATAAATATAAAGTGGTATATGGTTGATAATTCATTATCATTAAATGATAATTCATTTAAAATTTTATAATATAAATTTTATTATATACGTCAAACAAACCAAAGGATGAGTAAATAAGAAAGTTTGTTTTATGACCTGTTATGATGAAATGTCTTTTTAAGATAAAAACTGAAATATGAATGGTAAATAATTAATATTTAAATTACAAAAGAATACGTAGTATACTGTGAAAATTTTTAGAGAGACAGTTAAAACAGTGGGGGTACTAATTCTGTTGCTGAGGGTACAGTTTAGCCTCATACCATGATTATAGCAATAAAGTTAATGATATCATTAGAGTCACACCAACATTTTTATAGTGCTATTAAATGGATATACTTACTCAAGGTGCGTGAAAGGGAGCAGGTTTTAATAGATTAAAAAAATGATGTTTTCTGCCATTTAGATTTTTTTTTTTAATTGGAGATGAATAGGAAGCATGATTAATAATAATGGAAATAGATTAAAAGGAGCAGTTGAATGGAGGCATTTTGGGGCCTCACATTAAATATAATTTTAATTTCAGTGTATAAAGGGATTGTTATTGAAATATACTAACATGCAACATTAAAACACCTAAAAAGATACATTATATATTAAACTGGTAAAGGATAATATCAATTGTGTGATGTTACCTTCCTTTAAACCTCAGACCTACTAATTATGTAGCCACAATTGTGTAACAATTAAATCCCCAAGAGATGGCCTGTCAGCTAAAATCTGTGGTACATTCAAAGGGGTATTTATTCCTCTTCTAGAGCCAGAATGGGTCATACTTAGTAAGGTGTTGTGGGTTGAATTGCATCTGCAAAAAGAATGTGTTGAACATTCCCTAGGACCTATGAATGTGGTCTTTGAGGAAGAGGGTTGTGCAGATGTAATTAAGTTAAGATAAAGTCATCACATGATCTCTCTGATAAGAAGAATTTGAGAGGCAAGGCAGGCAATTGTGGGGGGGGGTGGGGGAGAGAAATGAAACAGGAAGGGGGGATGGGGAGGGAGACACACCATAAGAGACTCCTAGACTCACAAAAAGAACTAAGGATGGCTGGGAGGTGGGGGTGGAGGGGGGGGCGGGGGGGACGGGGAAGGAGTAGGGGTAGGGTGCCTGGGCTGTGGGCATTGGGGAGGGTATGTGCTATGGTAAGTGCTGTGAAATGTGTAAACCGGACAACTCACAGACATGTACCCTGGGGCAAATAATACATTATATGTTAATAAAAAAATAAAAAAAAATAAAGGTCATTAGGGTGGACCCTAAGCCAACATGATCAGTGTCTTTGTAAGAAAAAGATAGAGATACACTAGGTAAAGGGAGCCCTGTGATGGTAGAGGCAGAAATTAGAGCGATGCATTTGCAAGCCAGCTAACTCTAGGAGTTTCCAGCAAAGCACCAGAAGCTAAAAAGAGGCAAAAAGGATTCTCTTTTAAAGGTATCAAAGACGGTGTGGCCCTAATGTCTTTGGTTTTAGGCTTCTAACCTCTAGAACTGTGAGGCCCAATAAATGTGGTGTTTTTAGCCACCAGATTGTGGTATTTTTTTTTTTTTATGTGGCCTTAGGAAACTAATGCAGACATGGGACATTTGGAATATATCCCTTGGCAATTATAGGGACTTGTTTGGCAAAGGAAAATGCATTGGGTTTGTATGAATTCTACTCATGCCTGATGTTTCAGAATCTAGAACTGTTTCTGAGGTTTCTAATAGCTTTCATGTCAAGGGAAAACTTGGAATTTTCAGGAGATAAATTAACCATGGTTTACTTTACAAAGAATCATTTCACAGCACTAAAATAGAGAGAGAGAGGGAGGGAGGGGGGAGGGTGGGAGGAAGGGAGGAAGGAAGGAAGGAAGGAAGGAAGGAAGGAAGGAAGGAAGGAAGGAAGGAAGGAAGAAAGGAAGGAAAGGAAAGGAAAGGAAAGAAAGGAAGAAAGAAGACAGAAAAAAAAGAGAAAAATCATAAATAATTTGGTTCAGATTAACCAGGTTGAACTCCCAAGCTCACTCAGCAGTGTTGTGCAACCTCTTGATTTACTTTGCTACAATTACACTTGCCTTTTTTACCTTGAAGCTCCAACAAAAGTCAAGCACACAGAGATCCTGTATTCTTGGGTGACATATATCTTAAGATGGAGAAAATATGTCAGGATTTTGCATAAATTAAGTCAGAATTGAAATTTGCAGGAGCTAATTCATTTATATCATGAATATAACTCTCAAAACAGACTTAACCTTCATAAGTTTCAAAGTGTTATCCAGAAATGTTCTTTACCCTCAAAAACTTTTAGAAATAGAAGGAGCAGATCCTAGATGTACTAACAAGTAGATAATTTTATCAGATAACTGTTACATGTTCAGGTCTGTGCTATTTAATTTAAGAATACATATCACACAGTGCAACATGACTTGAACTCTTGAACAGCACAAATTGAGTAGATGATGCAAAGCTAACAAAAAGGGTGTGTGTTAAATATACTAAGGGATTCATAGGACTTGGAAGAAAACCTCACTTGAAGTCTTAGCAATGTTAGCAATGATGTGTAGGAGTTATTCATATTAGCTTAGGAGAGCTGATTACTAAATTCTCAGAAATTTTTCAAGGTGACTATCAAACACAGTCATTATTGAAAATCAATCACATATTTGTATCGGTAATTATAGATTAATTGTGTAAAATATTAATTAGGTAAAACTCATTTATTTTTAATTATTTTACTACATTTTGATATTATCTTCATTTTTAAGGATATTTTGTATTTATCACTCATCTATGGCAGAAATACCACATAATAGAATGCTAATATAGATTTCTTGCCAACTCTGTATACTGTGCAGTGACATCAGGTTGATAGTTTGAAACTAACTGTGCTGGGAACAAACAGAAATTGGCAAACATTGCTAATTTGTTTCTGTATTGCTTTTTTTCTCCAGAGAGTCAGATGTTAAACATTAACCAGTACTCAGCAAAGCACTGTCTATAGGGTGCTGAATTTCTCTGCTTCCATGAATATTGTTTATTACTTCCTCCTTTTAAAATCTCTTTCTTCATATAGCTTCCATGATATATCAGATTCCTCACTTTCTCCCTGTCTCTCTGGGTGTTCCTTTTTCACAGACTACCAAAAACTAGAAATGTTGGTCTCAGTCCTAGTAATTCTCTCTTATCCTACTAAATATAGGTAATTTCAACCATTTCTATTCTTTTAAATGGTATTTATATGCTGATTATTTCCATAGGGAATTCAGGGAGTAAATTATGTGTTGACCACTGCATTTTTCTTACAGTGAATATGCATTTAATAGTTTACAAAATGTGCTATTTTCTTTTAACTTCACTTCATATTTTACTTCTATATCTGCCTTACTTGGAGTAATGCAATAATTTTAAATACTAGATGTTCACGGATTAATTAAAACTGCAACATCAATACCAAAACTGTACCTTCTTTCAAAATGATCGTATATAGGTCCACAGTGCTAAGCAGGCCTTCCCAACAGGTGATAAACCAGACTTTGTTAGCCAAGGCAGGTTTGACTTTTACTTAAAATAAATGGAGATAATTGGTGGATTTGAGACAGATAAATTATATCATGTAATTTATGTTTTAAATAATCATTTGATTGGCTGTGAAATAGGGAGCAAGAATGGAGGGAGGATGCCAAGTTCAGAAATTATTGCAGTATTTCAAGTGCAAGGTTATAGTAGTACTAAGAAAGAAGAAATAAGAGGAGAGAGGGAAAAATAGGATTTTAAATTACAGTTGGAAAAATATGCTAAAAATTGACACAGAGGATAAGGAACAATGAGTAATCATAATCTCTATATTTTTGTCTTGAGCAACTGCTGTTCTTTGTCAAGAGAAAACTGAGTGAGCAGACTTCAGAAGAAAAGTAGATCCACATTTTGTTTTGGCTATGGTCACTAAGCTTTTACATGCTTATTATGGGAAATATCAAATATAAATCTAATACCTGATATATGGCA
Organism: Procyon lotor; assembly: GCA_028646535.1. Taxonomy (NCBI): domain Eukaryota; kingdom Metazoa; phylum Chordata; class Mammalia; order Carnivora; family Procyonidae; genus Procyon; species Procyon lotor. The sequence goes on from CM053607.1 coordinate 13,349,215, forward strand.
AGAACATGCTATATACTATGTGGCCACTCACTTGGAAAGTCACTTGGTTTTGAAGAGCTAAAATAATACAGAGTATGCTTGTAAAGTGACTAGTAGCTGATTTCAATGAGCTTTGAAAGAGGTTATTATAAAAATAAGTTATTATAATTTTTGAGTGATGTCATAGACATGATAATTGTGAAGTATCTCTAACCATTTTCTGTAATTAAAGAGGAAAGTTAAAAAAAAGTTTAAAAGATTTAAAAAAAAAATGAAGGAGGGATTGTCAATACATAAAACTGCAACCCTGTCCATATCAATGAACTGAAAGGAGTGTTAGTATCCTCACACAACATCGATTCCTCTCCTGTCTGACATGGCCAATATTTTTAATTTTGCAAAAGTGATTTATATTTTTATATTGCCTATTGCTTTTTAAAAGAAGTAGGTACCTATATCTGATATCAAATGTGTTCTTTCTGTTTAGCCTTTCTGATACTTTCCTCCATTAAGAAGAGTAACAGTGTTGAGTGAAAAGTTAATTACAGCCAATTTCCAAATTGTCTCTTTGATTGTAGCAAATCACCCCATTTTCAAAGTTATTTTCTGATTACACATCTCTCATTTCCAAGTCAAAAGTATAGAGTTGGTTGGACACACTTGTTAAGTTTTTATGTAAGGACTCTGTCGACACCTTAGAGAAAGTATTATTTTTGAAAAATCCTTGTTATTCAAGTGGAATTGATATGACACTCCCACTCTTAGAGTTCAGCACATCTGAAACTTTCAAAAACTTTGAACCCTCCAAAGATCTGCATGCATTTTTGTAAGGGAGTTAATGGGGTGAGAAATGAAAGGAGAAATGCTTTCTGTAAAGAAGCATGTTCACACTGCATTCAAAACAAGGAATTTCAGATTTCCTTAACTTGTATATGAAAGGGGTGCATAATTCTGCTCAAGGATTGTTGAAAACTTTTGTTCATTTTGTCAATGCTATTTATTTCTTGTCAAGCATTATATCAGATTTTAGTACAAGGTAGTAATAGTAAAAGGTCTGTCTCATAACATGTGAACTAAAACATTAATAAAACAGTATATTGAAGGCATGATACATATTATCAATTGGAAACCTTTGTTTTTTATCTTTTAAAAATTTTCCTTTTGTTTTATGCTTTTTGTTTCTTTTTTATTGTTGTTATATAAAGACATTGAGGTAAACGAGAATTCTTATTGTGACAGTAACACAATTGTACTTAGTACCCAGGTGACATTTATTGAAAAAATGATCATCATAAGCTATTTATAGATACATTGTTTCAGTTGCTGCTGCCTAGTAGCAAAAGAGATCCCAAATTCTTACATCATAATATTGAGAACAAAATAAATATCTTGGAAAAATTATAGGAAATATGTATTCTTTGCATCTAAGAACAGCCTATTACCTTTTACCTTTTTTAAAATTTAAAATATCAATTTTTTTAAAACTTCAATGGGACAAATGCTTTTATAATTTTAAACATATCTTAATGCTGCCTCATTCTAATATATTTTGAACCATACAGTCAAAGGGAGTTAAAATTAGTGTAAGGATTCAGGGATTTAAGAATACAGAGGATTAAATCCCTGGTTATTGTTCTGCATTATTTAAGTTACTTGACTGTATCACAGTAATTTACTGGATAATGGCATTTTGATCTACACTTCTACATAACTTGATTAATGTTGAATGACCTTTTAACAAACTGAAACTCATTATGATTATTGGCTTAGAATGTGCCTGTTTTATTTATTTTGGGGGGAGGTGAAGGAAGGATAGAGGAAATTGAACTCATTCACTGACATAATTTTTATCCATTAACTAATGTTAAAACTGTATGGTATATTAGGGTGCCTGGGTGACTCCACTGGTTGAGTGTCTGACTCTTGATTTCGGCTAAGGTCCTGATCTCAGGGTGATGGGAATGAGCCCCATGTTGGGCTCAGAGCTGTGTCTGCTTGTCCCTCTCCCTCCCCCTCTGCCCCACCCTGCCTATCCTGGGTGCAGGCAATGCAATCTCTCTAAAACAAATAAGTAAATTAAATCTTAAGAAAAACAAAAACTATATGATATATTAAAGAAACTCACAAGATAAATATAAGGATTTAATTTTCCCTTTTTATGTGTTACTTTTAAAACCTTTTTCATTTTCTAATGTTTAAGTCTGTATTCTCTAATATCATTATTTTAAATGAAATGGCTTTATTTTAGATACGGTATAGCAAGTGGTAACCCTGTTTCCCAGATGTATTGTTGTTTTTATTTTTAATTTTGGTGGTTTAATTTGTCTTCAAAAGTTGGGAAATACAAGGGAAATTCATGATTCAGGATTCATTCAGCCTGTGTGTGTGTGTGTGTGTGTGTTCACAGCAAATAACTAGAAAATATTTGGGTTTCAGTGACATCCCAAAGTAAACTGAATTTAGGCTAAAGTTATAGATTCACATTATTTTCACTATATATATATATATATATGTATATATGTATATATATATTTCCTTTTAGTACTTGTATGATTTTAATTGGTTATTTTAATTACAAATCCCTATTATTTTATCTCTTATGTCTCTTAATTTGGTTTGAAAGCTAAAAACAATTCAATCTCGTCATTCTTCTACATTTTCTTGAAATCATTCAAACCTTACCTCCTTTTATATATGCTAAAGTCCTGCTTTGAGTTTAAAACGTACGGATGCATATACTTATACAGTATACATGTGTGTGAATATGCACACATGTGCATGTGTAAGGAAAAAGTAGTTTATTAGTTTAAAAAATGAAAAGCCTTTAGAACCAAAACCAGATTTGGAATATAATAATTCGAAATCTCTCAGCTGGTGGCTAATTCTACTAATCTGTGCTAGTTAAACAAGTTGCATTGTTTTCTATAATCATGGATTAATGTACACAACCTAAGTGAGATAAGTATAACTTTGCTTTATTCTAATGTATTTGAATCATGGATTGTGATCGTTTAGAATATATTTTAAATCAAATACAAGCGTGGAATCAAATCCCTTTATATTTTCTTGTTCATTTTCTGGAAATTGAATTGATTAATAAAGTGCTAAGGCTGCTTGTCTTACATTCACAATACGCCATTTATTTGAAAACTGTCATATGAAACTTCTTAAGTACCAACTTTTACACATAATTGGTGCTACTTTTTATTTTCATGATAGTTTTAGAATTTAACAAGTCACTATGGGCTCATTTTACATATGACAGCCTAAGCCTCCGACTTCAACAATTAGTTATTAATTATTAAGGCTGCCTTGAACCTTCTCCACAAGATAATTCATAAATGTATGGCCTCGTGATATTTTAGTGTCGCAGTGTTAGCCTGAATAGAATTTCTATGGATAGGAAACAAATCACAGGAAAATCATTTGAAATTAAATGATAATCTTCAGCTAGACTTCTGTTTTAAAGAAGAAGATTTCTCCTATAGATATGCAAACATGCTATCCAACATAGGACTTTTTCACTAAGTCTGCTTTTGAACACATGACCATTGTTTCACAGTAAAGGAGTCCAGAAAAATAATGTCTGCTTAAATGAACAGACATTGAATGAACAGAATGAATTAAAGTTGACCTGTGAAATTCTTGTGCCATTACTAGACAGTGAAGAGAAGCATTCAATATACTATCTCACCTATACAGCCTGGATACGTAATTTGTGTTGGGATTGTTTACATCACAACTAACTGAAAATGATTAAACTAATGATTCAGTTGGATTCATATATAGATTCAAATTTGGAACTAAGTGTGCTCTTTACTCTTTGTTGGAGCACTGATTCCCCTTCACATCTCAACCATTCCCATCAAAGATGACCTATGATGCAGACATCTTATCCATTCTCAAGACTGACTGATTCATTGTGGGTAAATCCCATTATTTTTCCCAGTGAATGGCGACAAATGGAGTGTAGTCTTAAACTGACGTGCCTGACTATACCTACACATTATCACAACAATAGGAACAGACTAAAAAAGCAGCGAGATCACAGAAAGGATCTTGTGTCACAATGAGATGTAAACACAAGTCACTGAGACTTCAGTCATATCTGGGACTCATACTCTTTATATTACCTAGTAATAATGCAAAAACATACAAGGAAAAGAAAACAAAGAAATGAAGGGTGCCAAAATAGAAAAATGTGTCAAAAAGGATATGCAAAACCAGGGCCAAGAGGAGTAGTAACATTATAGATTATTTTGTGTAACTTTCCCTCATTCACCAGTGTTCTTCACTGAAACAGTCTTTTACAATTTAATGAATAAATATAACAATATAATTATCAGTAACATACTATGAGAATGACATTTTAAATACAACCATTCGGTTTGTCACTTAAGATCCTATTTTCAAAAATGCCTACTCTCATTATTTTTAGACTTCCTTGGAGAAGAGATCTCTTGTATTTCCTCTTTCTACATCCATGAACCAAGCATTTAGAGTTTTTACTGCTAACCCACAGCTGTAAGTAAAATATGCGTATGTCCACAGTCACAAGCATTCTCAGACACATCATATGCTGACAAAATTGCAGTCCCCCCTTTTATAGCAGCTCCATTCTCCAAAAAAATGTACACAATGAGATAGCAGTACTACTTAGTTGTTGGAAGCAATAATTCATCATTTCTTTTTTGGTGTTTTGAGTTGCTTTTCTTTACTATGTAATTATTTCACTACAAAAATATTTAATAAGGAGACATTTTACAACTAAAATTATACTTGGAATCATGGAAAACACAACATAATTACTTGAGTTTGAAATCATAGTTAGAAAGCCAGAAGAAATCATGGAAAGCACAACATAATTACTTGAGTTTGAAATCATAGTTAGAAAGCCAGAAGAAAATTGTCCTGAATCTCTAAAAAGACATACACAGGAAAAATGCAAAAAAAATGGCAGTAAGTTAGTGACTTTTGAAGTTTAAGTTTGAAAAAGTTACTGACTTTTGGACCATAATTTTTTTTTCAACAAGTCTGGATTCAAATGCCAACTAAATGTCTTAACTTTGAATACATTATCAAAAATCAAAAAGACTAATTTTTGGGGTGTTAGAATTATATGAAACATTTCTTGGACACTTTTCCTGATAATTTAAAATGTTTGAGCTTTTACTGTTGTTTTTACTATGGGATCATGAGTTTAATAACAGCTATAATCATCCTTTATCATAGTAACTGTTATTTCATTCACTATGGAAGACAAACTGGTTTTCTTAGAATCTTAAATTAAAGGATAAACATCATTATTTAAACTACTCTGATAATAATAATCTAGAGGTATCACATAATGAATATATTTTAGGAAACAAATTTTTAAGACAATTTGTTTTTATTAAAGCAGTGATAAGCATCCATGTCTTCATATTAATATTTGAATATTAATATTAATATTAACATTCTTTTATTTATATTTCTTTAAATTCCCCTTTCTTCATAATTCAGGGTTACATTAGAATAAAAAATATACTTGTATTATGATTTTACTATTATGCATGTGCTTGTAATAAATGGAGAACAGTAAAAAACATGTCAATTCAATGAATGATCTGTTGGAATGATTGGAAGGAAATATTTTAAAAGTTAAAGCTACTGACAGATTTTAGTTTATGCAATCAAAATCCACAATTAAAGCATCAGAATAATGTAAAAATGTATCTTAAGCAATTTTGTAGATTTTTAAGCACACGACATCAGGGTATTGCCATACTCCTTATTCTGGCAACTGTACATTGGATTATCCTGAGAAAAAAATACCATCAATGAAAGGCTATACGAGTTACCTTCTAGAACGTAGTTTCAGACAAATATATCAGCATCTTAGTTTTAAATTCACTCTCCAGCAAGGGAGTTGCTATCAGTTACTTCTCAAAAAGAATGAAAAAGTAAAGCAGAATAACTAAATATATATGTATATATTAACAAATATTTACAAATACACTTTGGAGCAGATAGATATGATCAAATCATTTACAGAATGAATAGTAGACACATTGTATACAGTTGTGGTTTTTGACCTGCAAAAAAGCATGTGACCTAGAGCTTGAAGCACCAGCTGAAATCTAACTTCTACTCTGCTCACAAGAATTTGCATATTTGTACCAACAAAGTGAAGCCTATTTTTCTAAGGTGCCTTGATAGCAGGCTGAATAATGCCTCATTCCAGATGCCCCCATAAGTTGTGACTATTGTACCTTAAGTGGGAAAAGTCACTTTGCAGATGTGATTAATATAAGGATATTGATATAGGAAGATTATCCTGGGTTGCCTAGGTTGATCCAATATAATCACAATGGTCTAATAAGAAGGAGGCAGAATGTCAGTGTCAGAGAACGTGATATGAAGATGCAAACAGAGGTTAAGAGTGATACAGGGACAAAAGCCAAGGAAAGGGGGCAATCTTTCTAAAAGCGGAAAGAAGTTGAGAAAAAGAGATTTGCCCCCAGAGACTCCAGAAGGAACAATTTCTGCTGATACATTGATTTTAGTCCAGTGAAACTGATTTTGGAATTCTGACCTCCAGAAGTATAAGATAATATACTTATGTTATTTTAAACCACTCTATTGGAGATAATTTGTTAGGCAGCGGAAACTAATACAACCTTAGAGCCTAGAATTGACTTGGATGAGAGAGGAGGTTCAAAAGGATAATGATTTCCCATTTTAAATGGACTATGGCTATCATAATTAATTGCGAATAGTATCTGTTCCAGCATTTTGCATTTGCAGTCAGTAAATCTGGATCAAACATACATCTTCCGGCACATTAATTCATACTTTAGTTTTCTCCTTTATTATAGTTCAAGGAACAACTCAGTTCCCACTTATTTATGGAGTTTTTTCTATCATTTGTACCACCTGAAAGAATTCAATGCACAAAACTTCATATTTTGAGAGACAAAATGTCTACTTTACCTCCATCAAGGTTGATAGCTTTTGATTTTGAAATGTCAGAAAACATCTCCATTTCATAACACAGAAATTGATAAAAAAATGATTGTTCATTATTTTTCTTTACCCTGAATCATTGACTAAATATACTAAATCCATTTTGACCCATTAAATCATTTCCACATTACAATTTTTTAAAGATTATTTAATGATCTTGAATTCTATAAACATTTTCTTGAAACAATGAATTTTAAGGATTTTTTTTTAGTGTGAAAAGTAATATTTTCCCATTATTTTTGCTTTTTGCCAAAGTAAGGAGTAAGTTTTTATTGCTAAATAATATACTTTGTGATTGCCCAAAACATCCTTGGCTCTAACTATAAATTTAATAATAGTGGAGTCAACTTTTATATCCCAAATTAATATTAGAAGTTATAATTTTTGTCCTTTCTTTTTTTGGCTTATCCATGGTCATCAAATTAACCTGATCCTCAATTTACATTGTGCTTTGTAGACATAATCAGCATCAAATTATTTTTCCTAATTAAATCTCTCCTGTCAAGATGAGCCTCATTTCTTACTGTCCATCATTGGCACAGATAAATCAGGGGTTCATTGTCATTTTTACATCACCATATTTATACTACTTTTAAGCTGAATGGCAAGACTACTAGATTCAGAATTACTACTCAAGTGTTATTTTTGATGTTTTTGCAGATTTTTAAAAAGAGTAACTCTCTTTAAGAAGAAACGAACTAAGGGTGGCCGGTGGGGGGGTGTGTGTGGGTGGGTAGGGATAGGGTGGCTGGGTTGTGGACATTGGGGAGGGTATGTGCTGTTAAGTGCTGTGAAATGTGTAAACCCTACGATTCACAGACATGTACCCTGGGGCAAATAATACATTATATGCTAATAAAAATAAAAAAATAAAAAAAAAATAAAATCTACCTCAAAAAAAAAAAGATTAAAAAAATAAAAAGAATAAGGGATTCTGTGGAGCCTGGATGGCTGTCAGTTAAGTATCTGACTCTTGATATCAGCTCAGGTCAGGATCTCAGGGTCCCTCTGTTTGAGTCCTGTGTCAGGTGTGCTTCAGGATTCTCTCTCCCTCTTCTTCTTCCCTTCCTCCTCCTCCTCCAAAATAAATAAATAAATCTTAGAAAAACAAAAAAGAGGAAAGAATTCCTAGCTAGATACAGTAATATGGTAGATATAATTAATATTTCAGTTTCAGGAGAGGAGTAATTTACTGGTTTTGTATCACAGTTTTTTGATAAAATCAAGCATGAGTAGTGCTGTCTGGTAGGATTTTCTGTAAAGATGAAAAAATTCTGTACTCTCCAGTATACGAGTCATTGGCTACATGAGACATTGAGCATTTTAAATATGCCTTGTGTGAATACAACCCTAAATATTTTTTTACAACCCTAAAATTTTAATTATATTTCATTTAATTTAAATTCAGGTTCAAATAGCCAGAAATGCCTTGTTGTTACTGTGTTGAAAATATAAGTCTAGAACAAAGAATTGTGAGCTATGGTTTAGACCTGGACTCTTAAACTTCTTACTCATTTAGCTAGTTCTTTTGGGCACTGTCATATTAACTCTTTGAGCTTCAATGCCTCTATTCAGTCAGTAACTTTTTTTTTTTAATTGAGCATATACTAAATCCTGTGAACTGTCCTAAGAGATGTGAACACAATGATCATTTTGTCAGCATTGGTATCTTTAAGGGAAAATGATCCTAATAATTCTATAATTAGTTAAAATTGTGAGAGAGACTCTGGAAAGAAAGTGCAAAGTCTAAGGAAAGCATATGAGACTGGAGACCTGACTAGGTCTGATGGGTCTGAAAAAGCTTTCAGGGGGAAGTGATTTTTGAATTTAGCTTAGAATGAATGTTAAGGCATTTCTGTGTAAAGACAGGTACACTTAATTTGCCATGCACTCTGCTAGTTACTAGACATTCAAAGGGATTTTTCTACCCTTAAAAATTTATGGAAAAAAAAAATTTATGGAGTAACAAACAAACAATTTCGGGATTGAGCTATCGTCAATTCCAAAGAAGTGTTGCATTAAGTAATCTTTATGACAAAAAAAATGATTTTTATGTTCCAGTGTATTTAGGAAAGCTGGGTTTGACAAAGATAAATTTTTATGTGCTAAGAATTATTGGAGCCTTGAGTATATTTAAGGTAAAACTTATTGGCAACTTGGTTTATTGGTATCTCACGTAATGCAAATCTTGGAGAATAACTTAACTAAGATTTTTTCCCTTAAACTTTTATGACAATAGAAAATCTTTCTTTTTCTTCTCCTTTTTTTCCCCCTCCTACTTCTTCTCATCTTTCCCTCTTCCTTCCACAGCCCCTCTCTTTCCTCCTATCCTTGTCCTTTTCTTCTTTCTATTTCTCTTTCCTCAGTGGGGATTCTTAGCATCATAGATCCCATCATGGAGTTCTCCAAATATTATTTCAGAAACACCAATTATATTTATGACCATGAAATATGTAATTTTAAGGTGGACAATGGAATTAGAAATGCAAATAAATTTAGATAATAAATCTTCTGTTAAGTGACATTATTTACAATCCATGATATTGTATAACTAATATAATGACAGGATGCAAGGAATAGGAGGTGGCATTGTGATAGATTGTGTTGATGATTATCCTATTTAACTGAAAAAAATAAAGTTAAAAGATCATTTGAGGAGTAAGATGATGAGGTATATTTTGAGTATGTTTTATTTAATGCTCCTATAGCATATCCAAATGGAAATATCTAGTAAGTCAATGGAACAGGGGATCAATGTAAAAATAGAAAGGAAATTAAAATGGAAGAGGAATTTTCTATTAGGTATATGTTTTAATATGTCAACATAGGGGCATTTGTAAAGAAAATATATATAGTAGAGATATTCCTGGTAAACATTCAAACTCTATGACACCCAGACTTTAATGATTTGAGGGAAAATTTTTCATCTGATTTGACTGTGTTTTTTCTTCTTCTCTCCATCATTCCTCCAAATTCTATCTAATATGTCCATATTTCAACAAATCTTAATATTCCATAGAGATTGCATATTTTGAGTAACTTTATATAGGTATGGAGTCATTTCTGATGCACCCTTCTAATTCCTTAGTCCTTTGAGAGGCATTTATTGCAAGCTTACTATAAAGGATGTTTCAAGGGCTTAATATACTTACCATGTATATTACCATGTAAATATACATTTACATGATATACCATGTAAATATACATTTACATGATAAATGATTGGTGACCCGAAAGACACAGAACATATAGAATACATAGGCTAGTTGTGGAAACAGATTACAAGAGAGCAGAGCTACATGCTATTTAAGCTTCATTTTAGGTTTCAAAAGTTATGATTCTGAAATCTGAGTTTTAATACTCATGCTGAAATCATTATCTCAAAAAAAATCACTTCCAAAAGATAAAACATATGCACACCCATTAGTTGAAGGATTCCTACACTGTGGCGAGACTGTCTGCATTTGAATTCCTTCCCACCTAGTAAGTTTTGAGTTTCCTTGGGAAAGTACTTAATTTTCTTACTGTTCATTTGCAAAATAAATGTTACTATATAACTTATTTTATAGCTTTGTCGTAAAGCTTAAAATATATTTATTAAATACTCTGTACAGATTTTGTGACATATGGGGGATCAATAAATGTTAGCTACTTTTTATTTTAAAATTTTATTATTATACTACTTACTATATTATATTGTGATTTTTCATTTACATATCTGTTGAATTCATCAGGTTGTGAATTCCTTAAATGAAGAGAGCATTCATATGAGCTTTAATATTTCTGATATTGTATCAGCTACTAACTGGGCATTGAATAAATGTGTGTTGAACTAATGAATGATTGCACAAACATATAGCAGAATAATGATAATGAATGAGATTTGTATGTGTGACAATGAAAAAAAGTTTTTATTGAAAAAACGTGAAAATATGAGCTTATTCAAGAACTGGGCTTCAAATCAAAGCTAATCACGGAGAGTATAAAAAGAAAAGAATGGAAGAAGAAATTTAAGCATAGGGATAGAGACCAACATAAGGAATATCAAAAACAACAAAAAACATTTTTCTCTATACCAGAAAATGTAAAGTATAAATTGCTTGTCAAACATCTTGTATATTTTTATTAAAATATTTTTGAAAATGCAGTCAATTAAAACAGCAATGACATACTACTATGTACCTTTTTTTTTTTTTAAGATTTTATTTATTTATTTGACAGAAAGAGAGATCACAAGTAGGCAGAGAGTCAGGGAGAGAGAGAGGGGGAAGCAGGCTCCCCGCTGAGCAGAGAGCCTGATGCGGGGCTGGATCCCAGGACCCTGAGATCATGACCTGAGCCGAAGGCAGAGGCTTTAACCCACTGAGACACCCAGGTGCCCCACTACTATGTACTTTTTTGAATGGCTAAAATCTGGAATACTGACACCACCAAATTCTTATGTGGATGTGAAAAAACAGGAAGTCTCATTCATTGCTGGTAGGAACGCATAATGGCACAGCCACTTGAAAGACAGTTTGACAATTTCTTACAAAAGTAATCAGACTGATCTATGATCCAGCAATACTGCTCCTTGGTATTCATCCAGAGCAGTTGAAAACGAACGTCCACCCAAAAACCTACACACAGGTGTTTAGGTTAGCTTTATTGATAGTTGCCAAAAGAGGGAACCAGCCAAGAGATCTGTCAGTAGGTGAATGGATAAATAAACTGTGGTACTTTCAGAGAATGAAATATTAAGGCTAAAAAGAAATGAATTCACAAGTCATGAAAAGACATGGAAGAAATTTGAACACATATTACCAAGCGAAAGAGGGCAATCTGAAAAGAGTTCACAGTGTGGTTCTGGTAATGTGTCATTCTGGAAAAGACAAAACTATGAAGACTATATTAACTATGATTTTTAAGGCCACTGCAAGCATATACTACCCATAGGAATATTTCTTAATATCATATATTCCTATTAGTTGATATAAACAGGTCATGTTGTCATATGCCAAGAAATGTTTATTTTTCACTCTCTTTCACTTAACATCAACATGCTACAAAGAAATCTCTAAAGAATGCTTACCATACAGGAGCTTGGAAGTGAGCTGCTAGCCAAGAAAAAAAAGCAGTTCCTAAATTTAGCTTCTTGGTAGGCAAGAAGCACAAAATCAAATCATTGCTGGCTGCACCATTATATTCAATGGTAAACAATTCCATTTGCCATCATTTCTACTGTGTGATAGCCACTTATTCCAGGTATAGATTCTCAATTGCTTAGTAACAATTTATTGCAGTGTACCTGGGCAGAGTTAACATATGCAATAAAAACAAAAAACAAAAAACAAAAAAAACCAGGAGGAGAGACAGCTGTGGTCTTGCAGTTGATTTTCAATAACTGCAGCACTCAGAAAAAAACACTGAGAAGGAAAAATGCTAGTTAAAACTGAACTTTTATCTTATTTTTTGTTTTTATTTTTTTAGAGAGGGAGAGAGACACGAGGGGCAGGGGAAGAGTGGAGGCACCAAGGGAGGGTGAGGGAGAGAATATTAAGCAGTCTCCATGCCCATTCCAAGGTGGGACTCAATCTTACAACTTTGAGATCATGACCTGGGCTGAAATCAAGAGTCCGGCGCTTAACCAAATGAGATAATCAGGCGCCCCTAAAACCGGACTTTTAAAACCTTCCCGTGTATTTTTTTTTATTTCAGTCTACTCCAATGTATATGAATTCTTATTTATTTTCCAAATGAATTTTCCCAAACCCTGATATTTATGTGTGATGATGTATTCTTTTCTCTTTCTCTTTAATTTGCATGAGATAGCCACCAGGGTCCTGTTTCTATTTACCTGAGAGATGTATCACTGAAAATTCTTTTATCTCTCTGCTATGAGCCATGAAGTTTAAGAGATCTTCATGAAGTTTGAGCGATCACCATTATTACCAGGAGCACTATTTGAACACCTCAACTAGCTAAAGTTTCTGGAGCATGCAAAGAGTACACTGGAAGTCAGTGGGAGATTACTTCCAACAAATTAATTTAGCAGAAAATCACTTCCCCACTAGGACTGTAAGAATTTGAAGTATTTTCTTAAGTAGTAAAAGGATCTTGAAGATATGTAAAAAAAAAAAAAGTAAAAATGGTCTTTATCATGATAAATGGTAGGTACTCTAACTACTGCATTACCCTGGGGTAATCCTGGACGTATCTTTGCCTGAGTTCTTATTAGTATCTTTCAGTCTTTAATATCTCATTATTTGGCCATTGGTATTATTGGATACTCTTCATCTCTCATTCAAAGATACTATGACTTTGAACAGTCCAATTAATTATACAGAGTGACTGTTTCAATGTCACAGACACAATTCAATAATTTGCAAATTTGTCAGAAGAACTACATATAGATGTTGCAAAGGTCACAAAATTAAGTAGATTCCAATATGGATAACTTACCATGAAATATCTCTACTTCACAAAATGAGTAATCTCTATAGAAATTGTTTTTGCTACTTTGATCTAACAAATTCATGTTTAGTTTATAGAGTGTTTACTAAGTCAGAATATAATACTAGATACACACAGTACTACAATGAAAATAAATAATTGAATGGTACTGACAGGAGAAAGGGAAAAGAAAAATAAGAAAATACTAAGCATCATAGAAAGGTACGAACAAATAGTTATAACTAAGAATTTCTTATTTATTTATTTGGAAGAAAGATTTCCTTGGAGGGTGAATTTAAAGCATTTAAATGAAGCTGGGATGTTAATTCATAGGAAAAAAATTGTGGCCAAACAAGAGGCAAATTAGTAGTTTCAGAGATTATAATAAAGATATTTTATGTGAAGATTGGTAACAGGTTGGTCTATTCTTGAGTTACAGTCAAGATATAATGTGACAAAAGGGGGTAAGGTGCAGGAGACCCTTTTGGAGTCTTGAAGAACATGCAATTTTGCTTTGAGATATTTGGGATTGCTAACATATTTTTCAGGAAGGTTATCCTTTCAGCTTAA